>OX346246.1:63671455-64871455 GCA_947049315.1 Epistrophella euchroma | reverse complement strand
GTACACTTTATTGAATTTTTTTTTCACATTTTATTAACAAATTAATAAATAAATATTTTTACTTCGTTTTCCGATTTTACTACGGCAGCCGGCGGCGCGCGCGATGGTCAAAAACCAATAATTGAGGACGTTGCGAGTAAATGACCAGACGCTGCTGCAGCTGTGGATTCTAAAAAATGTTTCGTCCTATGCATAAAATAAAATTGAAATCGTTTGTACATTTTACGAATGCTAAAGCGTATGACTAATATTACCAAAAAAAATCGTACAAAATACAAATGCATGCGTGAAAATACAAACCGTTCGCATATTGTACGAACAAATTGATGACATTATGACTATCTTCGTGAATTTACAAAATATTTCTACTTTTACAAAATCCTTTGTAGAAACGGAAAAGCAACGTTTAGCTGCAGCTGTGAGTAATACGAAATGTTTTTGTTGTACGTTAAACACCATCGTATATTTTACGAAAAGTAGAAACCTAGTTTTATTACAAAACGTTTTGTGCGAAATACAACTGTATTACGTTTGCACTCAAAACATATTTTGTATGGTTTACGAAATGCATTAGATTTTTAAGGATTGTTTTAGTAAACTTACGAAATGTTTGTAGTTTTTCAAAATCATTAGTAAAAATATTCGTGAATTGAATATGCGTATTACTGCTTCACTTGAAAAAATATATATTGAGTAGAGTGTACAAATTTTTTGTACATATCAACAAACTTTTGTGTGAAAAAGAGTTACAAATGTGGTTTCATAAATTTTACAAATTTTTCGTAATTCCGAATTTTTTGACTTCCATAAAGGCTACGAAAAATTGGTTTATTTTACAAACTTTTGTACTTTGAACGAAAAATCAACATACGAATATATTTTGTAGTGAATTTACGAAATATTTTTTTGAGTGTAATAAAAAATTAAGAAATTTGCAGCCTTTACAAGCTAAACTGAACTAAACTTAATTATTTGTATTGAATAAATAAATCAGATTTTTTAAATTAAAAAAATTGCATTTCGAATAATAATCTTAAAAAAAAAAAAAAAAAAACCATTTGAATTTAAAAGTGACTATTATGAAAAGGTCGCAGAGTTTGACTAAAGTCGCGCAGCGGTAACCCTGCAACACCCTTTAATAAAAATTTTTAGGCTCCAAAGTAGCATAATCAAAACCCATATGAAAAACCAAACTCCCATAACTATACTCTACATTTATACAGGCTTTCACTTTTCCGCTTTTCTTTAATTTTTTTTCTCTTCGACCTAGAAACGGAAGCTCCCGCTGCGTAAGAACACTTTGTGTAGGTGTGCCTATACGCCATAATCATATCCCTATCCTTTTGAAATAAGAGCGTATAAGTACGGATGTCATGACGGTTGGGTAGATTGTGAAAATTACGGATTATTCTGATATCATTAAGTACACGAGTCCATTGATGCGTGCTTTAGCCATACACATACGAGTGCTGAGCTCCAGCACTGTGGGAGTTATGAGTGTCTTTAAAGGAGATTTTCAATGAAAGGCCGGAAATGGAACTCGAAGCGGGAACGGGATCAGTTCTCACACTATGCGCCAACAGCTATAGCTTCCGAAGAAAGAATAAACATAAACAGAAGACGAATCAAATGAATCTGTTTTAATTAATATTTATTTTCCGATTATATGTTTGTCTGTAGGTGGTATGTATGTACATTGGATTCAGGATTCAATGAAGCATGAATAAAAGCACAGTAAGGATATATTTAAGTGAAATGCCAACAAAAACATCTGTTCTTTGCAAAACATTAAATCTTTCAATGTTTCTCATGATGTTCACATTTATAAAAAAGAATAGATGGTCCTTGAAACGGCGATAAATAGTTCAACATTTTTCTTCTTTCTTTGTTTTTTTTTTTTGTTCAATATGTGCCAAAGGATCTAGACAGGTTTCTTTATTCTATTGGTTATAAATGTGCGTTTCAAGAAAGTATCTGTGTAGACATAGATAATAGACAATACTAAGCTTTGGATACGGATAGCCGTCTTAGTATAATACCAGCTTCACTCTTCAAATATACATAAGTCTGCTTTGATAGATTTATGAGGTCAAGTAGGCGCCTAAAGCTCATTGATTCGCTTCTAATTGCAAATATATATTATATAACAAAAGACGAGAATGATAGTAACAAGAGCACATATTTCACCTTTTCTTTCACAAAAAAAAAAAAAAAAAAACAAAAGGAAAATACCAATACAAAGGAAACAAAAGAAAAAAAGGAAGACTTTTAGAACCAAGAAAGAGTGGTGTGTTAAAAAAAATCATTTGATGTTTTCAACACGTTGCCTTTGAATTAATTGAAAAAACAAAAAAACTTAGCAATTTAAACAGGGTTCGGTTATTCTTTATGGTGATCAGAAAAAGTTGAGAACAGACGCACAGAAAAATTAACAGCAAAGGGTTAATAAGAAAGAGTTAGGAGTCTTACAATGCTATTTATAACTTAAAAATAAAACGTTTTACCCACCCCTGATTCCTCTGAATCCCAAGTTAACCATATACCGTGGATTAAGAGTTCTGTTAAATAAAAACAAAATGTTGTTGGAAAGGTTGCTTGCCGTTTATTGAAAGAAAATCTATTGCAATAACTTTAGAATTCACAATATGAATAGGTACTTTCTGTTTGCTTACAATCTGAATTGCTAAAGTGCTGATTCAGCGAATTGAGTAGAAGAAAAAAATATCATTTATCAACATTATTATACTCTTTTGGAAATGACTAACTGAAACTGAAGGATGATATGGGAGAAGTCAAAAGGATGTCATTCATTCAATAAAAGGAATCAATAACGAACTGTGCGAGTCTTCAACAGTCCAGCAAACAAAATAAGGACAACAAATTTCAGATCTGCACATGGAATGTAACACCGGGTCTCCATTTGAAATATTTCATAGATTACTATCTGTCACTTTCGATAGAAAGAAAGAGCGATAGTATACCATAAAATGTTGGTTAATAGCTTACTATTTCATTTGTCTCAAAAATTTCACAGGGCAAAGTTATTAAGTTGAAACAATTAAAAGAATTGATTTATTGTTAATTTAGCTTAAATCCACAAGAAAAAGACCAAAACTTCCTTTTGGCACCTACAAATAATTAATTACATTCGAAAAAAACACAAAGCAAAAAAAAATTTAAACAAACCCACAAATGTCAAAGGGAATATTGCTTCTTCACAGCACAGTGAAGTTAGCAGGTCACGCGATTACACCCACTATTTGTTGAACTGCAAAATCCGGAATAGTATGTAAAAATAATGCAAAAAGATTCCTGTCCTAGTCTCATTACTCTAAGTGAAAATTACTCTGCTAACTCATTTTGGAAGATTACCAAACTAAGTATGCCTTCTAAAAGGTCAGTAATTGTTAAAAAAAAAAGGTGAACTATTTTTAGAAACTGCTCATACTTAGAAATAATTTTATCAACGGTCGAATTTTGTCAAGATCCATAGAACTTTCTAAGAAATAGACGAGGGATTTTCTTGCAACTACGAAAACTTATGCGAGCAAAACAACAACAAATCGGAATCTCACTTCGCGACGACCGGCTTATTATTGATGGTGTTGTGGTGAAATGTTGCGACCAAAAAGGGTTTATTTCTTTATCGGCATGACGGTTTGAAACAAATTATTGAAAAATATAGTTTGGCGGAAAACTTTTTTGACGAAACGCATTCTGAAATCATTAAACAAAACAAACAACGTGCCATGCCAATCAACTCAATGAAAGAAGAGAAATGTCATCGAAAACAAGTGAAGTTGGTTGCAGTTCGCAGTTCATCGAAGGTGCTGGAGGAGGCGCAGGTATCTCGGATAGGGTGATCCAAAATCTACGAATAAATTAGGAAATCGCCGTCTGTCAGATTTTAAATGTTATAAATGTTAAAATTCTTAGTTATAATATTGCAGGCTTACAAAATAAAATTAATATTACTGATTTTTTGAATTTTATAAAAGAATATGATATTATTGTATTAGTAGAAACACATGTAACTGAAGAATATTGTAAAATTTATCAATCGTACTTTGAGGAATTTAGAGTTAAATGGATACCAGCACAAACATTGAATTCTAGAGGGAGAGCCAGCGGGGGTGTTCTATTGGGTTTTAAACGAACATTAATGAATACTGAATGCGTTATTAAAACTATGCATGAACTCGAATATATTGACCTTAAGATCGATCACTACAAACTTACCTTCATTCCAATCTATATTAACTGTAGCCATTGGGAAAATCAGTTCAACAAACTTGTCGACAGTCTGTTTAAAAGTGATTTCACGAATATTCTACTCGTTGGCGATTTCAATGCGAGGACAGGATCTGAAGAAAGTGAAACAAAATTATGGGGGAAAGAACGTAGATCAACAGATTCAGTTGTCAATAAAGAAGGAAAGAAGCTAATTGACCTATGCAACTCTTTTGGCCTAAGTATTTGCAACGGCTGTTCACCTGGAGACAAGGACGGAGACTTTACCTTTATTGGACACCAAGGAAGTTCAACAATAGATTATGCACTCGCCGGGGGAGATTGGTGCACTTTGGTCAAGGACTTTAAAGTCAAATCACAAATATTCTCAGATCACTTACCAATCGAAATACATATAAACCAAACAGTTGGGTGTGCAAATGCACGCCCAATGCCAGCAGCATTAAACAAATATAAATGGAAGCCGGAATTAGTAGATAGTTATGGTATTTCTTTGACGGAAAACTTATGCTCTCAAATGGCTATTAGTAATAACTCCCTCACGGTCGAAGAGCTAAACGATGTTATACTGAAATCAATTCCTATTACATGTATTGTAAGGAAAGGAGTAATACCTTGAAGTTTAGGGAAAAATGGTTCGATGATGAGCTGGTCAGCGCAAGAAAAAGGTCTTTTGTGTGGTTGAGAATCCTACGCAAAAACCCGCAAAACGATTTCTTCAGGCGAAAGTATATCCAATCAAACAGCGAATACAAACACTTGTGGAAAACGAAGCGTCGAATATATGCTGAAAACATCGCAAATAGTGTATCTTATTGTAGAAACGCGTCTGAATTCTGGAAGTTAGTACGGGAAATTAACAAAAAGGATCCCCAAAAGATAACAATACCCATTGAACTCCGTGTGTTAACCAGCTACTTTCAAGAAATGGCGAGAAATAATCATTCCACCTCTTTTCAATTTGCTATTCCATTTCAACAAAATGAATTTCTAGATGCTCGTTTTACAACATCAGAGATAAAATTGGCATTGCAAGAGTCGAAAAATAACAAAGCACCAGGCTCAGATGGTATCCCAATGGAGTTTTACAAACATAGTACGGCTGCGTTTATTGAACAACTCGCACATGCTTTCAATTACATCTTAGACTCTGGTGGGTCCATTCCAGAATTCTACAATAGAGCGATTTTGAAGCCGATCCACAAGAAGGGAGATAATACTGATCCCACAAATTATAGAGGAATTTCACTTCTAAATGCTTCGATGAAGGTTTTCACGAAAGTCTTATATAATCGATTATATAGTTGGGTACAAGACAACAACCTCTTAAGTGAAAATCAGGCAGGATTCCGAAAAGATTATTCTACGGTGGATCAAATCTATACACTTACTAATATCGCTGAGTTCTGTAGAGATAAAAAACGAAAATTATACGCATTTTTCATAGATTTTAGGGCAGCCTTTGATACTATAGACAGAAGAGCTCTAATGCTGAAGTTATATAACAAAGGAATGTCTATGAAGTTTGGCAAAATAATCGAAAGTTTGTATGCACACACAACTTCAGCAATTTTTAACGGGTGTGAACTATCCCAGTACTTCGAAGTAGAAATCGGCCTAAGGCAAGGTTGTAACCTCAGTCCATTGTTGTTTTCCATTTACATCGATGACATTGAAGAAATTTTCTGTACTGGTGGAGTGAACCTCTTCGATACGGTGAGAGTAAGCCATCTTATGTTTGCTGATGATATCGTCGCACTTGCAGAAACACCACAAGGACTCCAACTCATGATTAATCGTCTGGCAAACTACTGCGAAAGATGGAGGCTGCAGATTAACTTAACGAAATCGAAAGTTATGATCTTTCGGCAAGCTGGTGGTAGAAATTGCCATAACGAAAAATGGCAGCTTTTAAACCAGGACATTGAGGTTGTAAATGAGTACAATTATTTAGGTATGGTTATTACCAGAAATCTGAATATGAGAAAACATTTGACAATAAAGCTCGCTCAATCGAAAAATGCACTAAACGCGACCTGGAGGAGTGTTATGGCACATAAAGAGGTAGACTCAGCTTCAAAATATAAAGTGTTTCAAGCTACTTCGCAAGCAATCATGCTCTACTCGGCGCAAGTCTGGGGGCATAAAGAGTTTGATGAAGTCGAACAACTCTTGCGATATTTTTTGAAAAGAACATTCAAATTACCTTGCACGACACCAAATCACGTACTCTTATTAGAAACTGGACTTTCTCCTTTGTTTATCTCGACATTCAAAATGCAGGTGGACTATGTTCTTAAAACGCTTAGGCTAGACGACAGAAGATTACCGAAGAAGATCAGTATGTTTGTAATAAGAAAGCAAAATTTATGGATGGCAGAATGGAAACGTTTGGCGGATTACTGCAACCTTACACTTGATCTTCAAATAATAACTGGGACACTTGGAAAAGCCAATTGTATGACCTCATAAATGCAGTCGACACAAAAAAAAGGATTGATTTTGAAATAAAATCAAGGAATTCAAGGCAGAGAGTAATTTATTCGAAGCTTAACCACAATTTGTGCAACAATAATTATTTTAGCCCCACTTATCAACCAGCCTTGATAACGCTTGTCTTCAAAGCCAGAGCCGAGTTACTAACTCTCAATTTCATCCCTAAAAGAAGTGACCTTCCAGAAATTTGTGGACTCTGCAATCTGAGAGAAAAAGAGGATGTGCTTCACTTCTTAGGCAGGTGCCCTATCCTGATGGAAATTAGAAGGAATGTGTATGGCAAAAATCATCTCACAAATAATGAAATGTATAATATACTAAATGGCCAAAGTTGGGAAAACCTCTATAAGTATATAAGCTGGGCGTTGCAATATAGAAAATGCATTGTTGATGAAATGTTTTAGGAATATAGCAAAGCTATATACTTAAATTTGAATTGTATAAATTATCAAATATTTTTTTTTCTTTTTTTAAACAATAAGTTGTCACTCTGGCAGACGGCGAAAGCCATGCTATAAAATGAATTGTTACAAAAACTATTATAAATAAAAATGTGAAAAATAAAGGTCATAATAATAATAATAATAGAACTTTCTAGCAACTTATTAATGAGTATAAGTAGGTCCTATTTGCAAGGCCACCGGATAATTGATGATTTTTAATAGTTTTCTTTTCAATTTTGTAGCAAGATGAAAGCGGCTGGTATTGAACCCAGACCTCTGGCATGACAGTCCAACGCACTAACCATTACGCAACGGGCTAATACTCTCTTAATACTAAAAGATCAACTTATTTTATTCTATCGGTCAACCTAAGATTTAAGAATTTTTTATGTTTTTTTTGGTTGCAAAAATTTTTAATACCTCATTTGTAGAATATTCAAAAAATATGTCAATCTGAAAGGTTACTTAATCCTCATAAAAGGTTAATAAAGTTCAATACTCTGTGAAATTTTTGAAATCACTTACGATTTTAAAACCCATAGAGACGAATATTATAAGGGGTTATTATTTTGATGTTTGTTTTTTTTTTTTCAGTGTGTTATTTTTGACAGCTCACGTCATGCGTGAATACGTGATTCGTTATATGTGTCAAACTAAAAAATGCTCAGTAAGCATTGCATTTCATTATGGAAAGACGAAGCTTATTTGTGGTTGAATTGGTATGTTATTGAATATTGGTCCGATGAACAACCTCAGGTAATACTAATACAATAGCTACCAATTCATTCCAAAAAATGCACCATTGGGCTTGCCTGTGCTGGCCAACATGCAAGCAAGTTGGGCAAAGCTGATGTTAGTTGCAATCGTATACGTTTTTACAATTTTTAGAATAATTTGAACACGCACCGTTGAAAAATCTGGAAATGCAATTCGATTGTTAATCGTGTGTAACATATTTTTTCGTTTGTACATGTCCCAAATTTGTTTTAATATCTTTTTTTTAAATGTGTCTCGAAATTTGCAATCGTTTGTATAAGTTTGATTTTCTTTCTATTTTTAATTAATTATTCAAAATTTTGGTACATGTAGTTGGCCCGCCGATTATAAATTTATATGAATTTGAAAAATTCGAAATTGCTATTCAATAGATAATCGTTTTTATACGTTTTTACAAAAATAATTTCCGTTTGTACTCCTCCTAATTTTATTGTACACAACATTTTTTTTTTTAATTTCTGTAAAAATATCAAAAACATAATTTTTGAAATGTTGTTTTATTTTATTTTTAATTAAATATTCAAAATTATCGAAGAAGAAGGAAACGGAAGTTGGACTTACCGACTTTTGCGTTGGGCCAAAACTGGGAAATGGAATCGTTTGAAATTTATTAATACCGACTTTTTGTACAAGTTTTAGCATAATTTGTACCCTCTCCATTTATTTTTTTATATATAAAAATAAATAAATTTGATGGCACAACAGCTCATGAAGAACTAGGGCCTAGTGACTTACAACTCTCAACCATTCCTGTGTGCGTGTCTGCAGGAATGGAGGGGACCTACAGTTTATTGCCGAATCCGAACGGCTAACGAGCGGCACTTTTCTGTGACAGGAGATACTCTTGGAGGATTTGTCAATTCCTCGCAAGAGGCAGTAGCCGTTTTTCTTTTAAATAAATAGATGGCGAGGCTGGGGGTCGAACCTTAGACCTCTGGCATGACAGTCCATCGCACTAACCATCACGCCACGGCTACCACTTATTTTTATTTTTTTATAACCGCTTCAAAAAATAAATAACGGCAGATAAGGTATCTACTGTCTCGACCCTCCATAAGTCGATCTGAAAATCTGTGAACGCCACCCGATAAATCAATCGTTAAAATAATTTTTACAATAAATATCTTCGTTTGTACACGTCCCAATTTTATTTTACAAACTACACACTTTTACTATACCTACCTCAACAAAAGCTGTACAAACGTGTACAAACAATGCACAAACGATTGCAATTAACAGCTTTGCCAAAATTGAAATTGCAATGAGTTCGGTTAGCAATTTATCCCTCTTTTTGGTCTGGTAATTTGGCCGGTTACATCGCACGATTTGACGCCTTTTATGGAAATAGGTCCAATCACTCGTCTATGTCGATAATCTATCAGCATCTCAAAGACAATATTACTTAGATATTATTAGCGAAAAACCATATTGGCTCTGAAATGTGACTTAAAATTGGAATGTCCATTAGGCCAGGCGCGCACATGCAACTAAACAGTTTGGTTTCGACTTTGAGTACTATAGGATTATATGAGAGCCCATTGTGCTCAAAATTGAAACCAAACTGTTTAGTTGTATGTGCACGCCTGGCCTTATGGACCACTTAAAACGTAGTCGTGATGGTCCTGATGGAATTGATTTATCAACTCAAATAAAACTCTTATACACTTTTGCTGTTTTCTTGTCTTTTTTTGACAGTAAATATCGCTCATTATTCGAAAGTTCTTCTCAATTTAAAATATGGCCATAAACAGTCGCTTTTTCTAGGCATAACTTCAGCTTCAAAAAAAAAAAAAAAAAAATTACACATTTGTGCATTTTTTGTTTAGATCCATTCTCAAAGTTTCAGACTCACCATCATATATGTAGTTTTAAACACATTATGTACACATACATACATAAATATTATACCTATGTACTTTTACTGGGATTGTATGGATTTTGTTGGAAAGCTAGAGAAAATGAGGAAAAAACAAATTTACTAAATCAGCAGGACTCTTTCGAAACAAATCTTGATTTAATCTCTTTTGGACTGTTGGTGATACTCATCAACAGATGAGGTAAGTTGTCGCGGTCGTTCAAATATTTTATGTCATCTACAAATAATTAATTTCTGAAGGGACAATAAACTAAGTATCTTTTGATTAAACTACAACTTACATAATAAGATTAAAATATTAATTTAACTTTTATATGACTACCTGTATATACTATAATAAATTTATTCAGAAACTTTGGAATTTAATTTCCATGAAAATCAATTCGATTTTCCATAGGCATAGGAAAGTTAAAGGATTTTCGAAACAATTTAATTCGATATCGTTAATAGCTCTAAAATAAAAAAAGGTTCTTTAATGAATACATTTTAAAATGCAACAATTTCAGGTTTTAATTAATTTCAGTTTGTATATGTACATACTTTCATACAAATTCTGCTTTTTAATTTTATCAAGTAACGCATTTTTTATTTTAATCTAACGAATACTCTGTCATTAAAAACAAGACATATTATGAATCAAAGCATGACTTAATCCCATTGATTCCAAGAAATAATTTTTATTTTTATTAAACTTAACATTACGATTATTGCCGAGTTCGAACGGCTAAGTAGAGCCGGCACTTTTATATATGACAGTAGATACTCTTGGAGGATTTGTCACTTCCTCGCAAGAGGCAGTAGCCCTGAAAAACAGTTTAAGTGTTTAGGTGGCAGAGGCTGAGTATATCGAACCCAGACCTTCGGCAATAGGTCCAACGCAATAACCATTACGCCACGAGCTACTGCTTCGATTAGGAAATAGGAAAACCCATTGCAATATTATTCTTTTTCTCTTTGATCCTTATAATAATTCAGTATTCCACATAATCTCATTAGTCATCACCTTTCTAAGTAATCAATGCTTTTAACTTAGTAAATATGTAAATGTAAATATTTACAAGCTTCACTTCCCTTAAAAGATACATTAGTATACGTGGTGTGGCAAGAAGAATTTAACAAAAAATTGAGAAATCATTTTTAAAGATAAAAATAAAAACAGTATACATAGTACCGTTGATCCGATATAAGAAAGCAAAAGCATAGCCAAGGAGCCTTTTTCTTCCGCCAAATACAGCTTTTACTCAAAACAACTGACTTCTCCTTTCTCATCTATACATTATACTCGAGGTTTTTTTTTTTTAAGAGATTGTTTCTTGTGAACATGCACACAGAGGTTAATAAATAAAAATGAGGTTTCCCCATAGTTGCACAAATGGTAGTAGAAAAAAATGTTGAAAATATCCTGGAGCACCATAAAGCTAGCGGATATAAAAATTGCATTTTCAACGCCCTTCTATGTTATTTTGAATGTTTTATACTTAGAGTGACCATTTGGTCTTTTTTATATGCTGAATCTTATTTTCTAATTTTTCACATTTTAATCTGTAACTCTAGACTGGAATTTTAAACGTTGTTAATGGTTACTATAATGGTGAACAACAACAATTCGTTTTTAACTAAAAAACTACCAAGGCTATTCCAAAAATAAACACATACCTTTTTTAAACTTTGCCTCATAACTGCTTTAATTTTAAATTTCAACTTACAGTTATTCTAAGACTCTACAAAGATTTAAGATTATAAAAACACGAAGTACATGGACCATTCTCGTTTATTAAATTTTAATTTTATGTTTTATTTTTCCTTCACAAAATACGGTCACCGAACGCCTTTGTCTACATCATAGATGTAGGATGGATACTGGCTGTAAAATGAAGATCTTTCTTTTCGGATGGCATAATGTTTGTCAGTTTTAGATGCAAGCAAAGGAAGGGAAAAACACAAAAGCAACCATCACCACTGCACAAGTGTGTCAGGTGATAATCTAAAAGTTCTGGTGCATAAAAATTACTATGCCAACGATGCGAGGATAATGGGAATACTTTTTTCAAAGGATATACCAGGAACGGGAGATATAGAGAAGAATTGCAAGTTTGTCTACGCTGCATTGTTGGCTACGTGATAAAGAGATTTTCATAAGTTTACTTTTTCGATGATGTTGCGCTTTTTTTTTGTTTTTAAAAAGAATTTTCAATTTTTTATTTTTGTATTCTATCGGTAGATTTGGTTGTAAAATTTAGTTGAGTTATAAAGTTTAAGCAGTTTTGCCGCAACATTAACATAATATCATGTTGCGTAAAGTGTTTTAACCTTAAACAGTGAATAAATAACAATATTTTGTTTTAGATTATGGAAAATGTATTTGCTCTTAGGGAACGTTTAACGGTCTCATACCTATGTAAGTTTAATCGGTCGGAAAGAGTGTTAAATGACGTACCTATACATGGGTTCATGTCATGGCTGTTTTATAAATATCTGTAATTTTTAATAGGAATATAAATATAACTTCAAAGAGATTGCCGTGCAGGGACAGGGTGCATTTTGCAGGGACGAACGACAACGAGGGCTATGACATCTGATAAAAGGAAATATAGAAGCATTAAGGAGTCAGCGATTTGGGCGATTATTGGGGATATATACCAGGGATCGAGCCAGTAAAATTGCGGAACTAACTTCGGATTGGCACTAGGATTATTTCATTGATCGCGTGATGAGAATATGAGATCAGATGATCACAAGGAACATAAATTCTACTACATCTCATTCACCAAATCCTTTAATGCCAACTGAGGGCAAAGGACGTCAATACATCTCCTCTATCCTTAACAGTTTTCAGCTAGGTACTAGGTACTTCAACAATTCCCACATTTTCCCCTGTGAATCTATTTTTCTTGAGACAGCTGATTTCCGCACTTTTCTTGATCTTTCAATATTTAAAGGACTGCCTCCAAATTTTGTCGAATGGCTTCCTTAATGTGTGACAAATTTTGACATATCTCAAAATCCAACAGTTTTTGATTCCTTCTACGCCAAAGATCTTAAACGAATATAAAGGATGCTCGACAAACAGTGATTCCACAAAAGCTTGCAATTCCCTTGAAGGCTTTTCAGATTTCACAATCATAAAAGAGCATGGATTTTCTAGTTGTTTTCGCTCTTAATTCCTCAGCACACCCACAACTAGCACAAAGAGTGGAGGAATAGTGGCAATAATACTTCAAATTTTCAATCAAAAATGCAAAACATTCCCCTGAGTCTTAGAATACGTTTAACTGCGCTATGGCTGCTTCAGTTACCAAACAGTTAAACATTTTTTTATAAAATTAATTGTCTTCCGTGATATTTTGGCCGGATACTCTCGTTAAAAGCTGAAGGAAACAGCAGTTGATTGGTCATTACTGATGACGTGATGTGGAAAAAAAACTAGGGCAAGGGTAGGGACTACGGTTGTTTTTCCCAAGGTATTAGAAAGGTGAGGCTCATAAAGAAAGCCTGGTATAGATAAGACGGCAATTTCAAAACCTTAAGGTTTTAATGGCTTAGTCTTTAGTCCTCACTTGGACTCATATTTTCTTAATAAAGTTCTTGAAGAAGCTTCAATAGGAAGATTACTTAAATTACTCAGAAGATAAAGCGGACTCACATTAAGTGCCAACTTGTTATAGCAAAATGGATTTGAGAAGCCATTTCTATATACCCACCAGCGTTGCCACAAAGAAAAAATTATTGAGGGCCACTTTGAGGGACATTTCCTTAAAGTGCGGGCCATAATCCGTCAGAGAATTTTTTTAAATATATTATTTTCTTTTGTGGGAAACAAAGTTTATATTAGCTTTGTTTGTGTACTGATGTTCAAACCGAATTTCTACACAATTTATTTTTTGAACATTGAAGTGTTTTTGCTGAAAATTTGTAGAAATTCGTAGATTTAGACAGTACGCGAACAAAGCTTTTATTATTAATTATTTTTTGTAGAATATTTGTTTTCTAATTTAGAGAGAAACATCTAAGCGCTCAGATTTTTTAAGAGGGCAAAAAATCTCACATAAGAGCTAAGATTTTTTTCGGAGATTTCGGCTACATTTTGTTTGTATTTTTTCAAACATGTAAAAATTTGTTCAGCAATTTTAACCCAATGATTGTGGCTGATTAACTGGTGTTTAGTATATGATATGATAAAAGCCAATAACATGCTTGAATCAGCATTGAACATCAGATATGCATTGAAATCGGTGGATTTCAACTTTAAATTTTAAAGTCTGATCTAAACCTCGGTTGTTGTACATCTGGACCTTGGTCAAAACGGCTAAAGCTTCTACTACAGGTACACTATAATCTGCTGGTGGTCTACAAATCAATATCAAAGCATTTAATAAATATAAATAAAGATGGAATAAACCTGAACATTTTTTTCCAGATGTTCGGCACACAAGAATATTTCGCTTGATTTTTTTTTTTTTAAATTGATCAGCCTTATTGTGAGTTCCACCCGAAAAATATTTCGCTTTAAAGTTTTCTGTTCCCCTAGAATTTTAAAAGCTGTTGTGAGTTTCACCCGAATGAAATTAACGTTTTCCGCTTAATTGTCCTCTTTTTCGCCTAAATTTAAGCTGTCAATGGTATATATTCAGATATTTTGCCTGCAACTAATGTTCACAAAAAGGAAAATTATCGGTACATGAAATATTTTTCGGGGTGAAACTCACAATAAGGCATCTTTTCTTGTGAAAGGATTCCGCCTTCGTCACATTTACAATAAGCGCTCAATGATTTTTTTGTAGGGTAAACTCCCAATGAACACAAAAAATTACGAAGTGCGGGCCATTTCTTGGTGGCCCGAGGCCAAGGGCCAAAATGAATAACAGAGGGCCAAATGGCCCGATCGGGCACGTTATGGCAACGCTGATACCCACCTATACAGTTATTTACCTGTTCAACGGGTTTAAGCAAGTGTTGCCAAATTGGCATTATTAATACTAGATGTGCATATTATAGCTATAGCATTACAAAAGATGCTTTTTGGCATTATAGTTTTTAGTTTTTTCATTATTTAATGCCACATTGAAAAATATGTTTTAAAGCTTACGCCACGACGCACGTCCATGTAGCTTAATTGCGATTAGACCTCAAGAGTGGCAAAAGAATCAAATAAGTTGCCGACCCCCAACCGTTAATTTATCTTACAATTAAACGAACAAATAATAACAGTTGAAGGTAACAGATTTATTTTGTTTTCTTACTGAACAATAAATTAAAGTCAGCTATTCTAACAATCGTCTGGTTAAAAATACTCAAATGAAATCTGACAATTAGTCCAAATGCTTTATCGCTCAGAAAAAAAAAAAAAAACAAATTCTCTTAAAACACTTTACTCATATAATTGCTTTAAGTTTCAAGGTTATCTAGTTATAGGTGTCATTCAGGCCCGTAGTTAGAGGGTGCCAAGAAACGTTGATTTCCCAAACCGGTTTTAAATTGTTTGGATAAAATTTTGTATTCAAATAATTTTTTATTTTTCATCTTTCTCTCTCATCCTGGGTTTTAGCCAAGGGGTGTTAAGGGCCATTAAGATTAATTACACACGAAGAAGTCAACACATTTGAATACGAAATTATTAAACAATTTGGTGATTAAAAGTTTCAAAAGAGAAAATTCATTAAAAGATTCTTTTTTCAATTCATACGTTTCTTTGTTTTGTTTTAAGCGAAAAATTTTATAACAGAAATTATTTTTAATTCGGCTCGGAGCGCAACATGCCCTCGCATGTCGCATTCCAGGCCTGGGCTGCTTCCATGTATCCATTACTAGCCGATAAAACCCGGCGTTGCCCGGGTCTTCTTTAGTAAAACCTTTGACAACCAAATATCGACCAAAAAGATGATTTAAAATCAGCACTCGAAAAATGTTCAGCTTAAAGAGCGCTACACACCATCCATGTTACTTGTCAGGTAGCATTGACGTTTTTTTTGTCAGGTAACATTGAAAATAAGCCTCCACACGTATCAATGAACATTGACAATTATTTTCCTAAAATTATGTGTGTGGGTTGTGTGGGCTTGCATTTGAATAAAAATGTAATGCACCTAATTATGAACCTACCTGCCTGCCTATAGTGTAATTTTAAGACAACTTTGAAAATCAGACTATTTGTATTTTATGTTATACCTACCTCCCATTACCCTCTAAGGAACGAACGACCGTGAATTTTGTTAGTAACCACTTGACAAAGAAATTAATAATTTATCAATGAAAAGATAAATTTTTTCTTCTTCTCTACCATATACCTATCATATTCTTAAAACGAAGCATTTTTTCCCAGCAAGGGTTATTGCCGTCTATGAAGAATAATTCCGTGCCAAAAAACCGGAATACATTTTTTACCACCCCACCAACCACTTATCAACATCAAAAAAATTTTACCACTTGTACTACCTAAATAAAGTAGGTACCTACCTATTAAAATAAAAATACATATTTAGGTAGGTAGGTATTACCTAAAAAAAAAAATTTTGAGCCGATTCTGGAAACCAGATCCCTCCTTGCGCACGTTTTTGTCTTCTTGTGTTCCCACATTACATTTAATCTTCGTTTAAAATCTCGAACCTTGAAAATCCGATGATTAGAACTCAAGGTGTAAATTTTGCTGATTTGAATGTAATAAGCACCCCCACATCACCTTTGCTTACCTACGCCCTTGACTGTGTAGTTACCAGAGATTAAAAAGAGCATGTTCGAATATGTTCGAACAATTCCACTTTTTCCTTATGTTCGTTCATAATCGATCGTTATGCTTCTATGCTCACGAGTAATGTTATCCACGAGTTAAAATACTCACAAGTAAAGACAAATAAATTGTTCGAACTCGTGAACTTCTCGCACTTGTATACCCACGAGCAAAATGCTCGTAAACAATTGGAAATATTTTCGAGTACTCAAAACAAAGCGAGTAGTTAGTTAGTTAGTTGAAAACTTTATTATATAACAAAATAGTCTTAAATTAACAATTCAATCTTAAGTTTAATATGGTGTGGCCATAAGCCGTCTACCAGATTGACAGTTGATTTTTGTTTTTTTTATTATTTTTTTTTTTAATTCAAATACTTAAATATGTATATGTAGTACAATTTTTGAACGATTAAAAGTCCCCTTCCATTATACATTTTCTGTAACCCAGCGCCTTTGATATATATTTATACAATATTTCCCATCCTAGTTTTCCATTCAAGATGTCGACGACTGCACCCAAATCCATCAAAGTAACACCAAAATAAGTAAGCCGGAATTCTTTTAGAATGGGGCATCTGGCAATAAAATGGTATATATCCTCCCTCTCCTTGAGGTTGCAGAGATCGCATAAGATTGGACGGTCCGGTCGATGTGGTATAAAATTCAAATTGATGATTTCACCTCTTGCTTTAAATATAACGCTCATCATTTTTCGTGAAAAGCGGTTTTGGAAATAAGTTTGGTCATTAAGGTCGTAGTTCAATTTGCTGTAAATCATTCTGTATTGTGAGGATTGTGCTTCTGTTTTAAATTTTTCATAGTAACTTTGGCTTATTCTCTCAAGGATCCTATTGAACATGTTTCTTAAGTCCATACTGCTTATTTCGGACGAGATTCGAGAGTTTTCCCCAAGGTCAGTTGCCAGCTCCTCCCACTTCATGACAAGTTTTCCCCTAGTAGTAAAGATATGCTTAAGTATATGTTTTGGTAACCTTTCCTCGTCCATCTCTAATACTTTAATGATATAATCAAAGTGCATCTTAAGGGTGTCGATAAATAATGGTGGAACGGATGTTTCTAAATGCAGCATATAGTTTAGTGTACAAGCTGGTAGCCAGAAAATTCTTTTTAAAAAATACCTCTGGAACTTTTCCACTTCATCTAATTCACAATAGCCCCAAACTTGTGCCCCATAGAGCAATATGGAAATAGCAGTCGCACGAAAAATTTTCAATTTCGAACTATGCTCAATGAATTTATTATCAATACAGCGGTTCCACACTGAAGAAATGGCCCTTTTTGCCTCGGCCAGTTTACCTTGAACATGTTTTCTCATGTTGAGGTTTGCAGTAATTAACACCCCTAGGTATTTATACTCCCGAACTACTGAAACATTCTCCCCCTGATATCTCCATTTCTCGTTGCGTGAATATCTACCACTTCCTTCCTTGAAGATCATCATTTTAGATTTCTCCAAATTGACGGTCAAGTTCCAAAGCTTACAGTAGCTCTTAAGACGGTTCATCGTTCGTTGCATTCCTTCAACAGATTCAGACAGGAAAACTATATCATCAGCAAAAATTAGAGCAGGTATACTTAAGTTTCCAAACTGAATTCCTCCACCGGTTGCTTCTACGATATCATTTATAAACAAGATGAAAAGTAAGGTGCTTAAGACACAGCCTTGTTTAACTCCCATTTGCGTTGTGAACTCTTCTGAAACAAACTCGCCATCCCACACATACGCCATATTGCTTTCGAACATTGCTTGTAGTAATACAACAATTTTAGCCGATATGCCTAATCTATAAAGCTTATAAAAGAGTGCTTCACGTGCGATTGTATCAAAAGCAGCACGAAAGTCGACGAAAAATGCATAAAGTTTTTTCTTCCTTCGTTTGAAGCTTTCCGCTATATTTATGAGGGTGAATAGTTGATCTAATGTTGAGTAATTTCTCCTAAATCCAGCTTGAAATTCATTTAAAATTTTCTTCTCGTTTACCCAATGCATAAGCCTATTGTAAATAAGAGCACTAAATAGTTTTGCCGAGGTGTTCAAAAAAGAGATGCCTCTGTAATTTTCGGGGTTGTCGTAGGATCCTTTTTTATGCAGCGGATATATAATTGCCCTTTTAAAGCATGCAGGAACAACAGCTGTCTCAAATATATGATTATATTCCTTTGTTAGAGCGGATAGGAATTCAAAAGAACAATTTTTATAAAATTCTGCTGGTACTCGGTCATCACCTGGAGCTTTTCCCACCTTAGATTTTCCAATTACGTTTTGTACTTCATCAGTTGTAAACGGCGCATCTAAAAAGTCATCAGTAAAAAACGGAGCTGCATACTGCGGAAGCGGCGAAAATTTTGGAGTGTTAAGCAACCTCTTAAAATGTTCGCGAAGATCCGACGCATGCAATGTTGTTGAAATTTTGTTGGTTCTTCCGGTGATAGTTTTAGCAGCTTTCCAAAATTCTGCAGAAGATTTTGATGAATTTAAGCTAGCTAAATTCTGTTCCTCCAGTTGTTTTCTCTTGGACATACAAAGTTCCTTAAAGCTTTTATTGGCTGTTGAATACATATTTTTAAAGAAAGTTGTGTTATGTTTCCTTAGAAGTCGCAAAAATGAAAACGATTTTTGTCTGGCTTTCTGGCACTCGGCATCGAACCATAATTGTTTAAAAGCGACCTTGCGTTTTCCTTTGTTACTTTCTGGCACAGCTTCAATTATAATTCGAGTAAGGTCCTCCATGTAAGTTGGTATCCTCTCTATCCTTCGTTTCTCCAATTCCAAGTTTAGGTTATTTTGGTAAATAGATTTGAATTTATCCCTCCATTTTAATTTTGGTAATAATCCAAGTTGCTTTGTATTGAACTTTTCACCTGCACTTGATACTAAACAAGAAATTTCTAGAGGCATATGGTCAGAGAAAATTTGTGCAGATATCCTGAAGTTCTTAAGGATCGCGTTCCACTTTCCAGACACGAAACAATAATCAATCACTGAGCACGCCGCTCCACGGATAAACGTAAATTCACCATTTGGGTCCCCTTGGCAGCTTCCATTCAAAACTCTTGCATCCAACGAATCAGCAACCTCCAGTATTTTCGCACCCCTCGCATCACATACTTCATCTTTTGATTTACGAGTTGAATTTATAATATCTGATGCTGTTCCACTTTCAAAATTATTCTGTGATAACCCTATTCTCGAGTTGAAATCTCCTACAAGAAGTGCATCCATTGAACTTATATATTGTAGAGTGTCACAAAGTCGATCGTAATCTCTTGTCCAGTGTGAACAATTAAGATATATGGGTACGATATAATTTGTACTTCTAAGACATCCATTTCACCGCAACGCTTAAAACTTAGAGTAGTTGTTTCAAGATCCTTACGATACCCGAATAATTCCCCGCCGCTTCCTCTTCCAAAAACATTTTCTTTTACTGCTGGTATCCATTTTAACTCGTAATTTCTAAATATTCCATTAAATTTCTCCTTTTCATCCTCCAATACATGCGTTTCAAATAGCACGAAAATATCAAAACTTTTAACATAATTAAAAAACTCTATTAGAAAAAATTTATTTTTAAGTCCTGCGACATTATATCCTAATATTCTTAAATCTAAATATAAAATTTGTTTCTGGTAGACGGTTTCATCTCATTCCCTTGTATCGTGTGGACGACCACTTAACTGCTGCATCGCGCTTTTGCTTGTGCATGCACCCACATTTTGCACAGCGGCTGCTTCATGCGATTGTGGGTAATGGACGCTGCCAACTTCTGACATCTCAGACGTCTTGAGTTTGACACTCTTTACGTTTTTCGTTGCTCGGTTAACTTCATTCATAAAATGTTCCACGCTTGAAAATAAATTGTCGTCGCCATAAATTTTTCGAAAAACCTCCACAGGATCGTTTGTGCCACATTTTAATCCGGTCGCCAAATCCCAATTGAAAAGTTCGCTGTGGATATATAGATTATCATCTTTCAGTTGGGCTTTCACAAGAGGGAATCTATGACGCAGAAACTTGGCAATGGGTAACAAGTTATTCATCTTTCGTCGTGTGTTGTAGGGCAGATCCTTATGAATGTAAATTTGTGTATTTTTTAGCAGATTTGTTTTTCGCAGTACTGCCCAAGCAGCCCTTTTTGAATTAAGCTTCACAAGAATCATTGCAGTGCGTTTGTTCTGGTTGGATAGGGAGTGCGCATACTCAATTTCATAGTTTGGATCGGTATTGCCTAATAATTCCGTGCAAACAGCTTTTGCTTTCTCCTTCATGTCCGTATTATCCTCTGCGGGCATATGGACCACAACATTAGCCTCTAAACTTTTTTGCATTAATTTTTCGACCTGTTCCTCCAATGTGTTGTTACGGTGCTCCAGATGGCCAACTTTGGCCGAAATTTCGTCGTATTTCATTTTCAAGCCAGAAAGCTCTGCATGAAGTACCTGAAAATCTGTTTTTGAAGGGAGCTCATTGACGAGTTTTTTGTTGCTCTCCTCTAGGATCTGCTTTAGGATATCGACGGTTATTGCTGTAGATGCCATTGCCAGCTCGGTGTGTTTTGTGGATGGCGATGATTCTATTGCATGAAAAGTTCTTCGTTTTTCTTCTCTAAATTGGACGGGCGAGGTATCAAGCAAACCCCTTTTCTTCATTAAGTGAGGTTATATCTTACAGGTCGAGATTAACTCGGTTTTATTGCTCTTAGGTGCTAAGACTTACTTGGGAATTTAATTGCTTCGGTGTGTCACAAACAATTATTGGTTCTTAAACCGAATTAACAATTTTAAGTGCACTTTCTAAACACTTTTGAGGACTTTTAACAGGAGCTAATTTCTTGGTGAGTATATCCACTTTGACAGATCAAATGTCAATTCAACAAAGCGAGTATACTCGAACCAAAATAGGTGATCGTGAACAAAGTTAATATCGTGAACATTTTGTTTGCGGATGGGTACATAACATGGTCGTTCCTTGTTGTAGGGTAGGTAGATTTTAGGTATTTTTGTGTATTTATCGTTTTTATGGATGGTGGTTTGTGGAAAGAAGTTAAACTGGATTCTGTATTTTGTTTGCTATTGTATTGAAAAGAAAAAGAAGATGTAGTTACATAACTATGCAAATTTATTAATGTCTGTAAGTGCGTGAATAAGTTAAATGCATATAAAGGATTACTATTTTGTTTTTATGTGGGAAAACACCGCTCTTGAATTGTTAAAATACAAACAAAAAATAAAAGTTTTCTTTAATATTCGTTAGCTTCAAAAGAAAAATTCAATTCGATATGCCAGCTACACCGAAGAGTTTAGCTAGCCCAATTCCCATCAACCACCAACCTCGGATACACATCTTACGAGTCGAGTACATCCGAGCACATTGATCGTGATCATTTTGTTCACGAGCGCTTGACTCGTTTTTATTCGAACCCTTTCAACTCGGTTGCAAGGTATGCTCGTTCATACTCGTTCAGTATTTATCGTGAATCACGAGTCATTATACTCGTGAACAGGAAAACTCGTGAACATCTCTTTTGGGTTGACTCTGTTTGTTTGAACTCGCTTTTTTCGAGTGAGTATTCGATGTTCGTGAACAGTACTCGACTCGTTTTATTCTCTGGTAGTTACTCAACAAAATGAATTAGAAAAACAAATGTATTAGTGATTCAAGTGTCCCCTTACCCCTCCTTGCGCACAAATTGGCCTCTAAATAGGTTCGTTTCCATTTAACTTCACCAATACCCACCGCCAAACCAACTAATTTCTGTCTTACCTTAAAATCCAACAATTAGAACTCACGTTGTAAATTTAGTCGATTTTCATGTAATAAGCATCCCCCTATCCTATTTACGTGCGTCCTTGATTGTGTAATTACTCAGAAAAAAAAAATGAAAATAATTTGTATAAGGGGTGCAAATGCCCCCTTACCCCTCCTTGTTCACGCCTTTGCCTCTAAATAAGTTCGATTCTATTCACCATCACCAACCACCCACCGCTAATAAACCAACATTTTTTTTCTGCTGCAAATACCTATTATACCTACCTACTCATACCTATACCTACTCCAATCATTTCTTACTACACTATAGAGAATACCTACCGACTGTTTATGTTTTGTTTTGTTTTACCATACCTTCCTATACACAAAAATATCACCACGATTCGTCGACGGCGAAACGCGAAAACAGTCAACTCTACTCACTATCTCGCTCCCACCTACCAAGGCACATTGCACATGGTTTGATTTGTTTTTTTTTTATTTCTTGACGATGAAGAATAATTCACTGCCAAAAAACCTGCATACATATTTTTACCACCCCACCATCACTTATTCTCATGAAAAAATTTGTACCTAACCTAAATAAAGTATTAAAAAACCAACCACCCACCGCCAAACCAACCAATTTCAGTCTTACCTTAAAATCCAAAAATTGAACTCAAGTTGTGAATTAACTAAGCCGATTTACATGTAATATAAGCATCCCCCATCCTATTTACGTGCGCTCTTGAGATCGTTTAATTTACTCAGAAAAAAAATTAAAAATAATTTTTATTAGGGGTGCATTAAATGCCCATTACCCCTCCTTGTGCACGCCCTTGCCTCACCACCAAACCAAACAATTTCAGTAGTAAACATTTATTTTTGCTGCAAATATTATACCTACCTCTCACATACCACTATTTCTTACTAAAGAGAAAATCCCTACCGTTGATGTTTTTTTTTTTTTTTTATTTGAACTTTTCCCTATTACACAAAAACATCAACACAATTCGTCGCCGGTGAAAACAAAACTCACTTCTCGCTCCCACCTACCAAGGCACATTATACTGCACATGGCTTGAGTCGTTTTTTTTTTGTTCGATGAAGATTTTTTACTACCCACCACTTAATTTTCACCAAAAATGTTCCCTAAAAATAAAAAAAGAAAAAAAACAAAAATACTACCCTACCTAAAAAAAAAAAAACTCTTTTTTTGAGCCGATTCCAGGAATCAGCCCACCAAAAATATGGAATTTGACGATTTATCGTCAAATCCACATGCCACAAAAGGCAATTTTCCATGGCAAAACAACTCCTGCTTATAAATAATTGAGCTTGAAGTAAATGTGAGTTGAAAATCTATAAAACAGAATTTTGCAAGGAAAATACCTACATGCTTGATTTTAGAAAATTTCCATACGATTTTTTTTGTGGTAAGTTTTTAATTTGTTTATTATTCTGTATATAATAGTATAGAAGTATAGATATAGATATAGATCAGCTGCAAATATTGCGTAATGCGTTATTAGAACGAAGTTCTTAAGTGCACGGTTTGTTTATAAATCCAAGAAATCGGCAGAAATTTACATCAGATGGTGGCGCAATGGGATAGGTACTTGCTTCTTAACCGAGAGGTTGGGTGTTCGATCCCTGCTGACAAACTGGCAAATAGTTTTTTTTTTTTTTTTTTTTAATTTTTCATATAATTTGTATTTTTCTCGAATTTTTTTTGTCATTTTCCAAAATAAGTAAATTATTTCACTCATTTAACTATAGTGGCGTAGAAACTTACATACAATCATGAAAACAAATGCGAAACGATACCTATTTAGGTATCGTCCAAAAGCCATCGTTTTGAAGATATGGTTTTGACTATAATCGACTTACGTGAAGCAAATATTTTTGATCGTCAAGACGATAGTCATTTTTTGGTTACGTGAAGCAGGACTATCGTCGAAACGTTATCGTTGGGTGATAATCGTTTTACGGAATGAGTCCCCTGAGCAATCCATTCCGATTGTTTATGTTACACACCGACTTCACAGTAGATAATTCATTTCAGATTGTTCATCGTGCCATGAAATATCTTGTGGAGTCGCGATATCTGATCTTATGATAATCAGCGATCTATATCTCTGATATTTTCTCTTGACATGGCATTTGACAGATGGTTGTTTTTTGTTGCTTTTTGTCTAGAAATGTTATTTTTTGTGTCTAACGGAATTTTTTGGAAGTCAAAGTAATTATGTGTGTGGGTTGTGTGGGCTTGCATTTGAATAAAAATGTAATGCACCTAATTATGAACCTACCTGCCTGCCTATAGTGTAATTTTAAGACAACTTTGAAAATCAGACTATTTGTATTTTATGTTATACCTACCTCCCATTACCCTCTAAGGAACGAACGACCGTGAATTTTGTTAGTAACCACTTGACAAAGAAATTAATAATTTATCAATGAAAAGATAAATTTTTTCTTCTTCTCTACCATATACCTATCATATTCTTAAAACGAAGCATTTTTTCCCAGCAAGGGTTATTGCCGTCTATGAAGAATAATTCCGTGCCAAAAAACCGGAATACATTTTTTACCACCCCACCAACCACTTATCAACATCAAAAAAATTTTACCACTTGTACTACCTAAATAAAGTAGGTACCTACCTATTAAAATAAAAATACATATTTAGGTAGGTAGGTATTACCTAAAAAAAAAAATTTTGAGCCGATTCTGGAAACCAGATCCCTCCTTGCGCACGTTTTTGTCTTCTTGTGTTCCCACATTACATTTAATCTTCGTTTAAAATCTCGAACCTTGAAAATCCGATGATTAGAACTCAAGGTGTAAATTTTGCTGATTTGAATGTAATAAGCACCCCCACATCACCTTTGCTTACCTACGCCCTTGACTGTGTAGTTACTCAACAAAATGAATTAGAAAAACAAATGTATTAGTGATTCAAGTGTCCCCTTACCCCTCCTTGCGCACACATTGGCCTCTAAATAGGTTCGTTTCCATTTAACTTCACCAATACCCACCGCCAAACCAACTAATTTCTGTCTTACCTTAAAATCCAACAATTAGAACTCACGTTGTAAATTTAGTCGATTTTCATGTAATAAGCATCCCCCTATCCTATTTACGTGCGTCCTTGATTGTGTAATTACTCAGAAAAAAAAAATGAAAATAATTTGTATAAGGGGTGCAAATGCCCCCTTACCCCTCCTTGTTCACGCCTTTGCCTCTAAATAAGTTCGATTCTATTCACCATCACCAACCACCCACCGCTAATAAACCAACATTTTTTTTCTGCTGCAAATACCTATTATACCTACCTACTCATACCTATACCTACTCCAATCATTTCTTACTACACTATAGAGAATACCTACCGACTGTTTATGTTTTGTTTTGTTTTACCATACCTTCCTATCACGGTTGCCGTTTTGGTAGGATTCTACCAAATTTGGTAGGTTTTTTTATCTTTGGTAGGTTGGTAGGTTTTAATTCGATTTGGTAGGTTTTTTCAACAAAACGATCTCACAAAGGAATTACCAGATTACCACTCTTTAAAAAATAAAAAATTATTGTAATACAGCCGACACGAGTTATTAAAACTTATGTTGGCATTTATTTTATTTATATGAACAAATTATAAAGTGAAATTGAATTTTAAGTTTTAAAATACCTCAGGATTCCTCATTTTTTATTCTTATCTACGGATCTGAATCGGGATAATTTTTTAACACTTAATACAAAATAATTTTAGATCCTGCTCTCTATATGGATGGGTGGCTTTGCTTGCATGATAAGGTAGTGTTAATTGCAGTGTAAAGAAAAAAGACAAAAAATGAGTAAAAAAGAGATATGCATATAACACTGCTATCACTATCGTTGCCGAAGTGGCACATTCGTGTTTTTTGACACGATAATTTTCTCGTGGAACGGTGGCATGAAAAAGTTCAATATGGCACGTTTTTATTTTTAAAGTTTACTTAAAATGGAGCAAATTTCTACAAAATTTAATAAAAGTTTGTCCAAATTCTGTAAAAAATTGACAGAAACTCATATATTTTGACAATAAGCAAATAGAGCAAAAGTTTATTTTTTATTTTATGCATACATCCCGTACTACAATTAATTACAGTTTTTTCAACAAAATAGAATAATTTGTATTTTTTTCATGTGGCATGAAAATGGCACGTTTTTCAGAAAATACAGCACGTTCATTTTTTTTCGAGCGGCAACGCTGGCTTTCATTATGGTCCGTATCGTTTTATATGATTCTGATCAGATCCATAGATAATAAAACAAGGATAACATAAACTCGCAAAAATTAAATACACATGTAGGTATAAGTTACCATGCTTTTTCTCAACAACAAAGTTTAAGTTTTGCGTTTATTAAAAAGAACCTCAAAATTTGGTTTGGTAGGTTTTTCTTCGGTTTGGTAGGTTATTTTGAAAAATTTGGTAGGATTTTCTTTTTGGGAGTGGCAACCGTGCTTCCTATACACAAAAATATCACCACGATTCGTCGACGGCGAAACGCGAAAACAGTCAACTCTACTCACTATCTCGCTCCCACCTACCAAGGCACATTGCACATGGTTTGATTTGTTTTTTTTTTTATTTCTTGACGATGAAGAATAATTCACTGCCAAAAAACCTGCATACATATTTTTACCACCCCACCATCACTTATTCTCATGAAAAAATTTGTACCTAACCTAAATAAAGTATTAAAAAACCAACCACCCACCGCCAAACCAACCAATTTCAGTCTTACCTTAAAATCCAAAAATTGAACTCAAGTTGTGAATTAACTAAGCCGATTTACATGTAATATAAGCATCCCCCATCCTATTTACGTGCGCTCTTGAGATCGTTTAATTTACTCAGAAAAAAAATTAAAAATAATTTTTATTAGGGGTGCATTAAATGCCCATTACCCCTCCTTGTGCACGCCCTTGCCTCACCACCAAACCAAACAATTTCAGTAGTAAACATTTATTTTTGCTGCAAATATTATACCTACCTCTCACATACCACTATTTCTTACTAAAGAGAAAATCCCTACCGTTGATGTTTTTTTTTTTTTTTTATTTGAACTTTTCCCTATTACACAAAAACATCAACACAATTCGTCGCCGGTGAAAACAAAACTCACTTCTCGCTCCCACCTACCAAGGCACATTATACTGCACATGGCTTGAATCGTTTTTTTTTTTTTCGATGAAGATTTTTTACTACCCACCACTTAATTTTCACCAAAAATGTTCCCTAAAAATAAAAAAAGAAAAAAAACAAAAATACTACCCTACCTAAAAAAAAAAAACTCTTTTTTTGAGCCGATTCCAGGAATCAGCCCACCAAAAATATGGAATTTGACGATTTATCGTCAAATCCACATGCCACAAAAGGCAATTTTCCATGGCAAAACAACTCCTCCTTATAAATAATTGAGCTTGAAGTAAATGTGAGTTGAAAATCTATAAAGCAGTATTTTGCAAGGAAAATACCTACATGCTTGATTTTAGAAAATTTCCATACGATTTTTTTTGTGGTAAGTTTTTAATTTGTTTATTATTCGGTATTTAACAAAAATTTTCTTTTCTGCTGTATCCTATAGCATACCAGATAAGTGAAATTTGTATTATATCTATTTTTTAAAAGAGTTTTTTTGTTTGTTTGTGAGTTTAGTGCATACATTCAGCCAGACTGACAACCAAAAAAAGTTACTCTTTTATATAATAGTATAGATTGTCTCATAAAATAAAAAGTCATTTAAATACAGGTTTTGGTGGGGTGACATAATATCCGCGGACATAATGTTTATAGACATCATTTCCGAACAAACAGACCTATGGTCAATGGACATAAAGTCCGTTTGAATTGAATATATGACTGAATTCGTTCGATAGTTTCGATAGTTCAAATCAATTATTAACTAACTATCGAATCGATATTTCAAATCGTTGTCAATAGTTCCCATCACTACTGCTTATATAAGCCTATAGTACCTTTACTTTTAAACTCAGTAATTTTCTGTGCATTCGTGTGATTTTTCGTCCAACGTTCTGTCAAAGTTCATATAAAAAAAATTAAATGGCAGTAAAATGTACAGAAATACACAGAGTTTCAAAGTAAAGGCACATACCTATACGAATTCGGTTTATGACAATTACCTCCATATCGTATCGGGTTAGCAAGCGAATGTTATTATTTGAAATTGTAAGTTCTTTAATAGTTGAAGAACTTGGCTATCGTCGCTGAATGCAATGCGTGGTGGTAAGTGGAATTATGGTTCGGTAGAGAAAAAAATTGTGTAACTTAGTTACACTATTTTAATGGAACCTCGGAATTAAGTCTCCTTATGCACACGATAGAGTAACAGTTAAACCAGTGTAAAAATCAAACATTATTATCCTGTCCCAAGGACTTAGAAGTCATACCCAAAATCATCGAAGTTCTCAAGTTCTATCTAAACTTCTATCGCATTCCATTCCGGTTCTGCTGTGGCAGGCGAAGAGATCGGATTAAAATGTTTCTGGTTTGTTTGTTCAGAAATATTGCCCAGGTTGTATTCACTTTGTATCGATGAAATGGGCAAGTGGGATGACGGAGATTAAGCGACTAGCTTTACATGCTTAAGAGCAACGCGGGCCTGGTAAAACAACTGAGAGCATCGACGAAGTACGGGTGAGAGCCATTGAGTGCATAATCAGCAACGGACATTCCACTACCAATGAGCCTTCGGGATGAGTGTCAACTTAGCGAAACAACATTCACCGATCGAAAAAAAATTAATTGGGTAATTAGCCGTTAACTAGTCGTGAATTAGTTGTGATAATTTCGAATTTGTCGTTCGATGTTTTTTATGTTTTTTTGCTGCTTCGCTAAATTGATATCAACTTAGCGAAGCCACCTCAAAAATGGGGTAAAATCGTCTTGCGAATAGTTTATTGCTTAATAATTAGCCGGAATTAATTGTGACAATTTTGAATTTGTCGCTCTATGTTTTCTATGTTTTTTTTTGCAAAAATGTGAAATTCTTGTCAACTTAGCGAAGCAGCTTCCGAAAAACGTATAAGAACTTCTTATTGTGAATGTTTTACTGCTTTATAATTTGCCACTAACTAGTCATGAATTAGTTGTGACAGTTTTGAATTTGTCGCTCTATGTTTTCTATGTTTTTTTTACAAAATTGTCAAATTGGTATCAAGTTAGCGAGGAACCCCGTAAAAGCGGTAAAAATTTCTTATATTGAGTGGTTTAATGCTTTATAATTTGCGGTTTGTCAATCCAGAATCATTTGTGACGATTTTAATTTTGTCGTTTTGCAATGTTTTCTATGTTTTTTCTTGCAAAATTTTCAAATTGGTATTAAATAACCAAAAAGAAAAGAGTTAAAATCTTCTTATATTGATTCGGATCTTGCTTAATTAGTTGTGAAAATTTCAATTTTCTTGTGCGATGTTTTCTATTTTTTTTTTATTTTGAAAAAAATATATTAAACTTTGAACGACAACTAACAGAAAATTTTTAAGTAATAAATATTTCGATTACACAATTTAATCCATTTTCAATGAGCTCGTCTCGAACTTTATATGAATTAAAAAAGAAAAAAAACATATAAAACATCGCACGAAAAATTTAAAATTTTGACAACTAATTTGGGCCTGCTTAAGGTAAATTTTTAAGCAAAAGCCCAATCAATATAAGAAGTTTTTAACTCTTTTCCAGACGTTCCTCGGTAATTTGATACCAATTTGAAAATTTTGCAAGAAAAAACATAGAAAGCATTGCACGACAAAATTGAAATCATCACAAAATAATTCAGGAATGACGAACCGCAAATTATAAATCATTAAGCCACTCAATATAAGAAATTTTTACCGCTTTTCCGGGGTTCCTCGCTAACTTGATACCAATTTGACAATTTTGTAAAAAAAACATAGAAAACATCGAACGACAAATTCGAAATTATCACAACTAATTCACGACTAATTAATGGCTAATTACCCAATTAAATTTTTTTGATCGTTGAATGTTGTTTCGCTAAGTTGACGCTTATGCCTTCGGGTCTATTTGGAATGGAAAACGAGGTATTAAAGACCCATATGCATGCATCTTTAAAGTTCTTTTGAATACTTTTTAAGAAAGAAAGAAATTTTGTATCCCAATATTTTGTATAAGCAAATCCCGTTCTATTTTTTTGTAGGTTTTTAAAATGTATCTAATAATGATAGGACGTCAAAACAATAAAGCTGCACCCTCTATAAAAAATAGTATAGCGATGAAAAAAAAAAATGTAAGAATAAAACTGATACACAAAAATGGAACCATGCCAGACACCATGAATACGTCGCTGTCACATTCCAATTATATCCTCTTTTTGATCGCATATAAAACGCTCACACATATACGCTGACACATTTCACTGTAAGTCGCACGTTCACCAAATGTGTACATATTCTCGCAGTAAATTCCATGCAATTTTCTATCCGTGTCGTCCTACGAAATGCTACGCAAATACGATACGAAGAACATTTCATGGATGTCCTGAATCTGAATCCTGTCGTCCTGGTTTGTTCTCCTTTTGCTTTTATGTTGGACTTTTTCGATACATTTACTTTTCGCAACACAATTTATCTTGTGTTTTTTTTTTTTATTTAGTTTCGTTTGGTATTTCTTGTGCTGTCGTTAGCTCGTTAAGCTAGACTTTGACAACAAAACAAGGACAAAAAAGCACAGCAACATACGACTACGATGACGACGATAAAGACGACATACAGTGACAAGAACTTTAACCTTCGGCTTTTAACGTTGTAAGGATGCGCATCATCGAGCCCTCTATTGGGTGGCTCCTATTCAAATACGAAATGAGTGAGGTAACTAACTATCTCTCTATTGTGAAGCGAAATGAATTTACGTGGCTGGCAATAACGCAGGGCTCCCCTTGTGGCGTTTTTGTTTTCTCTTTTTTTTTTTTTTGGTGAGCCATGTTGTATACATACTTGAACCGGATGCTGCTGCTACTCTCTAAACACTACCGCAAAATCAACTTCAGTCAATTTCCTGGGGAAATATTTGCAAATTTTCTGGATTGTTAAGCCTCGGTAGGCTTTCTATAGAATTTTGTTATATTTTTTTTTTTTTTATTGTTGTTTAGTTTATGAGAAGGTACATAAATACATATATGTATATGTGGATTTAGCGTGATGTAGGTTAGGTGTACCTACCTACGATAAATTTGGCAAGGAAATTACATCGCTGTTTTTATCATGTCACGGGACACCGAGACAACAGCCAATGTTGGTATGCAATTTGATGGAAAATGTTTTTGCACAAAGTATTGAACAGAATAAGCAATTACCTAACATCCATTCCATAAAGAAAGGTTGAGTGATCTAAGGGCATGTGTGTTGGGCAATTACGTTGTAGATATAACCACAAGGTTGCTGGTTCAATCCCCTGCCAATACAAACAAAGTTCACAAGGTTGGTGAATATGAATTACCTTTCTGAAGGAATGGAAATCGCCCTGAGTTAACATTTTAATAATGTAAGTAATTTATATTTCCTAGAAAAATTTAATATGCATATATACATACATAAAAGGTATGAAACGGTCTTTTTCTTTTCGGTGCTAAATCAAAAACTATGAAAATGTTTTAGAGAACATTTATAATGTTCACACTTTCATTCTATTGGGTCCGGAATCTTAACACTATCCATTTTTGGGAACTTCAATTACCCAAACTCAAAGGTCAGCCCGTTTTATTTATGAATCAATCATACATTTTTTTAATGATATTTTAAAGCTTTTTGCAAACGAGTGTAACTAGACTGAGATGCAAACGCCGCCGCCACATATTCCCTGATGTACCTTCTGATGACAATTTTTCTTGAAAGTGCATATTTTGACTCAACTCTTCAATATTTTTTTTACCTAATGCTTTGTAATGAAGCGTTAGACCTTGGCCCTGATCTACCGCAATCTTCTCCAGCAAGGCAACTCACCGGCGACGAAAAATATTTAACATAAGCCAGCACCCTACATCAGTAAAAACACTGTACACAAGCACCCTACTACATCTAACTAACATACAAACTGAAAATACAAATCAGCACCACGGTTAGCACTTTTCGACAAACTTTCCGTAATAGATTCACAGAAAAAATGCAGTAGATTGAACTTTTTTGCAGTAGATTTGATTTATTATTTTTTTTTTTTCAAAAAAAACAAGGAAGATTAAAGATTTTATTAAAAAATATTACCACAATTTGCAACGTTTAAAACAAGTTTTCCGTCAGCTTTCAATATTCATCAAAACAGAGCCGATATAGTCGAAAGTCGTAGATATTAATAAGTTAAGTAGGATGTGAGTATTTCTTGAAGAATTTGTTTTTTGTTTAAGGATAACTTTTTGTAAAACCAAAAATGCAGTAGATTAAATTTAAAGGCAGTAAATTTCTTTTAAGAAAAAAATGCAGTAGATCTACTGCAATTGTAGCGAAGTGGCAACCCTGATCAGCACTCATCGTCCTTCCTCAGAACAACATATATTATACACCAGCCACCCACCACCCACTGAGTTAAAATCAACAGCGGAGCTTCGCATCGCGAACACGACCGACAGAGTACTGCAACGTCATCACTCAAAATAAATAAATTTTGTTTGTGAATTTTAGAGTTCACACTTTCTCTTGCCAAGAAATATAAAGGCTGATTTCCAATGCCGCGTTGGGCGTCGCTTTGACAGATTTTTCTTTCAACGCGAAAGCTCACACATAGCAATTTAAGCAAATTGTTTACAATGACGCGTTGGGTATTATCTTACGATTTGGCACCTATTAGCATGTACACAAACCAACGTAACATAAGCTACCTTAGCGTTAAAGTTGAAAAAAATCAACTTTAGCGTGCGTTTTGACAGTTAAACTAATGTTCGAATTCCTTTCAACAAAAAAATCGATTTATTTAGAAGAAAAAATCGGTTTTTCTGGACAAATTCCTTTTATTGAAAGAAAAAAATCGATTTTGTTTAAAAAAAAATGGAAAAGTTTGTTGAAAGGAATTCGAAATCACAGTTATGCAGGTTCATTTTGATTTTCAGGTTCTCTGCAAGTCGTCTGTCATGTCGACGCGTTCGTAAAGCTTGTAAACGTATACGTAAGCGTCTCTAACGCGAACGCGCCATTAGAAATCAGCCTTAACAAAAGAATGTGCATGCAAAAACTCGTGTAACTAAGTTTATCAAACTTGTGGTAGTTTTGTAGCAGTTTTTCCATTCCCTCGGTTAGCCCTGGGCTGCAATCAGATTTCTACAGTTTCCGTTGTTCTTCCCTTGCGTCTTCTGAGTAAGAACTTGGGCCAAAGTTATTTTCCCTTGGATAAGGCTTTGGCGGAATCAGATACCTACCGTAAAGCCTGAAACACTTCTTCTAAGTAGGCCGAGTCTACTTCTGTATGCTTTTAATATAATACCTCTTTCTCTACTCCAGAGTTACTACTGGGATTGGGATACTATAGTATCCTAGGGGATTCCTTTTTTCTGAAAGGATACATTTTTTTAAAAAGGATCCATTTTTTTCAGGATAATTCAACCTCAAGAACCTTAAATTTATTTAAAAACAAACAACGAAGATGAAAAGTAAAAAACCTTTGATTTAATCCATATTTTTTTTATATAATATACATTTATTTTCGAAGGGGAAGGAAGAAATCTCTTCTTTAATTTTCATTTTAAATTAAGTTGCGTTAGTGAATAGGTTTTAAAAAATTAATTTTCAAACTCGAAATTTTGAAAAAATAAAATAAATTAAAAAAAAATTTAACTGATTTTTTTCAAAATTTAACGTAATTAAGTATTAATTTTGTTTTGAAAATTTAATGCTCTTATAATTTTTAAGTCAAAAACAGAAAACCAGTTCTTGAGATAATTGAAAATAACGAAATCTACTTTACTACTTAATTAGTAAAAATAATTATAATTATGTATATAGGTACATGTAAAGATTTTTTTGTTTTTTTTTTTAGGTACCTACTAAATTTTGTGTTTAGTATTTATCGCTGTTATTAACAACAAATGGTTGTAGGGTTTTTTAAGTGTTTGAGATAATTTAAACTTATAAACACTACTTCATTCCTGGAAAATTATTTCTAAGGAATCTTTACCCCCCCTTCCCTTCTGTCTAAAACTCCACTTGAAAAAATAGCACAGACTTAACCAGACTATAAATAAATAAATTTGATGGCACAACAGCTCATGTAGAACTAGGGCCTAGTGACTTACAACTCTCAACCATTCCTGTGTGCGTGTCTGCAGTTTATTGCCGAATCCGAACGGCTAACGAGCGGCACTTTTCTCTGACAGGAGATACTCATGGAGGATTTGTCAATTCCTCGCAAGAGGCAGTAGCCGTTTTTCTTTTAAGTAAATAGGTGACGAGGCTGGGGATCGAACCTTAGACCTCCGGCATGACAGTCCATCGCACTAACCATCACGCCACGGCTACTGCACTTAACCAGACTAAGCAAATTAATAAATACAAAAACGAATGATATCACCAATACGAAATGCTTTTAAACCTTCTTTATAATTAAGAAATTATAATAATTACTTTCAGTCTTTATTTATTTTATGTTGAAAAAATTTTCAGGAAAATGGTAGTTCAAACTTTGAGAGAAAACTTAATTGTGTTTCTTTTTTATGCTAAAATACACCCTTGAATCAGATTAAAAGTAATGATCTAAAATTCCCATTTTATGAGTAACCATTAAACTCAGTCCCGTTTATTACTTTTCGAATACACATTTTATTCATTACAATATTTTCATCTTAAAATCAACATAAGAATCTTAAAAGCCATTTGCATTTACCAAAGTTAAAAGCCCTTAATTGTCTAAAACATTGTCAACAAAAATACATATTTTCGACAAAATTGTCCATTGTCCTATAGAAGTACAAACGAGTACCAGTACATATTACCATAGAGAGACACCACAGTAAATCTTTATAAAACAAAACCTTCTGCTTTCAAATCCGAAAATTACATCCAAGTTCATCGCATCATTGAAAATGCATTGTTTTTTGAAGAGAATATCACTAGATTTTCATGGCCTGGTAGGCATCAATAATGACATCAAGGACATGTAGGCTTAATCCTTAGTTGATGTCAGAATTTGAAAAGAGGCTACACACAAGTCAATTAGAAAAGAAAGATATACTTTACCGACACACACACACATCGCCCACACACGAACAAAAGAAAAAAAAAAAAAAAAAACTCCAAGAGCATGATGGGGCAGGGACTGATTTGGGCTTGAGTTGAGAAAGTAAAAACTAGAAATAATCATTTTGTAAGACAATAGACATTAGAGATACATAGATAGAGAAGATGTCCTTGTTTGATCATCATCCATTGTCCTTTCAACTGACTTGATGGTAAAAATTCATCTAGCGAACTATTTATCGTTTGAATGGCATTTCATTTTGTTTGAACCAATCCGACCGATGCTACTGACTTAGATGAGCAACCGACACGAAAGTATATGTATATTAGAATACGTTAACATTTATCCCCCCCAGGCTCTGCTAAAATTTTCTATTTATGCACCAATGAACTGTAATCAATTTTGTTTCTCTTCTGTTCGTCCTTGTGCTGGCTCCAATGGGCAAAGGAACACACACATGCAAATAAAATGAAACACAATGGTTTTTATTTTTTATTTTTTTTGAAGAAATTTTATCTGTTTCGATAGAGATCGAGGTCGGGTATGGAAATAATGAGAGACAGGGTCGGAGTCAGAGGTGCACAAATTCCAAAGGCTTACTGTTTTAATACTATAAGTTCAGTCATATTAGACATTTGACCCCGGAAAAATCGCCGAAAACCTGGATTTTTGTATACAGCCTCCTGATGGTGTTCTTAAGAAACTTTAAAAAGTCCCCATCGATAGGAGTGCCGCTAACAATTTTACGGGGAGTTAAAGGCCCCTCAAAATGTTTTTTTTTTTTCAGGAATACCCTTTTTCAGGAATAAAATTGTGTAGTACGAGGGGTCTATTTCCTCCTGTTTAGGCGGGAGGGGCCATTTTCTAAAAAATCGACTAGAAATAGAAAAGAGATCATTAAAGAACAACGGCAAAACTTTTCGGTTTTCTCAAAAACTGAAAGAAATTTGGGCACCCGGTTTTTAGTATTGATAGAAGCATCAAATACTGAAAACAAAAATACTACTTAATTGCGTAAAATTTTGAACAAAATTAGTATGAAGACATTTATATCAATATTTTTTCATAATTTTGAGTTTGAAAATAAATTTTTCATAAACTATTCTCTAAAACTATTTGAATTCAAAATAAAATAAAGAACGGACCTCCAGCTGTAAAAAAAAAGTATTACATGACATTCTTAGTATTTCCGTTCCTTTTTAATGGTCTCTTCTCTCTATATCCCACGATTGGAAACTCCGACACCGTTTGACCGATCTGAAAATCTGAACCTGATAGATAACGTTGTGGTCAAGTATTTACAAATTATTTATTTTAACACTATTTTAATTGATCAATACACAGTATGTATGTATCAGTTCGAAAGAAAAGAAAATACTCAACAAATTTATTTTTTTTAAAATATACCATGCTCTACTTTAAAATTTTAGAACTAAAAGATCAATAGAAATTCAAGTTTGCTTCTAATTTGTTCTCCCCTATTTTGCAAAATAAGATTTGATGAGTTATGTCGTTTTTCTTCAACATTTCCTGCAATTTTACTTTTTTCCAAATTACTTATGTATGTCGTTTTCGATTGGATTTTCAGAGTCTTTCACTCCTTTTTGATTCCAATGGAATATGAAAAACTCTCTTCCGTAATATGTGTATCTATGTAGAAGTCAAAATTAAAATGAATTCTTCAATAATTTCAATTCCAGAACATCCCAAGGAGAAACATTTACTATTTTGACAATTAATCCAACACATACTTTTAAAAGTATGTGTGTTTTCAGAATGCACTCCTAGCACTCTCCTTAATAAAATCAGGGGTGAAAAAACACTCCTAAATCATCACTCCGAACAGCAAATGGAAGGTTTTTGGAGTGTGGATGGAGTAAAAAAAGAGTGCTGGGAGTGACCAACGGAAAACGACATTAATATAAAGTCGATTCACAATTTTTTTAGATTTTACTTATTATGATCACCCTCGAATTATGCCGTAAATTTGTCGAAGTTTAAACCAACGATAAAACACGTAATAGTGGTACACTTGGGCGTATACGCACTTTTTTTTCTATTTTATTTTTCTCAATAATTAATTTTCCGAGAAAAATTAAAATATAAGTTATCTTACTAATACGGACAAAATTTAAATGAACATGAAAATAAAAATGAAAAATTCCAATATAAAAGTTTTGTGACACAAAGGGCCTTGCCAATAATCAAATTTAGTTATGACTTAAATATTGCAGTGATATTAACCATAACGTTATGGATCCTAAATAATTAACCATACATTGTATTCTCAATTTTTTGGAGTCCATTTGATATTGAGTTCATTATTTATAGTCAATATACATAAATACAGGGTGTTTGGTATAAGGTAAACCAAAGAGCTAGAGCGAGTAAGTTGAATTAAGACAAGAAAAAAATCGTATGAGAAGGGGGGAGGTCTATTTTTCACCGTTTAAGCGTGAGGGGCAATTTTCTAAAAAATCGACTTGAAATAGAAAAAAATTATTAAAAAACAACGGCAACACCTACAATGTTCGTTCCTTGATTTTCTTTTTAATTCAAATTATTTGAGAGAACAGGTTTTAATTTTTAAACTCAAAATTTTGCAAAAATAATGAAAATAATTGTGTTTAAACTAATTGATGGGAGCATTGAATTCTAAACACAAAAATATTACTTAATAAAATAAAATTTTGAAAAAAAAAAATAGTTTGAATACAATTTTTTGAGTTTTTTTTTTCAAAAATTTAAGTTTGAAAATTACTTAAAAAAAAAACTGTTCACTAAAAGAACATATTTTAAAAAGAAAATAAAAGAAGAGGTTTCTGGCCCTACAAAAAGATATAAAATGCCATTGTAAAAGTGACCGTTGTTTTTTAATAATATTTGTCTGTCTTAAGTAATTTTTTTAGAAAGTTTCCCCTCCCGTTATTTTTAATTTTCTCAAAAACAATAAGACAATTGAGTATTTTCTTTTCCGTATTTGACTACAAATTTACAGGAACATCGAATATTAAAAACAAAACTTTTACTTAATTACGTAAAATTTTGAAATTTAAAATTAGTTTGAACACAATTTTTTAAATATTTTTTTCAAAATTTTGAGTTAGATCAGAGTTTTTCAAAAACTGTTATCCTGGTAACTCAAATTAAAAACAAAAGAAAAGAATGGATTTCTGGCTTTAAGAAAAAGTATAACATGACATTGTAAGTGTTACCGTTGTTTTGTTCTATTTTTTTTTTTCTATTTCGAGTCGATTTTTTAAAAAATTGCCCCTCCCGCCTTAACGAGGCAAAATAGACCCCCTCCCATACGATTTTGTTCTTGTCTTAATCCAACCTACTCGCTCTAGCTCTTTGGTGCACCTAATACCGAGCACTCTGTATAGTATATTATTATATTCTTAAAAATGGCATACCAAGTTTACGCGACCCAGTCGTGCATCTTATTTCATAGTCTATTGCAGTTTTTCATCAGTTGATTTTATTTTAATAAATTGATGAAGATTTTCGTAAACTTTATTTAATGAAACATCGAATTATTTTACAATTTAATATTACAATTTTTTTTTAAATTAAACTAATGATGACATTTTGTAGCTTTTTTTGAGCACTATATTAACTTTAAAAAAAAAGTGGTGATTTTACAAGAAAAACCATTAAAAGGCAATGGAAGAATGGCACAAGTGCATCGATTTCATCTCAATTTTTTCAAAAAACAAGAATATATTAAAACATCTGGGTTTTAGTGTTCAACTTAAAATAAATAGGAGCATTGAATATAAAAAAATACCACTTATTAAAGTACAATTTTGAGAAAAATTAGTCTAAACACAACTAAGCGTATATAAGTAAGTTAACTTTATTTGCATTTTTCTCTGAATTATTTTGAATGGACTTGTGCCGTTTTTACCCTGGACCCTTCAAATTTCATCAAGCAACGATTTTTTTTTCATAAGCTAATAAAATTTTTCATCAGTCAACTAAAAACTTTTATAGAATAACGAAATATTTAAATAAATTAATTAAATTTCGTTAAAATATGAAAAAAATAATTGACTAACAAAAGATTTTAATCAGTTTACGTTAATTAGCATACAGTTACGAAATTTTTCATAAAACTACAAAAGTCTTAATAAAAACTTGTAAATCACCCCTTAGACCGGGCAAAATTTTGTGTGAAGCACTTTCGTTAATTGATAAAACTTTTAGTTTGCAAAATATTAAATTTTTTCGTTAAACCAATTAAATTTTTGTTGAGCCAACGAAAAAGCATTTAACGAAGCGATTTTCATTATTTTACGAAAAATATTATTTTCAGTGTACGTTCATACAAAACATGGCTGCGTTCATTAATCACAAAGACGGTAGGTAAATTATTTTGAAGTGTGTGATCCCCCCTGGTTCAAACTCTGGATCCGCCCTTGTCGGTCAAGAATGTATTCCAAACGAATTTTTATCTGGACAAAGGCTAAAGGCGCCCATATGGGCCTACCAAAAGTAAAGGTATCTTATCAAAATCGTAAAGAAACGGTTCTTCTGTTCATTAAACAGTTCTGCATGGATATCTGTCAAAAATCAAGGGTTAACAGAAAGAAAAAACATTTTCTGGCCGTTTCAATCCCCATTTTAAAGCTAATCCTTCCCTGTAAAAAATCCATAATGTCTGTACCCAAATCAGTTCAATGCCATAGTTATACGGAAGTGAGAATAAAGTCCTTTGTCTAATCCTCATTTCAAAATTCAACCCTCTTTTGGCTAACGAAAAGGGAAAGCGCAACATACCATACATTCTCCCAAAAAAAAAAAAAAATGCTGCACATCGTAAATACCAACTCGCTTCCAATATAACGCTAACATGAAAACAGACCACCACGAAAGAGAAAATGAAGGAAAAACTAGGAATTCGATGTTATATGCCACCGCACATGGGGCAGCTTGGTTAAGAAAATAATGTTGGAGGGCCTTACTAAATGAACGCATTAAACTACCCGCTTTAGAGTTTGGTTCGGAAGTATTGAGTTTGAGTGAATGAGTGCTAGAACGTTCCAATAAATGATGTTTGTTCTTCTATTTTTGGGAATTCCCTTGAAAGGCTTGGGGTTTTGTTTGACGGTATATTGCATGAGAGAAAATATAAAAAGTTGACTGTGGTGTTCTTGTTTTAACTGAAATGTCCAGACCACGCCCAATCGTCTGTATGGAGAAAATTGGATATCGAATTTGTTTTTGAAGTCTAAATTGAGTCTTTTCCGAGTTATTCTCTTCGATTTATTCGATTTTCTTTTCGGTTTTCTTTTACGTTCCGATCCATGTGTGCATATTAATTGGCTTTTGGGGGACAATTAGTCATTGAAAGGAGGAGGCAGATCCAAGTGTGGGAGGGGATGTATGGATGGTGTACTAGCAGGAAGTGGTCAATATTTGATGTCACGTCTGGCGAAATCGATTTTGATATAATTTTTTTCTCTCAGATTTTTTTTTATTTTTCGTTATTGCAGTTCACAGTCCTACAGTCTCTGGGTCTTTGGTTTTTACGGGATTTAGATGAAGATTGCAAATTTATTCAGTGAATTCGAAAGGAATTGCTTGTTCGGTAGGAAATAAGGAATGCCTTTGTGCACTAGAACTATATATGAAGAGCGACAGAGAGAGAAAGAGAGAATATGAACAGGAATGCGGTTAGTTGTTTCCTACGGGTTATTGTTGCAGTGTATGGAAGGACTTTCTATCGAAGGATGCCTTGGGGCTGTGCAGTTACGTCTAACAACGTCAGTGTTCTGTGTGCACACCGATACACAATCAAAGACAAATAATCAAGCAACGTGAACGGAAATGGAGAGCATAAGGCTTAACGGATGTTCTGACTGAGAGAATTTTGAATAATTATTCTTACAGCAGTTTCAGTTAGCATATAGGGAAACATATAAGTATACGTAAGTAAAACTCCTGTACAGATATATACCTGATGTGCTTTTCGGTATTAGTTCGACGAAAACATGGGAGTCTTATAGAGAAAATTTGCATAATTGTTTATCATAGTACTTCAGATGTTATAGCCTGGCCAGACTTTTTTGCAAGCAATAGATGTTTATTTATTTTGTTGGGGGTGGGGAGTAATTCACTAAATGCCATATCTATAAATATTTGAGATTCTCTGAAGGTTGGTACCACCTACATTTGGGTATGTTGAATTGAAGTTTAAATTTGCATAATGGCATTTTTCAAATCGAACAATAATTCTTGGAATAAAATACTGTATCAGTCAGCGCTTTTGTTTTGTATTTTAATCGTTGGTTTGTAAGGGTATGAAAATAATGTTGGTAATAATGTTGTTTTTGTTATTATTATTTTTAATTTTCTCTTAAACCAGACCGAAAAATCGTTATAAACGGAAAAAAAATCCACGGGAATCTATTCCGCATGTATATAAATTTCAATTGGCAGTATAGAGTAAGGAGTTTATTGAAATCTTTAAACCCCTTTTTGAGAAAATTAAAAAATAAAAAACAAAGTCACCCGATATACCTATATGAACTTAACTAAAGAATTGAATTTCCCCATATAGAAAACTATAATATGTTTGTAAAGAAATAATCTTTACCAAATTTTAAGCAAATCGCTTCACCAGTTAAGTCTTCTTCTCATCCTCATTTGAACCTCATTTATACTTGCGATAAAAGTAGGTAGGTAAAGGTACTTTAAGGCAAGTTTCGAATTCGTGCAAAAAATCAGACTCGAGATTTCAATCAAACTTGACATTACGATAGAAGAGAACACCAAAAAAGTAGGTCCCGCAATTCCGTCTGTCTGTCTGCATTTCGCGGTATGTATGTATGTCTGTCTGACCTACAAAAAATTTACCAACAATTAAAAGCAAATAGTTTTTGGATTTTTGAAAAAAAGTTCAATTTTTTTTTTTAAAGTTCAAATTTTTTTTGGAAAATCCTGCATAAATTCATATTTTGGTGTTCTTCATTCTGAGATTAAAACATTTTAAGTACTTAATTTATCGATTTTAATGCGTGTTTCATGCTTTTTTCCATACCTATATTATTATTAACTAATAATTATACATATGTTACTTACATATACCATTATAAGTAGTACTCAATCCTTAAAATTCGAAGAACTTTTACGAAAAGAGCAAGTTCATGTCGTACATTTTATTTTTTTTAAATGAGAGCAATACATACCCCTTACATAGCAAGTAAAAATACCCTTTACATAGAGCAAGTAAAAATAAGGAAAAATGGGGGAGAAGTGCCGAAATATTGGCTTATTTTTTGCTAAGATTTATTTTAAAAAATTTTGGTACGTCAATTTTAAGTAGATATTGATTAAATTCAGTTAAAAATAAAATTTAAACAAAAAAAAAAACAAATTAAAATATCGTATTTTAAAAAAAAATATTGCGAATTTTTCATTAAAAGAAGAATGTTTAAAAATTTTGATATGAAAAATTTCACAGTTTTGCATAAAAAAGCATAGAAAACATCGAGGGACAAATTCAAAATTTTCACAACTAATTCAAGACTTATGAACGGCTACTTGAAGAGCAGTAAAACATTCACAATTAGAAGTTTTTAAACGTTTTCCAGAGGCTGCTTTGCTAAGTTGACACCAAAAAAAAAAAAATCGAAAATATTGCACGACAAAATTAAAATTGTCACAACTAATTCAGAACTGCTGAACGCCTAATTATTATGCAACAAAATGTTCGATATAAGACGTGTTACCGCTTTTTGAGGTGCTTCTTCGCTTAGTTGATATCAAATTAGCAAAGCTGCAAAAAAAAAAAACAGAAAATATCGAACGAAAAATTCGAAATTAACACAACTAATTCACGACTCATTAACGTCTAATTACCCAAATAATAATTTTCGATAGGCGAATGTTGTTTCGCTAACTTGACACTCATGGCAATATTGATTGCTACTGGAAGATTATGTTTGTCTTACTAATTTTAGAATACAGACAATCATAAGAACCCTTTTTCAAGGAAATAAGATTTTATCTTTTTGATTTTCAACTGCTGTATGGTAGGTAGGTAGCGTTATTTTTGGTTGTATGATTTTTTTTTTTTAAACCACTTCGCTAGTCTAATTTTCTTTTCAGTGAAACCTATGGGTCAACAATTTGATAAATATGTAGGTACTGATTTCTTTTCGTTCTTATTATAAAAAACTAATATTATTATAAAAAGCTTAAACACATTTTTAATTGAATTTTCGTCATTAAATAATCCATAAATGTTGTTTTTTAGTTAGAACAAAAAGTTTTATCAACTTGCGATTCAGCTTCATTTAAAATCGAATACAAAATTTCAATATTCACAAACTTTATTAATTTCCGCTTATGTCGCAGTTATTTTCTATCAAAAAGAAAACAACTCAAACAACGAGAAAAAAATAAAATTCTAATAAATATGCAGGACACAATTTCCCGTATACCTACACCTACATGTACCTACGCCTATAATAAACCATAAAAACAGTGCCGAATTGACTCGTTTTCTTAATAGAACCTCCTAACTGGGGCAACCAAATATGCTTGTGAATATTTTTTTCAACAATCCTATTAAGACGAGGCCTTGTTAGAAATCCGTTTTATGAAAAATACTGGCGCAAAATTTTAAACAATCTGATGTTAAGGTATTAGCATGATACTACTTAACAATTTTCTAACTTTAAAACTCTTTACTAAAATATTCTTAGTTTTAAATATTTTCTAACTAGTATCATACTAAACCTATTTTTCTAGCTCAACACGCCTAAAACAGTGACAGTTCAACCCAGTTTTGCAATTGTAGCTGCCAAAGTGACACTTGGATTTAGTATGGTACTAAAAAGATCAAATAGGCATTTTGCGATAACTTTAGTAAAATGTTAAAAAGATAATACGATGCTAACTCGTTTAAAATTTGGAAAAGCCTGTTTTTAATTAAGCATCACTAAAAATTAAGGCATTTTTAGTGATGCTAAATCGTCTAAAATTTTGCGCCACTGTTTTTAAGCGCCATATGTCTTGGTTTTGGTTCGATCCCCATCATCAGCCTCTTTCAGCTAATAATAATAAGAAAAAAGACTGCTACTGCCTCTTGCGAGAAATTGAAAAAAAAAAAAAAAAAACATCCAATAAACTCTAGGTCCCTTCCGTTCTAGCAAACACGGCCACAGGAATGGGTTTTTTAAGTGACTAAACCTTAGTTCTTTATGAGCTTTTGTGCCATCAAATTTATTTTTTAATCAAAATTGACACCACGATGATGCAGAATTCCGAAAAAGTTCTCATCAAGAATCGATAGCTGCTATACAATGGTTTAGATATTGACATGAAAATGAGGATTTTTAATAAATTTCGTACCTTTAAAGGCCAAAAGGTTCTAAGAAAACTGCGTTTCAGGTTTTTTGGCAAAAAAAATCGCATTAAGGAAATTGGATGTTTTTTTGAGAAAATTACCTTTTTTGAGTTGAGCTAACCACGAGAGCAAGATTATGCAACTCACTCTTGTATATTTTGTGTTTTTTTTTTTTTGATTTCAATTCAGTAGAATTTTATTTAAGTCACTCTTGCAGATAGATGGCCCCATGAAAAAAGTTTTGGACCCTCATTTTGGTGATGAGGAAGGACCCCTCTATCACTGGGAATACGAATTATTTTGCTATCACAATTATTTGTAAAAATGGTTTTTTGCATTTTTTTCAGTGCGTCTTGTGTACAGAAGGCCCCACCTAATAGGTCTTGGACCCCAATATTTATGTCTAGGGTATTCAGCAATTTTATTAAATACATATAATGTTTCAAGTGCTATACCTGTTATCTGGCCTTTCGAAATAAACGCATTTTCAATACAACGTTATCTGCAAAGGCCCCAGCCACGCCCTGCAAGACTTGCATATTTGCATGTAGAAAGTAAAGATCTATCTCTAAACATCAGTGAATTTTTGCTATCATTCACATCCGAAATGTTTTAAGGGCATATTAAAAGCGCTTAAAACTGATATTTTAGGCATATTTTTGGTTGCCCTACTCATATTTTTCAACGCAAAGGAAGGGGGGCTATTTTTTTTTTATTGAAAATTCTTCCGAAATTTGGTCAACATCAACATCATTTTTTGTAAGTTAAAAGAAAAATCACCTTAATCTTTAAATAATTTCTGGCGAGACATAGACAGGGTCCTTGCAACTTTTTCCGGTCACTGGCTGATCAGAGAACATGCGGCGAGGCTGGGCATTCCTCACTATACCAACTGTCGTAGCTGTTGGAACCAGCAGGAAGAGGAGTTATTCATTTCCTCTGCGAATGTTCCGCTTTGGCAACGTGATCACAATCATTGGGAAAAGCATTTTTCAGTGACCTCGACGAACTTTCCGAACTAAAGATCAGAGACCTGATGATCTCCTTTCTCAACGCAACGAAATGGCTCTAAGCCAAGCTCGGTTGCATCTGCACCGTCTTCTAAGTTTTCTTAGTTAGTCTCCTGAGACCACGAGCAAATGTCTATAGATTACTGAAGCCCCACAAATTGCCTATCCTGGCATTTTGTCTGGCAAGTTACATTTAAAAATCGTTTTCTTTACAGGTCACGCGAGTTATGGTATCAAAATGGCGCACTTCAGCGCTGATCGGGTCTCTGAGCTAGGTTTTGCTCGGGGCCGCCATTTCTACCTACCTTAAATAATTTGTTTGCTAAACATAAGTTCTTGCTTTAGGTAAGGATCTGGAGGTCTTAATAAAACTTTTTCAAATTTAAGTTAAGTAATTTAATTGATTCAAAATACACAGATAATTCACACGAACTTGAATCTATTTATTGTTTAAGCTTTAAGGCAAGGCTTACAAGTAGTTTAGTATTGATGTTGTAAGGTATCAACGCAAAGGAAAAATATGCACGTTTGGAAGGATAGCACGAACCTACAGCTGTAGCTAAAAACAATGTAGTTACATTTGAACTAAAAATATTTTCAATATTTCGAAAATTCTAAGAAAATTTTTGTTTAAATTAAAAATATATATTGTTTGAAATATTTAGGATATCAATCAATAAAGCTATTAAAAAGCTTTTTTTTTGGCAAAAAAACTGAAATAAAGTTTTCTTAAAATTACTTTGGTCATTCGAGGCGAGGTACGAACTTTAATGAAAATTTTTAGACATATGTAATTTAAAAAAAAAATCCAATTTTAGGCATTAACTAAATCAAAAATTATAATTTTGCTCTTTACCAAATTTAAACTAAATCACTCGAACAGTTTAGACTCTGTCTTAAATTACCGTGGACCCATGGGCGCACAAATACATAAACCAAAGGGCGATGTGTATTACGAAATCCCACTTTTTCCGATAAAACACCTTTCAGTAGCTTTTCTTCCTCAAGATTTTTTCATATTTCTACTTTTACAAAATTCAATTTGTTATTCTATTTAATCATGCCGATTTTATTTTCACTATTAAATCCGGCCCTGTTTATCCATAAGTCCTTGCATTCTGCATTCAATACACCAGAAACAAAATAAACTAATCTCTTTTCAGCTAACAACATTCAATGCTTTCACAATTGAATTGATTTTATTTTCGAAATAAATATTTGTTTAATTAATAATAAAAAAATAAATAACAAGAGCATCTCACGTAATCCGTTTTGCATCAGTAAATAATAAATAAACTCGATTTGCGTTATAATATTTATACATACAATGCCACAGCAAAAATACAGTGTATAATTTTCGTCCTTTATTTGGTGGAAATTTCTATGTTCAAGTAGGATATTGAATTCAGAAGCAGTAAATAAATTGAAGTGCATTGTGTGTTTGTATGGGAGTGTGTTTTAAATTTATTTTGTCCGTATTGGACTTGGCTAACCGGAAAAAGGGATGCAAACAAAAGCAGTAAATTCTCATTTTTGTATTGCTAAATGAAAAAGGAATTTAAAATAATTATACGAATGAACAATGGCAGAAAATTAAAATTTTATACAAAAAGATGTAGAAAAGTCAAATAGAAACGATAAAACTTTAATTATATTGACTTTATTTAATTTTTTTTTTGTTGTTAACGAATTGTTAATTAGTCAATTTTTGTAATGGAAATTTTTGGAGTTTGTCTTTCAAGTTTTGCTTTATTATTATTTTTTTTGTAACAAATAAAATAAATTTAACATAGATTTCAAAACAAATAAAACGCACGAGTGGCGTGACACACACAAATTCAATTCAGTTATGTATTCCAAACACGTAGGCCAGTTAAAAAAAAAAAAAAAAAAAAAACAATCTCTATTGAAAACGCAAAAAGAAAACTCAGACCATCAATAGGTTAAAAATAGGGAAGACAAAAATAAATTTATTAAAGCCAATTTCATGACAAAATTTGAAAATCGTTTTAAATATCGAACTATGTAGTATAGGAAGGTAACTTTCAGTTTGTCTTTATGTTTATTTAAAAATATTAAGATCTCAAGGATTTATAAATTTAAAAGAAATATATACAAAAAATAAATTAATATAAATGTCCTTAAAAAATTAGCTATTTATAGTAACTTGGTATAAGTAAACCAAAAGGCGATACCGAGTTGTTGCATCAGGAACTACTTTTTCTACACTGAAACGATTGCAAAAATTTTCTATTTAAATGAGACTTATAAAAATCTGATCTCGTCTCGTGGACATCTCTTCATTTAGTTTTTCTTTCCCATATGTATATATCATTAACCAATTTGTCGATTTTTGTCAAGTTTTTAAGTGACCCAATTATTATTGCATCATATCAAGAAATCGGCGTGTTAAACAACATTTAGGTTCTGAATAACATATCTATGTATTTAATGCTACTCTGTTCTGGGGAAAATATTAATTTTGTTAATTTTTTTTATTAAACCCATCTTAGTGTTCTATTCACCCCAAAAAAAAAAAGTTTCTTTTTTATCGATTTCAAGTAAGCTTTACTCTCACTTGCAAACCCATTTACATTGCTGACATGTAGTTTGACATTTTAACTTTATTTTAAGACCTCAAAATTTAAAATCTGATATTAAAAACAGCAGTTATGGGTGAAGAAAAGTACATAACATAATAGGTACTGTACTACATTATGTACATACAAAAAACATAATATTTTTCATCCACTCTTCCGTCCAAGTAATTGGCTCTTCAATTTTGGAGTCTTTTATCAGGCTACATTCTTGCATAAACATTTTTGAGGAGGGGTAAAAAATTTCATACTAGAGAGGTGATTGAATCCGCCATCAATGTGATTTTTGATTTTTAAAATTTTGAGAGTTGATGAAAAATTTTTAAATTTTGAAAAATAATATTTGACAAAGACCAACCCTCCTCTATATAGTTGTCATAGATTTTCGTGCAGTGTCTTAAGATTGAGCATTCCATTCAACCACATTAGATAAATGTGAACTTTGACAAGCTATAACTTAGAGATGAAAAAAGTTCCAAAAATCGTTAATACCTCATTTTGTAGGTATTAACCAACAAGCCCTTCCAGCCAGTTCGATCCCTAGCTAGCTGCATCCAGTTATGCACTCCAAATTGGTTGAGGTCGTTCTCCACTTGTATGGGCCACCTAAGGTGTGGTCTTCCTCTGCTGCGCAGAACATCAGGGGTAGATTTGAAGACTTTTTTTTACAGAAGGATATGGATGAGAAGCTTGAAATTTATACCAAATGACGCAGAATTTGATACTGAACAAAACTGTATTTTTTGTTTTACTAAAATTTTTATGGAAAAAACCGCAAAAAAATTGTTTAAAAAAATCACATTTTCAGCTTTCAATAAAAAAATTCCAAGGTAAGGGTTAATATACATATAATACAAAAAAAAAGTACCGTAATATTTTGTCTGACCCAATTTTTTTTTTCAATCCCTGATTGCAGGAATTCCCCAACAGTTAGAGGCGGGGATAATTCCTTAAATACTCCTTTAAACTAGCTTTACAACTCCACAAAATTTCAAACCTACTACCAAAATTTACAAGTTTTGCAGAAAACTCCTGGGCTAATTATGTTCGTCTTCACCTTTTTTTTTAGATTATTATCTTCTTCCCTAAGTAATTTTTTCAAACAAAAACAAACAATAAAGAATAAATCAATTTTGCTTAACAACTCATAACCTTGAGCTTGAACCATTAAAGCAAGCAAGCACGTGCAACCCAGTTGTTCATTTTAGTTCATTGACAATAATATAAAATTTATTTATTTCCACTTCATCAAATATCATAAAACATAGACAATAAATGAGTTTTTTTTTTTCATTTCTCTTCCGCAAATACGATTCATTTGCACTGTGAAAAACTGTGATGAAATGAAAAGAATTGTTTATCTTTTACCTTTTAATATCCCATTTTACATATTTTTCGATCGAAATTGGTCAAATACGAGAACACCTTCAACAATAGAAAATACTTCTTATCTTTTATCTAAATAAAAAAACAAGAATAAAGAGAAAAAAATAAGCCCTTTTGTCATCTTTAATCGTTTGAAACCACTGTCGATATGGATTCAACTCGCTTTGTTCCTTTAATTTGACCCACAGCAATAACAAAAAAAAAAAAAAAAAAAAAACGGAAATAAAAGAAAAGGCCATAGGTCCGTCGACGAATGGATTTATTTGTTTGATCATTTATACAGGATTTATTTGTATGCCATTTTGAAAGACCAGAGAGTCATTACCTATGCCAAGTAGAATCCTATTATTCCAGTTCCTCTTTTTTCCTACCCTATGGTAATTTTCTGTACCTTAACTACAAATATGCTCATTAAATTTTTCCACGTGATGGTAACACAGCCTTATGAAACCGAAATATTGTCATGTTATTCCACAAAATGGTCAGAAATTGAGACATACATTTAAATCTCTGTGGACAGAATATGTATATTGCAGATATTGGTATCCGATAGCAGACACCTAATTACATTGTCAAAGTTTAAATCCCAACCCGGCACGCACATTATGTGACATGACATGCTTTTGCTGATATGGCGGCCGCCTTTTTGCAATTATAAAGTAACAATAATACCTTTTTAATTAGGGACATTTGCATAAAATAGAAGAAATAGGGGAACAAATAAAAGAACTAGAGGCATCATTAAACCACCTTAATTGTCCATTAATATACATCAGGGTGATTCACCTTAGATGTGACAAAAAGCTAGATCGTGTAGGTTGGATCGAGATAAGAAAAAAATCGTAAAAGATGGGGATCTATTTCCCCCCATTAAGCCGGGAGGGTCAATTTTCTAAGAAAAAAAAATTACTTCAAACAGATAAAAATTATTAAAAAAAACAACGGTTACATTTTTTAATGCCATAATATACTTTTGTGTAAAGCCAGAAATCTTTTCCTTAATTTTTTTTTTTAAAAGAGATGTTTTAGGGAATAGTTTTTGTAATATTAATTTTTAAACTCAAAATTAAAAAAAAAAAATAAACTAATTTTTTTTTTTTTAATTTTACGTAATTAAGTACTAAGTTTGTTTTTAAAATTCAAAGCTCTTATTAGTTTTTAGTTAAAAACAGAAAACCGGATGCTTAAATGTCTTTTAGTTTTTAACAAAATTAAGAATTCAATTTTCTAAAGAATTGACTTAAAACAGAATAAAAATTATTAAAAACAACGTGAACCGTCACAATGGCATGCCAAAAATCTCTTTTTTCAAAATTTCACAAACCTGATTTTACGTTATAAAGTAGTATTTTTGTTTTTAATATTCGATCCTCCTATTAATTTCTAGTCAAACACTAAATCAAACACTGAAATCGAAGCTTTAATCACAGCTGTCATATGGTGTTAAGTTTATGTTTTCTTATTTATTGAATTTCACTATCCTAGATAAGAGCTCCGATCTTCTTCTTTGTTAGGATCAGAGCTTAAAAAGTTTATCGCAGCTCCAACATAAACACTCATCTTATAGACAAATTATTCCCGACAGTTTCTTTTTCCGATTGAAATATTGCAAATGGATCTATAAAAGTTGTCTTTCACTGTATTATTTTGAAAAAAAAAAATTACTCCTATCATAATTACCTACATTAGTGTGTGTGTGTACAGGAGATAAGTTCACAGCATACATACATATAGGTATATATAGGGAAAACAAAAATGATCAATAAATTATTATGTTAAACTCACCAGGTGAACTTCGGAGTCCTCCCGCTGAGGCAATTGCTGCTGCTGATGTACCACCAATCCCTCCTATACCACTGGCCCCACTTACTGCGCCCGTTAAGCATTCGGCCGCTTCACTCCCCCGCACCCCACTAACAACACTCGACACGCTCGATGACGAGGCGAACGTATTACCACCGGCCGTTTGTATTTGGGCCGTTGTCACTACCCTATGCACCGTGTACAACACTGGCGGTGGGGGTAGCGTTGATGCACTACTACCCCCACCACCTACACCATTTGTGCTACCAAAACCTGTCGACACTATTTGTTCACAATTACCGTTACTGGTTTGAGTGGCAACAACGCGACTACTGTTCAACACCTCATCAACAATATCCGTGCAATGTTGTTGATGTAGATGTTGTTGTTGGTGTTGTTGTTGTTGTTGATGATGTTGCTGTTGATGATGGTGCTGTTGGTGAACATGATGATGTTGGTGGTGATGTTGCTGTTGTTGTTGTTGTTGATTTTGCTGTTGAAACGAAGGCGATGGAGATGTCGTACTCAGACGACCACTCGTTGCTGCTAGGTTATAGTAATCCTCTCGACATCGATAATCTGTACCATTATAATACAAGCGTGACCTACAAACAATATATTCATGTATTAATTTTTAATTCTTTTAATTCAAAAATGATATGTAATTTATAAATTCATGATGAAGAAAAACTCATGGTGTAATGCAGACTATTTAAATTGTGAAAATAAATTGGTTTTAACGGTTTTTCAAAATAGAAAAAATAGGTTGAAAATTACGTAAAAACATAGATAACGAACAGATCTAAAATCTATTGTAAAAGCATTAAAAAAACTTTTGAAGTATGTGGAAGTGCCAAAACTCAACGCATGAAAAAAAGAAAGGGTAGGGAAAATAAATGATTTAGGCCAAACTTTGACTTTTGACGTACGTGAGCACCGAAATAGAAAAAGGTTTCACAATCAATGAGGCTAGGACCAAGTAAAGGGTTTTTCTTAATAGGGACGGGTAAATTTTGAAAGTTAATATTATGTTGTTTTATCTATTTTCGTGTTCTAAATCAAGCACATGGTGTCTTGCCGGCTGGGTTCTTGAGAGATTGAAGTGGGAGCATATCACTATTTCAGCGATCAACAGGTACCTACCTACGTCAAAAAGCAAACTTCCTGCATTAGGGAAGAAGTGTCATTCATCCGTAGAAATTCTTCCAAAATGACGATGACATTGTGATCGCTATCAACTAAGTACGAAAACCACTACGGATCTGTGATAACCGATTTCTTTTGGTCAAAACGGAATCATATGTGAATGTGAACGATTAGTAGTTCTAACTTCTAACAGGACAACGCTAAGTGCCATACAGCTGATACTTCACTGAACATTCTGCACGTGTGATTTGAAAGCATGGTTATCAATTAATATGCACAAAATACAAAAGCAACGTGAAAGATAGATACATACTACGATTTGACAGAACGTTAACATACACAAATATAACTGAGACCGAAGGTGTCTTTGTCTATCCTTAAGGCTTCCGCTAATAACTCTGAAATTAATTCCAGCGCTAAAATTAAACGAAGAATAACTGTTGTCAATAAATGTAATAAAGGCTTTAAAGTTTTATCCAAGGCAAATTAGAAACCCAACAACTGAGAGGATTATTTAGAATATACTGGCAACAATGCCTTGGTGTGAAACTCTGAATGACGCAGTAGAAATAGACTACAACTGAAATGACGTACTCAGGTGCAACGGGACCCTTTGGCATGACAAGCAGGAAGCTACCTATGGGCAGAGCTGGTTGCAAGAAGCTTAATGGACTCAATGAACATCATAAAGCGAGAAAACAGTATGAATAGAAGAGAACCAATTACTCTCAGTGAAGATCTATTTCCACTACCAGTTGTATCTAGAAAGTGTTGGTTAAGATATAAAAGAGCTTTTAAGTCAAAATCCCCCTCACATTCATTTTCAGAAACTACTTGAAATCCCATTAAAACTGATCGAATTGTTTCGCACGACGACACTTGAAAAAAAAGGGGTGGAATGCCTTCAACTTAGCGAATAGATTCTTCCGACATTTTTAAACATACAAATACTTTTGGCAAAGAGGTGCGGTATCATGTTTCTTCAATATGATTCTGGAGCAGATACAACAATATCTACAATAATTTAATTATCCAACTATGAACTTACAATACAAGTGATAATACCAAATTATCTATCAACATTATAGACCAAAACAAACCCGTGGCATGATGGTTAGTTCGTTGGACTGTCACGCCAGAAGTCTAAGCTCGATTCCCAGCCTCTACGACTACCTAACAAAAATGTTTCTCAGGGCTACTGCATCTTGAGAGGAAGTGACGAATTTGCCAAGAGTATCTCCTGTCAGTCACAGAAAAGGGCCGCTCACCTTACCCAGCATTGGCAATTTTCGAGGCAATGAATTGCTTCCCTTATAAACATTGCCTTGAATATTGCCAATTGAGACGCTTTGCCAATGGCAATAGCAATATTGCCCGAAAGATGAAAGGCAATTATTGATTTCCATCAACGTTGAAGTAAATTTTAACGTTTCTTCTCTTACAAAATGGTTTCTCCACGATTTTGAAATAAAAAGTGAAAAAATAAATAGGTGTGACAAAAAATTAGTGAATTTAAATTTTATATTATCAAAAAAAGTATATTGAAGCAGTAGCCATTTTTATACGTAAATTTTTTGACAACTGGAATTGCTTGTGGTGCGTTTCTTTTTTGTAGAATGTTAACTATTGTTAATCTGTCAAAAACAAAGTGTTGGACTGTCATTGTTTAAAATGTTACACTTTGTAACATTTCATTTAGGAACGCTCAGTTGAAAATATTGTTGATCTGTCAAACAAAATGGTTTGCAAAATAAAAAAAAATGCGAAATACATGAGTGAGAAAAAGAAAATTAATCAGTAAATAACACAAGTCAGTTATAAAAATAAAATTGACAGTTAAAATAAAATTAAAAAAGAGCGAAATTTAAGTAATCGAAAGGAGAAAAAGTAAACAAAAGATAACCGCAAAATGAAAATCCAAATTCAGCTGCTTTTGACAGATTAACATTTTTAATTCATATCGACGAGATGAGTTGGAAAATGTTACAAAGTGTAACATTCTGACACATCAATGGTATTTAGGAACGATTTTATGACGTCATAGTGTTGACAATTGTTACACTTCCACAGCCCTACTCCGACTTTACGACACCTCTAATCCTGAAAAATCTATTTACAAAAAAATTACACGCGGAATAGAGGCGGAGTAAGCTAAAACTGGTACATAGGAGGAATAAAGCCGGAGTAAGCCCGTTTTAGTATCTATGTCATTTTGACATGACATCGGCATTGTGTGAAATTTGCAAAAAGTTGTGCAAACGAAATCCCAGTTTTCAGTCCGTTTTCTTTTATTTTGCCTATCCATTCATTAGATAGGTACTTATTTAGATAAAATAAAACCAATAATAATTACTTAAAATAATAGTTTGTGGAAGTCAGCCACGTTTATAATAACCAGAGTTTTAGATTTGTCATTTTTTGATAATATATTTTATAAATAAGAATTTGTATGACGTGGCGTAAAGACGGAGTAAGTGCTTCGACTCGGTTTAACTATTCCGAGGTTGAAACGAGTATTAGTGAAATCTAATAAATAAGGCTGCCAGAGTTTAGGAACGATCACAGTTAACAATAGTTAACATTTTACAGAAAAGAAACGCACCACTGGCCATTGAAATTGTCGTTGCCTCAAATATTGCCAATGGAGTCACATTGGTAGCCGTTCGGATTCTGCAATAAACTGTAGTAGGTACCCTCCATTCCTGCAGACATGCACACCGGAATGGTTGAGAGTTGTAGGTCACTCCTCTTTTGGAAAAAAAAAATTCTTCGAAAAATATTTTGGGGGCTTGAGTACGTGTAATGTGAGTGTGGGAGAAGATGCAACCGTGAACTTTTTAGGCTGTACCGAAATATCGGTGTAGTACAAAAATATAAAATACATCAACTTTATTGGCTCAAGAACAACGGGCGATTGGACAAAAATTTATCTAAAGCACTTTCGAATCTTCACAGTGTTGCCAAAGTGGCACGATCGTGCTTTTTTGACACGATAATTTCCTCGTGGCACGAAAAAGTTCAATATGGCACAATTTTTTTTTTTATCAATTTTACTTAAAATTAAGCAAGTTTTATCAAAATTTAATGAAAATTGGTCCAAATTCCGTTAAAATTTGACTCAAATTTTTTGACATAACATGCATAGAGCAAATGATTTCCTTTGGTTTTGATGATGATACTACACCCCATGAAAAATTGCCCATTTTTTTCAGAAAATACGGCACGTTATTTTTTTTTACGAGCGACAATACTGATCTTGACCCTTGGCAAACAGTTGCCAAGACCAAAAGCCACTATTGCAGACAATGGCGGGCTGATAGCAGCATTTTTTTGTATTTTAGAAGAGGGAGGCGGGTCGACTAGAGACTCTTCACAGTAAGGGCTACCGCTAAGTTAATAAATATAATGAGTACGTCCATAAATCAATTACAAACGTATATCCATCCCCTATTCCAACTAGAATAATATTTTGTAACACCTGGGTAATTACGCAAAATAAATAATTGTCAAAGAAATTAATTCAAAATTACATTCTTGCTATACGACAGTATGTTCTTTATAAGAATTATGTAAGAGAGCAATTCATCATTAGTTTTTGCTAGATGGGTAAAAATGATTTCCTTATAAATACCCATGTATTATGTAATTCAAGCAATATTGCAGAAGTGTTAAATAAGGCGACCCCCCAAATGGGCTTAATGTTCGGTTCACCCTGTGCATGTTCAATAAAAATTATTTAATGAAATATTAAAATTAACAATAAATGAATATTTATTGAAGCTTGTTGCGGTAAAAATTGCCTACACGAAACATGGAGATGGGGATTTTATGATATTAATGAAAATATATTCCCTAAAGTCACGAAATAATAAAAAAAAAAAAAATAATTCACATAATGAGGCCGGGAATTTGCAATGATTTAATGGGTTGGCTGGATAATTACACGAAATAGGCAGAACAGCAGTGGTTGGTCGAATATGGCATGAGAGTAATAATATAAATATATATCTATAATAAGCATAGAATCGGATACTTACTGATATTCCTGTGGCGTTAATTTCCTTCGATGGTATTGCACACCAATGGGAACAGGCACGACATTTATGTAATTTCCTGTATTGGTCCCCCGATTCAATTGCTGATGGGATTTGCCCCTCGGAACAATATCTTGGCCGATATTAGAAGATGCGGCTGTTGCAGCAGCCGCAGTTGCAGCTGCTGCAGCTATTGCTGCGGCTGCAGACGATGATAGCGACGACGAGGAAGAAGCTATTGATGGTGTTTGTGAGCCATAATTGTTGTTATTGTTGTTGTTGTTGTTGATGTTATAATTATTGCTGCGACAATAGAATTTATTTGGATCCATTTCTTGGTGCGTTATGCATTTATATGGACAGAAGACTCATGGACAAAGAGATATAATGGACACAAGAAAACGCATCTAAATTTGGACAAGAATTTTTAATTTCGAAACTACCCGCTCGTATATTTTTTCAGCTTAGTCGTCCGCGAAACACGATATCTATACCAATCCCGATCACGTTTTCGTCGTCGTCGTCGTCTTTTCGCCACCGTCCGCGCCCTATTGATACGATCTCGTACGTCACGCACTCGGACCACTATTAGCTTAACGTGGCCATTTTGAATTCAATCCGACATTCTTAGGTATATTAATTTTATAATTTATTTATTTTTCTATTTTTTTTTAACACTATAACACCATTTTTTATGTAATTTAAATTAATTTTTTTTTTAGAGATACATTTAGCACAGAATATTATTTTAATTATTATTTACACATTATTTAACATTAAATTTAGTTTTTTTTTGTTCGGTGATTCATTTTACTGTGGAAAGGAAGAAAATAATGATTTTTATTAGTTAGGTATAATATATAAATAAATAAATTTGTATACATACAAAAAAAAATTGGTTTTGTGCAACAAATTTGGAATTTTTAAAATCTTTAAAAACAGATCACAATTTTATGGAAATGGTTTATTTTTTTTTTTAATTATAGTTAATGCATTTTATTAGTATAAGTAGGTACATAAAAATAAACTATACATTTCTTTGATTCATAAAACTAAATTTAAAACACTAGCGCTATAGTTGGCGCTAGTAGGCTAGTAAGTGTAATGCATAGGTAATATCAATAACGTGGTTATCAAGCTAGTTGCTTTTGCGCTAGTAGGAGAGAGCGCATGCTAGTAGTCTATCAGAGCAAAGCTCATTTGATTTTCAAGCTTACTATCGTGAGCAGTTCTTTTTTTAAATGATAAATGTGGTCTCCCAATAAACTGCAGCAGCAAATACCAAGAAATGTGAATAGAACTAGCGCGAAAAATCATCCACGATTTTCTTACTCGCGCAGTACCGCAAAGTAGCGTGATCTAGCAATAGCTAGCTCGCTTGCACGTATCCGCAGCCTTAAGCGGCCCATACACACAACACAAGTGTGTGCACCGGTGTCATGACACCAGTGTGGCCTTCCGCCATACACGCAACACATTTAGTAACACCGACACAAAAAATCAAAAGATTTTGATTTACTTGACACCGTGTTCGACACCAGAATCGGTATAGACACTTGCCCATACACACACCACATTTGAGTACACCGACAAGTGGAAAAATTGCCCACCATCAATTTTTACATTTTTAGTATTATTGCCTAAACAAAATAAAATGCTGAAACTGGAGCCGCAGCTGCAACTGGAAGAGTTGTCAAAAAGTTTCGTACGTTATTTTTTTTACGTGCGTACAATGTAGATGTACAGCTTTGAAAGTATTTTGAAGAAAAACAAAATAATATTCTTGTGTACAAGCGTAGAATTTACATTTTTTACTTGCAATATTTTTCCTTTTAATTAATAGGTAATTTTTTTCGCAACACAAATAACCACAATATTTTTTCCGACGCAAACAGTTTTTTATTTTCTTCATACAATTTGGAACGTCGAAACCAGAAGTGCTGTGTGTGAAAATTTAAAAGTTGGCGAATTCTTCCGACTGCTGCTGCAGCCTGCAGCTCCGCATCATGCGGCTACGTTTCATTGTGTTCGCAACAATGAATTTATGTGTATTCAATATTTTGACAGCTATTCCAGCTGCTACTCCAGTTGCAGCCCCGTCTCCATTCTGCTTAGAAAGTTTTTGGTATAGTTGGTGTGAATGCATCTAGTCGCCAAGTTTGGTGGGGTAGGTGACGTCACAAGTGCAGCAGCATTTAACAAAAAGTTTGCTTCCATTTCGGGAAAATAGAAATCTCCTAATTCCAATTCTTATATCTTTCTTAAAAAAAAAAAAACGTTTAATTTCCCTGTGCGATAATATTTAATAAATTTACCCAACTTTAGTTTTAGCCACGAAATCTGATAAACAATATTACTTAATCGAAAATTTTACAATTCTTAAGAAATACCTAGATTAAATTTCAGATCAAAAAAGGTAGTCGTTAAAACCTTTGCTGAACCCTTTTTTCTCCATGGTTCCAAAAATGTTGTGTTTGATAGGCATACCTTCCCAAAGTGAGCTTATAACCATTGCGGAGAGTACCTTTAATAACAAGAAATACATAGCTGTACATAAGAAAACTTATCAATCTCATTAAAATTAAGGATACCGAGATTAGAAAGGCCCAATATTAAGTGCCTAGCAGAAATTCTTTCACATCAAAAGATTAAAATAATTATTTAACATAAAGGGATAGATAGAGTAATACCATGATTGAACCTTTGATTATTCCATTCATGTCCTCTGTCAAGCACACAAACATATATACGTACATTTATGTCTATATGTATCATGTGGAGGAATCCTTTCACATTTCAAATACAAACACAGAGACAATTCAATAAGAATAAAGATTGCCAACGATATACTTACTCAACCATTATTTTTCATATTATATCCTCTCCTCAATCGGCAGACAGTGAAACAGTGAAAAGAAGAGAGCAGAAGAGGCAGAGGACAAATAACCAATTTCCCACCCAAACGATACCCGCAAGGACACGAAAATATCGGAATCGGAACTCTATTTAATAAAAACATTTTTGATAAAGGATTTCATTGTGTAGCAGGAGCAGCTTTATTTATTTTTATGATTTATTTTGTGGCTCTTCACATTAAGCCCATAAAGTAAACAACAACAAGACAACAAAAAAATATAATAAAATAATAAATAAAAAATAAACCAACAACAATGCCGTTAACCAGGACGTGATATACATACCTGCTTATATGTGTAATCACATTCAGGACAATAACATGCACATTGCCGTATAGATAACTTTAACCATAAAAATTTACAGTAATTCATATCCTTCCGATTCCGACTGTTCTGCTTCAGCTGCCGATGTTGATGCCGTTACCACTTGCTCCCGCTAATTTAATGATTGTTAATAATTGAACGTCAATGGATTTTTTTCTTTTATGTTCATCAAATAATATAACTTTCGGTATATTGTATACCTATAACAATACCTATGCGTATTACTACCGTTAAGTGCTTCATTATAATGTGCATAGGTATATGGATGTTATGTTGATATTGTATACAAATGTGTAATAATTGTGTAAATATCTTTTATCCATCGTATATTTTGAAATAAAGGAACATTTAAGAATTTTTCTATCTCTCTCTCTCCCTCTCTCTCACTCTCTCCCTCTTTCTCCCTTAGTCTGAGTAATACTTTGATGGAATGTTAAATAAATAAGTCAAGTTTGTTAAAACGTTTTTGTAGTCACTAACTTAAAAACTGAAACAACAGTGTCAACATTTCCGAATAATATAGTAATATGTCACTGGTTCTCTTAATTCAGCAGGCATTTTTAATGATTCTGCAAACGAAGTGTTAAGGGTATAGATACAAATAAATCATGTTTGTTGGACGATAAGTGAATGAAGTAATGTAGGGATTCAGCGTGGGAGTATTATAACGAAAATACACATTATTCCCTCATCTTTATTATCACCTCACATCGCCATAAGCGATACGACTCAGCTGTCACTTCAACTATTATTGAATTTTCAAATTAAACATTGAAACATCCGCCAGCCACCAAATAGTCCCCTTTCACACGAGGCAACTGAGTTTCCTGCAACAATCAGTTCATTGGCGAGAAGGGCAGGAAAAAAGAGTGGTAAACAAAATCTCACCGGTCAACAAATTCAGAAGATTTTTCTGACGTTCCTCTTCACACTACTTTTGTGTGCGTTCAACCAAGGTAGTTTAAAAGGAAAACACAGCAAGTCTCCTCCGATTTTGTATCTTCGTGTGAAAGGTACAAGAGATTGTTAAGGAGATTTAAAGAAAACGTCAACAAAATCTCCAGCAACTAGTATTTTCGTGCCTTTTTACATTGTATTTTTGACGAACGGCGCATCCAGTGAGATGGGTAGATTTTATTGTGAGTAAGAAAGAGTAGGGTAGATTCCAACAATTTGGGTGGGATCTTCCCTTCTCTTTCTTACTCACATAAGATCTACCCATCTCACTGGATGCGCCGTTCGTCAAAAATATAATGTAAAACAGGCACTTCGTGTGAAAGGGGACCCTTCAAGCAAATTCACTGACCCAACTTTCTCGATGTTTCTTGGATCTTTGCTAAACTGAGTGTTTCACGCACACCTTCAAAAATTTCTTTGTATCTACAGGCATTTTCCCGACACCTTTGATTAGTTCATCTCTGCAAGTGGAGTAGCGAAGACATAGTTTTTTTTATCTTGTTCTCTTTTCTTATATTTTCGTATGAAAAATTTAGAAAATAATCGCTTCATAAATAAAATGTAACTTTTTTTCGTTCATTGCATCTTGGACTTTTAGTAGCGCAATAGAATATGTTTTTAATTGTATTTACATTTATAATTGATGGAAATAAAAGTGTCTTGAAATGAAAAAAAAGCTTTGTTTGTTTTTTGTAGGTAAACTCGATTGGAGAAACTTGGAATGAAAAAAGCTTTGTTGTAGGTAATGTAGAAGTAGAACTCAAGTGGGGAAGTACTTTTTTTGCGATTCGTCTTGGATCAGTCTTGGTTTCGGTTTTCGCTGAGTATGGTGAACTCTCACAATACATGCGCAAGTGGGTCAGTGGTGATTCTAATTGCCATACTAATTTGAGCCGAAAAAACGCAGTTTTGCGGATCCGTGTTTGGATCCGTACGCGGAGTCTTCCATACCTTGTTGACTACGTGTGCGGATCCAAAACGGACTCTTTTGCTTAAAGGGGACATACGGTTCACCGTCATAAATCAGATATGTATATAAACACATCAAGGCTTTTTCACAATGCGACGAGAAAACGAGACGTCGGCATGACGAAATGCTTCACAGCCGTTACGTCATAAAGTTCGAAAAATTGGAAAAAAGACGCAACGTGACGACAAGAAATACTTAATTATGTATTATAACTTTATAACATTGTTTAAAATTCTTTTTTAAGAGAGAACAACTGTGAAGAGATCTCGTCACGCTGACGTCTCGTTTTCTCGTCGCATTGTAAAACAGCCTTCAATTTTATGATAATATTGAACAAGTTTTTCTCCACTTTTATAATTCACATTTACTTCTTCCCACAAATATGAAAAGTAAAAGTGCAATTTGTATGGGAATTCATCTTCTGCGCAGCCTTTACCAAAGTTGCCTTTGCCAAAGTTGTGCGTAGCAAGAAAACACACTGCTGCGCAGTTTTTGGCTTTTGAGCTGTGAAATAAACTAAAAAAAAAAATAGAAATCATTTTCTCTATTCGTGTATTGTCAAAAAATATGATATTTTGCCAATTTTTACGGAATTAAAAGTCTCCATGCTTCTTGGAAAGATGGACTTAAATTCCTTGTTAACCTGGTAGACAAAATCCTTAAAGCGGCCCATACACACGGCACTTGGGCATGCACTTGTGTCGGTGGATTTAAATGTGTGCTGTCTGCTGTGTATGGGCTGGTGTGTGCACAAAAAATCAAAATATTTTGATTTTTATGACACCGTGTTTGACACCGGTGCACACACTTGTCTTGTGTCATGTGTGTATGGGCCGCATAACTACTTAAGTATGTATTTTGAATTTTAATTTTTATATCGTGACGTTCTATTCAAAGTTTAATTTTTGAACTGTTGAGGTGAATCAGTACGCGGATACGTCAATATTTAATCTCTGATAAAATTTAATCGACATTTAAATCCAATTTGCACACGTCCTGTGTACTTGCGACAGTATTTCAGTTTCAAGAACTACTTTCTATGGTGTATATGGTTTAGATTAGATTTTTGCAGAATGCGGACACTATTGAAAGTATAAGTGGTTAATGTCCCAGGCAGTTGATAGAATGATGTATGAGTTCGAACATTTGGAATCAATCAAAGAACAAGGCAGCTAAACTATGTACTTTAACTGGCAGAAGGTTGAGTAACATATTTTAGGATTTGTTTCGCTTACTTAAATAACGGTTCAGATTTACTATGAAGCATAATAATTGATGTTTTCTTATAGTCACGTATTTCAATTATGTTTTTTCTACTGTTTCACAAAAATTAGAAAAGCCACTATGATATGGGTAGTGATTTAGGATTGGAAACTACTGCAAGAATAACCATGAACTGACTCAGATTTGCTGTTGGCTTCTAGGGGGATTTCAAATGTTCGATGTGCGCCTGACTTGGAATCGGCGAGGAAGTGACGGCTTTGAATTTAAACTACAAATACTATCAAATAAAATGATATTTTTGGAAATATTTCTGTTCTGTGCACCATATTTAAAAAAAAATTGGCATTTAACAGTATTATATGGCTTTCATTTTATATTGCTATTCAATATTAAAATAAAATATGTAGCTTATTTTATCAATTGTTAAAATTGATATTCAAAATGCCTTCAATTACTCCAGAAGCTTTTGATTCGCTGTTCCGAGTGATGTTTTTAGTCTTTTTCCTTTTTATGACACAAAATATCGCTATACTTACTTCCCAAAACTTCGAATTTGTTCGAATTCAAGTTAAAAGTTCTGTCAAAGATCATATAAAAAACTTTAGTTGATAAAAATTGACAGTTTGGCAAAATAACGGTGTTAACGAAAAAAAAAAAATTGATGGCACAACAACTCATGAAGTCACTAGGCCCTAGGACTTCCAACTCTCAACCACTTCTATGTTCGTGTCTGCAGGAATGGAGGGGACCTACAGTTTATTGCCGAATACGAACGGCTAATGTGAGGGTCACTTTTCTATGAGAAGAGATACTCTTGAAGGTTTTGTCAATTCCTCGTAAGAGGCAAAGCTAACTTTGTAAAAAGTTGTCATGCTACTAACTTTATACGGCTCGCGGGTGAAAGAAATTGCAATTTTTAAAACATGCAACTTTCAAAACAACTATAAAAATTAATACGTTTTCTATTGTTTTTGTTATTCCTCTTCTTTGTACTTTCAGTTATTTTACCAAAGAAGTTTTTCTGAACTTATTTGTTTTTATTGAAATATTTTATGTTCTCAATACTGCTCTATATTACTGTGAGATTGGATTCCTTCTGGGAGCAGAACTATAGAAATACGTTAAATTAATTTGTTTTCTATGAAAATATCTTTTTATACTTGGTACTTCTCAATTTAATTTAGCTATCATTTCAGCTTTTGAATACGAATTTATTATTATAAATTTATTTCAAATAAAACAGTTCCGATTGTTTTATCAAAAACGAAATACATTTCAGGCAAGTACCAAATGACAAGCATTTAATTAAATATCTCATTCGCTACTCAATAGCTTAATTGAACATACCATCCATTCCTCCACTTAATAACCCATACTAAATCAACTCAACAATAATTTTACAGTATATAGCTACATACCATATATACACATACAAGGAACAAATACCTTCCCCAACTACTCAAATACAGCCGACAACCTTGTAAGGCTTTTTAATTCATCAAATATTAAAATACCAAAATTTCCAAGAACACAATTCTCGAAATTAATAAATAAATATAAAAATACAAAAATTTTAATTAAATAATTTTCGAGGAGACACTCAAATAAAATACATAATTATAGGTAAGTCCCTCCTGTGGAGTACCTATAAATTAAAAATTCTGGATTTTGTTTAGCGTTTCAATACATATTTGAAAAATTTTAAAGAAAGGGTAAGGTGTTTATTGAATGGCTGAATTCTACGAAGTCGGTATAGACATTTATAAATCAAAGGTTTCATTTTATTTTTTCCAATAATTACCTAGAAATTTCAAATTTAAAAATCATGTTATAGCTTTAAAAGGATAAAGAATTTTTTTTTATTAGCGAGAAGTTTTTTTTTTGTATGCAGTGAAATCGTTTAAAAGCACAGTGCTGGAGAAGCCACAAATCAAGAGTATCTGAAAAATTCGATCAACACGAAAATTTTATGGGATCACAATATGCATTTTCCTTCCAAGTTCAAAAACGACAACAGTTCCGAGTGCACGCAATGACCAATAATGGGAATACAAACAAATTATTAATTTTGTCACAAATGGAATGGAAAAAAAAGCAATCAAAAGGTATATGGGGAAACCGACAGGGTAAAAAAAATTAGTATAAAAACGAGAGATTTCACAGTCTTTTGTTGAAAGACTGACACAACATTAGATCAACACTCATTAAAAAAAAAACGCAAGTAACTTAACTTTAATTTATTTTTGTAAAAAAAATCAAAAATATGCACTACTAGATCGCACGAACTTGCTCTTGTAGTTAAAAAACTGCGGCTGGCAGATGTATGTTCATGTAATGATATTTTTAAAGAAAAAATATCAAAAAATTGATGTTTAGGTATGTTTGTTTTGGTTATTTTCAAAATTTTTAAAAAGCACTAGATTGAAAAATTATAATGAAATCGGCACACCCGTTAAGAAGGTATATGTTAATAACTCCCCCCCCCCCCCCCCCTGGATCTACCACTGACTACAGGTACAAAGTTTGTTCAAAATAGAGCCGTTTTTGAGAAAATTTAAGAAACCTAAATATTTGTATGGCAGCTAAATCAAAAATTCGAGTTCACTTCCCCCCCCCCCCCCCACCCCTTTGAAATTAAATAAAAATGATCGGTAGTCTGTACCATACATTCCAAACAAATCGGCCCAACCGTTTAGGCTCTAGCTCAAATAACAGTGGACAAATGGGCGCACAGACCGACGGACGGTAATACAATACCCATTTTTTCTGACTTCTCTATAATTTTGAGACCTTTTTTTATACACGAAACCAATACTTGGCGTACTCGTAGCAAGCAAGTATAAAATGGAATTAGAAGAGGTTTTTTTTCGCCGGACCTTTCATTGTATTCATCTTATGCGTTTAGATAATGAAAGATTTTTGTATTCAATTTAAAAACATATCTTTTAACAAAAATATTTTCTTATAAAGCTCGAAAGTTCTTTTCTGATGGTCAAAAATTAAAACAAAAAAATCAATATTCTTTTTTTTAATAAAAATAATTCAATCAAATTACTCTACCAACTACATTGAACAAATTATATCTGAAAATGTCTCACTAGAAAAGAAAAACAAAAAAAAAAAACCCTAATCCTAATTGGTATAACATGAAAAACGTTGTCCCCGTTAGTTCGTTTGGCAAAAAACATCAAGACAACTTATCAATGGGACTTAACACGCGTCCAACTCCTCAGGCCACAAATTACTTGATCACCACTGGGATTTTCTTGAAAGCAAAAAAAAATTATTAACTGGAAATATATGACCATAGTTTAAGGAGCACCACATCCACATTCTACAAACATATATCTACGAAGAAAAGATGTAAACAATTCTTAGGACAAATGATAATGGCCAAGAAGTTGTTGCATGTGCACTATGTTCAGTGCATGTCCTAAGACCATAATATACAATGTCGGTCGCCGGCCGCAGTCGTAGTTTTCAAACGTTCGAACACACCCCACAATCATTTGTTAGCAACATTGACCTCATAATGTCTGTCCAAAGCTTGTAACTTGCCCCCCTTTTTTCGTATACATACTTACTTACACCACCTACACACTACAACCTACACTCTAATAGATTAATAGAGCACGAACTTTTTGCCATCATTTGTTTTTTTTGGAAGGGATGAAAAACCATCCCTTTTTTTTGTTTTATCCTTAGAATTTTTCAACGGAAAGTTGAAAGTTCCTGCGGGTGGGTGGTGTAAAAAAAAAAAAAGAAAAAACCTTAGAAAAATTACTAAAAACTAAGAAAAAACATCATATTCTACATATGGCTGTGCAAAAAAAAACATACATATACACGTACAGGGATAGGTCCATTAGTTTTCCTGTCCCGGCTTAACTAACCCCGGAATGGCCTTTTGACAGAGTAACTCTAATCAAATGTGAACTAAATTCTAAGCCACAAGCAACTCCATACCATATCTGTGTTCCCTCTCTCTATAAGCTGGAAATAACGAGAATAAAGAAGGGGAAGAGGTGGGCTAACTTTTGGTTTATTGAAGTGTAAACTTTTGCAGGATGAGGGTTAGAAGGAAAAGCAAAACAGGATAACTAAGCCGAGGTCATCGGCAATATAGATACCAGATAGAATAGTCGCTGGCGCTGCTGATGCTCGTGTTGGTTCTTCTCTGTCCACTTCCATGTGATTAATCGCTATGAAATAATATCCTAGTATATTCCTATCTACTCGTAGTTTGCTTAGAGATGAACTATTCCGGTGTATGTATATAGTGGATGCGGGGTTTCAGAGATGACTATAGAACACCAATCTCTTGTTAGCATCCAATTGTATTGTAACTATAGAGCAACATTTGAAGGAAATTCTATCTGTGTAAGGGGAGCAAACTCATCGCACTTAATTGTCAGTGATGTTATAGTAACAGGGGGAAAGTTTGGCAAGGTACATATTTATGTGCGCATACTGGACATGTAAAGTGATCATTCAAATGAAATGAAATGACGTTCATAAATGATGATTGAACCTTGTCCTATATTTTTGACAGAAAATTGTTCCTGATATATATGAGATTTGCTTGACAAATCAAATAGTTTTCACATACGAATCAAAGCGACAGAGATAAACATAATTCCAATAGGTTTTTACATAGGTATACAAATTATTGCCGATTTCAGGTGCATTTCGGCCTATTAGTGGATAATTATTATTAGGTAAAGGGTGTCCAGCGGGAATTTTTCAATATTAAATTGCGATTATCGAAATACTAGCGGGCTGAGGTAAGCAGGAGAGGTATCGTTCAAAGCGCAGGATTTGGGGAATTGTTAGTCGCCATGAGTTACTATGGTCGGGAGCGCACCGCGCGTTTTCGGTGGAGCAATTACGAGCGCGTCGCGCTTTTTGTACCTACTAATTTTAATATTCGACGACTAAGTGATGGGCCGAGCATGCAACTTATCTGGTCGATGGTACATAGATTCAGGCAAGAAGGCACAATAGTCAATAGACCTATTTCTGGACCATCAACGTCAGCAACAACGCCACAACACGTGTCTCAAGTTCGAAATGAAATTATTCAAAATCCAAATCGATAAGGAAGATTGCGGCCTCCACAGGAATACAAAAATCAAAAGTGCATGTTATTGTTATTTTGGAAAAGAAAATAAAGCTCCACCCGTATAAAATGCAAATTGTTCAGTATCTCAACGAAAGTGACTATCCTTTGCGAGAATCTGTTGCAAGAACAATGCTGGAACGTTTTCGGACAGCACTTACGCTTGGAAACATTTTATTCAGTGACGAAGCACACTTCCATATTGATGGATTGTTAACAATAACAAAATATGCGATACTGGTGCCCCAACAACCCGAGAGAATGCCATCAAAAACGTTTACATTGTTTAAAAACGACAGTTTGGATACAAAAAGCGCGACGCGCACGTACCAATGATTCACCGCACTTCAAATATTGCATCACCGCAAACGCGCGGTGCGCTGCCGACCAGTGACTCATGACAACTAACAATTCTGCAAATCCTGCGCTTTGAATGATACCCCTCCTGCTTACCTCAACCCGCTCGAAAGTTACATAATAAGTGCTAGTTTGCCTGAAAATTACTCCACTACAATTTTAACGCGATCATTTGGTAAACAAACAGCTGCAAGCACAGCCACTCGTCTTAAACCTTTCTCCCAGTGGACCAATGACCAACAATGGCCACTTCACCATTCTGAATTCATTCAGTTCAGATATATACTAAGCAACACAGACTACACCATTCCTCAATTTCACCACTTGTGTGGCGACAAAACAAATCTGGCCACAACTAATAGATTTGTGTGTTAGTTTGGCGTTATTTCAATTTTCAACAGTTGAAAATTAAAAAATATAGAAATTTTTATTGGGCAGCTGTCAAATTTACTGTCAATAGAAACAGTGTTGCCAATTCAAAAACTAAATCTCAAATCTCCCGATTTTCTATAAATTCATCAAAATCAATTTAGACAATAAAATGCTTATTTATTAGATTTTTGACTGATTAAACAGTGTCTAAGTATTTTGAAACGGTAGGAAATATGTTTTATTTAATAAGGAAAAATATTGCATTTGTCAAGGTTAAGACAATCGATTTCGTTGTCCAAAGTAACTTTAGCAACAGTTAGAAAAGCCTTTTTATAACTGTCTAAAGTTAGACAACGTTAACAAATACGACCGTAAAAGTACATATATATTTAATTCTTTAAGTCTATAAAGCTTAATTTTTTCGTTCTTCAATTTGCATGGCAAAAGAATTTCTAAGACCATCACTTGAAGTTCGTAATACCTTTTTCATAAGATTCAAAGACCCAATAGGAGTTTTTTTTTTGTTTTCACGGCAATTTGTGGGCTAGTTAAAAGTTACTTTTTCGAAAGTGTTGTCATTGTAACTGTGTATTAATGGATACTAGTACGTCCAGCCCTCGAAATTCGAGTGCCAATTACATTATCTTCTAATTGACAGACATTTTGACTGAAGTTAAAAGCCTACAAAGTACCTACTTACAAAATTGTTCGTGAATTTGCCTATTAAAACCTATAGACCGTGACCGAACCTACAATACCCAACCGAATGTATTTTTGTTTTTGTTATACACTACGATTTTTATACTTATACGACGTGCAAGCTGCCAACTCCACTATGACTGTATTCTATCTCGCTCTCCATTTTACATATCTACTATGTGCCCTATTACACGTTGACTCTAGAGTCATGACTCTTTTCAAAATTCAATGAGGGCGAAGGTGAAATCCGATCTTTTTTCTTCTTCGCACTCATTCAATTTCGAAAAGAGTCATGACTCTAGAGTCAAAGTGTAATAGGGCACTATCCAAATAATCAAACACATGCACACTGCACAGTATAATTATGTTGCATTGTTTCGTAGTTGTTATAATTATGTTGCATTGTTTCGTAGTTGTTTTTTATTTTTTTTCATTCTGTGTTTTTACAAATATTCTCTCTCGCTCTCTTCTCGCTCCATCGTAATACGAAATTTTTTTTATTAATTTAACTTATTTGCAGTTTAATAGTTTAATTAATTTATATTTTGTGCACTTCTGTGGTACAAAACCTTTCCAACGGTATATAATCTATAATCTATGTATTTTTTGGTAAAAAAAGTGAAGTATTTTTAAGAGAATAAATTAGGCTTTTAAAATAAAAAAGGAAAAATTATACTTAATTATGTGTTTTTGTGAAAAAAAAAATAATACCAAAGTCGAAAAAACAACCTAAAAATGCCAAAAAACCGTTACCCGCATAGAAAAAGTTGTAGGGTGGGTAAAAAGTTCTAACAAAAATCCTTGTGTAAATACAAAAAAAAAATCAAGAATCGGTTGGAGTTTGGCAATGTTAAGGCCACTTAAAGAAACGAGACCAAAAATCCTAAAAAAAAACGTTATAAGTCGAAAACGAAGCGAAAACGAGACTAAAAATGACCTCAGAAACTCATGGTTTTCTTCTGGGGCGGTGATTTCGAGACACCCTTTATGTCTTGATAACGTTAGATGAATTGTTATTTTGTTTTATTCACCCTGAGGTTAGTTTAGTTAACTAAAATCGTACTATATTTTGGGGCGTGTATTTAATATTTACACAACGAAATAACAAACATTCAGAGTTAAATCGATAGATGAAATAAGGACTGAGCAGGAGGATTGGTTTGAAAGTGTATACTCGTATAGGAGAGGAAGGACTCTTGTGATTGCATCATAAATATGTAGCGAACCGAGAGGGCAAATGTAACAAAGTGTTTAAACAATGGCCACAGGATCTGATGTAGTTTGGCTATTGTGTTCGAGGGTATTCCGGTGTACATTACAGGACTATATAGTGTGACAACGATGCAACTCCTATTTAAATACGAAAATACACGACCAATATTTAATTACTAACAGATTGGAAAAGTTAGTTTGGTCATTAACGTACATATGTATATTGCATTTCGAAGCAATAGCTTTACCTAATAGCATTATAAATACACTTGTTAGAGAAATTTTGTCAAAATGAAAGTAAAAACGTTAAAGTAGAAATGAATTAACCAAACAAAATTGTAACAAACGGGCAACATTTAAATTTGAAAAAGGGGCCAATCCAGTTGTTAGAGAAACAGCATGTCATGCTTATTGCACAGTGAAGTTAGCAGTACGCGTGATTTCATCCACTATTTGATAAACTACAAAATCTAAAACATTTGAGAATGAAAAAAATATTCACACAAAACTGCAAATGCATGTAGTTGTCATACTATAAGTTGAAGGGAAAATTGTTTTGGTAACATCACAGACCTCCATTTGAGACATTGAGTGGCAAAAATATAGGATACGCTTGAATAAGGGAAGAGAATCATGTGCCCATAGCATTGGTATCGGCGACTATGGGCATATGTTTAATAAATTACCCTTACCCTTACAATATCTTTAATATTAAAAATTAAAAGTAGGTAGATGACTTAAATGGCTGTCTTTTGGGAACCCGAAAATACAAATATCAGAGTTGTAAAAACTGCAGTCTTTTCGGTTCTGCAGTTAATTGACTAAAAAGACCAATTTCATTAAGTCTTTTAATTTACAAAAATACTTTAAATAAAATCGAGCAGTCAGCAGTCAGTACTAATATTCCGAATGTACAGTTAAAAAAAAGTTAATTAACTTTAAGTTAATTAACTGCAGTACTTTTTAACTGATTTTAGTCTTTTTAGTCAGTAAAAAGTCTTTGTACTGCGATGATTTTACTTTTAGTCAGCAAGTCTTTTAACTACAGTCAATTAAATGTAAGTCTTTCAACTTTTTATAGTCTTTTAACTAAAAGACTGCAGTTAAAAAGTACTGACTGTTGACTGCTTATTTCGCAGTTAAAATACTTATTTACAGTATTATCTTACATTCAACAGGTAAGTTAATTAACTGCTACTTTATTAACTGCATTACCAAAGTACTGCAGTCTTTTACAGCTTTGAAAAATATTTATATTTAAGTAAGAATTGGAGAGGACAGATTTAAAACATTTTTCCAAGTAAGAAAAAATTACCAAATGATGTTACCACCACATTTCCGTTTTATGATTTCTTTATTTGAAAAACGCCGAGACTTCTCGTATTAAAGCTTTTTTTTCTTCTAACATATTTAAGGTTATTTTTAATGTATTTTGTCATTTTTTAATGAAAAAACTAATTTAAGTTAAAATTGCTTCTCCAATGTATGGATTTTTGTTTAATGTGAGTCACCGGAGAAAGATTATCTGAGAAAAAGTAGCTAACAAAATTGACAACAGTGTCATTATTGTGTTACTATTATTGTGTTACTACTTTTATGAATCTTTCCATTATCTTTTAATAATGGAAACATTGCTTATGCAGAAAATATAACTTTTTAAAAAAACACAAATAATGCAAACTGTGCCGCGCTTCTTCTTCGCTATCTGCGCCAGAAATACAATCGTCCATGTAAAAATCTCTCTCGATAATTTGTGCGCCAAGTGGAAATTCATCTTGATGGTCTCGTGCGCACTGTATCATTGCACGAACGGCACAGTGAGGTGCTGAAGCCATTCCAAAAGTCAATCTTGTTAACCAATATTCCTTAACTTCATATCTTGGATCTGGTCTCCAAAGTATTCTTTAAACATCCCATTGTTCTTTGATAACACCAACTTGAAGATACATTTTCTGAACATCAGTCGTTATTGCAATTCGGTATGTTTGAAACCTCATAATGAGATCCAACAAATTATCTTGCAACTTTTCACCAATCATTTGAGCCTCGTTTAAGGATATTCCATGGCTTGTTTTGCATGATGCATCAAAAACGACGCGAAATTTGCGAGTAATTGCATGATGTGGAATTAGACCCATCCTTTTGGCTCCCGATTTACTGCTAGAAAATGACCTGCCTTCAACATATCATTTACACTGGCAACATATTTTGCACGTAATAATGGTTCACGATCAAAACGACGTTCTATTGCATACAGTCGTCGCAAAGCATATTGCTTTGATGATCCTATTTCATCTATGTCACTGCGAAATGGAATTCCAACAACAAATCTATACATCACGAAATGATGCCCACTTTGCGAAATCTCCAGAAAATGTCGGAAGTTTATCAAAACTAGGTCAGTCACTCCATTGAATTTGTAAAATATTATTTTCTGACTGATTGGGTCCTCTTGATACTTCAGATGTCAACACGGTTAATCGTGAGCGCAAGGCCGTTTTTGCGGTGAAATAAATATGTTCACCTAGCTCAAAATTTGTACTATTTCTGCTCTCGTTATCAACGGAGAGTAACTGGCGACAAGCACTTTCAAACTCCTTCCAAAACTGATCAAGCATCTCCAGTTTTGTTTTAATTGCATGCTTATCAACTTCAAGAAATGAGGTTTCTTGAGTAAAATTTAAAACACGTCGAAGTGCAGACAGTTTCAGTTCAAACCAAATGCGTATTTCTGTTTCTTGTGGTGTTTATGGACTAGCATTAGTATCCTGCAGTGTTTCCAATTCAGAGGAAGGTCCTTGATTGTCGTTCTGCGTCAGTTCTGTTCTTCGTACTTTCGTTCCTATATTAAAAAAAAATGCATATTAAGCCCTTTAAACTATTGTCAGGCTGATTTTAACTTCATCATCCAATTTCTTTTAATTTTTCTGATTACGGCCACGCAATTGTGACCCATAATCCTTTTTTTACATTTTGTCTATGATCACGCAATTATGACCCATAAACTTTTAATATGATACTTATTTTGACTATGAACACGCAATTGTGGCCCATAATCATTTTCTTATTTTGTTTATGATCACGCAATTATGATCCATAAACTTTTCTGCAATAATTATACTTATTTTGATTATGACCACGCAATTGTGGCCCATAATCCTTTTCTTATTTTGTTTATGATCACGCAATTATAATCCATAAACTTTTCTGCAATAATTATATCTATGTAATTTGTATTAAATTAAATTATGATTACGCAATTGTAACCCATAATTTTTTTTTTTTTTTTTTTATGGTCACGCAATTGTGACCCATAAATTCTTTATAATTAATAGTTTTCTAAATTTACAAACCTGGTTTTTTAGCTTTAGCTTTTTCAATAATCTGCCTCTTATAACACTTCTTTGGTGCAACATCTTCTTTTTCCTTAATATGCCGCTTTAGCCTCTACAAACAAAAGTAGTTCAATTACTATGAAACACCAAATGTTAAAAAAATATGAGCTAAAAACAAAAACAAAAAAACTTTCAAATTCAAAACACCATCACCTAGACATAATATATTTTTGCGGACATGAAGATCTTTTTGATCAATTTGATAACCAATCAATTCAAACTATCAGCTTCTAAATTTGGTTTTTCGGAACATGCACACGGATTTGCATTATCCATAAGCCAGCTAGTTCGATCCGGCTCGAAGGACCATGTCGATAGTTTAGCTGTAGAGAAGTGTCTTATAATTAAATAATTTATTTACTTTTTTTTTTAATTTTAATCAATCGTCTGCGTTTTTCTTTTTACATGTTTTGTTTGTCTTTGGTCAACTTGGGTCAGTAATTTTCAATTTAAATATTATTCGGATCACATGGTGTATATGATGTTTTCTTTACTAAGGTGTACATTTTTTGTTAACGGATTCAGTTTATTTACAGCTAGTATAAATTTTAATATGAATTAGTTTTAGGCATGTACCCTGGAGGAACAATTTGATCAAAGATGTAGAATCTTACAAAAAAAATTATTTTTAATATTTATCTCATTTTTTTTTTTTTTTTAATATTAAAGTTTATATTCCAGTGTAAAAAGCTCAGACTTTATTTTTAATTGGGTAATAAATCTTTCATTTACGAGATACAGATTCCAAAGAGGCCTTTCATGTGATATTTGTTTAAAAGGTTTAGAAAATTTAGGACGCAACTTGTGCAGATAAAAAGTTATATGTGTTTTTATTTAGTCACGGTCCGAAATTAAGCTTTATTTTCTTAGTCAGTCATAATTGGATCATTAAAAATGAAATGTTAATTTGACGAAAAAAATTCAATAAATAACATATTCCAACATCGTCAACAAATAAAAGTAAGAATCCGTTGATATGCAATACATATAGTACAAACATATATTACATGTATATGCCACTATATTTCTTATTTCGCTCAATTACTTTACTTTAGCTTTTATTTAGTATCAATTTTCTTAATGTATAAATCCTTTTTAGTGAACAAAAATGGAATGAGTTTCAAAATGAAGTGTGGATATGTATATATTCATTATGTATACATATTCTTTATTTTTACTTTTCAATGTTCTAAATGTAAGTTACGGGTGGATAGGCGTATTCAGTATATGCAATCCATTTAATTGAAGACACGCAACTCGTAAAACTTTTATTTTTACACCTCACCTGGCTCAAGGTTGTTATCTCACCCTCAAGCATCACAACAAATTCAAAAACTGACATTATTTGCTGCTTATGAAAATAAAAACAACAACATAACTTCAAAACACAATGGGCCTTACTAATAATTAAATTTAGTTAATAGTTAAATGAAAATTTCCAGATTTCATAAAAGTCACATACCAATAACGAATTTAGTCTCCAGGTTAGTCACTAGCAAGACGTTAAAATTTAATACATGGAAATCCATGTTTTTACTTTACATTTAATGCGAGTGTTGCCTGCTGTGCTTTTTCATGGTATACATAAAGTAATATATTAAGTACTGAAATAATTGGATTAAAAAAATTTGTCATCGTTGGGGGGCGGTGGGGGGAATAATAGATACCCTTTTCAGAAAAATATTGTTTCTTTGATTTCTTTAGGGTTAGGACCAAAAATGTTTTAGGCCGTGTGTGAATTGGATTAAAATCGCGTTAAATTTTATCCGAACATTAGTTTTTGACGCTATTAAGGTTCAAGAAATTTGCACACGGCCTTCAGTTTTAAGATTTTATTATTTTGTTGAAACGGAAACAGAGAGTTATTAATTTCGTAGTTGTTGGTATGTTTTCAATAGTAATTTTGTATTAAATATTTTTACAGCCAAAACTAATTTAAACGTTTTATCCACGATTTTCTAATGAGTGGATAAACAATTTTTCGTTCATTCTTCCAATCGATCGGAGGGAAAATACTGTATTGAAAAAAAAGAACCGAAAATCAATTTTTTTATAGCGTTCTTACCGATATGTTGCGAATGTGATAAAATAATGAAGGTTAGAAAAAGAAAAGCTGTGAATGCTAAATGTGAAGTAGTAAAATTAAAATAAAATAGAAATTGTTCAAACACCTTAAATAGACTGATCACGGTTGCCACTTGAAAATAAAGTTTGTGTCCAAAATTAAAAATAAAAATGACCAACTGTAGCTAAAAATGACCAAAATAATTTGAGTCCGAAATTTCTGAATGTAACGATGAGGAGCCAAAAAAAATAATTGTTATAAAGTTTTGAAAAAATCTTTTAGAAATTGATTTCCGGTTTTTAAAACTATCCATAAATGTTCGGTGTCCTCATTCCTTGCGATAATATTGGTAGTCAAAGTCAAAAGTCTGTTTTTTCATTCAAAGCCAGATATTCTTTTGAAAAAAATTTGTACAATGACGAAAAAAGATGACCTTAAAGCTGAATAAACAAGTTATTGAAACAAAATATTAAATTGGCTCAAAAAAAAAATTCAAAGAAAATGACAATTTTCCAAAAAAAAAAAAATTTTTAAAGTGATGTTTAGGAGCGGGCTTTTTTGGTCAAATTCTTTAAGGATGCAAATAAAACAAGTTATTTCATCTTTCCCAACGTTTCGTCGATTTTCACGACTTCTTCAGGGGTCATACTTTAATGCATATATAAAAATTTATTGTCGTTACAAAATTATTTGAATTTATATTTTGAATGTGAAAACTTACTAATAGAAATGTTGTTATTGCAGTTAAATTAATATTTAATGATACACATTATAATAAATTAACACAAAAAACGATACTTAATAAATTAAAACACTGAGACAAGACAATCTTTAAAGTCGAAACATTAATTTTATCACAGTATAGTTTAAGTTTTGATGGCTAGAGCGTAACTTATAATTGTGTTCTCCCTATCTTCTTTGGTGTTCATCGTTCTCTTTATATTTTCTTGTATTCGCAAGCTCTCTAATGTATATCTTGCATTAGGTCTCTTTTCCTTGTCTAATATTCTTGTGTCATCAAAATTGGGTGTGTGTCCACTTTCCATCATATGTTGCGAAAGGCCTGTTGCTTGTTTTCCCTTTTTGACGTCCGCTTTGTGTTCAGCAATTCTCTTACCTAGAGCTCTTTTTGTTGTACCGACGTATATAAGATTGCAGTTCTCCCCTTGCTTCCCATTGCAACCGATCTGGTACACGACGTTGTGCTGCTGTTCTCTTTCAATAGGTGTTTTGTTGTTAGTAAAGAGTTGCTTTAATGTTTGGTTTGGTCTATGTGCGTAAGATGCGTTATTATTTTTTTTTTTTTATTGACTGTGTAAATTTCTGCTCTCAGTGAGGTTTGGTATATATTGTAAACTGTAGTATTTGGTGTTGCCGTCTTTAGGAGTTTTTGTCGTTTTGTAGTTTGTTTTTCGTTGTTCTATTTCCTTATTTATCAAATTTTGGATTATAAATTTCGGAAAATTATTTTTTGACAGAATGTTTTTAATGATTTTCAAGTTCTTTTCTTGAAAACTTGGGTCGGATATTTCTAAAACTTTGTGGATAAAATTGTATGCCATGTTAATTTTTTGTGTATATGGTTGCGTAGAAAAAAAATTGATCATCCTTCCAGAACTCGAGTCACAAAATATTAGAATAAAATCTATTTCAAAATATGTTGATGATATTTTTGGCATTATAAAAGAACGAGATAAATCGACAATTTTAGAGACACTTAACAAATACCATACAAAAATTAAATTTACAATAGAAATGGAAGAAAATAATAGTTTACCTTATTTAGATGTTCGACTACATAAAAATGACACCAAAATCATATTTGACTGGTATTCAAAAAGCACATCATCTGGAAGGATGATCAATTTTTTTTCTACGCAACCATATACACAAAAAATTAACACGGCATACAATTTTATCCACAAAGTTTTAGAAATATCCGACCCAAGTTTTCAAGAAAAGAACTTGAAAATCATTAAAAACATTCTGTCAAAAAATAATTTTCCGAAATTTATAATCCAAAATTTGATAAATAAGGAAATAGAACAACGAAAAACAAACTACAAAACGACAAAAACTCCTAAAGACGGCAACACCAAATACTACAGTTTACAATATATACCAAACCTCACTGAGAGCAGAAATTTACACAGATCAATAAAAAATAATAACGCATCTTACGCACATAGACCAAACCAAACATTAAAGCAACTCTTTACTAACAACAAAACACCTATTGAAAGAGAACAGCAGCACAACGTCGTGTACCAGATCGGTTGCAATGGGAAGCAAGGGGAGAACTGCAATCTTATATACGTCGGTACAACAAAAAGAGCTCTAGGTAAGAGAATTGCTGAACACAATGCGGACGTCAAAAAGGGAAAACAAGCAACAGGCCTTTCGCAACATATGATGGAAAGTGGACACACACCCAATTTTGATGACACAAGAATATTAGACAAGGAAAAGAGACCTAATGCAAGATATACATTAGAGAGCTTGCGAATACAAGAAAATATAAAGAGAACGATGAACACCAAAGAAGATAGGGAGAACACAATTATAAGTTACGCTCTAGCCATCAAAACTTAAACTATACTGTGATAAAATTAATGTTTCGACTTTAAAGATTGTCTTGTCTCAGTGTTTTAATTTATTAAGTATCGTTTTTTGTGTTAATTTATTATAATGTGTATCATTAAATATTAATTCAACTGCAATAACAACATTTCTATTAGTAAGTTTTCACATTCAAAATATAAATTCAAATAATTTTGTAACGACAATAAATTTTTATATATGCATTAAAGTATGACCCCTGAAGAAGTCGTGAAAATCGACGAAACGTTGGGAAAGATGAAATAACTTGTTTTATTTGCATCCTTAAAGAATTTGACCAAAAAATCCCGCTCCTAAACATCACTTTTAATAACATAAAGAATTGGTCACGTAAAACATTCATAAAAAAAAAAAAAAAAAAAAAAAAAAAATTTTAAATTTTTGGGTCGTGCTCCTTATGATTGCGCAATAACGGTACCTTAAAAAAATCATTTGCGAAAATTTCTCAATACAAAATGGATTAAGCTTCAGAATGCTTTTCGTTTCATCTCAATACGACTACTTTTCACAGAGATACAGCTCTTCGAAAAACGCTAAAAAAAAAGTGATTTTTTTTTGTTCCCTTAATTTTTTTGACAAGTGTATAAGTTTGACGTTTCAGAACGCAAAATAAACAATGTAAATGTTGTGATGACTTCTCAAGTGATTTTGTTCTTTAAAAAAATTTGTAGAATAAATAAATAATTTTTCGTTTAAGTTTTGGAACTTATGACTTTATAGCAAATGCGCATCTGATGCATTTTGCAACTAAGCAAAAGTGACCGAATTTTTTGTGTTATTTCTATCTGCGCAAAAAAAAAATGAAAACATAGAAAAAATAACTGATGTAATTTATATGGTTCCCTTTGAAACTTGATACCCGATGTTATTTTTTAAAAGAAAATTACCAGTTAAAAATCTTCGAAAAACCTATCAGTTGTGCACTTAAGGAAGACCAAAGTTGGGCTGTTTGCTCTAAATATAGGCGACACGAAAAATTTCAACAATTTTAAGCAGTTTTTTTGGCCTAGAAAAATAACCGTCAATTTAATTTTTTAACAAACCTTACCAATTACTAATTATGGCATTGTGTGCAGACTAAAATTCCCGGCGTTGATATCATTGGTTGTTCTCGAGATATTCGAGCCGAAAAACATTTGTTTAACTATTTTTAGCAAGTTTTTCTTTGCAGTTTTTTTGGTCTAAAAAAAAAAAAAAACTTTTAATTGAATTTTCTTATAAACTCTACCGATTATCAACTATAGCTTTGTGTATTCAATAAAATTAACCAAATTTTTAACAATTTGGTACTCGTGGGTTGATTTTTTTTTTTTCAAAAATGACCAATTTGTCTACGTCATTATGAATATAAAATTTAATCGAAGTCGATATCTCTAAAACAATGGAATCGAACTCCAGAGACCTCGAAACGTGGAGAAATGTCAAAATTTTCAATTCGACATATCGGACCGATTATTTTAGTATTTATCTACTTTGACTTTTAGCTTAACTGTATACTCAATACTCATACACTCATACTGTCAGTGCCATCAATATTGTAGATGGTTCCGTTAGAACGCTGCCATCCTTTTCAAAATGTTTTAACTAAATAAATATTCATTATTCAAGTAAAACAAAAGAGTAGATGAAGAAACTTAAAGTTTTGATTGTTTTCAATAATTTCCAGCATAAAGATTTTTTTTAATTTCTGTTTTTTTTTTTTTAATTTCTGTTTTGCTACTTCCCCCTCTATGGCATCTAAGCAAAAAAAAAAAAGTTTAAGAATGGCAAACATAACTACAGCTGATGCAATGAAGGGAGTTTATCGACATCGAGGACAAACTTAGATGGAAATATAATATAAAGGTAGGGAAAAAAAACTTTTTTTTTATACATATATTCCAAGTCCTTGAACATGTAATGAAAAGAATCGAAGCGAACCGAAAACTTGAATGTTTTATGGCGAAAGAAGTCAAGGGTTTGGCTTTGTTGAAACTCTCTCACTGTCTTCGCATAAAATATTCGAGTGAAGCATTTTTATTCATATAAATTAGACAGAAGCACACTCATTTGAATGAGTATATATTTTTGTTTTATTTTTATGTGAATTTTTGCGGTACTACCCCAACAATCCCCCTTCTCATTGTATAGTTTCAAAGCTTATTGGTGCAGGATGTAGGTATATCATCTCTCATTCTTCGTTCTGGGTTTGAGGGAATTATCATTTTTATATATTTTTTTGTGAATTCTTCCACTTTGATATCTCAGCAGTCCCGCTTCTGGCTGAATGGCTGCCTAACTGGGTGGCTCTAGTGGCTGAACTGAAATTTAAAATTGGAGTCATATTTTAATTTTGTGAATGGCTATTTTTTTTTTGTTAAATTTATGATAATTTATATCAAAAAAATGAAAGAATTGTATGTGTAACGTTATATACCTAGACTTGCCATTTGCCAACGAACGTTATTATATTATACGATTATGTACTTGTAGGTGTGTGGGTATGTACAAATACATAAATAGTATACTTCGGCCCAGTCTGGAGGCGGTTTTTAGAGCTTAATCCATTTTAAATGCTGCACTTAATGTTTGGCGAATACATTTTATGTTCTCATGTTGGCTGTTGTACCTAAATATATAGTAAAATAAATTGTACTTTAGCTAAGGAAACAAATTTTGACATTGGAGCCTCGGGAAGACATTTTGTGGGTGTGCTAATGCAAATAGCTGTGTTTTATGGTGAAAATAATCGTTTTAATCCTGATTTGTTTTTCCAGGAGGAATTTTAATAGGAAAATTTATTTCTCATTTCTGGGGCAATTATTTTTATTCTTTGGAAATTGAGAATGGGAAGAATGAAATTCGCGCAGACCTTTCTTTTTAACATCTTTATAAATACGACTTTTTAATGTTTGGGAAGAATTATTCATTATAATCATGTTACCTTAAAAAATTGTCACCTTTTCGCAAGGTATTCATGTTCGTGGAAATCAAAGTATAGATTTTATAAACCACATGATGGGATTATTGGGTATTCAAGAGCCGTATAAAGTTAACATGACAACTTTCGAAAAAATTACTTTTGACTGTCTCAGAAATCGCCGTATAAATGCCGTAACTATAAACCTGCAAAAATTACTAGTGACAATTTTTTTTCCTTTCCTTTAAAGAGTACGTACCACTACGAGAGCTCATTCTAAAGTCCAAAAAAAAATATATATGGTATCTGTAATTTTGAAAAAAAAAACACGTTATAAAGCGTAAATTTGATTTGCTCGTAGAATATTTTTTGGGAAGGGGCAACAAATCTCATACTAATGGAGTAATAGAGTTCACTGGACTAGTAGTCCAGTCAAATTAGGAAATTAAATTGCATTTTTCGATGGACAAAATTTTTTATGGTATCTGTTTGTGTACACCTAAAAATAATAATAAAGTTCACTGGACTAGTAGTCCAGTCAAATTAGGCAATTAAATTGCATTTTTCGATGGAAAAAATTTTTTATGGTATCTGTTTGTGTACACCTAAAAAAAAATAAATAAATTTGATGGAACAACAGCTCATGAAGAACTAGGGCCTAGTGACCTACAACTCTCAACCATTCCTGTGTGCGTGTCTGCAGGAATGGAGGGGACCTACAGTTTATTGCCGAATCCGAACGGCTAACGAGCGGCACTTTTCTGTGACAGGAGATACTCTTGGAGGATTTGTCAATTCCTCGCAAGAGGCAGTAGCCGTTTTTGTACACCTCCTGAGTATAAAACCGAGTTTTCGGGGTTTTTGAGGTTAGGGAAGAGCCGCCATCTTGAAAAAGAGATTGGTTTGGTTTTTATCAAATAATTCATTCCCATTTCATTTTATAGCAAAATGTTGAACAACAAGTACAAATAAAATAAAATTATCTACAAAATAAAATATAAAAGACTACTGTAGCTTTAAGTTATAGCGGGTCAAAGTTCACCTATGCATCACATTTTGGGGGTGGTGCGACTTTACTTGAGATAACTTGTTTACCTTTGATTTTGTTGGGATATTGCTCATACAGTAATTTGTAGTACTTTAAATTACCTATCAAATGAGCCCTCAATCGATATTATTGGTCAATTATTGTGCGGTCAATCCAATACCAAAGTTCACACTGCATGAGTTAGAAGCGAAAAATAAATAAAGTTTTTTTTTTCGAAAATGTTTTCTTATTAATCGTATGAAAAAGCTGTAACCTACAAGTTGTTTTTTACAAGAGCAATATTAATTATACAACAATATGATCCTTTGATTTGCATTTGCTACGCCATTGCCACACAGAACGTTCCCGTGCAGGTCATCAAACCGAATTCGTCTTTCCTCCACCTTAGAGTGCTATGTAAAACTTTTCCCCTTCTGTAATAATATTTTCTGGATTCACTTTTTTCTTTTGAAAATTTCCAGTTCTGGAGAAAATTTAGCACATTTTTCCATATTTAAATTTAATTTTTCCTGCTGACGCTGTATCACAGCCGGAACATGAGTGTAAAAACAAAATGCTGTAGTCTCATATTTGATACTTTTTTTAGAGTACCTATCCGGTGCTTGCAATTTTTTAGTTTCTGAAGGAAAACATTGGAATGTTACTGCCCATGTTCAGTCAACAAAACAAGAAGAGAGTTACATACAAAAATACTAAGGCAATTTTAAAGACCGTGAAATTCCCCGTAAGGTCCATTAAACCGATTCACAATATGATAAAAGATGTCTGAGCATTAGAAATTTGAAAAAAAAAAAAAAACAATTTTTTTACGTGCATTTTAACCCCCAGTATAGACAGGCGAGTAGAACTAGTAGCCTTTATGTGTGTTAGTGTATCCGTACACGAAAGAGCCGACTAGTAGCTTTAATAGCATAATATTTTTGACTGCGAGTTGGTTGCTAGTTAGCCTGCTAGTGATTTGATGTTTGTGTTTTTTCTCCTTTACACTTGTGCAGTTTTTGTTTTCCGTTTCAATCGAAGAAACTTTTTTCGTTGGAAATATATTATTTGCAGACTTTCGATTTGAATTTGTCGTGTCGTAGAAATTCAAAAACAATTAAAAGGATTTATTTATTTTATCCACATTGTTCACTTTCTTTTTATTTTCTCTTCCGGAATCTTGAATTTCTTCTTATTTTTGATGTAAATACCTATTTCTATTTTTTTTTTTTTTTTCAAATATATCTTCCCGTTTGAAGTTTTATGAAATAAATATCATACTAGTTGATCGAACACGCAATGAGCTACTAGTTACACAAACATTAACACAACTAACACTACGATACAAATCCTACTAGTTCTACTCGCTTGTCTAAACTGGGGGTAAATGGGAAAACTTCATATTAAAAGCTCAATCTTTGTGAGAATTTTTTTTTCTATCCCCCAGTTTAGACAAGCGAGTAGAACTAGTAGGAATGGTATCGTAGTGTTAGTTTTGTAAATGTTTGTGTAACTAGTAGTTCATTGCGCATTCGATCAACTAGTATGATATTTATTTAAATAAAAATATATTTCAAACGAAAAACATTCCTACGATTGAAACAAAACAAACAATTAATAGTGTAAAGGGAAAAATAATATACAAACGTCAAATCACTATCAGGCTAACTAGCAACCAACTCGCAGGCAAAAATATTATGCTATTAAAGCTACTAGTTGGCTCTCTCGTGTAAAGATACACTAATACACATAAAGGCTACTAGTTCTACTCGCTTGTCTAAATTGGGGGTATGTGTAGATTAAAATTTTGCTTGAGCACCAAGAAAAAATGAATCACCGTAATGTGTACCCTAACCGATACCATAAATACAATTTTGTCCATCGAAAAATGTAATTTCATGCCCTTTTTTGACTAATTTTACTGAACTATATTAGGAAGTGGAGGAGATATACACCAAGATTTGAGGTCAACAAAATTCAAGTCCCATTTTGTAGAATGTTCGAACACAACTAAGTGCCAAGTTAAAACAAAAAAAAAAATACAGAGCAATTAAGGGCGATTTTCTTCACTTAAAGTTGAACATAACTTGAGGATTTTTATTTTCAACTTGCGATTTTGTATTTATTCACTCAAAGTTGACAGTTTTAACTTCCGATTCTCAACTCTATAGAGTTTATATCAACTTTCGATTTCCTCAATTCTCGAAAATAGGAGAAGTTTGCAAGCAAACTTGAGATTTTCCATTAGAATTTAGATTTTTGTTTTACCAACATTTATTTTTGCTTTTAATATCAAGAATAAATTAATTTAGAGAGAGCTACAATGTTTCGAGGAAACTATTGTTGGCAAAGTAAGTCATCATTGCTTCTCCGCCCCCAGAATTCAAAACCAATTTTTATCTCTTTTTTATAAATTAATAATCAACAACAGCGACAAAAAATAATTGATCAAGCGAATCCAAAAAATATCAATCTCATGTTTTTGACAGCAACTGAGGAATTGCGTTCAGATTTCTGAGACTGCTGAGGTCTCTGAGATCTCAGTGAACTTGAGAAACTCGAACTGGATAAATAAATTCAAATCTACAATTTAAACTGACATATCTGTCGCAAATATTCCAGGCATTTTTTGAAAAACTAGAGTTTGCCAACTTTTAAAATTCAACTCTTGAGTTGATTATTTGAGTAGTGAAGAAAAGCAATTTTCAACCTGCCGCCCAACTCTTGATTTTTTATCAACTCTATAGAGTTGGCCAACTTCGGAGGTTTCTGCAAGTTGAACAATAGTGAAGAAAATCGAACTCAGACAGAATTAAAGAGGGACTTCGTAATTTCTGGTTTGGTTAAAGTCTTGAGTTCGACTTTTTTTACGAATATAAATGTTACCAAACCAAGTTAGTGGATCTCTTTACATTGCAAATCAAAAAACCAACTGCATTAACGGGAAAAAAAATAATTTTACATACCAAGCGCAGACGTACCCGAACTGTATCCCCTCAAAGGTAATATGGCTTTCGAGGATGAATAATTTTCCATTAACCAGAATTTTTGTGTGCAGTATTTTGTATAAAGACTCCAAACAAAATATACTATACATATTATACTCAAGTAAGTTGAAATTCAAAAGCCTCATTTCGTTATACGGGGTAAGTTAAGGTATGTATAGTGCATAGCAAATACAATAAATTCATTGTTCATAATTCGTTTGGTTTAATATTTGTAGGCCAACATCGCCCACATGCCATTCCAATTAAATTAAAATTTATTAAGTATTTTATGCAATTTTGAACATTAACTGCACACCAACCGCGAGCCACTTCATAATTTTCCAACGGAATGACCACTTGGGGATATCCATTTCGTTTCACCCACAATTCAAGTACCTTACCTATCCTCTTCTGTACCACTCGAAATACTTAGTGCACAAAATATGTGAATGCATTCCAGGTAAAATAATTCACAAACAAGAGGATCTGCGTTTCCTAGGGCCATACTGCCACTAATGCTGCCGTAGTCGTCGTCGTCGACATCGTTCTCGATTTGCTCTTTCATTATAACGTGCTCTGCATAATTCCTATAATAACCCACATTGCCCTTCTGCACATTTTATAATCCTGTACTAAATCTTGAAAATGCGATTTTGAGTTTGTTTACCCTACCACCGGCATCATCGGTAGCTATTTACCAGCGAAGTCTGAACTTTATATTGGAACCCTACCCTATGTGTACATTATATCGTCGCACCCAGATAGCCCACTTTACCCCATTGAACTATTAAAATGTTCATTCGCAGAGCTCCTGGGATGCGGCACGTCACATCATTGTAAATGTAAAGAGAGAACAGGGCTTAAGCACACTCCCCAAATAGCACCCGTGAGGGGTGCCATCGTTTGGCCCCCAACGTTAAAATAAGAGGAATGAACATTGCGACTTTTATTTTGGTGGAAGAAATCCTTAGAAGAGGCATGGAATGATGGAAGCTGCGTGACAGCGAAACGCAAACTATGCCATTGCCATTGCAAGCGAAAGTCAAAAACTTTCAACGTTGTCAAACATAATTGAATAAATTGCATCCATAAGCAAAAAAGATTAAATCAAAATGCTATATTCGAAACTCAGTCATTTCATATACAAAACTGGGTCAGATTATGACGTTTCGACTGCGGCACGATGACTTTATGTTCCTACGATGACGATGACAAGTTGTTTCGAGTTGGAGACTTATGCTGCGTTCTATGCGCTTTTCTTTTTTGTTTTGCCGTTATGCCTTAATGGCTGTGTGTTTTTTTTTTTTATTCAAAAGCTTTATAACAAATTGTTATCCTTTTCAGCAAGAAGTAGTTCATTGAAGTAACTCACCTTGACTTGAAGTGTGTAAGTTGAATAAGCTTTTTAAATAATGATTCTTTCTACTAATTGCCGTATGGTATTAGAAGATATTTTCTCGCACTTCAGTTTGATTTAAGGGCGTTCTTTCGAATGGAATGGCAAGTCGGGGCTTAAATGCATTTTTATGCTGGAAAGGTCTATCTAGTCCAGTGCATTTATAATCCGACCCAGCAGTTTGTAACACTCCCAAATTTGTTTTCATCATTCGAAAGGTACTTCATCGGAGATCATAACTTTGAGTTTTCGCACTTGTGAAATTCACCTTTCGGCCGCCATCTTGGATTTTAGTTTTCATTGAATATCTCGGTTTCTGTTCAACCTACAAAAAACTTTGTAAAACAAAAGGTGTAGAGAATTAAATTTCCTATTTTGTTATAGGCCAATAAAGTGGAAAAATTCAAAATTTTCAAGTATTTTTCAAAATTTAGCACATAAAACATGATTATTTAAAAAAAAATATCTGGTACAAACTTGTAGAGCATTAAATTCTCTACAATTTTGCTATACATATTTTTTTTCTACTGTAATAAACAAAAAAGATATGAATATTTGTTTATTAAATATCCACGCATTTTTACAACTCACGAAAAGAAAATGTTGCCACAAGGAGAATTCGAATTATCGATGAACATTCTGAAACGGTGTTTTTTAATAAACAAATATTCATATCTTTTTTGTTTATTACAGTAGGAAAAAATATGTACAACAAAATTGTAGAGAATTTAATGTTCTACAAGTTACATACTTTTTTAAATAATCATGTTTTATGTGCTAAATTTTGAAAAATACTTGAAAAAATTTTGAATTTTTCCACTCTTTTGGCCTATAACAAAATAGGAAATTTAATTCTCTACACCTTTTGTCTTACAAAGTTTTTTGTAAGATGAACAGAAACCGAGATATTCAATGAAAACTAAAATCCAAGATGGCGGCCGAAAGGTGAATTTCACAAGTGCGAAAACTCAGGGAATGATGAAAAAAAAATTTGGGGGTGTTGCAAACTGCTGGGTCACCCATACACAATCTTCATAAATGCACTGGACTAATCGGGGTTTACACAATTCAGGACTTTTTTGTACAAACATAAAAATGAAAGAAAATAATCTAAAGCTGACCAATTACTGAAACTAGCCGACGACGTGTTATGAACATTTACTGAGCTTTTTAAAATGGCTTTTTTAAACTCCTGAAATGAATTGCTAATTCATTGCCTTTTAGATGGCATATGTTTTTTTTTACTAATATCTCAAATATGAACTGCTACGATCCCACAGCCGAAATCTTCTTTTAACAAAAAATCGATCTATCGAAATCTCGCAATTTTAAAATATCGCATTTTAAAACTTCGAATGAATTTTTTTTTTTTAAATCTCGCATTCAAATAAAATATTGCTTCATTCGCTACTAGCGCCGTATTTTTTAACTCAAGAACATAAATGCCAATTTAAGGGGCCAAATAACTTCATAAATATGACAGATATGAAAAATTTGGTTATGATAAACTTTTTAGAGAATTTTATAAGCTATTTGTTTGTCTCAAATTATTTTTTTTTACGACAAATAGTTTCTAAGTTAAACCTGAAAAACTGAAATAAACGACATGTTACACATTACTGCCGCTAGTGCTCGCCTCGGATTCATGGGGCCTTTCGTACACTTCATCACTAGGCCTCTCTTAATAAGTGTGCCAAGTTTCAAAACTGTTGGATTTTATTCCAGGTGAAGGCAATTTTTTGCTTTCGTTGACTGTACTATAAATATTTCATCCGGTAAAATGAAATAAAAATAAAAATAAAAATAAAAATAAAAATAAAAATAAAAATAAAAATAAAAATAAAAATAAAAATAAAAATAAAAATAAAAATAAAAATAAAAATAAAAATAAAAATAATAATAATAATTGGGCAACCGTTAGTCATCAACAGGTATACTTGAATTTATTTGAATAGAAACTGATGTTTTTTGTTAGTACTCAAACTTACCAACCTCTGCCCCAAGAAATTTCAGGAAGGAGAAATTTTTTGTTTCTCTATTGGCCGCTCTATTTTGCCCAAAACTTTTAAATTTATGAAGGTTTGGCAACAATTGTTTACAAATTGTGACAATTGAAAGTTTTGACATTTTGACATATTTGACACATTGACCCAAAACCACTCTTCCATTTTTCGATTAGTATATTTCGGGTCATTATCCTGTTGGAAGACCCATTTTAGAGGCAATTCTTTTTCACAGTTCAGATATCACAGACATTTCCCAAGATGTCGAAATAAGTATGTTGGTTCATAATCCAATCGATTTTCTGCATTAGGCCAGCACTGTAATACAAAAAAACATCCCCATATAATGAGCAACGAACCACCTTGTTTGACGGTTTACGTTGTGGATATAGGTACTCTGGTCGGTATTCGATATTCGGAGGACATGTCTTACAAACTTCTAGAAACGAGTGCCACCAAACAAAATGTTTTTCAACACATCCAAGCATAAAATGTTTCCCCATTTCTCTACAAAAAACCAAAAAATTTTCTGGAGAAATCCAGACTTTAAATGTTTTTTTTTATTTCTTGGGCTATACTGGTAAAATTGTTACTTCTGAATTTCATCTCTTGATTTGTACAGTAGATTTTTTTTTTTTGATCTAGTTTAGACGATCGTGGCGTAATAGTTAGTGCGTTGGACTCTCATGCCAGAGGTCTGAGTTCAATACCAGCCGCTTCCACCTTAAGTTTTTTTCCGGGCTACTGCCTCTTGCGAGGAAGTGACAAATCCTCCAAGAGTATCTCCTGTCACAGAAAAGTGCCGCTCACTTTAGCCGTTCGGATTCGGCAATAAACTGTTGGTTCCCTCCATTTCTGCAGACACGCACATAGGAATGGTTGAGAGTTATAAGTCACTAGGACCTGGTTCTTCATGAGCCGTTGTGCCACCAAATTTAATTTAATTATTTTTTAGTTTAGACTATCTCGATCACGATCCTTCTTTCGTTTTACGCGTGTTGTTTTCCTTTTTTCACCTTTGTTTTTAGGTTTTTTTGACATATTGTATAGTATTGGGTATCAATACGGTGGAGTACTGGGATATAAGGAAATACACTGGATTTCTGTACAAGTTTATCCTTCACTTATTCGCAGCGACAATATAAACTTTCGCTTTTCCTTAAGTAAATTTTCCATGCAGAACGAATTGGAAGGATGACGTAGTGACCAGAGACTTTGACACACCTTTTTTCACTGATAGTTCAAAGATGGAGTGCGGGGTTGATTCAGATAATTTTTTTCCGAATCTCTGAATATTTCTAAATCTTCGGCTACTCAACTTAGGTTCTAAAGTGAAAAAGGTAACTCCTGCAAGATGTCTTTCATCACACTCCCTTGACCACAAGCAAATAGCTTATTGGGTCACCAAGCGAGGTTGTTTGAAATCGCCATTTATGTCTAGCTTCGGTGTTCCTCGGCGCAATGCTTAACATTACCCACTTTTGATGATACAGAAAATAATATTTTAAAATCTCATTCCTGCTTAAAAATATTTCTTTATAGAAACTTATTTGTTTTTATTTTATTTTAAAAGAATTTTTCAATTTAACCTCGAAAATATCAAATATTGATAGAACACTGTTTATTTAATGTGCACACCAAAAATGTTCTTCAAAAATGTCTTCTATGTGTTTTTTTTTTATAGTTTTCTCTTTTTTTCCACTGCTTAAGATTTTCTCTTAAGCTTAGTGAATTCATTTTCAATAAGCGTATTCAGAACTAAAAGCATATTTTTTAAATTTCTCTAAAACTACTGCTAGGTACCTACTGTTATTAGTAGATTTTTATTTGTATGGACAAATTAAATTAAGAATCCAGAAAGTCTAGCATGCAAAGCTAAATAGTATCGAATAAATGCGATTCAGGTATATTATTATTATTTTTTTGAAAATTACTATTTAGCAAAAAGCATCTCCACTAAGTGCACATTGGACAATGCACATCCTGCGCCTGACAACAAGGAAATCTTTTACTTTTAAAGCTGCAGTTGTCAGTCTTACGAGCTGTTATTAAAAAATATTATGAGTGTCAAGTTAGCGAAACAACATTCACCGATCGAAAAAATTTTAATTGGGTAATTAGCCGTTAATTAGTCGTGAATTAGTTGTGATAATTTAGAATTTGTCGTTCGATGTTTTCTATGTTTTTTTTGCTGCTTCGCTAACTTGATATCAAGTTAGCGAAGCAGCACCTCAAAAAGGGGTAAAAACGTCTTATAGCGAATAGTTTATTGCTTAATAATTTGCCGTTCAGCAGTTCTAAATGAATTGTGACAATTTTAATTTTGTCGTGCAATGTTTTCTACGTTTTTTTTGCTGCTTTGCTAACTTTGTGTCAAGTTAGCGAAGCAGCATCTGGAAAACGTATAAAAACTTCTTATTGTGAATGTTTTACTACTCTATAATTTGCCGTTAATTAGTCGTGAATTAGTTGTGACAATTTTGAATTTGTCGCTCTATGTTTTCTATGTTTTTTTTTCAAAAAAGTGAAATTCGTGTCAAGTTAGCGAAGCAGCACCTGGAAAACGTATAAAAACTTCTTATTGTGAATGTTTTACTACTCTATAATTTGCCGTTAATTAGTCGTGAATTAGTTGTGACAATTTTGAATTTGTCGCTCTATGTTTTCTATGTTTTTTTTGCAAAAAAGTGAAATTCGTGTCAAGTTAGCGAAGCAGCACCTGGAAAACGTATAAAAACTTCTTATTGTGAATGTTTTACTACTCTATAATTTGCCGTTAATTAATCGTGAATTAGTTGTGACAATTTTGAATTTGTCGCTCTATGTTTTCTATGTTTTTTTTTGCAAAAAAGTGAATTTCGTGTCAAGTTAGCGAAGCAGCACCTGGAAAACGTATAAAAACTTCTTATTGTGAATGTTTTACTGCTCTATAATTTGCCGTTCATTAGTCGTGAATTAGTTGTGCCAATTTTGAATTTGTCGCTCTATGTTTTCTATGTTTTTTTTTGCAAAAAAGTGAAATTCGTGTCAAGTTAGCGAAGCAGCACCTGGAAAACGTATAAAAACTTCTTATTGTGAATGTTTTACTACTCTATAATTTGCCGTTAATTAGTTGTGAATTAGTTGTGACAATTTTGAATTTGTCGCTCTATGTTTTCTATGTTTTTTTTGCAAAATTGTAAAATTGGCCTTAACTTAGGGAAACAGCCTCTGGAAAACGTATACAAACTTCTTATTGTGAATGTGTTACTACTCTATAATTACCCGTGAATTAGTTGTAACAATTTTGAATTTGGTCGCTCCATGTTTTCTATGTTTTTTTTACAAAACTGTGAAATTGGCGTCAACTTAGCGAAAAAGCTTCCGGAAAACGTATAAAATCTTCTTTTTGTGAATGTTTTACTACTTTATAATTAGCCGTGAATTAGTTGTGACAATTTTGAATTTGGTCGCGCGATGTTTTCTATGTTTTTTTTTGTAAAATTGTGAAATAGGCGTTAACTAAGCGAAAAATCCTCTGGAAAACGTATAAAATCTTCTTATTGTGAATGTTTTACTACTCTATAATTAGCCGTGAATTAGTTGCGACCATTTTGAATTTTTCGCTCGATGTTTTCTATATTGTTTTTTTTTTTTTTGCAAAAATGTGAAAATTTTATTAAGTTAGCGAAGCAGACTCTGGAAAAGGGGTAAAAACTTCATATATTGAATGGTTTATTGCCATTCATCAGTCCTGAATTAGTTTTAACAGTTACAATTTTGGCGTGTAATGTTTTTTATCTTAAAAAGAAATAGTTTAGTCTCGTACTGTATTAATTAAAAGAACTGAAAGAACTCTTTAAATATTACAAAAAGAATTCTATTTTTATTTAAATCTTAAAACGTAGTACATGATTATATTATAAATATTTTTGAAGAAAAACACACAAAGAGCATTAAAAAATTGCAACTTCAATGTTAGAGCTCTGGCGCAAATCATTCGGAGCGAATATGCCACGACTCCAAGAACGATTCGATGAAATATTGCATGTGTAGACACCATGCTATGTAAATCTGAAATTTCAGATTTTCTATTGAACGCGGCTGATGTGACATCTACGTGTGAGAAATTTTCCTAAAACTATTCCGTGTAACCGCCATTTTTCTTTTAAAACCCTACAAAAGCTAGAACCTAACTGCCATTTTTGAAATAAAAACCCTACAAATGCCTGAATAAATGTTTGCTCCCTTAAATTTCCCCCATTACAGCGACATCTACTAGTCGCTTTTAAAACTGATTTTTTGTATGTATTGGTGTTTTACTTTTGCACAAAAGTAAAAGTTAAGAGCGCTTTAACTTTTACTTTTGTAAAACTTGAGAAAGAAGATAGAAATGAGTTTTGCGTTGGAAAAATACAAAGGATTTAGTTTAGTTTTGTACAAAAGTAAGTTGAATGTAGTTAAGCCTTTACGTTTTTTTTTTTTTTTTTTTGAAGGTTTAGATCTGTCAAAAACGTGGTGATGAACGCGGCGTTAAGGCTTAACTACATTCAACTTACTTTTGTACAAAACTAAACTAAATCCTTTGTATTTTTCCAACGCAAAACTCATTTCTATCTTCTTTCTCAAGTTTTACAAAAGTAAAAGTTAAAGCGCTCTTAACTTTTACTTTTGTGCAAAAGTAAAACACCAATACATACAAAAAATCAGTTTTAAAAGCGACTAGTAGATGTCGCTGTAATGGGGGAAATTTAAGGGAGCAAACATTTATTCAGGCATTTGTAGGGTTTTTATTTCAAAAATGGCAGTTAGGTTCTAGCTTTTGTAGGGTTTTAAAAGAAAAATGGCGGTTACACGGAATAGTTTTAGGAAAATTTCTCACACGTAGATGTCACATCAGCCGCGTTCAATAGAAAATCTGAAATTTCAGATTTACATAGCATGGTGTCTACACATGCAATATTTCATCGAATCGTTCTTGGAGTCGTGGCATATTCGCTCCGAATGATTTGCGCCAGAGCTCTAACATTGAAGTTGCAATTTTTTAATGCTCTTTGTGTGTTTTTCTTCAAAAATATTTATAATATAATCATGTACTACGTTTTAAGATTTAAATAAAAATAGAATTCTTTTTGTAATATTTAAAGAGTTCTTTCAGTTCTTTTAATTAATACAGTACGAGACTAAACTATTTCTTTTTAAGATAAAAAACATTACACGCCAAAATTGTAACTGTTAAAACTAATTCAGGACTGATGAATGGCAATAAACCATTCAATATATGAAGTTTTTACCCCTTTTCCAGAGTCTGCTTCGCTAACTTAATAAAATTTTCACATTTTTGCAAAAAAAAAAAAAACAATATAGAAAACATCGAGCGAAAAATTCAAAATGGTCGCAACTAATTCACGGCTAATTATAGAGTAGTAAAACATTCACAATAAGAAGATTTTATACGTTTTCCAGAGGATTTTTCGCTTAGTTAACGCCTATTTCACAATTTTACAAAAAAAAACATAGAAAACATCGCGCGACCAAATTCAAAATTGTCACAACTAATTCACGGCTAATTATAAAGTAGTAAAACATTCACAAAAAGAAGATTTTATACGTTTTCCGGAAGCTTTTTCGCTAAGTTGACGCCAATTTCACAGTTTTGTAAAAAAAACATAGAAAACATGGAGCGACCAAATTCAAAATTGTTACAACTAATTCACGGGTAATTATAGAGTAGTAACACATTCACAATAAGAAGTTTGTATACGTTTTCCAGAGGCTGTTTCCCTAAGTTAAGGCCAATTTTACAATTTTGCAAAAAAAACATAGAAAACATAGAGCGACAAATTCAAAATTGTCACAACTAATTCACAACTAATTAACGGCAAATTATAGAGTAGTAAAACATTCACAATAAGAAGTTTTTATACGTTTTCCAGGTGCTGCTTCGCTAACTTGACACGAATTTCACTTTTTTGCAAAAAAAACATAGAAAACATAGAGCGACAAATTCAAAATTGGCACAACTAATTCACGACTAATGAACGGCAAATTATAGAGCAGTAAAACATTCACAATAAGAAGTTTTTATACGTTTTCCAGGTGCTGCTTCGCTAACTTGACACGAAATTCACTTTTTTGCAAAAAAAAACATAGAAAACATAGAGCGACAAATTCAAAATTGTCACAACTAATTCACGATTAATTAACGGCAAATTATAGAGTAGTAAAACATTCACAATAAGAAGTTTTTATACGTTTTCCAGGTGCTGCTTCGCTAACTTGACACGAAATTCACTTTTTTGCAAAAAAAACATAGAAAACATAGAGCGACAAATTCAAAATTGTCACAACTAATTCACGATTAATTAACGGCAAATTATAGAGTAGTAAAACATTCACAATAAGAAGTTTTTTTACGTTTTCCAGGTGCTGCTTCGCTAACTTGACACGAATTTCACTTTTTTGCAAAAAAAACATTGAAAACATAGACCGACAAATTCAAAATTGTCACAACTAATTCACAACTAATTAACGGCAAATTATAGAGTAGTAAAACATTCACAATAAGAAGTTTTTATACGTTTTCCAGGTGCTGCTTCGCGAACTTGACACGAATTTCACTTTTTTGCAAAAAAAACATAGAAAACATAGAGCGACAAATTCAAAATTGTCACAACTAATTCACGATTAATTAACGGCAAATTATAGAGTAGTAAAACATTCACAATAAGAAGTTTTTATACGTTTTCCAGGTGCTGCTTCGCTAACTTGACACGAATTTCACTTTTTTGCAAAAAAAACATAGAAAACATAGAGCGACAAATTCAAAATTGTCACAACTAATTCACGACTAATTAACGGCAAATTATAGAGTAGTAAAACATTCACAATAAGAAGTTTTTATACGTTTTCCAGATGCTGCTTCGCTAACTTGACACAAAGTTAGCAAAGCAGCAAAAAAAACGTAGAAAACATTGCACGACAAAATTAAAATTGTCACAAATCATTTAGAACTGCTGAACGGCAAATTATTAAGCAATAAACTATTCGCTATAAGACGTTTTTACCCCTTTTTGAGGTGCTGCTTCGCTAACTTGATATCAAGTTAGCGAAGCAGCAAAAAAAACATAGAAAACATCGAACGACAAATTCTAAATTATCACAACTAATTCACGACTAATTAACGGCTAATTACCCAATTAAAATTTTTTCGATCGGTGAATGTTGTTTCGCTAACTTGACACTCATCTTTTATATAATAGGTACATATTTTTAATTATGTATGTATTTCAAAAAAAAATAATTCGCCGGGCATACCGCGTTATTCGTATTGTATGCCTTCAATTGATAAAGAAATCCCTTTTCAATCCTTTTACAAAAGCTTTCTCGCAATTTTTCCAAAACAGGACAACGCAAGGATATACATATATCTTTTTTTTCCTTTCAATATAATCTTATCGCAAATTTAATCCTTCTTAATGTTCAAGCAAGAACATTTACGACGAAGAAGTAAAACATTCTTTATCAACTTACTCACAATGACACCGTAAATACCACTTTACTGCATTCTGTCAGAATTAATAACATTTTATCTCTCCAAACCTGACAGAATCCCCTACAGAGGAGTGAGAGTGTTAAAAAAAAAATTGCATCCACAAGGAAAGCCATGCAAAAGGATACAATGTATACTTTATTCGGAAATTCTCAAAGAGGCATAAATGCCTTAAATTTCAATTCCCTATAGAGAGGATGCACAGAAAAGAGCAGACAAAAAAAATTAAGAATAAGGATACAAAAAATTTGCACCCATCTTCATTGTAACAATATAGATTTTCAATTTATGTCCCTAGAAAGGACATGCACTGCAACTGCACACATAAGACTGCTCCTGCCTGCACATTTTTCACCATTTGCAATGAGAAATGCGCGAGAATAACATCAGCTATATAAGAAAATTAAAAATAAATATAATGTATGTATGATGTAGTAGGTATACGAGCAAACTCATCCCAAATCAGCAGGACCTGGACCTGGACCTGGACCGCACTCATCCTTGTGCTCGTTTCGACTTTGAAACAAGTAAAATGCATCCAACTTCACTTTAAACTATATAATATGATGGAAAACCAAGCACCACATCACTATGCTACCCCGGTCCGAACCGAGGATAAAATAATAAAAAATAATAAAAAAAAAAAACATAAATTGGAAAAATGTTGCTTCTGAACTCCAGAGAGTATATTTGCATGTACCACACATGTATCCTTCCCACTACGTGGATATACCCTTCCACATCATCATCATCATCTACATTATTCATTTCTGGCTTTGTAAGTGAAGAAATTTCCACATGCACATCAGCATGATGCACAGCACATCCATCCATACCTACATTCATATATCCTTGTCCCAGAAGTGAAACCGTTTCACAACATCAAAAGCATCTCCTGACGATATGACTGAACTGAACGGTGTACTCGGTGCTAACAGAATATTGTGTGGCATTCAACTACATAGAAAACATACCGAATTTTGTTGTAAAAGACAGCCGAATATAGTTCTTAATTATTTAACAAACACTTAAATTGAGGACACAACATAGAAAAGGACTTCACTTTGGATATAATATTTTGCATTTATCTTAGGACATTTACATTTTCGCACTGTATGTATTGTATAGCTGTGTTATGATAAGGATCTAATATGGCAAATCACATGGATGACTTCCGTTAAAATAAGGTTCCATATACCCAAGAAAAGGGTATAGAAAAGAAAAACCCTTTTAATTTATAGATAGATATTCTCTAATAGTGCGGTCAGTTTTCAGAAGGATGAAATGTAAAACCAGAAATTTGGATCTCAAGCCCTCACCTCCACTACTATTTTCATTTCCAGAGAAATATTCTTGTCTACACATAGTTTTTACAGAGATTCTTAAAAATGTATTGTTTTTATATTAATGTTTATTTTAATTATATGCCTATTGCCAATGAAACCTTCAGTTTTTTTTAAATTCAACTTAAGCACGAAATTATTTAGAATCAATTAGAAGGAGTAGAAGAGTAGGAAAGAATTCTTATCCCTATTTAGGGCATACCGAATTTTATTAAATCCCTCGATTTATTTTTAAAAGAAATAATTTTTGTATGGAAGCCCTAAGTTTAGGGTAGTACCATTATACACCTTACTTATTGTTAGAACTTAATTTGAAAAAATCAACATAATTCAAAATTAATCTATTAAAAAAATCGTCTTTACTTATTTTGAGAGTTAAAACAAGTACACCAACACCATTCGATTTCATTAAGAAATCTTAGTTTTTGAGAAGAAAAAAATTCAAAATGGTAGGAGCGGTTTTGTTAAAAATTAGTTTTTTATATATCAAATTTTGTAAACATTTTTAAGAAAAAATATTGGTACACAATTTTTTAGTATTTATTAATGTTGAAGTAAAAATTAAATTCCGAAAAAATGATCCACCCGTTTTTGATATATCGAATTATCAAAAAAAAATTTTAATTTTTTTCAAAATCCAAAATTTATTTTTTTGAAAATTTTGATATGGAGTATGATTATAAGTTTTTAGAAGCTTTTGTATAAAAAATGTAATTTAAATTGGTTATACAAATAATGAGATAGTCCAAGATAAAGAAAACAGCCGTTCTTTGAGAAGTACTGTTAATAATGGTTAACTGTAAATTTTGTTTTCGGTAAATCATAGACCGATAGATTTTCTGTAACGGTTTTGTAATATTTAATATATTTAAAAATTTAAAATATTTTAGATAATGTTCTACAACCGCTCGGTAGCAAATTTCATAAAAATCAACTGTTATTTTCGAAATGTATATGTATATGGTTTTCAAAAAAAATTGAAACTTTTTTAAAAATCCGAAATTTATGTTTTGAAAATTATGATATACAATAGGTACTATTCTAATTTTTTAGAAGATTCTCCATAAAAAATATCAAAATTAGCATATTCGTTTTCGAAAAAAAAATGGTTCTATAGAAAATACCATTTAAAACCATTTTTTCGGAAATTTTATTTTTACCAAAAGGTAGCCCAAGCCCATACCCAATTAAATTTACTGAATTTTTTTAGAAAAATCTGTGAAGCCATTTTTTTAAAAAATATGATTTTCCAAAAGTGCCAAAATAAATTATATGACAGGTACCGTTATTATTGGTCCTTAAAAAAATGACAAAATCGTGTCGGGGGAATGTCGAAAAAACTAGAAACCAAAATTAAATAAAATCAGACCATGCGTTTAGGCTGTAGGCGAATGGACAGACAGACAGGCGGACGGAATTACGAGAACCACTTTTTTCGACTTCCCTATCATCGTTTGATCAAAATCTCGAGTTCGATTTCTTTTACGAATCCAAAACTTGCCATATATGTACATATGTATTGTATGTAGTACCTATATATTGCAAGTAACAAAAAAAGTTAAGGCAATTTCTATCGTTCAATTTTTTGAAACCGGAGAGAAATAGACCATCTCAAAATCAACTTTTTCTTAGAACATAACCAGGAATCATTTCAAAGTATATTGAACATTTATTTTAAAACACCCTTTTCTACTTTTCTAATATATTTTAAAATTAAGATAAAAATAAAATATTGTTTGTTGATAGGTACATCCACAATGGATGTACATAAAAATCGCAAAAAATTCAAGGCGTCAACTTTTGCTGTGAAAAAACTTAAGTTTGTGAGTGGAATATGTTAAAATAATAATAAAATAAATAATATAAATCCAAAAAAATTTAAATTAATTTTCGCGTACAGATTCTGAAATGTTCTTCTAAATAAAAAAAAAACACAAACACTGCCGTGTTAACTGAAAATGACGTATCTGACATTTGTCGATATTTCAGATAAGACCATCAAGTTTGAAATCCATGGGATGGTTTTTTTAACAACTAAAGCTGCATCTCGCTTTTTGAGAAGTTAACCAATCGAAGAACATCCTTCATCTATTAAATAAAGTTTTATAACTATTAAAAACATGATTTATACCTTTTTTATTTTCAATTTTACTATAAAAAGAAATTCTCTATACAAATGTGCTTAAATTTTGTTTGTGCGATATCGAGCCCTTGCCGCCAAATTATCGTAAGCGACAAAAATAAAAATTATCGTAAGCGACATTTTGTTTTTTTTTGCTTAGCAAAAAAACCAATTAGTTCAAATTTCAGCTTTGAACATTATTAACAATACTGTTATTGACAGATAACAAAAGGTCCGATTGCTTTTGGTACACAGGAAAAAATTAAATAATTATGGAAAAAATTAAATAATTATCTTTATGTGACAGTATGAAAATGTCGCTTACGATAATTTGGCGGAAAAGGGTCGATATATTGTTCTTAAGATATCGCGAAAAAATTTTGACAGTCCCTTTTCCAAAATGGCAGCCAAATAGGGGGCTTTCAGCCCCAAAAACTCGTTTTACACAAACGCACTGATCTTTCCTACAGATCGATCCATCAAAAAAAATGTTGTCCTGTACTAAATGCAAGGTTAGGCAAACATTTTGTAACTGAATGCTATCCTTGTTATTGATAGCAGGCGCACGCCATTATCATCTTAGGTCTGAATAAAACAAATAAACTATGTTTAAATTTTTTTTTACTGTGAAAAATCATTGATAAAAAGAAAGAGGACTAACTTAACTATCAGATAATTATGTTTTTTTCGGTCCAAAAATGAGGTGCTTAATAATATAAAATAAAAAACTATAAAAGGTCATAGGCTATAAAAGGTAAGCTAGTTGAATGAATAGGAAACTGAAACTATACTACTGAAACTATACTCCGTTCAACAAAAATGTTTAGCCTTATGGGGAAAGCTTTGCATAGAATTAAAAAAAATTGCCCCACAAAAAACCAAGCACGCCGCTGACTTGTGCAAAATGTCGTACACCCTCCACAACCTTTCAGCTCGCATGCTCAAAGCATAGCATTAAGTGGGGTACACATTATCGATCACGTATGACAGTCAGTCAATATCAAAAACATTTGTGAGCATGGGCTTGCCTGGAGTTTGCCTGACAAACCATCAAACAGAGTGTCGTGAGCAAAACTGTCATACGTGATCGATAATGTATACCCCGCTTTACTGATCGCTTACTCGTTTCTATTCTCGCTGTGTGAGATAAAAAAAAAGCGCATGCCAACAGAGTTACCATTGCGCATTGAAAGCAGTACCAAAGAGGTTTTTTCAAAGGATTTTATTAAAAAACTTTCTGTTTTAAAGCTTTTAAAAACAACAAGGAAGGTTAAGTGTTGTCCATTAAGTTTTGTTTGTTTGTTGTTCTGAAAATTCCGTTAAAATGCAGTTAAATTTTTTTCGCTTTTGGTCTTTTAGAAAGAATAAATTATTTTCGCAAGGTTCTTCACATTATGTGCTTATATTCGTTGCAGTGTTTAAATTTACTGGATTTAGATTTAGTTAAATATTTTATCTGGGGGCACGGTAGTGCCCCCTGCCAAGACGAGCAAAACGAGCGGCGGGCACTACCTATATTTTCTCGTAACGCTTCGTCGGATTTTCAGGCCCTCATAACTTCGATCTGGATAGAGCTAGAGAGCTCAAATTTTCAGGATTAGGTGTAGTCCACGGACTTACAAAATACACCAAATTTCATATTTCTAGCTTTTATACTTTGGGTGTAATTCGTACCCAAAAACGTCGATTTTGTCACTGACCACTCACTCATCAAAACCTAAAGGGTACTTTCCGAAGTCCTAGAAAGCTGAAATTTGGAATGTAGGCTAGGATTTGCACACAAACAACAACAAAATTAAGAAATCTATAACTTTCACCCTCCAACACCCCAAAAATGGATCTTCATAATAAAACATCTAAGACAACAACAATTTTCACAATGCACACAAAACAATGCCACACAAAGCAATGCTTATAACCCGCCTATACTTGACGTAAGGGTTGTTTTTTTTATTTTGTACTCACAAACACAAAAAACAATGCACAATATGTCTTTGCTTGAAATAAGGGTTGTTTATGTATTGTATGATCTTCACCACAAATGGTGGAAAAATTGTCGTGCCGGTATCGCTATGACGTATCCTTGGAATTATATGTTATATGTATGTATGCATAGCATATGTATTTATATTCAGGGGTGTGCGATAGGAAAAAATTATGAACTTTCAACTCTCTTCGGTCAAAAAAAAAATTAAGGGATTTTTCATTGACGGCTCATTTTTTTAAGGTTTACCCTAGTTATTGCGAAGTTAAAAATATACGGGTTACTTTTAATACTATATATTATATTGCTTAATAATTATGTATAGGTACATAGGTATATGATTTTCAAGTACATATCTGGTGTTTTGCTAAGAGACTTAGCTCAACATAAAGGTTAGGTTTGGTAGGTTGTAGGTAGTTATTTAATTCCTAGGTTATACATATGCCTATTGCTACAATATAAACTGTGAAGTAGTTTTACTGGAAGCAGGGTTTTACAGTGAAGTATTTATAAGGGAGGTTTAAGTATTTTTCTTACGGATAATAGGTGATCCTACAAAAAGAAATGAAATCCCACCAAAAACATTTCATGTAAAAAAAGGTCGCCAAGACTCACATGCACATAACGCTTTCGCTGTGAAAAAGTTATGAGATCTCATGAAGAGCCAAGCCCATAACTCTACAAGGCCTAACTCCACAAGACCTAACTCTACCAACCCTACATCCTGGTCAAAAAGTATGGCTTGGCCGTTTCATAAAACTTTTGCATAACCGACTTACCAAAAATCTATGGAAGTTTCTGTGTTTCGGCTGCGAAACGGCCAAGTCATACTTTTCGACCACGATGTAGGGTTGGTAGAGTTAGGTCTTGTGGAGTTAGGCCTTGTAAAGTTATGGGCTTGGCTCTTCATGAGATCTCATAACTTTTTCACAGCGAAAGCGTTATGTGCATGTGAGTCTTGGCGACCTTTTTTTACATGAAATGTTTTTGGTGGGATATTTAGTTTACGGTCAACACTTTTATATTCATGAAATTATAATAAAAGTTGGTAACCCAGCAATCACACAAGAGCTTTAACAGTGAAATAGCTTATTAAAATCCAAAATTGTAAGGGTGAAAGGCAAATATTCTATCTTCCCTGTACTGAACATTTTTGTTGAACGGTGTATAGTTAACCTTTTTCAATGAAAATTTAGTGACCTTTCAAATGGTACTTTTTTTTATGTTGACCTTTTTTGACCTTTTTGGATAGCATATTTATGAGGTGCTAAGATCCCTAAGCCTTGTATAGGTAAGTTTTGTATAGGTATGTGTCCTTTTGTATGACTTTCTGTCAAGTTCTTGACACTACCCCTTTTTATAGGAACAAACTCAAGCGATTTTCGACCCGCCCTCTAACTTCGGAACCAATAATGTCAGAAAATGCAAACTCGTCATATTTGCTAAGCACAGGCGCATCACCAAATTTTAACTCCTTACCATTAGTTGTTCCTGAGATATAGGACGTGAAAAATTTCGAATCAATGACTGACAGATCATCAAAATTATGGAGCACTTCCCGACGCCGTAGAATATTCTAGTTTCGCACAACGGTAGCCTTTGTGGTGTATACAAAGGAAAAAATTAGAAAAATTCGGGTTTTCCATATAGGAGGCGTGGCATCCGCCCACTTTCTCAAAACTGCTATCAATTATATGGAGCACTTCTGATTGTTGTAGAATGATAAAATTGGGTAGAGCTAGGCCTTACAATGAGTGCAAAGAAAAAAAAATATATTTGAGACTAGCTGACACGGTAGACGTTGTCCTGCCTATAAATGATGTGCATAGAAGATGCAGTTTTTTATACAATGCCTTGTCATGAACAACGTTTTTGGTTTTGCCGTTTTAGACATAGTGTGAACTAGGTGACAAAAAATTTGGCCGTGTAAAAACGCGGATACTCCAAATAGATTCCGCAAATTCCCAATGACTGGCCTCGCACATTTTTTTAGTATGTTCATTGCAAAAGCAAGACGAATCGAAAATTGAAGGCGTTTGAAGTCGGTAGGTAAAACATTAGAGATTATGGGAATTCGTGGAATCAAAACGTCTTCGCCTCTATATTTTCCGAATAATTGTTTTGCTGTTCATGAGCTTTTTAACCGTAATCTGGTGCCATTAGGAAGTCGTAGTTGTTTCACCTCGCCTTCGATATGAAGGAAATAACATGGCGCGGAATCGCATTTTGAATGGGCGCATTAAGATCGTTGACGATTTTGTTTTTGGCAGCCAATATAGCACGTTCGCTCAACCAAATGTGATTCTTGTAGTGCTGTGTAATGTCTGGAAAAACTCTTTGGATGAGTTCTTCTTTTAACGTAGGGCAATTGCAAAAATCTTCAGGCAAAGTTATAAGTCCGGTAGAAACATCTGCAAAAATTTTCGCATTTCCAATGTCCAACAATTGTTTTGAAAACTTCTTTGCAGTTTGATCATGTTGCAAGTGAACACGCATGTTTAAAGACAGTTCGGAGTGTCTTTTGACGTTATTGATTTCGGCGGCAGCTCTTGATCTCGGAATGACGGAAGGTGTTTGGCGAAAATCACCTTTGGTAGTTGTAGAATGATGAAATTCGGTAGAGCGAAGTTTTCTTTTTTTTCCATCTAATTACTCACAATTAAAAAGGTTTTGAAAACTTGACCAGTAAACTTACCACATTTTAGTTAGTAATCATTAAATAAGAAATTTTTCTCATAATTTGGAGTTGTTTCGATATTACTATGTATACTTGAAATATTAAACTTTCGTAAACTTAATGTTTTTTTTAAATCTCATTACTTTTCACAGCTGACTTATTACATACAGGTTTTTTGTATACTCGGGGAACTTGGTTCTTTTTTAACAATTCATGTTTTCGGTGTGATATTTTACTACAGAAAAATGTCATTCAGATTCAGCTGTATATACACTATATATAGGCTAAAAATACAATATCCTTCCCTCCTTTTCTTTTCATGTATTACCCACATGTCTTAGCCTTAAGCGGTCCCTAGACGCTCAATATTATTGTGCAATATTCGGTATTGCACAATATTATTGTCCGTCTATATTACTGTGCAATATTCGGTATTGCACAATATTATTGTCCGTCTATGGATAATATTGCAAGGTTGTGCAATATATTGAAAAAAATCAAAACCCTTTTGATATTTATTGCACAATACAAAAATATTGATCGTCTGTGGGTACAATTGCACAATATTTGTTTATTTAATTTTCAAGTGTGAAGAGTAAATACCTCCACGAGTGATTTTAATAAGTGAAAATGTCAAATACAAAAGTGGATGAGAGAAAATTTATTTTAGAATCAACTGTACACTAAATTATTGGATAAAATATTGAACCGTCTGGGGCGCATAGCCAATAATATTGTACACAATAATATTGAGCGTCTAGGGACCGCATTAACTCGCATCTTATGCAAATAACCAGAACAGAAAATGTCCTTAAAAAATTGAAGCTCAAAGAATATTACTTTCAAAAGTAAAAAGTTCTATAATCTATATGTACATATAACCTTTTCCTTTGTGATTGTGGTGGATTAAAAAGAAGACAAAAAATAATTCTGCATTAAACTGAGTTCAAGGATATAGATTTATGAAATAAAAATTGCAGGTAGAAATTAAAAAATAAAAATTCCTACATACAAATACACATATGTTGGTATATATAAATATTGATTGCCTGTAGTGAGCCTGAGCAATGAGCATGAGCATCTGCGTGTACAATTCCGACCGACATATAACGATATGAGTTTCCAATGAAATGGGTTAAAGTGTTCGTGCCTACACATAGAACACGTCCAAATAACAATTAGCCTTCATACTGAGTGGTATATGTAGCTGGTTGCAATTTAATCACGGAAAAGACCTTCAAAGTTTTGAGCTCTCACTTAAGCAAAAAAAAAAAAAACCAAATGTATATATTTCCCAAAGTATGAAACGTGCATGGAATATTAAGTAAGTTGAGGTATTGTGTGTTTTTCTTTTTTTTTTCTTAAATTAAATAAAAAGCCTAAAAATCTATTAGATACTCAATTGTACTTGCAACAACGAAAAAAGGTAGCCTTTTTTAGGTCATAGCAATTTTCAAGCGATTACTCTTCAACCTACGAACAGTTTTTAAATCACTTTGTATACGAACTTGTTTATAATACATTAAGGAAGTTCAATTTCAATTTAACATTTGCTGCCCTATTATTTGGCATTTTTGCACCCTTTTGCTTTCGGGTAACTACCCTTAATTAAAAAACAGAAAAAAATCTATTATACGGTATAGTGATTTGCACATATACTCCTACATATATAGCCTACCTACACATGTTAGGTATACCTACATATCGAATCACTTATTTGAAGTGTTCAAGTGATAAAATAAATAGAAGAATATGAAATGAATTATGTATTCAATTTCGATGTGGGTTGTCTTATGCATAAATTATGATATCAGGGACTATCATCGAAAAAAAAATTACTATGCGAAAATAATATCTTGTAGTAGGAAGAAGGAAACCACAAACTCCAAACGCGCAAAATGAATACAAACATACAGTCATAGTCAAAAGAATGCTGACAGTAAGATTAATATATTTTTGTTTAGTCATCATTATTCACAGTTAAGAAAGCATTTCTAGGAATAAAATAGGTAAAACTACGTTTTATTAAAAAGCGATAATTTAGAAAAAATGAAATATTATACATAATAAAATATTAGCCCGTGGCGTAATGGTTAGTGCGTTGGACTGTCATGCCAGATGTCTGGACTCAATACCAGCCGCTTCCACTTTAAGTTTTTTTCTGGGCTACTGCCTCTTGCGAGGAAGTGAAAAATCCTCCAAAAGTATCTCTTGTCATAGGAAAGTGCCGCTTATTCAGCCATTCGGATTCGGCAGTAAACTGTAGGTCCCCTCCATTCCTGCAGACACGCACAAAGAAAATGGTTGAGAGTTGTAAGTCACTAGGCCCTGGTTCTTCATGAGCCATTGTGCCACCAAATTTATTTATTTTTTATATAAAATAATTTAGTTAATCTATTAGATAAAAATTAATCCCTTTTTGTGTTCGTACGCGCATAACTCGGCTACACATCATTCCATTTGGTTGGAGATTTTTTTGTTGGATTTGTATTAAACCAGATAAATACAGTACGAAGAAAAAAATTGAAAAATTTAGCCGGGAATGTCGGAAAGTCGTGATAACAATAAATTGTATACTTTGTTTTTCTTTCTACATTGGCGATTGATTCGAATTGGTAGTGCATCGATACAGAATTTTATTGCGATATTCAAATAGACTTAATTTATACTGTTGTTATATTAAAAATCTTATCGTTAATATTTTTCTATTTGATTATTTCAAATGTGTATTGACTGTTTTATTCAGAATAGACTCCCACAACAAGGCCAAAAGTGTGCAAATTATTGCTGTTTTTTCGCAATTATAACACGAGGAAAGTATTTAGAATTGAGTATTTATTTTTTATCCATTATACATGAGGATCTTTTTGTTCGATTCGTTTTGTATTGAAACAGGTGAGTACACTACGAAGCCGAAAGTTGGAAAATTTGCCCGAAAAAGCGGGTAAATCTTGAAAACCATACTTTCTTGACTGGGTTTTTGTTTATACGTGCATAATTCTGCTGAACATCAACCGATTTGCATAGGAAGGGACATTTATATTTTCATTTATAATTTCATAAAGGCCGTTAAAAGCTATATTGAATCAATAATTTCATAAGTTTTTTTAAAAAAGTATAATTTATTTGTTTCTGTTGATGTAGAATTTAGGGTAGTTATTCATTATATGGTATAATGAAGGTACTAAGAAAAAAATTGTGCGACAAATTTGACCTGTCTGTCAGTGATTAAAAGACAAAAAAGTATATGTGCCGAAGGAAGTAATATTTTACTGGGATAAAATTCGCAATCGATTTCAATTTTTTTAAACAACAAACTCTGACTTAACTCGCGTAAAGACTTATTTTGGCTTAAGAGGGGTTTGTTATTCAAAGTACTTGTATCCATTTATATAAAATTAACTAAAAAGCTGTGATAAATGTACATATTTTTAAGTCTAACTAATATATGATGATAAAAAAGTACGTATACGCCACAGTGACTTCATTAATGCTTATTTTGTATTATTTATATAAAAGCGTAAGGGAAACAGGCAAAGATTTATAAAGAGGATTTTTTCTTCTTGTATGTACATGTAATAGATTACAAGACCCCAAAAACAAATTTTTTTATTTCCTTCTTCACCTGATGGTAAATCCTCTAGAAGTATGTAGGTATTATTTTTTTTTTTATTATATTTATATTCCAATTCGAATTCATAGCTAAGACAGGACAACGTCTGTCGGGTCAGCTATTTTTCACATATATTGGTAGTTATTCAGGAATTTGGAATTTTTTTAATAATTAATTTCATACGATCCATAATTTTAATTTAAACTTCGTATTAGGGTTTAATTGTATAGGTCACGAAAAATACTGCAAAACATTCTATTACAAAAAAAAATATTGATAAAACGAGCTATCACCATCTATTAACTTACTTTTAATTGAGACTGTGCTCATAATATATTTCATACATTTATATTACATATTTATTTTTCTATTTTATCAATTAAAGGGATTGCTTTCTAGAATATATTTATTCTCTGTCATGTCAATGCATATATGAAGTGGATAATTTTGTTATTATTTTATGTATATGTAGGTATATAAATATATATATGGATGTATATAAATAATAATTTAATAAAATGTATTTAGTAAAATTTGTTAAATGGCTAAAAGCTTAAGCATCATTGTTGTCAATTAAAAAATTGCTTTTATATCTATGTATGTAAAATATATATATGTATGTAGGTAAAATGAAATGGTTTTCGTTTGTAACCACATCAAACACGAACGACTAGGTGGATTTACTTGATTTTTTTTGCATTATGTTCGGCATTTTCTGTGGAAGGTTCTTAGCTAAGAAATTTTTCAAAATTTAACTCCTAAATACATAGGTTCTTCTATGCAAAATGTTTATTTGGTTCCTATGCTGTTTATAAAAAGGTCCATAGAAACTGTTTTAATTATTTATTAAATATCATTGGAAGCCTTGAATCGAACACTGCAAGATCTACGTGGAAATCAGCGCCTTTGCGGTGGTACAGTTATATTGCTGGTCGGTGATTTTCGCCAACTCCAAACACGTCCCGTCATTCCGAGATCAACAGCTGCTGACGAAATCAATGCATATCTGTGGCGGCACGTCAAGACACTCTAACTGTCTTTAAACAGACGTTTTTACCGGACTTATTATCTTACCTGAAGATTTTTGCAATTTCACTACGTTAAAAGAAGAACTAATCCAAAGAGTTTTTCTAGACATTGCACAGCACTTCAAGAACCACATTTTGTAAAGCGAACGTGCATTGGCTGCCAAAAACACAAACGTCAAGGATCTTAATGCAGTCATTCAAAATGCGATTTCAGGTCAGGTTGTTTCCTTTATATAATAGGCGAGGTGAATCAATCAGGACTTTGCAATGGCATCAGACTAGCGGTACAAAAGCTTATGAACAACGTCATCGAAGCATGGGAAATTATAAAGGCGAAGACGTTTTTATTCCACGAATTCCCATGATCTCGAATGTTTTGCCGTTCGACTTCAAACGCCTGCAATATCCGATTCGGCTTGCTTTTGCAATGAGAATAAACAAGGTGCAAAGCCAGTCATTGGAAATTTTCGGGATCAATTTGGAGAATCCGTGTTTTCCACACGGCCAATTTTATGTCGCCTGTTCACACGTTGCAAACTATCAGCGATGTTTGTGTATACATATATGTATACAGGGTGTCCGGGTGACAATGGTCCAAACTGAATATTGTGAATTTAGTAACTTGATGTTCTTACCAAATCATAACGGTTTTCGAGTAACAGCTGTTTGTTTAAAATTTCTACAAACCCCTACCTTAAATGAGTTTTTTGTTCACCCCGTCCATAACTGATTTTTAATTTTTTTTTATTTTAACACTAAAACATTTTCAAATAAAAAGGCTTTTTTTGTGCATTAAAATAATTTTAATTTTATACGCCCTTTTCCAAAAAATTTTTAGATAAAGTCATAGTTTCATCAAAATTAATTTTTTACTTCAGACTTCGATAGAGCATTCTGAAAAAAATTCATATGACTCAATATTGGTTCTCACTTTTAAAAAATTTCCTTATTCTAGCACTTTCCAGAAAGGTATAAATTTTACCAAAGCGAGTCCTAAATCAAAAGTAATAACCATTTGAACTCAATCAGGCATGGTTCTAAAAAAAAATAAAGTAAACTCATTTTTGTTTTTGTGGTTCCCAATATATTTTTGTGGTTTCCAATATATTAATCGTTTATAAGCAGGACAACGTCTGCTAGTGTAAATTTTATGAGAGTATACATTGCTCATTTTAGCACCGTGTTGCGCATAGGCAATGCATGCATGAAACTTACGCTTTACTGCCTGAACCGAATGGAGCGACGAAGCTGCAACTGGAGCTGTCAAAATATTGAATACACACAAATTCAATGTTGCGAACACAATGCAACGCAGCCGCATACGGAGCGGCACTTTCCACGTGCTGCACTTTTGACGTTTCAAATTGTATGAAGAAAAAAAAAAACAACATGTGAATTCTGAGCTTGTCATGAAGAACTAGGGCCTAGTTACTAACAACTCTCAACAATTCTTGTGTGCGTATCTGCAGGAATGGAGGGGACCTACAGTTTACTGCCGAATCCGAATGGCTAAAGTGAGCGGCAGTTTTCTATGACAGGAGATACTCTTTGAGGATTTGTCAATTTCTTGCAAGAGGCAGTAGCCCTGAAAAACATTTTTGTTAGGTGGCAGAGGCTAAAAACCGAACCCAGACCTCTGGCGTGACAATCCAACGCACTAACCATTACGCCACGGACTACTACTTGTACACAAGAATATTGTTTTGTTTTCCCTCAAAACACTTTTAAAGCTGTACAGCTGCATTGTGGGCGTTCAAAAAATAGAACGTACGACCCTTTTCTACATCTTTTGCAGCTCCGTTTCCAGCTCCAGTTGCAGCATTCTATTCTGTTCAGGCCAGTTAAACTGACAAATTTCTTGTTTTTATTTCTTTAAAATATTTCAATTTTTAAGAACAATACTTTAAAAATTGTTAGGGCGATTTTCTAAAAATGAAATTTTTATATGTATATACAATATTGTAAACATTTTATTTTTCAATAAGAATTGATACGTTTTTTAATGTGGAATTAAAAATTACATTTCGAAAAAAATCATCTGCACGATTTTGAAGTATCGAATTTTCTCATTTGAAAATTTTGTTTTTATAAAATATTATTAAAATTTATTCGAAGATTTTGCATACAAAATTTAATTTAAATCGGTTAAAAAGATAATACGAGATTGTCCAAATTAAAAAAAAAAGTGACTTTGTACATGCAACAATGTTTCGAAATATTCTCCAACAAAATTGATTAAGTTCATAGTTGAACATTTTTCAATCAAAGCGAAAATCTGTGCGTCTGTGCGTCTATGCGTCAGTGCGTCTGTGCGCCTGTGCGCCTGTGCGCCTGTGCGTCTGTGCGTCTGTGCGTCTTGCAACTGTGCAACTGTGCGTCTGTTCGAACGTGCATCCGTGCGTCCACTGCAATGTAATTTGAGCTAGAGCCTAAACGGTTGAGCCGGTTTGCTTCAAATTTACTACACAACTTATCGCACCTATGTTTATATCGCAAGTAAATAAATTTTGAAACCCAATCTTTATAATAATCTATAAAGTCTTTTGTCTGAATAATTGATATAATAAAAAATTGATTCTAATGTGGGCTGTAGGTTGGGTTAAGACAAGAAAAAAATCGTATGGGAGGGGAGGTCTATTTCCCCCCGTTTAGGCAGGAGGGGTATTGACTTAAAACAGAAAAAAAAACAACCGTATACAATTTAAAATGCCGTGCTATACCTTTTTGGAAAGCCACAAATTTCTTCTTTGATTTTAATTTTAAATTAAGTTGTGTTAGTGAATAGCTTTTGAAAAATCAATTTCCAAACTCGAAATTTTGAAAAAAAAAAAAAGAAAACGAAAAATAAAGTTTGAAACTAGTTTTTTTTCAAAATTTTATGTAATTAAGTATAATTTTTGTTTTCAAAATTCAATGCTCTTATTAGTTTTCAGTCAAAAACAGAAAGCTAAATGCTAAAATGTCTTTTAGTTTTTGAGAAAATTGAAAATAACAGGAGGAGCAATTTTCAAAAATAATTCACTTAATACAGAAAAATATTATTAAAAAACATCGATAATGGCTAAACGACTTGCTATACTTTTTTGTTAAGCCAAAAATATGTGATTCCATTTTGCTTATGAATAAAGTTTTTTTAGTGAACAGTTTTTTAAAACTTAATTTTCAAACTTACATTTTCGAAAAAATAAAATTTTTTAAATCGTGTTCAAACTGATTTTGTTCAAAATTTTACGTTATTTAGTAGTACTTTTACTTTTTATATTCAATACTCCCATCAATTTTTAGTCAAACAATTAAAACCAGATGTCAAAATGTAGTCTAGTTTTTGAGAAAATTGAAAATAACAAAAGTAAGTTTTCCTTAAATTCGACTTCCATCCGTTACTTTGTTGTTCAAAAGATCCTATTTCTACAAAATATGTATCAAAATCAAAAACCAAAAGACATTTTAGCATTTGGATTTCTGTTTTTTATTGGAAATTAATAAGAGCAATGAATTTTGAAAACAAAAATTATACTTAATTAATAAAATTTTGAAAATATTAGTTTGAAACTTTTTTTTCATTTTTTTTTTTTCAAAATTTCGAGTTTGGAAATTATTTTTTCAAAAACTTTTCACTAACACAACTTAATTTAAACTGGAAATCAAAGAAGAGATTTTTGGCTTTCCAAAAAGGTATAGCATGGCATTTTAGTTTGTACTGTTGTTGTTGTTTTTAAATATTTTTTTTCTGTTTTAAGTCAATTTTTTTGAAAATTGCCCCTCCTGCCTAAACGGGGGGAAATAGACCCCCACCTCCCATAGGATTTTTTTCTTATTTTAGCCCAACCTACTCGTTCCAGCAGTTTAGTGCATCTTATATCGATCACCCTGTATATATTTATTTACATGCATACATACTATTTATAAATACGAAAATAAATATATCTCAAGTTATAAGTTTTATTTAATTGAATTTGAATTATAGTAGCTCCCACACCGAGTATTTTAAACAAACTTAAATCCAACATTAAAAGGTTTACTTAAGAGAAAAAATTTAAAGGTATCCATGACCCGAAGAAAAGTCAAGTAAAATTAACATAAACTCAATGATCTTCCATTACATAATTCTAATAATAACAAAGGTCACTTCCTAGAAACTCACAGCCCACTTCGTGCCTAAATTATAGTGAATTCCATTAAATTACTTTAAAACGAAAAAAAAATATTTCCCTTCCTAAATCTTGACACAAATTCTCATGATTATTCGCATTTTTTCAGTATGGAAGAATTTTCTGTTACAGTTGTTGTAGTCCTTAAATAGTATCAATATACCTATTTAAATTTTATTTTGCAATCTTATCTTTTCTCACTTTTTTTACCCGTTCCACATATGCATACCATTAAAACAGATTGAAAGGACATTGACATTAAATCGTGACACACACATAAAGTAATATGTAATGTTAATGTATATGAAATCGTATATTATATACTTTAGGTTTTGTACATGACTAATAAACAAAACAAACAAAATAACACTGCATAAAGTTGAAGATATTTTGCACGCTGCTGGCTTAAGGGAGATAAGAATAAAGAGGCCAACATCCAAACACACCCAACCCACACACACACGCACTTGTAAACAGAAAAAGGCCTCCTCAATACAACTTTAATGGAGAAAATGGATGAAGGAATAGAGAAAATGGATGCTGTGTAAAAATTTATAGATATTTGATGTAAACTGATCCTTATCACAGCTTTTGCTAAATAATTTCCTTTATATCCTCATCCCTTCTTTGGAAGTGACATCAAGTGACTTCGGTTGAGGGGGTATGGTGTGAGTGTTATAGTGATGGTGTTTGTTCTTTGCTTTTTTTTTGTTCAGAAGAAACGAATCATTTTTTAGGGATTAATGGTATGTAATGTTAAAAAAAGTGGAATATCAGTTTTTTTTTTGGCAGTGACAATGCTTTTTTATTTTTTTTTTATTTTTTTGTCGACGACACTGCCGCATAGAATTTAATGAGAACAAAAATTTGTTAACTTTTTGATCCTGTGAAAAGGGATTATACATATATATTTTCCCTTACCCACATATATTTACATTACTTGGGATAATCCAATTTTTGTTCGGAGGACTTTGACACTATGTTTTTTTCTTAGTTTTTTTTTTTTTTTTTTTTTTTTAATCCACGAGAAAATTGGAAGTGATATTAACTGTGTTATAGGTATTCTGTGGTATAAAAATGTATAATATAAAAACTGTTTTATAAACATAAAGGTACAATATATCCTAATGGAGTTGACCTTTGGAAAGGTTTAAGATTAATTTATTTACATGAAAGCAATTTCATGGTTTCACTTGCTGGCATCGTTTATAGCCGAAACACACGTTTTTCAAAGGATATAGGTACCTAGACCATATCTCAAAGGATTTACGTTATTAATATTGTTAGAGCTTAAAGTGACTATTTTTCGTTTTTGTGGATTATTTGTTAATATATTATACATAGTAGAGAAGAAGTGTGTAATTTATCTTTTTTGAAATTTAGAGTTTTAGGTACCTTTTATTTATTTTTTTTTTTTTAACAAAAAATTTCTTATTTGTTTGGATTATACTCCATCGTGAATTCTTTTTTGGGGCTTTCAGTGACAAGTTGGGCTATAAACTTCTATCTATAATCAAATTGTTCATGCCTTTTGATATATCTATCTACGTCAGATGGTATTTTCATCATATTTATTTATTTTCATCACAATATTTATTATAAGAGAAAACTTTATGAAAATCTTCGCATATATTCTTTCTTCGGTGGTTTATGTACGGAACTATTTTGGTTCATCAAAGGAAAGTTGAAAAAACGTGCTTTAAATCTTTTATCCCAAGTTCAGCAATAATCACCAATTTCGTTAGTAAAATTAATTAACATTTACGTTTTTGGCGTAATTTCACTTCTTTTTTCAAATTTTTTTTCTATATAAAAAATCTCAATTTTTCAATTTTGTCATACAGGGTGGATGTCACACCGCTTGAATGATAAATCTCAAATTTTCAGTTCTTCCCTTTTGAAACAATTTGCAAGCCCTTCCGCTCTACCAAAGTTCAACATTTTTCAAAAATCAGAAGGGATCCATATAATTCTGAAAAAGTAAGTAGATACCCTTATATGTATATGGAAAACCCCAAAATTTGTATTTTCGGCCTTATAGTTATAGAAACAAACTTCAGTTTGTTTCCTGTTAAAGGGAGTAGTGCCCATAGAACTTGGATGGGCCACTATACTTTCCTCCTCACTTCGAAAAAATTCCAACAGCTGAATTTTGGTGGAGATGATTATTTTTGTATCTTACGCATTTTCCGAAAAGTACCCTAAATATAGACCGGGGCTAAAATTTTTTACGGGCAGTGAACGGTGTTGAACTTCATTTTTTGCAAATTTCTTCAAAACTATCAGTGTTTTAAAAATTTGAAAGCAAAAGTGTTATTACACTTTTTTTCGTACAATCAATAAGTTTTTAGAAAAACGTAGACAAAACTTAAAGTGTCCTAGATGCATGTTTCTATGGGAAAATATATTTGTATCGTATGTGTTTGGGTTCATCTCCACCTTATTAAAAAAAAAAAATCGGGATGCAAGGGTTAGGAAAAAGCAGCCATATTGAAACAGCTGGTCATTTTGTTTTCATTTAATAACTCGCCTGGAATTTATTTTCTAACAAAATGGCCAATAATCAATTAGATAATCAAAATACCTACAAAATGACGTTTTTTCTCTGGGACTTTTTTCACCTTTAAGTTATACTCGTAGCTTATATTGTCAATTTTCACCTGTGTCCAATGTTGTTGAATGGAACGTTTAGCTTTAAAACACCCCTCCTGCCCATCCTGTGGCATTTACTCCACCAAAAACCTATGACAACTTTGTAGAGGAGGGTTGGCGAAATATCTTTGTCGAATATAATTTTTCAAAATTATAAAATTTTTCTTTAAACACATTTTTTATGCAGGCCTCTTTTGATTAATTTGATTTTTTTAAATGCAAATAAAAAAAATTATTTCTTTTTTAAAATTTTTCATCATTTTTTACATTTTAAAAATCGACAATCACTTTGAAGGCGGATTCAATAACTACTCTAGTACGAAATCTTGTACCCCTGTCCAAAAATGAAGCCTGATGTTCTGGCTTATTTTAATAACTCTAAACTTGAAGATACGATTACCAAAACGAATGTTATAGCCAGCAATATCATTCGATTTTGACTTATTTTTTCATTATTTTTCACTTCAGAAATAATTCAAATAAAGAGCAATATGGAAGGTTTGAATGAAAGAACAACAACTTGAGTGAGCTACCACCAAGTTTTATAGGCTGGAGTTATAGCTATTTCACGGTCGCCAGGCCGATCATCAGACTCCTTTAGTGGTGCTTAGTCTATTTATGTTCAATTTTATTCGAAAAACATTTTGCCCCACTGAGGCTCGAACCTAGACCAAGCGTCTCCGGCCCAAGTGCACTACGCACTGCGCTACCGAAGGTCACGTGATCATGTCGATCGAGTGCAAGTTTTATTGTTTGACGAATGCATTTGAATCAGAAAGAACCCGAATGAACAACAACAAGCTTGTGTGTGGCTAGTAAAAATGCTAGTTGATTCAAATGCATTCGTCAAACAATAAAACTTGCACTCGATCGACATGATCACGTGACCTTCTTCGGTAGCGCAGTGCGTAGTGCACTTGGCCCGGAGACGCTTGGTCTAGGTTCGAGCCTCAGTGGGGCAAAATGTTTTTCGAATAAAATTGAACATAAATAGACTAAGCACCACTAAAGGAGTCTTCAAACCTTCAATATTAATATGATGGTGCGAAAGCTTTGCAGCCTACACTGCGCGTGTGTTATCACACAAAAAACTCTTTCAAAGAGCAATATGGTTAGCTTTCGAAGCTATTTGGTATATGTAGATACATATCTGAGCCCTTAAATTAAAAAATAACAAAAATCAAACACCAAAAAATGGCCAGTAAAATGTGAGTTTTTTAAAAAAATGAATCAATAAATAAAAAAAAAATGATGTTAATATTTTGTATGAATTTTCTAAAACACCATGGCTAGGAAAAATCTTAAAAGGATTTTAATATTAATATGGGTAGGTCTAGGTACATAATTTTTTTTTTCGATTTCTTTTAAAATGTATTTCCAAAAAAAAAAAATTACATCGTAATTTAAGCTCCGTTCCTTTATGAAATAACCTCTTAAACTAAAAATGAAATAACTCCCAGATTCGTTGAACAAACTCCCCAAAATTGCGGATTAATTTCATTGGTTTTTGGGGACTTATTTTATTTTTAAATTGGGGGGTTATTTTATGATGGAATAAGTCCCCAAATTCAACCATGAATTTCCCGTCCCGAATTTGGGTACTTTTTTCATTCTTCTATTTTTCAGGGATTTTCGACATCTAATAAAAATAAACGGTAAATCAAATTAAAAGGTCGGAGCGTATCGTCCCCGCTGGCGCGGCGCACCTCACACGTTTCGGCCGTCGTCGGCGCGGGGGCGAGCGCACAGTGCGCCCCCCCCCCCATAACGCGGTAACTTTGAAAATCAGGGGCCGCAACTTATTTCATGCATTTTTGGGGATTCATTTCATCTGTTAAGTTGGGGACTTCAAAAAAAAAAACATTTTAGGGAGTTATTTCATTTTTTGTTTGGGGGTTATTTCATTGGGGAGTTATTTAACGGAGCCAGTAATTTATAGTTTTTTCCGACATAAATATTTATTGCCTCATTTAAATTTAAAAAAAAATAAAACCTTTGGTTTAGAAATTTGCTTTTCAACAGTTGATCAATCTTACCGTGGCTGAAAATGGGAAAATTAAAAATCCTCTTTTTTTACATTCAAAGTATTTCTTAAGTGCATCAGCACCAAACAAAAATGTTTAAGCAAACTGTAAACGAATTTAATATTGTAGGTTATTTTTGTGTGCGTTTAACTGTGCCAAAAATTTAATTATGCGAAAATAATTAACGTGTTCACGTATACATATTTGTTAATTAAGTTTCGCTTTCTTCATTTGATGGTTGGCAAAAAAAAAGGATTACAGCTGAAATTCCCAAACAATCTATTATTCCGACACATTAAACTAATGTCAATATTGTTTTATCCATACCATCTGCGTACTCACATACACGTACATACGTAGTATGGGTATATAACCCAAGCATACTGGGCTATAAATTGTTTTAGAGTTTTTTTTTTTTTTTTTTATTTAACTTGACCATGGTATAATAGAAACTAAAATACAAGTATAAAATAAACTATATCACATTTCCTACTACACAGCAACTCTTATAAATTATAATCATACTAATTGGTCCCCAAAGAGCAAATGTAAATGACCTTAGCATATTTAAAACCAAGGTCTTTTTCTCAAGAGGACTGCACAGGAAGAGCTTTTTTTTTACTCATAAAATACGATTGTGGGGTATAAAAAAGAACAAATACTCTTCTTCGCCATAACCATTGTAGATTCACAGTTAGTTTCAGAATTTAAATGAAAATAAACATTATTCTATTCTCTACAACTTGCCCAATTTAAATATTCACATAGAAAAGTACCTCCAACAATAAACATTTTTCTTTTTTTTAAATTTTAATCAAACAAAAGGTAAAGAAGCAATTTTACACTTTGTGCAAAACTAAGAGAAAAGATTTCTTTAATTATCTAAAGGACCTTTTATAAAAATGTACTTTTCATAGTTGTCGTTTAAGAAAACTTAAATAATATATAATTTCAGCTTTTTTGATACATGGTACTTAAAATAAAAAACAATTTCAAGTAGAAAAAATTTCATGTACAATAAGAGTTTCATAACAAATTGTGCTTGCGTCATGCCTTATTTTGAAGATACATTATGTAGATTTTCAAAAATTAAATTTAAACCTTTAAAATTTAACGTCTTTTACAAGTTTTAATTGAGGAAATCATAAATAAAGTGGGTGTAGTTGTGGGCGAATTTTTAAAAAGAAAAAGAAAATACACGTCATATTTACGTCGTACCCTAGGTTAAATAGAACCAAAACAAAAGAACATGTAATTTGAATTTGGACTAGTGATGCTAAAATATGAAAAAGAGAAGTGGTTAAGGCGGTAATTTTAAGGGACTGCATGAATTCATGAATGAAATTTCAACTTTCTGAGAATTTCTGAGGATTTAAAAAAAGCCTTTGCTCTCCATGAGCTGTTGGAGAATTCGTTTAAAGCAAGATGGCGTCCATATTAACAATAATTTTAATTTTACATAAAATGTATGCGATGTGTTTGAGTTCTAGTCATATTTATTTTGCGAGTAATAATATCAGATGACTTTTAATTATTATTTTTCTTTGAGCCTCATGAATAATTGACAAAAAAAAACAAAAAAAAAGACTTTTTTGCAATCGGAATGCCAAACCAATACCTGGAATTTCGACCTGGAAGAGTGCCGATCTCATAGCCAAAACGGTTGTTGACTATTAAATTATAGGTACTCATAAAAACTGTTAATTTCAACTCTGTAAGACACGTGACGCGATTTGTCTGTATGTGTCATGTGACAAGATATTTAAAAATTGTTTAAAATATAAGTATGAGACTTTTTAAAAATTTTTTCTCATAAAAATGGTTTTTATAAATATTTGATCAATGCCTAGTATTTTTGCTGAAATCTGATTATTAAGATAACAATCTAGAACATTGGTTAACTCGACCCTTCTGTACGTGACAGCTTTTCTTATTTTTTTCTAAGAAATGTAAAGGAATACCTTTAAGGGTTTTGCAAATAATCGCAGACTAATTTACAAAATTTTGGAAAAAATCATTATATGAGCCTTTTTTTTTTTTTTTGAAAGTGTAATAAGTACACTTTTGAAAAAATAAATGAGTTAATGGTCAATTACGTAATATATTTGCATCCTGTTTTTTCTTTATAAGAATAGTTCAAGCAACTGAAAATTGCAGTTATTATTGGCTGGATTTATTTAAGTGGGCATTATCCCACAGTAGGCATACATTTGCACTTCAAGAACAATTGTAGACAAGATAACGGTATTTTTGGACTGAAAATCGCAATATGAAGTCATTTTACTACTTTTGTTTTGTTTTATTTAGCAAGCCAATAGCTGTTTGGTTAACTTATTATACTAAGGCTTGGATTTCCATGGAAATGCATGTTTTTATCAACACATTTAGAAACAAAAGACTAAATTATCTACGACTCATAATTTTCTTTAAAATTGCTTCTACCAATGGTGCATATTTTACATATTTAATGCAAAAATCATTCATTTCAGAATAAATGCATATTTTCATAATAAATGCATAAATAAAGTGCATATTTTTCAATAAACTGTGTTTTATTTTCGAAAATAGTTACCGTCGCCGTGTAAAAGTTGACACAGTTATCGCGGCCAATGAAAACGAATAAAAATTTTTATAGCCCTGTGGTCTGATTTTGAAAGTGATGTTGGTTAGCAGAAAATGGTTTAATTTTTTTTTCTCGCGGAATAGTGATTTTTATAGAAATTAGGGAAAACCCTTAAATATCTCGAAATATGAAAAAATGGGCTTATACCACTTAAAAAAACAATGGCTTATATGACATCAAATTATTGCATCAAAAATTAGACGTCTTGTTATAAGAACAAAAAAGTAGTTAAATTTGCCTGTACGTGACCATGGAATGCTCCTGTTAGGCCAGTATTTGTCAAACTCAAAGAGAGCTAAATTACAAATTTTGAGGAAAATACTAAGTGGGCATGACATTGGGTGTTACATAGGGTAAAGTCTACTAACTTTATTAACTTATTGTAATCGGTCCGTTTTGTGAAATTGAAAATTTTGACATTTCTCGACGTTTCGAGGTCTCTGGAGTCGGATTACATTGTTTTTAGAGAGATGTCTGTGTACAATGTACGTTCGGAAGCTTTTTTTCCACGACGATATCTCGAGAACGCATAGATATATCGACATAAAATAAATTTAATTTTACAGATAATAAGGCCATAACGTACAGAAAGGATTTTCAGAAAAATTTAATTAGCTGTTTTTTTTTTTATTACAGTAACTTGAAAAAAAATTGTAAAATAGTCTGTTTCTCGAATATCTCTAGAACAAATAATGCTATCGACTTCGGCCTGGTTTCTTTCTATGCATAATGACGTAGTGAAAAATTGGTAATACTAAAAAAAAAATCAACCCACAGTTTTTATTTTTAATAAAAAAATCATTAATATTTGTTAAAAAATATCTAATATCTTGAGAACACCCAAAGATATTAACTTCGGGTTAACTTTATTTAAAAGACAAAGTTATAGTTGATAATCGGTAGAGTTTTCAAAACAAATTAACTAACGGGTTATTTACTAGGCCAAAAAAAACTGCAAAAAACTGCTAAAAATAGTTAAAAAAGGTTTTTCGACTCCATCAATGTCTCGAGAACAGCCAATGATATCAACTCTCGGATAATTTTAGTCTACACACAATGCTATAATTAGTAATTTATAAGGTTTTTTTTTCTAGGCCAAAAAAACTGCAAAAGAAACTGCTAATAATTGGTGTAATTTTTCGTGTCGTATATATTTAGAGCAAACAGCACTCCCTTGATTGCACAACTAATAAGTAATTGGTAATTTGCTTATAAAAAATAACATCGGGTATCAAGTTTAAAGTCGAACCAATGGGAAATTATCAGTGTGGGTCAAATCCAGCCTCTTTTTTCGTTTTCTTATCAGACAAAGTGTCATTGACTAATTTCTTATACTTTCTATAATAACTTCAATAAATGTGGAATTTTTTTACTGACTGCTGTTTTAATGCTTTAAAAAAAAGATATCGTAAAGCGTTGCTATGGCCAAATTAACTATAAAACTTTAATGGTCATTTTAAATGTCGATAGTTATCGTAACCATTTAGTACACCATAACATAATTGAAGTCACCATGACAACATTTTTAGGCTGCAAAAATTTGAAAAATACCTCACTAGCTTTCCCTCCAGAATCACCAGCAATTAACGATTTTTCTTCACACTTCATTTACAGTGATAATGATGCAGATTGGCTATTTCAATTTAACTACTTGCTTTTCAAATTCAAATACAATTTTACCACAAGTTGAAGGAACCCCCTAATTTAGTTAGGTACATTATGTACATATGTTTGTATATATATACATGCTTGATCGTAGGTCTGGTAGTAAAAAAAAATGTTTATGCTTGTCCTTGCAAAATAAGATATCAAATTTATTTTTTATTGCGTTTTGTACCTTCTGCTGTTAAACTTAATAAAAAAAAAGGGGAACAAACTTCCTTAATGTGATATTGAAAATTCATTAAAAATAAGTGTAAACGCACAACATCATAAAAGCCTCTGTGTACTCCATTTTATAAAATCATAACATCAACTACATAAAACGGATATACGGAAACGGAAACGTACATCATAAAAATGTTGAAAATGTAAATTTGATAGACACTCCATTTTGGTTTTAGATGAAAATGAATTTGTGTCGTTTTCAACTTCTGACAAGTGTAACGTCATGAACATTATTGTAGAAATGTCAGTTGGATATATGTATGAACCTACTTACATAGAAAAAAAAAATAAACCGTATATGGGGAGAAATTTAAATAGAACATCACAAAACTTTAAATTATAAGTCTAAGAATGAAGATAAGAGATTGCCAGATTGGTTCTGTCTGTTACGTCGTTAAGTGTTTGTATTCTTCAAGTTATCAAAACAGTCTTGATTGCTTCATCATATTTATATTTTATAGAAGAAAAAAGGAAACAAAATTTCTACTCGAAAAAGGTCGGAATTTAATGATATTTTCATAAGCTTCCGATTTAAAATTAAAAAAAAAAAAACAAAAAATGGTAATGTCAATTAATATTCCATCAAGGAATATGATAACGGCACTGATTTCGCAAATTGATAACAAATTATCATCAGCAAAATATTTTAATACAGAATAAAAATCATACTGTAAAAATCAACACTTGCAGTAGACAGTAGAATTTTCGGGAAAAGATAATCCCAACAAAAACATTTCATGTGAAATAGGTCGCCAAGACTTAGAATCTTATAATGCTTTCGCTCTTGAAAGTTTATGAGACCTCACGAAGAGTCAAAGCTCCTAATTCTACCAGGCCTAACTGTACAAGCCCTAACTCTACAAACCCAACATCGTGGTCAAAAAGAATGGCTTGGCCGTATCGCAGCCGTGTTACACATGATATCCCCATTGACTTATTTTAAAATGAAGTCTGTCTTGCAAAAGTTCTATGAAACGGCCAAGCCATACTTTTTGACCACGATGTAGGGTTACAAGAACAAAAAAAAAATTTAATAAATAAAATCTTTAGCTTTAAAAATTAGTATCAAAGGAAGAGCGTTCGTTTTTTAAAAGGTCGGCGACCATGATGGTCTTAAAAGATGGATTATAAAAGATTAATAAACATATAAATAGTGTTAACTGCAAGCCAATACGAGATTTATTTAATAAACGAAATGCTCCAAATCACGGCCAAGAATTAATTCAATTTAAAAAGTTCTGCTGTCAAGATAAATGTACAATGAATTTTTTTTGTAGAGAGCTGTGATTATGATATTAATTCTATTTTCTATTTTCTCCAAGCATTCTTTCTTCAATCAGCGGGGGAAACCATAATCTAAATAACTGCATAATTAAGAACGCAAGCACAGGCAGGTCTGTGTACTCGCCTATGTATGGGTAGATTTTATTTTAACTTGGTAAATAGTGTTTTTTGAACATTCCCCCGACACGTTTTTTAAATTTTTTTTAGGACCGGTAATAACGGTATCTGCCATACAATTTTTTTAGCATTTTTGAAAAATCCTATTTTTCTCAAAAATGGGTCGACAGATTTTTCTAAAAAAAAATAAAAACATTTTATTAAGTATGGTTAAAAACGGTACCTCCCATAGAACCATTTTTTTTTTTTTTTTTCATTTTTGTCGAAAAGGAATAAGCTGATTTGGATAAGTTTTTTTATGAAGAATCTTCCGAACAATGAAAGGATTTGTATACCAAAATTTTCAAAAAAATATTTTTTGGATTTTTAAAACAAGTTTCAAAATTTTTTGTTGAAAATCAAATATTTCGAAAACGACTGGGTTGATTTTTACGAAACAAGGTACTGAACGGTTTTTTAACATCATCTAGAATATTTTGAACAAAAAAATTAATTATAGTCAAAATTAACGGTACTTTCCATATAAATGTTATAAAAAAAACGTGCGATCCAGTCGTGCGATTTATTTCTTGCAGATTGCAGCTCTGAAATTTTAAATTGTTGTATCTCGAGAGCGCATACAGATATCGACTTCGAATAAATTTTCTTTTACAGATAATAAGGCCATTACGTGCAGAAAGGATTTTTAGAAAAATTCAATTAGCGGTTTTCTTGTTACAGTAATTAAAAAAAAAATTGTAAAATGGCTTGTTTCATGAATACCTCTAGAACAAATAATGCTATCGACTTTGGCCTAGTTTCATTCTATGCATAATAACATAGAGAAAAATTAGTAAGACTTGAAAAAAAATCGGCCCACAGTTTTTTTTTTAATTAAAAAAACTATACAAAATTGTTAAAAAAAATTTGTATATCTTGAGAACACACAAAAATATTAACTTCGGGTTAATTTTATTGAATACACAAAGCCATAGTTGATAATCAATAGAGTTTGTAAAATAGTTCAATTAAAAGTTTTTCTAGGCCAAAAAAACTGCAAAGACAAACTGCTAAAAATTTGTTAAAAAATGCTTTTTGGATCGAATATCTGGAGAACAATCAATGATATCAAATCAGGGATAATTTTAGTCTACACACAATGCTATAATTATTAATTGATAAGGTTTGTAAAAAAAATTAATGGACAGTTATTTTCTAGGCCAAAAAAGCCTGCAAAAAAATTGTTAAAATTTTTCGTGTGGCATATATTTAGAGCAAACAGTCCAACTTTAGTCTTTCCTTGATTGCACAATTGATAAGTTTCTCGAAGATTTTTAACTGGTAATTTTTTTTTATAAAAAATAACATTGGGTGTCGAGTTTCAAAGGGAACCAATGGGCAGTTATACACATCCGAGCAATATAATAAAAAAAAAAACCACACGCTTTATTGCATTATAGTCGTCAAACAAAATATAAAAGGAATTATTTTGCACGAAATCGCACTTAAAAACTAAATGCATTGATTGGACACGATGATTTGACTATGATAATAAATGTGTCAATTTTCCATTATAACCATAAATGATGGCAAATTACTTTGGTCATTAACCCTCGCGGCATCGGGAAAACATAGGAGTATGGTCAAGAATCGAAGTATGGTTATCGATAACATATTTTAATTTTTTAAGGTATAATTAGAGAATTAATTTTTGATTAAAGTAACTGTTCAAACGTTATTTTACTTGGCTTTCGAGCTGCAAACTCTTTTTATTATTATAATAATATCGACTCAAAAACCAAACCTCGAGTTTGCAGAGTTAAGTGTATATTAATTAGATTAGACGAGACTACTTTCTATATAAAGAAATGCAAATTGTTTATAACAGTTAGATATAACAGTTTATCATCATCAAAAGTGAGTGTGCGCGCTTCACTCTGTGCTCTGCCTGCCTAGAATTTCATTGTACCGACCGAAATCTTTTTTAAAACATAAAAGTAATTATGAGTTTGCCCCCTCTCCCCCATAATCGAAATTCTGGGTGCGCCCTTGTTTAAAGCTATGACTCTGCTACGTACGGGGTGATTCACCTAATGTGCGACAAAAAGCCCGAGCGTGTAGGTTGAGTCGAGACAAGAAACAAATCGTTTTGGAGGGGCGGTCCCCCTATTTAGACAGGTGGGGCAATTTTCTAAAAAATCGACTTAAAATAGAAAAAAAATTATTTAAAAAAACGGCAACGCCTATATTGTAAAATGTTATACTATTTTTTAAAGCCAAAAATCCCTTCTTTTATTATGTTTTTAATTCAAGTTATTTCACAGAATAGTTTTTGAAAAATTAATTTTCAAACTCAAAATTTTGAAAAAAAATATGACAAAAATTGTGTTCAAAGAAGTTTTTTTTTTTCAAAAATGTACGTTATTAACTTGTATTTTTGTTTTTAAAATTCGATGCTCTTATTATTTTCTAGTCAAAAAGGCGAAAATCTTTTCTTTTATTTTATTTTTAAATTAAATTGTTTTTGTGAAAAGTTTTTTCAAAATTGAGTTTTCTGACTTAAATTTTTGGAAAAAAAAAAATTTAAAAATTGTGTTTAAACTGATTTTCTTCAAAATTTTACGTTATTAAGTAGTATTTTTGTGTTTAGTATTCAATGCTAAATTCATTCAAAGACGAAAAACTAGATGTCAAAATGTTTTTTTTAGTTTTTCAGAAAATTGAAAATAACAAAAGTAAGTTTTCCTTAAATTCGACGTCCATCCTTTATTTTGTTGCTCTTAAGATCCTATTTCTACTTATAAAGTAGTAAAGTAGCTTTGGTTTTTTTTTTTTAATTTTCTCAAAAACTAAAAGACTTTTACGCATCCGGTTTTCAGTGTTTAACTAGAAATTGATAGGAGCATATTAATTTGTTCGTACGCGCATAACTTGGCTAAACATCATCCCATTTAGTTGAGGATTTTTTTGTTCGATATCTTTTGAACCAGATTAACTTACAATGAAGCCAAAAATTTGAAAATTTGACCGGAAATTAGAAAATTAGACCCAAAAAGTCGGAAAATCCTAAAAATTCCTTGAAATTAAATTGTGTTTGTATGCGCGTAACTCGGCTAAACCTCATCCGATTTGGTTGGAAAATTTTTCGTTAGATTTGCATCAAACCAGATTAACACACAACGGAGCCGAAAATTTGACAGAAAATTAGAAAATTCGAACGGTAAATTCAGACAATCGTAAAAACATCTTGAAATTTCAAACTTTCTTAATTAGTTTTTCTTACGTACGCGCATAACTCGGATATAAACATCATCCAAATTGGATGGTGATTTTTTTTAGATTTGTATTGAACCAGATAAACACACTACGGAGATAAAAATTTGGAAAATTTGTCCGGAAAGTCGTGATAACAATAAATTGTATACGAAAGTATTTTGAATTGAATATTTATATTGTATCCAATTTTTATAGGGTCTCCTTGTTGGATTCGTTTTGTATTGAAACAGGTGAGTACAGTACAAGGTCGAAAGTTGAAAATTTTGCCGGAAAAGCTGGTAAATCGTAAAAACCATACTTTCTGAATTGGGTTTTTATTTATACGTGCATAAATTGGCTGAACAGCAAGGGACATTTATAATTTAATTAATCTTTTTAAAAAAGTATAACTTATGTGTTTCTATTGATGTAGAATTTAGAGTAATTCTTCTGACTTAGCTCGCATAAAGACTTACTTTGGCTTAAGAGAGGTTTGTTATTGAAAATATATTCAATTATATAAAATTAACTGTTAAGCTGTGATGTACAGATTTTTAAGTCTAACTAATATAAGCTGACAAAAAAGTAGGTATACGCCACAGTGACTCCACTAATGCTTATTTTGTATTATTTATTTTAAAGGGTCTGAATTTTAGGGACTTAAAACAGGCAAAGATTAATAACGAGGATTTGTTCACCTCTCTCTCTTCTTATATCCATGTAATAGATTAAAAGATCCCAAAAAAAATGGAAATGTAAAAATTTATCAGTGTGTAACACTGGCTATATTGTTTTTAAGGGTCATAACATTTGTTTATTTCCTTCTTCACCTGATGGTAAATCCTCTTGAAGTAGGTAGGTACTCATTCTTTTTTATTATCTATTACATTTCGAATTCATAGCTAAGACAGGACAACGTCTGTCGGGTCAGCTACTATTTTATAATTTTAAGACACATTTTTGTCAAATGATTTAATGTTTTATTTAATGGTTTTAAAATTTTACTTTGCGCAGCACCATGTCTTTATTACACCGCACCCATAAAACTATCTATGTTTCCCCACAAACATTTTTATTTTCCATTTATTTTCTGTCAAGGTGAATACAATCATTTGGAACGACCTTTATACGAAAAGCTTCTAAGCCGTCACTCTGCAAACCAACAGCAAAATAAACTGTCAGACTCATTTATGCCCACAATATACTTTGAGAAATAAGCTTAATGTAAAAATTTGATGAGATTTAACTCTATTATATTTAGACTCAATCATCAGAAAAATATAAAGAGAAATTTTATTTCGCAGATAACTTTTTACATAGATGTACATAATCACAGCGAATCATGTTAAATCATAATAACAATAACGAGGATTTAGGAAAGTTTTGAACACCTCACTTTGGTTAAATTGCCTAATCCTAAAAAAAAAATTAATTATTTAACATCAAAGACTGCTGGGCTATACTAGAACAATGAAAGTCACTGAAAAATGTTTCTGTTTTATTCACTTCAAAACACTCAAAATAACTCAACAACTTTACTCGCATTAGCATTAAAATTTAAATCACACTCACGTAGTTTATTATTTAAAATCCAAACTTCCTTCCGGTTCCGGCAGGTAATGAAAACTCAATTAGTTGCTAGAATATGAAGATACCCATAAAACTATGGGTAATTATAAAAACAACATCAACGAATAAATACTTCCTCGCAACCATTAATGTAAAGGAGTGTCAAAAACCTTACCTAAACTTTCAAACAAAATAAAGACAACAATAACATAATAAAACTTATACACACCCACCCCCGCACAAAATTTCTTCACCAGAATGAGCAGAAAACTCATAACAAACACACAACCCTTCGTACATGGGATATTTTTGTAGCTACACTGCCGGTCATAAGATTAGAAGCAGGCATTTTTGAGAAGTAAAATCGATATTTCTCCCGTTACAAGATGGATTAGAAAAAAACAACTATGGTAAATGAGGGACTATTTTGTTAACAACAAAATATAAAATTTAGCAATAGGAGAGATTTAGCTAACGGAACTTTTATGACAAATTGTTAATTGAGTCAAGAATATGCGAAAATAAATCGGGTCATTAGATTAGAAGCACATCAAATAAATGTAAATAAAATGCAGTTATTTATATTTTGTTATTTATTTTAGCTTTTATTAGATTTTTAACAATGTGTGCTGCCACCAGCCTTCAAAATAACTTCAAAAATTCTATCTTTTAAGGATTTATAAAGAGATTCCAAGTAGTCCAGTGAAATCTCACTCCAGGCCAATTTGATACCATGAATTAGCGCTTCCTTGTCATCGTATTGCTTCTCTCCCTCACATACCTTACGTGTAAGCCAGACCCACATATTTTCAATTATGTTAAGGTTCGGGGAATATGGTGGCCAAGGCAGCAAGTAGACGTTTTGGTTCGCAATGAAGGATTTTACCTCTCGGGCTGTGTGTATGGGAGCGTTATCCTGCTGAAAAAACCATGGAATTGGTCCAAAAAGCTCGCTAATTTTGGGGAATACTGATTCCAGCAAGACTTTGTAGGTTTTCCCAGTCATTTTGGTATCTTGGACTACCAAGTCTATAGCGCCATAAAATGAAATTGAGCCCCAGACCATAACGCCTCCTTCTCTGCTATGGTGACGCTTTAAAAACCGCTCCTCTTTCCTCAGGTCATGGAAATAATAATTATAACCATCTGGCCCATCTAGGTCAAATTTTTTTTCGTCGGAAAAAAAACCTTCCGCCAATCTTTTGTGGTCATTCCATTTTGCACATCCCAGCTCATGTGATCTTTCGCGAAACACAAGCGTTGCTTCTTCCTTACGTCATTAAGTGGTGGTTTTTTCTTAAGCTTCAGGCGCTTTAAGTGTTTAGCATGGCGAATCGTGCGTTTAACAGTGGATAAGCTGGCCTTAACATTAGCTTTCTCCCTAATTTTAGCTGCCGATAAAGCTGAATTTAGCGCTATTCTAAGGATACTTCGCGTTTTGCGAAGTGTTAAGGCAGAGGAAGTGTTTCCTTTATAATTTTTCGAGTAAGACGATGGATTTTTTAAATAATTGCTGACACAATGATCACTTCGATTTATATTTCGGGCTATAGCACGGCATAAACGACCTTCAGAGCAATAATCATCTCTTCTTGCCCTTTCCTCCACTGTCAAACATTTTTTCTTGCCCATTTTTATTAACACTCAATCAAGAACAATTAATTTATAAAATATACCGTTTAAACCAAAAAAAAATTTATTCACTTCACAAAACAACGTTGATTTGTTCACTGCTTCTAATCTAATGACCCGATTTATTTTCACATATTCTTGACTCAATTAACAATTTGTCATAAAAGTTCCGTTAACTAAATCTCTCCTATACCCAAATTCTATATTTTGTTGTTAACAAAACAGTCTCTCATTTACCATAGTTGTTTTTTTCAAATTCATCATGTAACGGCAGAAATATCGATTTTACTTCTCAAAAACGCCTGCTTCTAACCTTATGACCGGCAGTGTATATAGCTGTTTTAGTAAGTTCAAATAAAAATAAAAATTATAAACCTGCCAAAAACTAAAATCATTATCCCCGATCCCCCTGAAATCTCATACTCGAACTCGAACAAAAACTCAAAACACACTCGTTCAAATGGATAAATACTTCGCGCACTTGCGAATACAAAAATTTGTTTGTTACCCTCATGATTGTATAGAGTGCCATTCCTAACAACACACCCTGTGTCGTGTTTCGTGTAGTGTGTTGTTTGTCACAAACGGTATAGCGGTATAACCGTGTGCGGATACGGATATACCTTATTTAAAAAACGAAAGCAAACACACACATAACCCCCTTTCAAAGGAGGAAGAATAAGAAAAACCAAAGTTAAAAGCGGGAGGTTTATAATAATAATAAATGATGTGGAGCTTTTGGGGTGAAGTGGAGCGGGTGATTATAGTGGGTGGGATGGTGGGTGAAATTGAATTAAAAAATTATGTTTATCCTCCCCAAGTGTATAGGTATGTGTATGGTGTGGATATATGTAGGTATGTATGTGTGGTTAGTGTTGTGTTCAAATGTTGCAAAGGAACATCATCGTTACCATATGACAACAACAACCACCCCCTGTCACCCAAAAAACCGACTTAAGGGTTTGTGTATAGGATCACGATTGTCAAACGAAAATTCAAAAAAATTCTTTTTTCTTCTGGTAGATATGACTTAATGTGATGCTTTCCGTTGAAAGAGGGTCATGATGGGGGCTGTTAAGCGTGGCTCAGTACGCAGCGGTAGGACAACATCATAACACATACACCTCAACACATACACGCGCAACCATTTGACAATGAATATATGGAAACGAAAATATTGATGCATGCGTGCGTGCGATACATCGTTGGTTATGGCATAATTTTTTTTGTTTGAATAGTTGGTGAGGGGGGAGGGGGGGTTGAATTTGTTTTTTTTTTTTCAAAAGGCTCATGAAAAAACTTCTTATGCACCGTATTAATTTTTTTTTCTTTAGAGTATATGCGCGTGCTGGTAAGATTTCGAAAGGAAACAGCGCGAAAAACTTCCCTTAGAGATGGCGCTGCTCAATGACAAATAATTCCCCTATCCAATTTGGAATTATGTGTGGGGGGGCTGCTGTCCGCTGGTGATGCTTAGGTGCGCGTATTAAATGGGTGATTTTTCTAACGGATTGTATGGATGGGATGGGGTAGGTTAGGAAACAAACATTCCTTCTTTTTTTGAAGTTCCATTTTTTTAAACTGCTAGAAACATACCAGCTCTCTTACCTACATATACCTATAGTCCAGAAAAAAAGGTAGTAAAGAAAATAAGGTGACTTCCAATCATTATAGGTAGGTCCTTAGCAACTAAGGATTTGCACATTTTTATCCAGATTTTGCTATATTTTAAGGACACACACAAATATCTCCACCCAATCCTTAATGTATAGATGTGTGCACTGAGTTGCCAATTGGGATTTGGGTGGAGTGCAAATGCACTCAAATAAACTCCACTTTAATTTATATGATGCTCGTTTTGATGTAGGTATATTTATTTTTTATCTCGAATTCACTCTTCACTTCATCTCACTAACACAAATCTACATAATTTTCGCACATATACAAACTTTTGTCGTTTTTCTTTTTTTATATACATATATTTTTTGAAATTTTCATCACAAGGACATCATTTTTTTTTTTTTCACTTCACAAAAATGCAAATTTCTTTACATTTTTTTTTCGTTTATTTCATTTTTTTCACTCAAAAAGGAACCTAAAAATGTCCTTTTCCACTCTTGTTTCCATATTTCTCGAGGAGAAAGAAACTTTTTTGCACATCCTTATGTCGAAAAATACGCCGTAGGTACATGTACTAATTCCATTTTTTTAATCGATTTGTTTTGTTTCAAACTGTAATCCATTTTTCGTTTTCTTTTTTTTTGATAATTTCTATGCTTCCTATCAGCTGCGAAATTAATTAGATATCTCCTTGTTTTTTATTTTTTTGTGAAAGAAAAAATTTCTAAATTCCAAATTTTTGCACAAATCCCAGAAATAATGACCATGCAAACAAAAAATTTTTTATATGTAAAAGAAAGAAGACTCGAAAATTTACCATTGCGAAATTGAAGGAAGAAAAAGATCAAACTAACTAACGAAATAATAACTTTTTAACCTCTCTGGATAGGTATATATTGTAGATATTCAACGTTAAAGAAAATGTATCGCGAGTTTAAATGAAAACTTTTGGCTACACCCGTTTTGAGATAAATAAACTTTTTCTTTCCTTTTCACCAACTTCTTTTTTTTAACCGATTTTTTTTTTTGTTTCAAAGGACTCTCACGAACGATTCCCCGAACAGTTGTCAAAACAGGCAGCCATTTACATCTAAGATTTTTTGATTTGCCCGAAATATTGCAATAAAAAAATTAAATTCGAATTCCGATAGGCAGGACGCATGCTTAAGGCTCATATGGTTGGAGTATTATTATGGAGTTTTTCGGTAATGGCCGACGAAGGTATGATGGCGGATTTCGAAAGTCCTGACTGTGTGGAATTCTGTATGGAGTCCTTATGTGGGTGGCGGGAGATTTGAAATTATTATTGTTGAAGGAAAAAACTTTTATTCATAATTTATTGATACAGGGCGAGTGAATTTCATTTATAGCAATCTTTTTTTTTAACCCATTATGAAGCCGTAAGTAAATCATGAAGGTTTTTTCTTTAATAATATTAAAAGTTTCGATAATGTTTAACATAAAATACACGCAGAACGACTCTTTATTGTTTATTAATATGTTACTTACCCCTACTTGGGGGAAAGTGTACGCGTTTTGGTCTTCTAATAAAAAAATTCTAATTAATTTGTTGATTTTCATCATTTTCTGACTGTTTATAAGTAAAAAAAACATGTATACTTTACTTATTCAATTAACATTTAATAGTAGTCTACTTAAGATCGTGCTTCAAAGTCAAAGTGCGCACTTTTAACATATTCTTCTTAATTTTAAAATTTAATTTATCAAAAACTATTCATTTAAAGAACTTGATTTAAAAAAAAAATAAAGGGGTTTTATATTTATACTTTCAAAAAAAACTATACCTACATAGCTATTGTATGAACTTTCTTAAATTTTTAATAATTTTTTTTTCACTTTTGTGTCAATTTTTTTAGAAATTGCTCCTCCCCCAAAATATAAAGCACGAATTAGGGGACACCCTATATATGATATCGAGTTAAGCGGTTATAGCAGCTACAAACTATTTTCGATTAAGTAAACCTTTCGCTATTTAAAAATTAAAATTGTAAATTTAACAATTACAAAATAAAATTTTTCAAATTGAAAACTAAAAATGTCCAAATTTTCGTATTAACATATTTTTCTCATAAAATGTAAGAATGTTATGGAGAAAGTCAGTCGACTTCGGGAGGGCCGATTAAGGAGACTTGCATAAATAGGCTAACAAAAAGGAATCTTCCGCATGTGATCTAAAGTTTGCTGCGTCTATGAATACTTGTTATTCTTTTTAAATTAGACTCTCCAAATTTTTAGATAAGCCTCTTGGATTGGAAAATTTTTCTTTTTAGATTAAATTTTCAGAGCTATTACCTCTTGCGAGGAAGTGACAAATCCTTCAAGAGTATCTCTTGTCATAGAAAAGTGCCGCTCACCTAAGCCGTTCGGATTCGGATTCAGCAAGAAGAAACTGTAGGTCCCCTCCATTCGTGCATACACGCACACAGGAATGGTTCAGAGTTGTAAGTCACTAGGCACTGGTTCTTCATTAGTCGTTTGTGCCACCAAATTTATTTATTTAAATTAAAAACTTTAAAACTATTTAAAACCAAAATTATCTTTTTTTTAAGCCACTCCAACGACTTTTAAAATGTTGTCCTCATAAGTTAAGATTTATTAAATAAATCAGGTGGTGTAACTTTGTATGTATATTGCGTAAGTGTCAAAAGAATTTTATAAGTTGTTAAAACGATTTAAATCTAATCATCTTGATTTTTACAGCGTGCTTCATTGTTAATTTCAATTTATCGTACCTACTTACGTACTCACTTCTACCAAAGCGTCGAACTTGTCGAGTTGTAGAAGCTGAGTAGGGTCAAAGATTCTCGAGATAACCTCTCCAGATGAGTCCCGAAACCAAAGGACGCTTCCAATTCCCTCTACCCTTCCCTCTCATGAACCCCCTCCTGACCACTCCGCTTGACGGTTTAACGGTGACGTTATCCGTCAACATCCCTCCTCCGGTACGGCGTTAACGTTGTCCGGCTTTATCCTTTCCTCGTCGGTATGGCGATGACGCTGTCTGACCTTCCTCTCACCTTACACTCCTTCCCTTGCTGCACGGCGATGACGCTGTCTGTAACTCCTTCCTTCCCCTGACGGTATGGCGTGACGTTGTCCGTCACTCCCTTGTCTTACTCCTTATCGACAGATGGCGTTGACGTTGTCTGGAGGCTCCTACCTTATCACTTCCTTCCGCTTCCCCTTTCTTATCTCCCCTTGGGCTGGATCAAGGTGTTATACGACCCGTGCCGATGATCAGCCTGGCTGAGGGCCCAATTTAAAAAAAGCTCAGTCGCTAACGGAGTATTCGGATACCTGGCACCCTCCGAATTAACTCGCCTTTTCTACATATGCGAATCTCTGTGTAGAACGACCAATATTTCTTCGCTACTCGTGGGAACAAAAATGACAAAAAACAAAAAACAAAACAAAAACCAAAGACAAAACAAACAGGACGACAATAAGGCCGGTTCTCCTTCTAAACCGGGCGGCAGCACGGCGTTAACGTTGTCTGCCGTGGCTCCTGCGCCTTGCATCGATAGGGAGGTTGTGGCTAACCGTGGCCCCCCATCAGTTGCAACTCGCAGTGAGGAAGGCCCCCAGGTAGGGATACCTATTTCCGGCAGCGTTAGGGTTGTGAAAGACGACTCTTCCGCTGCTAAGCCTCCTTCCAACGCGTCTCGAGGGAGGGCCCAACCCGGAGATGGAGAGGCTGTGAAACATGGCCCTTCCACCGCCGGAGTGGGCTCTCTTCCGAGCACGTCGCGGAAGTTCAAACCGGCGAAATATCGCTACAAGGAGAGGCGGGATGCTGCGAGGATTCTCAAAGGCACTGGTGATTCACTGGAGTCTGGAGGAAAATCGCAGCTTTCTGCCAGGATTCAGTGGGCCAAGGATATCTTGGCTAAGGCAAAGACCAGCGGCGACTCCACGTCAAAGCGGGATAGGTCTTTAGAGGGTACCACTCCGGTATCCAAACGAGCCAAAGTGCAGAACACCAGCACTCCCCTGAATCCCAAGTCCTATAGCGATGCCCTCAAAAACAAGATCGTGATTGCGGTTATCGATAGGAGTGATATTGATGGCACGATTACATCTGATCGGTGGCAGGTGGTAAAATCGAAGCTCTCGGCAGGCTTCTTGAGTGTGATGAGGGAAAACCCGGGACCACCTCCAATCACAGACGATGGCGGTTGGCATCAAGGTCATGTCAAACTCATCGTCTGTGACGATCAGAGATCGTGCGATCTCTACAAACTTGCTGTCAGCAAGCTGGGCGAAATCTGGCCAGGTGCGAAACTCGACGTTGTTGCTAAGGAGGACATCCCAAGCAGACCTAGAGCTCGCACATGGATACCAGCTGAGCCTTCTTGCATGGAGGAAATCCTTCAGATAATCCAGGTTAGCAATCCTTCCATGCCGACTCATGACTGGAAAGTCGCAAAGTTAGAGGAGGTAAGGGGTCTTTATCGAAGCGCGATAATCGTGGTCAATAAAGACTCCCTTGCCCCCTTGACGCAGACTAAGGGCATGATTCGGTATGGTTTTGAGACGATCAACCTTCGGATCTACAAAAAAGATGAGGCTAACGCGGAATGCGAACCTCCACAACCAACCTTCGAAGCTGTACCTGAGGTTGAGGACGCTGGTGCATCGATAACATTTCCAGTCATGGAAGACGATGCACCCAGTACATCCTTGAAGATGGTACAGTCTTCTTCTAACGTCGGAAGTCTGACCTATATGGAGACCGAAGACTCTACACCATCGGATCCTCTGAATGAGGATGAGTTATTAAACTCATCATCTGAGTTGGAGGATGACGACATAACAGTGCTGGAGGTTGGTCTGTCTGATTGTAACTAAAATGTTGCAGTTAGTACAGATTAACCTTCAACACTCCATTAAGGCTTCGGCCTCCCTGCTTCTTCGATTATCCAGGCTCGGAGAAGACATCGTCCTAATCCAAGAACCATGGATTGTAAAATCAATGGTTAAGGGACTTAGGACTCCTGGATACTACACGCTGTATGCAGCGGGCATAGGTGAACCTAGATCCTGCATTCTAGTGAAAAGTAGTATTAATGTATTTTTACTCCCTGATTTTAGCGATAGAGATATTACCGCCGCTAAACTAGAAACGGCCAATGGCTCTTACTGGCTAGTGTCGGCGTATCTTGGCCACGACCACCTCGGCCCCCTCCCTGGACAAACACTAGAGAGGATTATCGCTCAGGCAGAACGGCAGAAGATCAGCCTCATAATTGGGAGTGATGCTAACTCCCATCATACAGTATGGGGAAGTACTGACATAAATGACAGAGGTGAGTCTCTTTTTGATTTTATTCTAAGTACTAACCTTATCGTAAGTAATATTGGAAATGAACCCACATTCATTACTAAAAATAGACAAGAGGTATTAGATATAACTCTTGTCTCTGACACCATTCATCACATGATTATGGATTGGAAAGTATCAGAAGAACATTCGTTCTCCGATCATAGATATATCCAATTCCATCTGAAGGATGAACCTCCTAATAACCATACAGTTTTTCGCAATTGTCGGAAAACTGACTGGTCCAAATATAGGAATACACTAGAAAGTCTAATCAAACCTAAACTTCTTAGTCCTCCTTCCAATATACAGGAACTTGACAGTAAAGTCAATGATCTTACCTTAGCCCTTAATAAATCCATGTCAATCTCCTGTCCACTTACTCATGTAAGGGGAAAAAGGAAACCACATTGGTGGAATTCGGGGCTTGAGCCAATTAGAAAAAGCTGTAGGAAGCTTTTCAATCGTGCAAAACGCACCAGAAATGCGTCTGACTGGGACTCCTACAAAGAATCCCTAAAATTATACAAAAAAGAATTGAGGACATCCAAAAGAGCCTCCTGGAGGACTTTCTGTGATAGCATAGAAGAAACCTCCGAAGCATCTAGGCTAAGGAAAATCCTCTCTACTAATCCAATGATGCCTAGCTTCTTGAAAAATGCTGATGGCTCATGGACCAACTCTTGCGAAGAATCGCTAAACCTGCTCCTAGATACCCATTTCCCAGGTAGCTCACAAATGGTTAATAACACTGGATATATTGTATCCAATGACATATTAACTTATCCACAAGGGTTGATCACAAGGGAAAAACTACAATGGGCAATCAACAGCTTCAAACCATACAAATCAGCGGGTCCAGACGGCATTATACCAGCCGAACTTCAAGAGGCCATTGACATTATTATGCCAATGTTAGAGATGCTCTTTAATAGTTGCCTAAAACTAGCCCACATTCCTGCATCATGGAGAGAAGTTAAAATTGTATTTATACCCAAAGTGGGAAAATACTCCCATGTAGAACCTAAAGATCTCAGACCTATTAGTCTATCATCATTCCTTCTCAAAACTTTTGAGCGACTGATTGATATCCATTTAAGAACAAGCATCGATGCCAGACTCTTATCTAAGGCTCAACATGCTTACTGCAAAGGGAAATCAGTGGAAACAGCTCTCCACACATTGGTGCGTACCATTGAGTACTCCCTACACCACAAAGAGTATACTATGGTCGCTTTCCTTGATATACAAGGCGCTTTTAACAATGTTGACACATCTGCAATCACGTCTGCACTGTCATCCCTGAAGGTAGATAGTTCGCTTGGAGAATTGATACACCAAATGCTGACTAGCAGAATTATTAATTCAAAGCTGGGCGGATTTTCTGCAAGAAGGTATGTCAGTAGAGGTACGCCGCAAGGTGGTGTCCTATCCCCCCTTCTTTGGAACTTGGTAGCGAATGAGCTGTTAAAGTGTCTGGAGTCGGAGGGTCACAGAGTGTTTGCTTATGCAGATGACATTGCTATTGCCGTATCAGGTAAGCACCCTGAAACCTTAAAAGATCTCTTACAAAACGCCCTAAACAAGCTAACAAAATGGGCCGATCGATGTGGACTGGGTGTTAACCCCCACAAAACAGACCTTGTCCTTTTCTCCAGGAAATATAAAATTCCTCCTATAGACCCCCCTTCTATCAAAGGTATACCACTAACTTTCAAAGACGAAGCAAAATATCTGGGTCTTATTTTAGATAAAAAGTTAAGTTGGAAACCTAACATTCAGGAAAGAGTTAGAAAAGCCACAGTGGCACTCTTCTCATGCAAAAAAGCCATTGGGAAAAAATGGGGTCTCCAACCCCGCATTACTCATTGGCTCTATACATCAGTAATCAGACCTATTCTAACATACGGTGTGGTGGTATGGTGGACCGCTCTAGATAAATCAACGTATTGTGATAAATTGAGTAAGGTTCAACGTTCAGCATGTCTGTGCATGAGCGGAGCACTTCGTACGACTCCCTCAGCTGCACTAGACATTCTGCTCCATCTCTCACCTCTCGACATCTTTGGCAAACAGACGGCTGCAAACACAGCCATTCGTCTAACGGCCTCGTCGCAGTGGATCAATAACGCAATTGGTCACTCCATTATTCTGAACTCATTCGGATCAATTCCCAGTAACATCGACTACACCATCCCAAAGTTACAGTTTGATAAAAACTTCCAGGTAACCATCCCCTCCAGATCCAGCTGGGAGGATTCGGCATTGTTGAATAATGAATCTATTGATTTCTACACTGACGGATCAAAAACTAGTGACGGGGTTGGTGGAGGTGTATACTCAAACAGACTAAATCTAAGTCTCTCTTTTCGCCTTCCCAATCACTGTAGCATATTCCAGGCGGAACTATTGGCGATAAAAGAAGTCCTATCTTGGCTTAAGAAAAACGTGATATCAAACACGGATATCCGCATATTTTCAGATAGCCAAGCAGCCATTAAATCACTGGACTCTGTCTCTACCAACTCAATAACAGCCTTCAATTGTCGATCATCTCTCATGGAGATGGCACAGCAGTTTAAAATTCACCTTTGTTGGGTGCCGGGCCATAGAGACATTCCAGGAAATTGTATGGCCGACGAACTCGCCAAAGAAGGAACAATGCTAACTATTTTACCAGACAGGTTAAATATAGGCACTCCTATCGCTACATGTAAACTAATGCTGAAGCAGGATGCTATACAGAAAACAAACCTCAGGTGGAACAACATCACCACCTGTTCGGCGACGAAACAGATTTGGCCAACACTGAATCTGAAGCGCTCTAAATGTTTGATAGCTTTAAGCAGATCACATATCTGCTCCATAATAGGTGTCATAACAGGACACTGTCTTATAGGCAAGCACGCAACGCGGCTTGGTGTTTACTCTAATGACTTTTGCAGAAGCTGCATGGACGAAGAAGAAGAGGAATCGATTACTCACCTTCTTTGCACATGCCCTGCTTTATCTCAAAGGCGCAGACTCCATCTTGGAGACTTCTACTACAATGATCCTAGTGATCTGGCAAATATAGATATAAATAATCTCGTTCGCTTCGTAAGAAGCTCCAAGTGGTTCAACGACTAGTGAGGAAGTCCCCTAGATTCAATGTGGTATCACAATGGACCAAAGTATGGTCTAAGTGAGTCGGCTCTTGCTGGCTACCACGTCAACCTAACCTAACCTAACCTACGTACTCACATAACAGAACAATAAACTAAACTATTAAGTGGCTATACCTACCTATCTCTGTTATATCCGTAAAGTAGAGAAAGATAGGAACCGCTATTGTCAAAACGATATTGTTCGATCATTTTCGTTTTATGTATTAGACTCCAGATGAAGTAAATTTATACATACATACATACATAGGTGCTTTATATCACCGTGTTAACAACATAATAGTCTAGTCAAGACAACGAAGACCCAAACCCCAAAAATGCAAACATTTATCTAGTCTAGGTTATTTTTTTAAGTGGTAGGGGTCATATCCTCAGGTCTAACATACTAAGAGTCCCCATCCCCAGAGTTTTTCGTGAATACTTATTTTGAAAACTAAGCGAACAAGCGCAAAAGTCCACACTAAAAACTCAAAGTAAAATTAAATTTTCCACAAAAAAAAATGTTTGCTGATATTCAGGTGCCATGAAATAAAGTAAAATTTTAGAATTTATTGCATTTTTAAGAATGCAATAAACTTCAAAACTATTTTGGACACTTTTTTGCATTCTGAAATTTTTAAACATTAATTTTTTTTAAATTAATTTTTGGAATTTATTGCATTTTTAAAAGTGCAATAAAGTCACAAATTTGGCTTTGAATTTTATTGCATTAGAATTTATTTCACATCAATTTGGGATGTGAAAATTAAAAATTCGCGCTAATTTGCATGCAGCTTAAACTAAAATACATATTTTATTTTTTCAAAAAGAGATTAGTGCAATAAATTCTAAACGATTTTATTGCGCTCTGAAAGTGCATTTTCGTGCATATTCGCCCTCGATCGGATTTGAAAATAACCACAGGCGAAAACGGTCGAAAGTGAGTTTTCGCTTTTAAAGCGATCCGCCACGCATTCGAGAATAACCCCCCGGGGCCTGGTAATTTAAATTTTTTTTTCCGCGCCATAGCATATATGTACATACTATGCATGCATTTTCGCCAGTATTTTTGACAAGTGCTTACACTGTATAGGGTGGAAGGGCTCTTCTCCGGTGGGCATACTGCCTCTTCTTCATACTTCGGGCACTTATAGTCGATTTCATAAAGCACTTTTAACTATTTAATTCAAAATCACGTTTGTTCCATACAAAATACGTTATTTAAAAATTTGAAAGCATGTTAAATATTTTTGTGAAACCGAACATTAGTGTCAAGTCATATAAGATCCACCTGAAAAATAGTTCTCCGGATAAAGTTTCAAAAGAAAAAATAAAATCAACGTTTGCGGTACAAGACAAGAAAATATTCATTTAGATAATTAGAAAACAAACAAATTATAACATTTTATATACATTTAATATTTAATAAACTATTGAAATAAATGTACCCATTGCAAATTCACAAAATATTTCGTTGAATGCGAACTTGCCCAAACATAACACGTTCTTTGTTTTCATCATTTATTTTTTAAACTTTTGAAGTTGTGGGGCGGATAGCTTTACTTTGCCAGGCATATTACGTGCTAGCTGCTCATCCTTGATGCCTTTCAGCAAATCCTTTTCTCTGATCGTGCATCCCTTGTCCTTTGAGAACATTAAAAGAGCCGTCTTTGCGGCACGACCACGTTTCCCAGTGCCTGGTGTAAGCTTTACTTTAAATCTAAAAAAAAAAATTACAAATCGAATTATAAAAAAGACAAATTTTACAGTCTCAAAACTCACTTATAATTATGCAAAGCCTGATAAGGTGCTACAACTGGAATAGCAAATAGCAATTCATCCTCTTCAAAAGGTATTCCTGTAAGGGAATCCAACATATCAACATCTGCACTCACAGTCACGTCTTCAGTTTCTTCTTCGCCATCAATATTATTTTGTTGTTTCGGTTCGAATTGACGTTTCATCCTGTTCAATTTGTTGGTATCTTCTTCAATTTTATTCGAATCTACCTTAGCTTTATCTGTACCAGCTGATTTGAGAATATTCATTCGAAGTTGACGCTCTTCATCATCTTGGTCCCTGTACTTTGACTTGATTTTCTTCAACTTTCCACGTTGTCCACGCTTCATTTGGTTCGATTGATTTTCATCTTTCTGATTGTTTATTTGTTGTTGGTGTTGTTGTTTCTGCTGCTGTTGGTTTTGTTTCTCTTCCTTTCGTTTTTTTGCGTTTTGTTGTTGTTTCTTTCGCGGAGCAACTGCTGGAATGATGTATGGTTTCTCTTCACAATCATCGACTTTATCGAGAGGTGTTATTTCGATGGCAGTTGGTGGTTCAATTTGCGAACTATTTCGCACTATAACTTTTCCAGTGTCATGTTCGACCTTCACTTCAGTATCTGGGAAAGTGATTTTACCATCATCTTCGCTGTCGGTATTTTCCGCAGATTTTTTAGCTTCATCTTCGTTCTTTTTTGATTCTTCATTGTCTGAAGCTTCTAATTCTATTTCTACATCTTCGGCAACTGGTTCTAGCTGCTCATTTTCAATTGTCATTTCTTTTAGTTTATCTGCAGCTGAGCCTTCATCATCGAATGTACGCACCCTTCTTTCTCCCCTATGCTTTTCTATGAAACTATCTTCCAGCTTATAAAGTAAGCTCAAACCTAATATCAAATGACAAGGTGGAAGAAAATTCTTCTTTCCACGTATCATAAAGCTACCAGTGCCCAGGTATTCACCTGTAGGAGCTGTCTTACTGACTTGGTCACTTTTAACCCAATAAGCATTCGTTACTACCTTTGCATCCCAAGCAACACTGTATGATATGGCCATGGTGCCGGCTTCAAGAAGTGTTTTGGGAGGAACCTCTGCTCCGGTTGGGTTTCTGATAACCACACTTGAAGCACCCTGGATTTCAGCATGAACGTAGATGTCTGTTGGACGCATGTATCTATGAGCAGAAAATAACTAAATCAAGAACAAATAATATTTATGCAATAGATTATGTTTTCAAGCTGCAACCTTGTAGGTTTTTGGTAGATAGGTTACAGTTTGCTTTAGCTCAACAAAGAGTCTGTAGTGTGAAAAAGATAGATCACAAAACAAAAACGCCAATTGAAGGCTATTTGAAATTTTTTTGTCGTCAAAATTGGTTTTCATATAACAATAATTTTTAACAGGTTGGACTTTGTATTTTATAGTTCCTCTAACATTTTGGAGTATTCCTCTTACCAGCGCACGCTCCCCAGAGGTTTAGGCAACACACCAAAAATTCAACATCGTACAACGCATCAAGGTCGCTACCAGAGGTTTTCAGTAATAACCATCATTTAACCATGGCAAAAATCTAAGGCAGAAACTTTTTTAAACTCAAATTTGTAAAATTCTAGTCACTGTACATTATACAGACTTTATTGACCCAACAAATCTAAAAAACCTAAACCCTCATTTCTTTACGGTAGAATTAAAGAATTTGCTGAGGAATTGCGTTCAGATTTCTGAAGCATGTTCTGGCTGAGATTAATAAAATTGTCACATTATTTTGTTATGTCTCCAAGTTTTTAGTTTTGAAAACCGTAAAGAAAATTAATGAAAAATGGCAATACAACTCTAAATTGCTCTCTGATCTTAAGTGTTTTGATATTTATTGTTCAAGAGTATATAAACAAAATATCAAATTATAAGGAAGACGAGTTAGGGTACCTTACCTCGAAAAGTTTAAAGCATTTTTAAAACATAATTACTGTCAATGACATTAGATTGGTGCTTACCTTTTCACAATCAATTCGTTTTGTTGTGCATCACGTCCACCAATAACAAGATAATTCTCCGAACTAATAAACCAATAAAACTTCTCAAACCAGTAGACCTTCCTCGCTTTAGAAATAGTGGATATAGTTCGGACATCCTTTAGGGTTTGCTGAGTCTTCCTCTCCGCTGATTTCAAAGCCTTTTGCGAAGCATCGATTGTCTTCTGCTCCTTCTTGGCTGCATTGCGTTTCTGGTCATAAAACTTTCTGGCATTCGCCCAAGCCGAAAGAGCAAGATCAACATCCACTGCCATGGTTGGTATAAAATCATCGTCTTCGTCTTCGTCTTCATTATCATTATTATCATCATCATAGGGCTGAACTCTATATGGATCAGTGAGCAACAAGGATATATGGTTTATTTCCAACTTCAGCTGCTTAATGGTACTTGCAACTGGATCACCATTAGTCTGGGCTGCTTTGACCAGTTCGTGAATATCTGGCCAGGACATCTGATTGGCAACGGCACTGCGAATAGCTAAAATCGCATTATCCACCAGTGCCTGATTGCGAGTGATCAGCTCAGCCCTCTGTTTGTCTACTTCTTGGACCTTTGTTAGTTCTTCAAGACGTTTGGCATGATCCTTTTTAACATTTGATAGTTTCTTCAAAGCCTCTCGTTCCTGATGCAGTGTCTTCATGTCGATCTTCTGGCCTTCCAACGTCGAATAGAACTCATCGACTGCAAACATAAAAGAATCATACTCTGCACAAGGTTGATCTTTGAACTGCTCAAACTTATATGGATGGTATTCAATGTTTTGATAAAGAAACTCCTGCGGATCTCCAGCTTCCGTTGGTTTCGCTTCTTTTTTCTGAATTAGGTAACCTTTGGGAGGCAAAGTTCGGCCCTCGGCAAGAATCTCATTGGCTTCTTTGATTGCTTGCATGAGCTTAGGTAAGTCTGCTTCCATATCAAAGGGTCGAGCATTCCCAGATCCTGCTTCTTTTTTCTTTTGCTTGCGGGACTTCTTCTGGTCCGGTTTCTCTGACTCATTGGTTTCTCCCTGCTCTGAGATTCCTTTGAAAACACAGTCGATTAGAGAGTTTTTTACAAGAACATGTTCTATGACTGTTGGCCCACAGTCTAGGTATGGAAAGAGAAGCTTTCTAAGGTTCTCTCCAGATTTTGCCGCAGCAAGCACTTCTCTTACTTTGTCCTCCGTAAGTTCCTCCGAAGCCTCCCTTGCTCGGTTAGTGGGGTACTTCTCCCTTACCGCAAAGCGAACTTCTTCGCCTTCATAATGAGGACGAAGTATATACAAGATATTCAGCTCGTGGTCAGTCAAAATGATGTTACCACGATCGTACAACTCAAGAATTATATGATAAGCAGCTTCATTCATGCCAAATTGGAAGTCTACGATTCGGTCAACACCAAGTTGGGTTAACTTTTCCAGGCGCTTGTTCTTTAGATGTTTGCGAAGTTTCATACTGAAACCAGATGGAGCCATATTCTTTGGCCATTCGAAGGCTGTTGTGTGAAAGCGAATCCCGGATTCCAACAGGAGAACACATTTTGTTTCATGTTGTTGTAGACGTATGAGAAAGGTTTTGTTATCGATGTCGTATATTTGGTTAACACGTAGGCCAACGAGTCTGGTTGATTGATAAAATTTGTTTTATTAGAACCTAAGCTAAAAATATGTGTTAAACGAAGTACTCACTTTTGTAGCTCGTTTACACCGCAAACGATGTCAAATGAATTGAATCTAGTTTTCATTATTTTGTTTTTTTATTTATGTATAAATGAAAACAAAATTTAACATCACAGAATATGGATGAAATACCTGAATTGGTAATTGTAAAATTCTTTGAAAATACGTTTTGGTTTTCTTTTTTGAGATTTTTCGATATCAAATGTCAAAATTACCCCGATTGATCAAATGTCAAATTACAGCTGTGTTCAAAAATAAATGCCCACATTTGTGTGGCAGTCGGCTTAAAGCCCTTCCACACTATCCCACTGAGTATAAATAGCCAAACAGAGCGCGGGCCGACCGACAGGACGCTCAATACTTAAAGCCAGGTGCGCAGCTCAAACTAAACTAAATTTTATCTCTTCAATTCTTATCTCTACAATCGTTTGCTAAAAGCAGAAATTCAAAATTTATCTGTTAAAGAATGGGTTGGGCATTATTTCGCTTGCTAAATCAAGTGGAGACTTTTTAAATTTAGCACGTGAACTGCGTGCTGCCTTGATAAAAATCCTCGCTAAAATTTATCTTTGGGGGAAATGCGTATGGAAGATAAATTTTAGCGTGATCTGCGTACTAGGCTTTACTATAGAGAGAAAGAACGCGGTGGTCAAATTTTGTTTGTAAATTTATACAAAGACCGCCGGACTACGCTCTGTTTGACCAGGCCTTAACACAAAACATGTCAAAAAATGAGAAGTAATCATGTAAAATAAGGTCTATTCCTTTACTTTGAAGCCCTGTGATTTCCTGTGCCATTTTATTTGTTTATATGAACTTTGACAGAACGTTGGACTGAAATTCACACAATGTCTGTTCCTTTACTTTGAAACTCTGTGATTTTCTGTGCATTTTACTGCCATTTTATTTTTTGTATATAAACTTTTGACGTTAGACTGATGTCGAATTCCTTTTAAGAAAAAAATCGATTTGTTCAGAAGAAAAAATCAACTTTTCTGGACAAATCCCTTGTATTAAAAGAAAAAATTCGATTCTGTTTAGAAAAAAAATCGATTATATTTGGTAAAAGGAATTCAACATGAAATTCACACAAACGCACAGAAAAGCCTTAAAGGCTTAACTACATAAGACACTTTTTGCAAAATTACAAAAGTAAAAATATTTTTTTCCAGCTACCGCAGTTGCTTTGTGAAAAATAATATATACATTTTATTTTTAAACCAAAATTTAAGCTTTCTGCATCATTTTTATAAGTTTTCCTGTGAGAAACACTATCCCACTTTTTCACTTTTTTGGCTTATGTAGTTAAGGCTTAATAACATAAGCCACTTTTTGCAAAAATACAAAAGTAAAAATATTTTTTTCCAGCTAGCGCCGTTGTTTTGTGAAAAATAATATATACATTTTATTTTTAAACCAAAAATTTAAGCTTTCTGCATCATTTTTATAAGTTTTCCTGTGAGAAACACTATCCCAACATGAGTTTGAAAATTTTCATTTTTGTACTTTTTCACTTTTTTGGCATGTAGTTAAGGCTTTACTATTATGTTTATACCTTAAACAATTATTTTCCAAAATCGGCTAATGGCTAACCGTTCTCCCGATTCCAAGTATTCCTTTGATGTCAACTGTCATTCCCCACCCCACGTGTGTCAAAAGCAAAGTTTTCTACAAAGTTCGAAGCCGGTCGCTCTACTGAAAAATTACGTAAAATAATTTAAAATGTCGACATTCTTCAGAGGTATTTCAAAAATCAGCGCATTTTCGTACAATTCGCTGAGAAATGTCAACCAAGTGCGTAATTTGAGTCTTTTGCCAAAGGCAGTGTCGGCCACTCCATTCACATTAAATGGAAATGCACAAAGTCTACATCCCACAAGTGTAGCGCACGGTCAGGCTTGTCGCCTTGCCCACACCAAAAGTGCTAAGGAATTGGTTGAATTTCTAACCGAAGAGATTCTCGCAGAGAAGAAAGCACAAAACATCAAAGCTATCCCAACCTCTTTGGACGGATTCAATGTCAACTTGTACGGGGCCGATGTTGAGCTTGTGAAACAAATCGATGGAGAAAAAATAATCATCAGCTTCAATGTCAATCACACCGTCGACGCTGACGATGAAAATGCAGAAGCCGATATGGGAAGCTCCGAGAAGCCCGACATGGCAGAGATGCGTAGCAAACCCACATTCGAAGTTGACATAATTAAAGGCAACACAACTTTGTCATTCACTTGCTCGTTCTTGCAAGGAACAGCCCAGGAGGGCGAATACAATGATGTCTTTGGCATCGACGAGCTGTGCATCTTCGAAGGTGAATGGAACGAGAAGGTTTACGCCGTTGCTGGGGATGTTCTCGATGGCTATTTGTATGACCTCTTGATGAATTTGTTGGAAGAGAAGGGCATCAGTAATGAGTTCGCCGAAAAACTATCAGACTTCAGTACAGCCTACGAACATGCTTCGTACATTGGCCTCCTAGAAGGTCTGTCAAAGTTTACGACCCCTGGCGCAAAGTAAAGTGTTGCGATCGGGAGTTCACATATAATTTTATTATTCATCGTATTTACTGTTATTCTTAATAAAAAATAAGTAGGAACTAAAATTTTTGATCGTTTTTTCTTTTTTGCTTGGTCTCTATTTAAGAAAGAATGCAACAACAAAATGCACTCAAAGTTAAATCATTTGTGAAGTTTGGGTTTGTTCTCTTTTTTTGTCTTCAATTTTGCTAAACGTTTTAAAGTTGGTACCTAGTTTTCTCATCGTATATTTGTTAGGTTTGATCAAAGTTTCGCCTTCAGGATTTAAAAAATATCGCGGAGTTCATCGTAGTGGAAAATCTCACACAAATTGCCAAATTGGTGACAATTTTGTCGGTATTCGTAAAAAGTTTCCCTTTTTCGATGGAATTCATTATAGGGCTGACTGAATCCGCAGTTTAGTGTACATTAATATAACACCTTTATTCTACTCAATAAGTTCGCGTGAAAGTTTGTATTCTGCTATCCGTCAGAGAGGAATGATTGGTCCAAATTTCATACAAATTTTGATAAAAGAAATTCGAACAATTATGTTTTCGTGAGAATTTAAAAAATTAATATAGGTCGAGAATTGCACCATCGATGGCGTTTAAAACACAAAACCAACTATTCGAATGAGCTGCTAAAAAATTCGATCGAAACTTTGGATTCATGTGAATGATTCACCCAATTTATCTTAAGTTATTTTTTAAAATCGTGCAAATCTTAACCGATATTTATTTTCGAAGTTCTCAACGAAATCTTACTGTTTGAATTTTATTTTTGATCGACATTTATACGAAATTTGAAAAATTCGTTTCCGTCGGATAGCAGAATTCAAACTTCCAAACGAACGTTTAGCAGAATAGGGCTGTATGTATTAGTTATAAGGAAGTGCACCTAAATCCGAAATTTTCAAGTATTCTGATAGATATCGTTGAAAACTAAAAAATCAAAATAAGCCTAAATTAAAAAAACTAACCATCTACATAATTGATCTGAAACGTACACAATATATTTTGTTACGAAGAAATAAGTACAACTAAGTAGGTACTTCAATTAAAATGGAAAATTAAATTTGGTGGTGCGACGACAGATCGTGCAGAACTAGGGCCTAGTGACACAACTCGTGTTATTGGTAGAATTCGAACGGCTTAAATTAAGAGGCCGGTAAAAATTGTGCAAGTGAACTCACATAACAGCTCATCCGTCAAAACGCAGCCTTCGAGATGTTGGGTTTTTCGAAACCACCTTTGGTGAACGTCAAAAATGGAAAGCCAAATTTTGTATCTTGCTTTTTCGAGAAAGAAAAGTACAACTGGTGAGGTTTAGTGAAAAATAAATACATGCATACAAATTTACAATGTTATTTTTATTTTTCTTCTTCTTTATGTATTTAGTATTTCTATAATATTCATAAATGTAATGTAATTATATACAATCAATTTTTTGTATGTACGTAAGTAATATTGAAACAAATTTTACAAAAGAAAAACTTAAAATTAACCTTACATATTTATATTCTTTACAATAATTTGGTCTTTTTGATCCTCGACTTCAGATCTCGCTTCTTCAATTAATGAATCTATTTCTTCAATCGAGTAAACTTTTTTCTTGAGCGGTACCGGTGCTTCTGGAACATACAGGGGTTTTTCCATCTAAAAAAAAGAAGAAGTTTTTCAATTAAGAGTATGTATAAGCAAAAAAAAATATATATTTCTAAATTACCAAAAAGTGTTTGTATTCGGGCGAGAGTGATTCTAAATACAAAATCTTATCTTCAATTGCTTTGATTCTTTCGAAGATATGCTTTGGATTAATAACACCCATGTTCAAATGAGCCTCAACATTTTGTAATCGTTCTCTGAGACCCAGAGGCATATCAGTCATTCCAGTGTCCTCTTCATGTTCAACTAATTCTTCTTTGATTCGCATTTCCGTACCCTGCTCGTTTTTCATTAGTTTATCAAGAGCTTGAAGATAGTCGGGCTTGATTTGTGGTCCAATACGATTTTTAACTCTACGAACTATTGGAAAAAAATAAACATATTTTATGGTTAAGAATATGACTTTAACACGAAAGTTAATTACCTCTTAGGTGACCCTTGGAATCCGTTTGCTTTATAAAGATGCTATTAGTTCTTGCACAAGATGAGTTTTCGTCCGACTCTTCTGTCTTTATATCATCTTTCACCGTGTTATTTGTTGCTGTAAAATCTCGAATATTATTCAAATCTATTTCTTCGCGTTTTTTTTCGACAAAACAATGAATCCTTCGTATAATTTCTTTTTCATCGGCTGCAATTTGAACGAGATTTTGAGAAATCGAATCAGTTTCAACTTGGCAGTCATCGAAATCCAATCTATTTCGTTTTAATTTCCTAGGAGTGTCCGGGCCTAGAAGTGAATTAACCATAAACAAAAACTAACTTTGCATATTTTGTAACAAAGATTAAATGATTTTATTTTAAGTATTAACAATTGTATAATATTGAATTTAATATTATTATAAATCAACAGGTACAAACTATTTTAAGTGTTATTGAATCAACTATCTTTATGTAGATTTTTAAGCCACTGACATTCTTTGTTTTCTTTCCAGGCTGATTCGTTGGCATCGTATTTTTCTTTCTTCCAAATGGGGACAGTTTTTTTAAGCTCTTCAATTGCATATTGGACAGCATCTAAGCTTGTTTGGCGATGTGGTGATGAAATTGCAATTACAACACTGGCTTCCTTGACTGGCACTAAGCCCAGACGATGATAAATAGCGATTTTAAAAACATCATCCCATTTATTGCGAATGGCGTCGCAAATCTGTTTCATCATTTTGAGAGCCATCGGTTCATAGGCAACATATTCGAGGGTAACAACCTATAATTTAGAGATCAAATGTTAAAATAAATGTTAAACATTCATACATAGAATATCTAAGTATTTGGAATATAGAGCTTTTTATAGGTTTAAGATGTCTTAAATTATGTTTAAATTTCCACCAAGTGGCCAAACATGGCTTTGATGCCGGGTACCGAGAAAATAGAAGTCTGCCAACAAACATAATGCCGGATGTTAAGATAAATCTTAATACTGGTAATGGCAAATAATAGAAGGTCCTGTTTTATAAAATCCACCGAAAAAATTACTATTGAAAAAAATTCAAATATGGGTATTTTCAAAAACGTAACTGATCGAAAGTTATCGTTTAGATTAGACTATAGGAAGATGTACCTTTTTTCTAAAAGGCTTTATACGAGAGTGCTAATAATTGTTTAATCTAGATTTTTTAAGAAAATGTCATTCTGTTTTGTGTCTTCTACAATTGCAAGCTATATACATTTTTGTAAATAAAAATCGAATCTTAACGCTTGAGTGGTTTCACATACCTCACTTTCATGTTAGAATTGATGACCAGCAATAGATAATAAGCTGATAACAACTTGTCATTCATCGTTCATAGAACATTCCTATTAAATTAAATTGAGGCAACAGCATTTACCTTCTTATCTTCAAAATTATCGCGCGTTGTTCCAACAAACAAGGAAATCGCACCACAACTATCATCAGCTACCAGATCACTGATGGTGCCAACATCTAGTTTGTTTGGTGTTAGCTTCAATAAATCCAAATCTGAGTCCATTATGGCTTAGGTAAGTGATTATGCTAGTTTCGTATGTCGTTTTTTTTTTAACCTCCACTTATTGGTGGAATAACAGCAATTTCGTCACCAAAATTTAATGATACTAATTCGTCTAAATTATCACAATACTCTTCATTTATTGCCAATATGATGTTATTTTTAACTATATCTAAATTATATTCTTTGCATATGATATTCAACAAAGTAGATACTTTAGCCTGAATAGGTAGATTTATACTTGTTTCTGAAACTCCGGCTAAATCACGCGTTTTAGCAAAAAATAACAAACGAACATTTACGTATGAAATGCTCATTATTATTGAGCATTAATATTCATTTATTTTTTTAAGGAAATTACAACAAATCAAAAAAGAAAAATAATAATCGTGGCTTCAAAACACGATTTGGGAGGAAATTGTAAAGAAATGACAATTGTGTCACTTTTTTGTTTCATTTCTAGTTCCAGTTTTTGAGTTTACTGGAATAGAAACGAAATGAATGCATTCAGCGTATAAGTTTTTTTAACATGCCGCCTCCATAGGCCATGAACGATGTCAGGATTATTAACATGGAGCCTGATTACACGATTCTTTTTTTCGTTCGTTTCGTTATTCGTCTTTTTGACAGGTACGTATCCTCGTGATTACACGATTCTTTTTTACATTCGTGAGACTTGTTTCGTTATTTTGACATTCAGAATCTCCGCGGTGGATTTATTGGAAAATAAACATTAATAATAATTAAAAAAGGGGTTTAATCACTTCTTGTTCAAATGTATACCCTATTTAACAATGAAAAGCAATGTTAAAACTTATAATTTAAAGTTTAAAAGTTCCTCGCATAATGCTTTGATTTTAGGGATGAGCCATATTGAAAGATTCTCAGCGATAAATCGGCACACACATTTATCGAACCGAAACATCGGTATTTTTCAAAATCGATACTTGAAAACAAAGGAAATACTTCTTCCTTTTCTATTTTAAGGACCAAATATGTTAAAATTTCACATCAAAACGTGTTTTTGATTTAAGACGTAAAATAATATTGGTGTCTTTCAAAATTTATAAACTACTTTCCTCCATTAAATCTTCAATATTTTAATTTAATAATTTAATAATTTTAAAAAGTAAAAAAAATAAAGCTACTAAAGCATAGGCTTCTTCTTTGTACAAATGTAGACATTTTTCATATTAAGCTAAGTTCTTACATGTAAATCACACCAACAAAAAGCTATCAAAACATTTACTTCTTCAGTAACTCATAAAATATACCACCATAACCTGAAAAATGATTTTACCACACCACGTATGTTTTCCCCAATCCCCAAAGGAAATTTTATAAAAAAAAACACGACTTAACAGTTAACGTGTTTAATGCGATAACAGCTAAGTACTTTTACAAAAGCCCAGAGAATTTTCGACTTCTTATCTAAGCGCGATAAATAGACGTGAATTTCATGCTTGTTATCGATTGTTTGTATTGAAACCTATGTGAATTGTCGACTTCGCCAACCTGTGTTGTGCTTTTTTCAACCAATTGGGAAGAGCCACACTCGTTTTATTAAAAAAACATTTTTAGACTAACTTTGGTGTGAACATTTATTGTCGTGGTTAAAAAGTTTATATTGACATAATTTGGAATTTGTACCTCATTTATAACTAGTTGTTACGCACCCTCTTTCCTGAACTCTGCTAACTCCTTTGGGTATTAAAATTATCCTTATTCCCTTTCCATGAAAAAGTACCTAATGAACTTTTGTCATTTTTTTTTTAAATCCATCAAATTCAATAAATTATAACAGATTAATTAAATTACAATATGCTTTCACATGACAATTTTCTTATTGAAAGAACACACAACTTGATAGAAAACAACAAATATTTTTGTGAACTTTCTCTCTTTGCATTTGATTTAAACAAACTATTTTGTTTGCATGTTTCTATTTTCTTGTATGGTCGATGTAATTTATCAAGAAATCGATACTGAAATATGTATCGATGTTTTACTTTGAATAACGAATCCCGGTTAAATCGATTGCCATCATCGCTCATCACTAATCGGTTGTCAAACCAGAACGTCAAATGTTCAACCAGAAAAAGTCTTGAAATTTTCATTCCTGCTTTCGTTACTTCATTCCCCTTACATTTCTACACCCCTCACCATATCTGTCAAAATAACGAAAGACGAAACAACCGAAAAAAAGAATCGTGTAATCAGCGTCATGTCTACAAAAAATCCAATGGAGGCACTGACGAAAACTAATATTTGAACAAGACATGAGCTCTGTTCCATGCCGCCTCCACAGTCCATAATGGCGGATTTACATGTATCTTCATGCAAGTTCTGCAAAAAATATACAAAATATAAAATGTATGTTTGTTGGATAGAGAGAGAAGAACAAAATGCAGACATCTTCATAAATGCATTATAGGAACGCAGATGAAGATTATAGCGAAGACGAACATGTTCATCTTCATAGTAGTGCTCTTTCACACATTCGGTTTTTTGGTATGACTCTATCCCGCTCTACTTTTCCTGATGTTTGCAGATGAAGATACATGTAAATCCACCTTAAACGATGTCAACATGTCTACAAAAAATTCAATGGAGGCACAAAAATCCATGTCCATTTCATGAACATGTCAACGAAAACTAATTTTTGAACAAGACATGAGCTCTGTTCCAAGAAGCAGAACATTGCGAACGAATTTATTGAGGGTTCAAGGGGGAAAGATTTTTTTGCCTTTGTATGAATATGAGCTGTGTGCTGATTTTTTTTTTCTTCAGGATTAAGTTCTGTCTGTGGGATAGAAAAAATATAAAAGTATGAGAGAATATAAAACTCTATGAACTCACAAAAATAAAAAGCCTTATTTGGGTCGACTTTCCATTACGACATCCCGATTTCGAGATTAGATCAGTTTTGAGGAAAAAATAGAATCTACTTCTCTACTAAGCTTTTTCAAGATCAGCTTCTATTTTATTTTAATTGAAAAAATAAATGAAAAAAAAGATCACCACCCACTTGTTACGTTTTAGCTAAAAAGCATTGTTGTTTCCAACGGGAAGGAATCCCAAAATCCAGAATGGACGGAATCCCGAATGCCAAAATCCCGAATGCAAGAACCCTGAATGACAAAAAATCTCGAATACATTCGGTATTGAATCCTGAATTTCAATACTATTTTTAATACTATTTCAGTACTGTTTTGTATGGCTTGGCTTCTCTTCATTTTTGCTGCTTTGAAATTAAAGTTCATCTCTTTGAGAATCATTTTCTTTCATAAAAGAACGAATAAACGAAACAAAACTGAAAAATTCAATATAAACATATACATTTAACGCAAGAAATTAAAATTTAAATTCACGTTTTTAAAATCCACTATTTCCATATCAAAACATCAATTATTTTATGACAAAAAATACATTAAAAAAATTAGAGTTTTTAGGCACGAACTTCTTCAACAGATCTTAAATATAGTATCTACAAATAAGCATAAAAATAAACATTAACAATAAAAAAAAAAACTATATTTTGAAGGCTAAAATCCCGAATCAGTACTTTTTTGGTATTTAAAATCGCGCGCGCGAGCCATTCGGGATTTTAATATTCGGGATTTTGGCATTTGGGATTCTGTAATTCCGGATTCTGGCCTTCGGGATTTTGTCCATTCGGGATTTTGGCATTCGGGATTTGGTACCCAACACGTTTCCAACAAATTCTTAATGTCAGAAATGTTGTTCTGAACGATTTCTTTTTCTTTAATCTTCGTTTTCATTCTCTTTCGCGATTAATTTATTTATCAATGTCCAAACCACGAAAAGATAAAGAGAAATCACAGAAAATATAAAAATAATGAAATTGAAATGTAAAGCAAGAAATATTTTTTCTTTATACAATCATTTTCTTTAAGTTGTTTGTATAAGGCCTTAATGATCATTCACATACGAGTTATATGCCGGCTTTTTTAAGAACTAATTACACAATCTTATTAAGAGCTTTCATAAGGCCTTATTACATCTGTTCAAGAAAAGCAATTGAATTGCATAGCACTTTTGATCATAGGTCTTATATGAGGTATATTGCTTCTATAATGTGCGCCAAAATGGTTGGTAAAAGGCCTTTTGGTGGTACTATACAAGCCAGGGAATAGCTTGTATTGAACCTAACACAAGTTAAATTGTTAGTTAGGTAGATACCAAATAATATTAGCTGCATTTTATTTTCCCCCAGATCTAATCCGGATCAGGTCATGATAATAAAACAAACTGGATTACAAATTTATTTATTTCTCACAGTTGGCTTTATTTGCACAATAAAATTGACAGAAGGAAAATTTTCACAAATATTTTTTGAAATAATATTTGGTATTGAATGTTTAAAATGGAACAGTTTTATTTTTTTAGTTTAATTTTCATTAAGTTAATAGTTTTTATGTATTTTTTCCGTGCCTCGCGACGCGTCGTCTCTATTGAATGAAGAAAAACTCATAAAAAAAAATTGGAATGATGGCGGCATTTGTTTGATTTCGAGAATTTTTAATTTTATTGAGTTTTTTCTGCAAATCTCAGCAGTGCGTACCAACCTATAAAATTAAAATATTGCTAGGGAAGTGTTCAAAAAATGGATTTCGAAATCCAAATCTAGAAGCAGACCTGGATCTTGTGTTGTTTTTGTATTACTTGTATTTATGTTTCCAAATCCAATCCGGATCAGATCTGGGGGAAAATAAAATACAGCTATTATTTCCAACAAGATTTGTGAAAATTTTTCTTTTGTCAATTTTATTGTGCAAATAAAGTCAACTGTGAGAAATAAATAAATTTGTCACCAGTTTGTTTTATTATCATGATCTGATCCAGATCAGATTTAGTTGAAAGTAAAACCCAGCTAATGATTATTTTTATAAGCTATGCTGAAGATTATATTTCGCATAATGAAATACAGAACAAAAACATAATTATGTATATATGAGGGAAGATATTTTGTTGATATGTTCAGAGACTTGAATTATTTTCTTCATTCTGATTAATTCGTCAAATAAAGGTTAATTTTTTATTTTTTTGTAAAATTTCAGAGAAGGTTATTTTTTCAACTGTGTGTACCTATGTACATTTATATATAGATACATATGTATAAACCTTTAAATGTTGTACGTCCAGCGTTTCTTAAAAAAAAAAAAACCGGCACAGGCTATATAAATACGGTACAGTCCCGGGAAACCTGAGACGGATGGTCAACTTAGTATATCATAATATTTAGTAACATGCTAGGACTAACATTTAATTGTTCCTTTTTATACGATACCCCGATTCATGTTGCGACGTTCCGAGGTGCCAACATAGACTCGGATCACTACCTAGTATTAGCGCAAGTACGTATGCGGATATCTATGACGCCACAACGACGAGCGGATGCTGTAAAATGATTTGACGTCGCGAAGTTAAAATCGCAAGAGATATAGCCAGGACTTTTCAGACCACGTCTCTCTTAAACTCTTAACAAGTCCACCACAAGCATCATCTGTAGAGGACCAGTGGAAGCACTGCCAAAATGCCATCAAAAGTGCCGCTACTGATGTGCTGGGTTTCACTAGGCCACCACAACGAAACCCTTGGTTCGATGAAGAATGCAGACTGGCGCATGAAGCAAAGAACGAGGCCTACCAAGCAATGCTGCAGACTAGAACCAAAGCTGCTGAGAGAGCAGCCCGGGAGCTCTACCGCCAAAAACGAAGGGAGGAACGCCGACTTCTCAGGAGAAAAAAAGAGAGAGCATGCGAAGCGGGTGGTCGAGTCTATTGAGGACTGTAGCGGCAGGGGGGGTGTTCGAAAGTTCTACCGAAGGGTGAAGCAAACTACCCAGGGTTACAAGGCCAGAACGGAAGCCTGTCGAGATGAGAGTGGGAATATGATGGTAGGCACACAGTCGGTGCTGAGGATCTGGAACACCCAACTAACAATTTAACTTGTGTTAGGTTCAATACAAGCTATTCTTTGGCTTGTATAGTACCACCAAAAGGCCTTTTACCAACCATTTTGGCGCACATTATAGAAGCAATATACCTCATATAAGACCTATGATCAAAAGTGCTATGCAGCTCAATTGCTTTTCTTGAACAGATGTAATAAGGCCATATGAAAGCTTTTAATAAAATTGTGTAATTAGTTCTTACAAAGGCCGGCATATAACTCGTATGTGAATGATCATTAAGGCCTTATACAAACAACTTAAAGAAAATGATTGTATAAAAAGAAAATATTTCTTGCTTAACATTTCAATTTCATTATTTTTATTTTTTCTGTGATTTCTCTTTATCTTTTCGTGGTTTGGACTGCCTTTATGTTGATTCTGGAATATTAAGAATTTAATTTAATTTTAAAAAAACCCACTTTTTACTCACATGATTTTCCGAGATTTGAACTCACGTCGTCCTGATTAGCGATCCAGCACTCAACCCACTACGCCATACCGCAAATTTAAAGCTTAGTGTAAAAATTTTAATGAGTTGATACTCCACGTGTCAAGAATGCAAATGCTTGATAATTTCTATAAGTTTGCTATTAACAAAATGCAAAAGCTATTGACAGGGTTCGGACTTGAGATTCAAAAATTTCGAAGCAGATAAGGAAGAAATCGAAGTAAATCAAAAATTTCCAAAACTCTGAAATATTCTTAAATTTTTTTTTTTAACAATAATTATGTTTTTCAACAAAATAAATAGGTAAATAATTATTAGGTACAATGAATTCAGACCTATTCCTTATTCAAATAACAATTTAAGTTTAATTGCTTGTTTTTTTTTTAAATAAATTTGCAATCGAGAATTTTGTTCTATTTTATAAACTATTAACTTAAGAAAGTACCACATAATTTTTTTCGGTTATTGCTTATAGAGTTACAAAATTTACGCAAATTCAATTTATTCGATTATTTTGTTGAAATGAAAATTAAAAATAAGCACATTGATAAATAAATTAATCGCGAAAGAGAATGAAAACGAAGATTAAAGAAAAAGAAATCGTTCAGAACAACATTTCTGACATTAAGAATTTGTTGGAAACGTGTTGGGTACCAAATCCCGAATGCCAAAATCCCGAATGGACAAAATCCCGAATGCCAGAATCCGGAATGACAGAATCCCGAATGCCAAAATCCCGAATACTAAAATCCCGAATGGCTCGCGCACGCGATTTTAAATACCAAAAAAGTACTGATTCGGGATTTTAGCCTTCAAAATATAGTTTTTTTTTATTGTTAATGTTTGTTTTTATGCTAATTTGTAGATACTATATTTAAGATCGGTTGAAGAAGTTCGTGCCTAAAAACTCTAATTTGTTTAATGTATTTTTTGTCATAAATAATTGATATTTTGATATGGAAATAGTGGATTTTAAAAACGTGAATTTAAATTTTAATTTCTTGCGTTAATAATGTATATGTTTATATTGAATTTTTCAGTTTTGTTTCGTTTATTCGTTCTTTTTTGAAAGAAAATGATTCTCAAAGAGATTAACTTTAATTTCAAAGCAGCAAAAATGAAGAGAAGCCAAGCCATACAAAATAGTATTAAAAATAGTATTGAAATTCAGGATTCAATACCGAATGCATTCGAGATTTTTTGTCATTCAGGGTTCTTGCATTCGGGATTTTGGCATTCGGGATTCCGTCCATTCTGAATTTTGGCATTTGGGATTTTGGGATTCGGGATTTTGTCTCCTTCCCGTTGGAAACAACGATGCTTTTTAGCTAAAACGTAACAAGTGGGTGGTGATCTTTTTTTTTCATTTATTTATTAAGGATTTTTTCAATTAAAAAAAATATAAGCTGATCTTGAAAAAGCAAAGTAGAGAAGTAGATTCTATTTTTTCCTCCAAACTGAAGTAAATCTACTTCCATCGAAGTGAAGCCCGAACCCTGGCTATTGATTTGTATAAGTTTGCGTTTAACAACATACAAAGGCTATACATTTCTATGTTTGCTATTAACAAAATGCAAAAGCTATGCATTTGTATAAGTTTGCTATTAACAAAATGCAAAAGCTATTGATTTGTATAAGTTTGCACTTAACAAAATGCAAAGGCTATATATTTCTATATGTTTGCTATTAACAAAATGCAAAAGCTTTTGATTTATATAAGTTTTGCGATTAACAAAATGCAAAAGCTATACGCGTACATTTGTAATAAGTATATATTGTTGTTTAGAAAATGCAAAGCCATATTTTTCTTTTAAAAACAAAAATATTTTGTGTTATGAACGTAATGTCATTGTTGAGAAAACTCCAGACAAAGATAATAACAGACATGTTTTTTTTATTTATTACTTATTTACTAAAAATTGACAAAAATTCAAATTTGTATTAACATTTTTGCTTTTTTAATAAAGTCTTAAAGCAGATAACGACTTTTAGCTGAATGCTTTATAAAAGCTCTTATCTTTTGTATATAGAATCAATTTCGGCAAGCCTTTAACAAACTTCCATAAGACCTCATTACAACAGACTCCTATTGACCTAATTTTTAGAGGTACAAAACAAGGTATTTTATATAAAATGTGTCAAAAAATGATTTACTTGCATACATAAGTCTTATGATTATGCTAAAGGAGCTATAGCTTCCTAAATTCCAAAAACTGGACCTTATACAATATAAAATGTTAGTTGGGCAGCGAAGATGGCCAAAATTCCGCTGTAAGACAGAACACTCCATTCAACCTGGACGATGATCGTCAAAACTTCCGTCCACCCGACCTAAATGAAGTGCGGTTAGCGATAGCCAAGCTTAAAATGTACAAGGCTGCTGGTGCGGATGGCCTGCCAGCCGAGCTACTCAAAGCAGGGGAAGATGACTTGGTAGGGAGCATACCAGCTTATCTCAAAAATTTGGTCGGAGGAAAGTATGCCCGATGAATGGAACCACGGTATAGTGTGCCCTATCCACAACAAAGGAAATGCTCTGACCTGTTCCAACTACAGTGGTATAAGTCTCCTCAACGTCGCATACAAAATCTGGTCATCTGTACTGTGTGATCGCTTAAAACCGTTTGTCAACGATCTGATCGGCCACTATCAGTGTGGTTTTAGGCCTGGCAAATCAACCGTCGATCAAATGTTCACACTCCGACAGATTTTGGAAAAAACCTAGGAGTTTCAAATCGATACACACCACCTCTTTATCGATTTTAAAGTCGCATATGATAGCGTAGACAGAGACGAGCTATACAGAGCCATGGCGCATCTCGGCATCCCTGCCAAACTCGTCCGCTTGTGAAGGATGACGATGGAGAAATCTCACTGCTCCGTCAAAGTCGGCAAGAACACCACCGAACCCTTTGATGTCGAGAAAGGTTTGAGACAAGGCGACGCGTTATCATGCAACCTCTTTAACATCGTACTTGAAGCAATTGTACGCAACTCACAAGTCAACAACAGTGGTACAATTTTTCAAAAGTTCGTTAAACTACTTGTCTATGCAGATAATATTGACATTATTGGAAGAACGAAGCGAGCTGTTACCGGTGCGTTTGCAAGTATTGAATCGGAGGCGGCGAAACTGGGTTTGGCTGTTAATGAGGACAAGACGAAGTATATGCTATTATCGAGAAAGAAATCTCAACATCGTCGACTCGGGCAGAACGTCACGATGGATAGGCACATAACTTCGAAGTCGTCAAAGACTTTGTCTACCTGGGCTCCACTATAACACTATAACATCGCAAAATGACATCAGTGCAGAAATCAAACGAAGAATTATTCTTGCCAATCGCTGTTTCTTCGGGCTAAGAAGGCGTTTGAGTAATAAAGCCCTCTCTCAAAGAACCATAAGGAGACCTTATCCCAACTAACAAAATTACTTCCGATTTTAGATATTTTAGAGTTATTCGTACCTTTAACACCCATTTAAGACTTCTGACAGAAAGTAAATACGTTATAGAAGTCAAACTCATCGTAAACATATCATCTGTTGCACTTTTTGTTAGTTTTACAGGTGTACTGCGCCAATGCGTCTATAATCGTACTATATTGATTCCTTTAAATGACGGGGAGAGTTCTTACTCCAATAGTGATACAGTAAATATGTTAATAGTAAGTTAAACTGCATGTATCTGCTATAACACCACTTTTGTTTTATTTATAGAGCGGAATGTTTCTATTTTATATCTGTAGATATTTTTGTGCTCCGCAAATGAAGTGCACCATGACGCCGCCATTTTACATCATTTATACTTACTCTCGAGAATACTAACACATGTATATGTATATGATATAACAGGCTTGTATTTGTATTAAATATAATGTAGCTACATTTTAAGGAAAAATATCAAAAAAGCAAGAAGTCCTATAAAATATTTTGAATTTTTGTTTATTGTTTTTTTTTGGATACAAAATTATTTTTTTTATATTTTTAAATGCAATATTGTTTAAAATATTAGGTAGCAATATATTGAAGGCTTTATCAAAATCTGTTGCGCCATTAAAAAGCAACACATTAACAAATTTAAAATAAAACCCAAACGCACATACCAAAGGACGGTATAAAAAAAAAACACTTTTTTGGACTTCTACATCATCTTCGTGTCAATTTTGATTCCATCAGTTTTCTTTTTTCCCCAAAAAACATACATAGGTAAGGTGCCCTACAAAACAAGTCAAAATTGATGCAGAAAGTATTGCTGCTTAAAAACTACAAAAATAGATACCACAATGGCCGTGCGGTTAGCGAGCAAGGTTTTCGGTGCGATGGGACACGAGTTCAACTCCTAGACAAGTAAGTAATTTTTATAATAAAAATAATTTCTAATCAAATTTGAGATCTCATTTCAGATAACCATTAAGAAAAATAACTTTAAGAAATATCAAAACAAAAATAAAATAAGAAAAAGAAATCAATAATAAATATTTTTTTTTTAATATGTCGGAATACTCCTGGTTTATGTTCCCAAACTTGCCGAAAACTTCAACGAAAGAACTTCAACCAAAGCAGACAACATTCAAATGGCTTACAAATCACACAATACCCTCGCACCTCTTTTTAGTAAATTAAAAGTCAAACCAGATAAAGAAAAGTGCACGGATGTAATTTATGAAATAAACTGTTTTGGAAATAGGGATGAAACGTGTGACCTTTGCTATGTGGGGACTACGAAACAATTTTTAAAACAGAGAATTGCTAATCACAAGTCTGATTTAAACTGTGATAACTCTGTAAAAACAGCCCTTGCTACACATAGCTTAGAAAAAGGCCATAAACCAGATTTCGAAGGCGTTAAAATCCTTCAAACAGAAAGACACGCTTCAAAAAGGTACACCTTGGAAACCCTCCACATTTTAAAAAGAGACAACGCTATGAATAGGAAACAGGACACACAAAATATTTCAGCCGTATATTGCTCCCTCGCTTCTTCCAAAAACGCCAGATGACATCTCTATAAGACTGAACTTCGACAATAGAAGTGCTAAAATTTAAATTCAAATATTTCAAACGATAAAGTTTTTTATTTTATTTTCTTTATTTATTATTTACAATAATAATTTGTATAATAATTTTTGTTTTGATTAATGCATTTGTAAGTAAAGTCGTTAATTTTAACTTTTATTTAGTTTTTTGTTGATGCATACATGTTGTCTAAAATTGTTATTTTTATAATGTTTAATAAAGATCCCCTGAAGAGGACAGCAATCCCTGTCGAAACGTTGGGAATAAATCAATGTAACTTTGTTTCATTGCCACTACCAGTGACCAAAAAAGCCGAAGGAATAAATCCAAAAACAATTAATATAATTCAACTTGGTCAATAACAATCGGAATACTCCTATAGCACTTTCATCAAACTACTCATAATACATTCTTCGGAGTAACTTGAACTTACTCCATAAACGTGCAATAGGATTCAAAAAAGATCGCCTTTTTTACTCTTTGGAGTATTATTCAAAGCGTATATGACCCCCAGTTTAGACAATAAGCGAGTAGAACTAGTAGGATTTTTTATCTTAGTGTTAGTTTTGTTAATGTATCTGTAACTAGTAGTTCATTGCGCGTTCGATCAACTAGTATGCTATTTAATTTCATACAACTTCAAAAACGTAAAAAAAAAAGTAAGATCTTGAAAAGGGATTCTGAATTCTCTTACATTTTTTCCTTCACACTTTTTGTTCAAGCGTAACCTTTCATATTAGATGAAAATAAACACTCGTTTTCGCAAATCTGCCAAAAATATTTTCCAAAGAAAATCATTCCTACGAATATAAAACAGAAAATAAATATTGCACAAGTATAAAGGGGAAAACAATACATAAACGCCAAATTACTAGCAGGCTAACTAGCAAGCAACTCGCAGGCGAAAATATTATGCTATTTAAACTACTAGTCGGCTCTCTCGTGTACAAATACACTAACACATATAAAGGCTACTAGTTCTACTCGCCTGTATAAACTGGGGGTGAGTGAGATAATAGATGATAAGTAGTTTCTTTGGATGAATATAGGATAAAAATTGTTAGTTGGGATATAAGACCCCTATCATCCCGGTCCTGCTGTATGGGGCAGAAGCATGGGCCCTGACAAAAACGGATGAGAATCTACTTGGGTGCTTTGAAAGGAAGATTCTTCGGGTGATTTTCGGTCCAGTCTGTATCGGTGGAGTATGGAGGAGAAGATTCAACAACGAGCTTTACGGGCTTTACAGCGAGCGTCGACCTGGTTAAAAAGCTTAAAATACAGCGGCTAAGATGGCTGGGACACGTGGAGCGTATGGACACCAACGCACCAGCCCGACGAGTCTTCGAATCTACCCCTGACGGTCTGCGCAGCAGAGGAAGACCCCACCTTAGGTGGCGCACACAAGTGGAGAACGACCTCAACCAACTTGGAGTGCGTAACTGGAGGCAGCTAGGGACCGAGCTGGCTGGAGGGGCTTGTTGGTTGAGGCCGTAGTCCATCCTGGGCAGTGAGCGCCATCTAAAGTAAGTAAGTAAGATTTGTTTTCTTCCATATTTTTACTTTGCTAACTATTTTGGCTTTAGTCCCCTTTCACACAAGGCAACTGAGTTGCCAGCAGCAATCAGTTCATAGGCGAGAAGGGCAGGAAGAAAGAGGGGTAAACGAAATCTCCCCGGTCAACAAATTCAGGAGATTTTTTTTGACGTTTCTCTTCACACTACGTTTGTGTAGTTTAAAAGGAAAATGCATCGTCTCCTCCGATTTTGTATCTTCGTGTAAAGGTACACAGTTGATGAGCATGCCTTTGTATCGACGACCCTCACCAGTCCGCACTCAATTTTCCCAATCTAAACAGGGTCTATTGCATTTATGTGAATGCAACGTTCGGTTTACAGTTATTTTTCCCATCATGCAATGTTGTCACACATGCTAATCCATGTGAACCACCCTTTTCACACGCAAGAAAGTCTGGATTTACATTGTTCAACTTTTCCTATAAGTTTTTTCCAGAAATCGGGTGAAATGTTCATATGGTCCGATTTTTCCAATGAGAATTTCTGTCGTTGCACTCTTCGGTCTTGTTGCTTTGTCTGGATTTACATTGTTCAACTTTTCCCATAAGTTTTTTCCAGAAATCGGGTGAAATGTTCATATTGTCCGATTTTTCCAATGAGAATTTCTGTTGTTGCACTCTTCGGTCTTCTTGCTTTCCTCTTCATTTTTCATTAAGATTTACTCACACCATCAAATAAACGGCACATGTATACTAAACACACACAAGAAACTGGAAAGGAGGTGAAAGAGAACCAAAATAGGCTGGAAAAATCGTATGAGTTTTCGAGGAACAACCGATTTGTTTCATCCCCCTCACTTCTTACGCCGCTCACCCAGGAACAATCGATCGGAACTGGAAAAGTTGAACAATGTAAATGCAGACTTTCCTCTTAATTTTTCATTAAGCTTTACTTACACCATCAAATAAGTCTGCATTTACATTGTTCAACTTTTCCAGTTCCGATCGATTGTTCCTGGGTGAGCGGCGTAAGAAGTGAGGGGGATGAAACAAATCGGTTGTTCCTCGAAAACTCATACGATTTTTCCAGCCTATTTTGGTTCTCTTTCACCTCCTTTCCAGTTTCTTGTGTGTGTTTAGTATACATGTGCCGTTTATTTGATGGTGTGAGTAAATCTTAATGAAAAATGAAGTGGAAAGCAATAAGGCCGAAGAGTGCAACAACAGAAATTCTCATTGGAAAAATCGGACAATATGAACATTTCACCCGATTTCTGGAAAAAACTTATGGGAAAAGTTGAACAATGTAAATCCAGACTAAACGACATATGTATACTAAACACACACAAGAAACTGGAAAGGAGGTGAAAGAGAACCAAAATAGGCTGGAAAAATCGGATGAGTTTTGCGGAACAACCGATTTCTTCCACCCCCCTCACTTCTTACACCGCTCACCCAGGCTATTTTGGTTCTCTTTCACCTCCTTTCCAGTTTCTTGTGTGTGTTTAGTATACATGTGTCGTTTATTTGATGGTGTGAGTAAATCTTAATGAAAAATGAAGAGGAAAGCAATAAGACCGAAGAGTGCAACAACAGAAATTCTCATTGGAAAAATCGGACAATATGAACATTTCACCCGATTTCTGGAAAAAACTTATGGGAAAAGTTGAACAATGTAAATCCAGACTAAACGACACATGTATACTAAACACACACAAGAAACTGGAAAGGAGGTGAAAGAGAACCAAAATAGGCTGGAAAAATCGGATGAGTTTTGCGGAACAACCGATTTCTTTCATCCCCCTCACTTCTTACACCGCTCACCCAGGAACAAGTGATCGGAACTGGAAAAGTTGAACAATGTAAATGCAGACTAAGTCTGGATTTTCATTGTTCAACTTTTCCCATAAGTTTTTTCCAGAAATCGGCCGAAATGTTCATATTGTCTGATTTTTCCAGGTGAAAGAGAACCAAAATAACCTGGGTGATCAGGGTAAGAAGTGAGGGGGATGGAAGAAATCGGTTGTTCCGCAAAACTCATCCGATTTTTCCAGCCTATTTTGGTTCTCTTTCACCTCCTTTCCAGTTTCTTGTGTGTGTTTAGTATACATGTGTTGTTTATTTGATGGTGTGAGTAAATCTTAATGAAAAATGAAGAGGAAAGCAATAAGGCCGAAGAGTGCAACGACAGAAATTCTCATTGGAAAAATCGGACCATATATGAACATTTCACCCGATTTCTTGAAAAAACTTATGGGAAAAGTTGAACAATGTAAATCCAGACTTTCTTCCTGCCTTCTCGCCATTGAAATGTGAATTTGTATAGAAAATGAGATGGTTTTAAATCAAATTTTAAAATTTTCAACAAAATTACCTCATTGCGCTAACATGTCTACACAAAATCCAATGGAGGCACAAAAATCCATGTCCATGTCATGAACATATGTTGACAAAAACTACTTTTTGAAAAAGACATGAGCTCTGTTCAAAGCTCGGCCATGAGATTTAACGTTCCATCTGTGTGAGAGGGGTGGAAGTAGTACTGAAAGGAATTTTTGTGTGATTCTCTTGCTCTGACTTATTAGTGGAATTTATCGACATAACTAACGACATGACATAAAGTGCCCAGTGCGAAAAACAAGCTGATTGTTGATTGGATTGTTTGGATGTGGGACATAACACATAAGTCTAAATCCACCATAAATCCACCATTATGGTGATAAAAAAAATTCAAATACATCTCTAACTCACTGATCTCTATAATATACTGGATAGTGTATACCATTCAAGTATAACAGTTTTTTTCATTCTGTTAGAATTTTCTAGAAAAGGGAAAATGAAAAAACCACGAGTTTAATGTTCAGCGTTTAATTCAGGAATGACTTTTAGGTTTTTTAGATTTCATATTTCTGTGTTGGTACATAATTGTAGGTTTGCAAATTGTAGTAGATCAGTTCATAATATTTAATTATGTGTAGTTTACATTTAGTATTATTTAATTTGTACATTTCGTAGATTTTCAATACACCTCCTCAAATTAAATTTACATACATATTAAATCCAAGCTTATTTACAAAATAGAAATGTTTGACTTTACTTAAGTTTTTAGTTAAAATATCGGCAATCATATTATTTGTTGATATATACTTTAAATTGATAAAACCTCTTTCATATATGTCTCTTACAAAATGCACTTTGATATCTATGTGCTTACTTCTCGCATGGTAGACTGGATTTCGGACTAACTGTTGTGCACTTAAGTTGTCTCCGTACAATACAATAGGGTTTGACGCAACATTTCCAAATCCAATATCGTCAAGAAGGTAGCGCAAGTAGAGAAGTTCTTTCGATGCAGACGAGAGTGCCATGTATTCGGCTTCAGTGCTGCTGAGTGCCACCGTGGGTTGCTTTTTGGATTCCCATGAAACTGCGCATCCAGCTAGAATGAAAACGAAGCCAGTAAAAGATCGTCTGTCACTTGAATCTCCACCCCAATCGGCGTCAGCGTACCCAACCAACTCAGTCGATGACTTTCTGAAAATAAGTTTCAAATTTATTGTTTTATTTAAATATCTAAGCAAATGCTTTGCAGAAGTTAAATGTTCTTTATGTGGATTCATATTGAACTGTGATAATTTTATCACTGAGTGTGATATATCAGGTCGTGTTGTTAGACTTATAAAGTTCAACGACCCTATAAGAGATTGATAAGTCTTTGTATCAATCTTCGTACAGTTTGAGCAATTTGTACATCGCTCCAGTTTTGCCCCCGGATCCAAAGGTGTGCTAACTGGTTTACAATCTAGCATTCGAAAATCTGTCAAAACTTCTGTGATTAACTTTGTTTGACCCAGTTTAATCGCACCTCTGTCGCCTTCTCTCTCGAATTCCATCCCAAGGAAATAGTTGATAGGCCCTTTGTCCTCGAGTTTAAACTCTGCAGCAATCTTCGATTTAACATTGATTAAGTCTTTTTCATCTTTGAACGCAAGGATGATATCATCAACATAAATGACCAAAATGTTAATAATTTCCCGTCGACTCGATAAAGTATAAACACAATTATCGTAAGAAGACCTCACAAAACCAATTTTCAGAAGGACAATATTCAGCTTTTGATTCCATTGCCTTCCCGATTGCTTAAGCCCGTATAAGGCTTTGACGAGCTTGCAAACTTTTGTCGGTTGTGCTCTGCTAACAAAATTTTCCGGTTGTTCCATATATATATCTTGGTCAAGCTCACTGTTAAGGTATGCGGAAGTTATATCAATTTGGTGCAAAAGCAATTCAAACTCAACAGCCAAGGCAGCTACAAGCCTTATTGTAGAATATCTGGTGACTGGAGAAAAGGTCTCAGTGAAATCTTGGCCATATTTTTGACTGCAGCCCTTCGCTACAAGCCTTGCTTTGTAGCGCTCTATTTTACCTCTTTTGTCCTTTTTAATTGTAAAAACCCATTTGGACTTTATAGCTTTACGATCAACAGGCAAATCTACTAGAGTCCAGGTTTTATTTTCTAATAATGAACGATATTCTGCTTCCATGGCATTTTGCCATAATTGAGAGTTTCTACCTCGAAGTGCTTCCTTAACAGTTTTTGGAATGTTCTCGCAGTTTTCATCAACATTCATCATAAAGTTTAAAGAATTAGATCTTTGACTAGGCTTTTGTTTAACTCTAACTCTACCACTTCTTAACTTGCTAACACTAACCTGGTTTTCGATGATCATATCTTTACTTAGACCGGAACTTGCCTCTGATTCTTCTTCTCCGCAGTCCTTGAATTCACCAATTTCGTCATCAGTAGAATAACTACAATCTTCTTCACCATCAGCTTCAATTTCACCAACAGCAATATCTCCTTCTTCAACAACATCATCTCGTGGAACAACATTTTCAACAGCCTTTTGCGGAACATCATCAACAGCTTTTTGTGCAACAGCAACAGTATTTGAAACAACAATCTCACAGAGATCAACACCATCATCGTTTTGTCCTAGAGCATCTTCATATTCAGCTCCATCGTCTTCATAATCTTCCCTTTTTAATAATTTAACTGGATTTTGGTCAACCTCATCTTCTCTCAATGTTTCAATAAGGATGTAATCGGAATCAGTTTTACGCTCATATAATCTATAAGCTTTAGCATCGTCTGAATAACCCACCATTAAACATTCTACGCCTCTTGGGCTAAATTTGGATTTACCTGGCTTTTTATCCAGCATGAACGCTTTGCATCCAAAAATTCGTAAGTGAGATATGTTTGGTTTAAACCCAAACCAAGCTTCGAATGGTGTTTGAAGCTCTAATAACTTTGTTGGTGACCTATTTCGAAGATAAACAGACGTGTTTACTGCTTCCGCCCAAAAACTCTGCTTCATCTGAGACGCGATCAGCAAACAACGCGCCATCTCTACCAAAGTTCTATTTGCTCTCTCAGCGCACCCGTTTTGCTGTGGAGTATAAGGAGAAGTTAATTGGTGTTTTATACCATTGTTCTTTAGATAATCGTTAAAATCTCTATTAACATATTCTCTGCCGTTATCACTTCTCAAAATCTTAATTTTATTACCGGTCTGTTTTTCTGTCATGGCCTTAAAAGACTTGAAATAATTTAAAGCCTCACTTTTTTGACGTAAAAAATATACAAATATCATTCGAGAGTGATCATCAATAAATATCAAAAAGTATTTTGCGCCTCCATTTGACACCTTCCTAAACGGTCCACAAATGTCCGTATGAACAATTGATAGCAATGAATTACTTCGATTCTCTGAAAGCGGGAACGGCAAGCACGACATTTTCCCTCTCAGACAGACCTCACATTGTATTGTAGTCTTATTGATTTTTTGAGAACTCACACCTCGAACCATGTCTTTGTTAAACAAATTATGTAAACTTTGTCCATTCAGGTGTCCATACCTTTGATGCCACAAGGCAAACACTTTATCCGATCCCCCCACAGCAACAACATCACCATCATCACCGCCAACTTTAGAACACGCAGCCCCCGCAACACCGACAGAAGCAGCTATACTCTCAGCGACACAAGCACCACGAGCATCGACACTTTTTTCACCCGCAGCAAGTGCATTAAATTGTGTTTCTTTAAAAATATAAACGCTGTTGACCTTGGTTGCACACAGCAACTCAATAGATGAACTGTTAATTATTTGGGCATGTTTTTCTAGAAAAACGACTTTATTTCCAGCACATGTTGCCTTACTCACCGAAATAAAATTCATATCTAAATCGGGTACAAACAAGACGTTTTTTAATGTGATTTTACTATTCGCGAATAAATCTATATCGCCGATTCCTGTCGAATTAATAAACTTTCCACCAGCCAGCTCGATTCTCTCTACATGGTTCGTACAGAATGAAAACTTTTTTCTGTCACAACACAAGTGACTCGTAGACCCACTGTCCACAATCCATGTGTTCTTATCGAATTCTTTTATGCACGTCGAATTTAATAAAGCAAACGCCGAAGCAACACTAGATGAGTGTTTCTGCTTTCCGTTACAATTCGAAGCCATGTGCCCTATGCGCTTACAGCGAAAACACCTGCCTTTGAAAGAACCCTTGTCAGGCGAACCATTCGAATGAGAATTTCTCTTAAAATTCTTTTTATTTTTTTCGTGTAAATATAATGCTTTTTCTGATGAATATTCGACTGGTTCATTTTCTCCACGGCGCTGGCCTTCCTCAAGTAGCTTTACTTTTAAAACTTCGACCGATGGAAGTTGGTCACGTGACTCAATTGCGATGATAAAATTTTCATACGTGCTCGGTAAACTGGACAGTAATATTATCGCCATCAGCTCATCTTGTAGCTCGATGTGTAGTTCCTTGATTTTCTCTGCCAAATCGAAGAAACAATTAATATGGTTCTGTACATTATTACCTTCCATTCTCAAGTGCAAAAGTTGCTTGAACAAAGTAACTTTCCTTGCCGGTCCTGTTGGTTGGTGAATACTTTCCAAGGCTTTCCAAGCATCGGCGGACGTCCTACAATTTTGTATATAATTGATTTGCGAAGGCTTAACGCACAAAAGAATGGTAGCTAGGGCCTTTTCATCTCGTGTGCACCAAATTGTGGTTTCCTCAACTTTGTCGGGTTCTGGCTTCACAGAACCTCCAGAAACATAGCTCCATAAATCGTTGTGTATTAATACACTTCGTATTAAGATTTTCCACGAATCGTAATTTTGATCGCTTAATTTTTCGATTTGATAAATTGAATTTGACATTTTAATTGTTATTTATGAAATTACAAAATCGAATTAGCAAAATAAAAGCGCGGGAAAACGATGGCCCATAACCTTTGTTAGAATTTTCTAGAAAAGGGAAAATGAAAAAACCACGAGTTTAATGTTCAGCGTTTAATTCAGGAATGACTTTTAGGTTTTTTAGATTTCATATTTCTGTGTTGGTACATAATTGTAGGTTTGCAAATTGTAGTAGATCAGTTCATAATATTTAATTATGTGTAGTTTACATTTAGTATTATTTAATTTGTACATTTCGTAGATTTTCAATACATTCCAATTGAAGATGACATAAGGTGGCTGAGTGGCCAATTTTGACATCTATGTGAAACAAAAAAAAAGTATTTTGAGGTTATTTCTTATTTTTTTTTGTGAAACCAACAAAATAAAATAGTCAGTCAGTCTTTTCGTTTGTTTTTTTTTTTTGTGTTGTATCCGATATTGGTACAAAAATATATTTTAAACTTGTGAAAAGTGGAAACGAGATCCAGGCACACCGCAAGTTCGTCGAAAAATTTGGGCCTGGTCTGGACGATTATTAACAAGTAGATTTGCAGAACATTCTGCTTATACGAAACCTTCTCAAATGAGAATAACGATCTTGTTGCAGCCATGGAACAAGACAAATTCATCATTAGAATGTCAAAGGATTCCCACCCACTGTTCAAGAGACACATCCAGGATAAGAAGCTAGAAATCCTCGCTCAGATTGTGACTAAGTATCTCCTAATTGATACTTACGAAGGAACAGCACGCTGCAAGGCTCGGTGCGATTGCACAGCGGGTGCAATAATAGGCGAGGCTCTTCGCCAGGACAATAAAGTACTAAGTTTTGTTACTTTCTATATAATTCAATAGCGACCTATGTACCTACAAGTGTACTCCGAGGTTGAATTTTTGTTGTAGAGCTTTGGAATCAAAACTTTTTATGCTTCTTTTAAAGGCATCGAGAGCAGATTCCAAAATGGTATCAACCACATTTGTGGCACTCTCCATTCAATAAAGAAACACCAAAACCTTTTTCAGTTTTTTTTAAATTTTAATATTCAAAGAAAGTTTTGGGGTTTTGGGGTTTCTTTATTGAATGGAGAGTGCCACAAATGTGGTTAATACCATTTTGGAATCTGCTCTCGATGCCTTTAAAAGGAGCATTAAAAGTTTTGATTCCAAAGCTCTATAAAAAAATTTAACCTCGGAGTACACTTGTAGGTACATAGGTCGCTATTGAATTATATAGAAAGTAACAAAACTTAGTACTTTATTGTCCTGGCGAAGAGCCTCGCCTATTACATGTGTCTCTTGAACAGTGGGTGGGAATCCTTTAACATTCTAATGATGAATTTGTCTTGTTCCATGGCTGCAACAAGATCGTTATTCTCATTTGAGAAGGTTTCGTATAAGCAGAATGTTCTGCAAATCTATTTGTTAATAATCGTCCAGACCATCAGACCCAAATTTTTCGACGAACTTGCGGTGTGCCTGGATCTCGTTTCCACTTTTCACAAGATTAAAATATATTTTTGTACCAATATCGGATACAAAACAAAAAAAACAAACGAAAAGACTGACTATTTTATTTTGTTGGTTTCACAAAAAAAAAAATAACCTCAAACTACTTTGTTTTTGTTCTTGACGTCATCTCATCTTGAAAACACAAAATTGTTATATTTGTTATATTTTGTATATCTATTTTGACAGTTGGTGTACGAGTGGCCAGTATAACAATTCTTCAATTGGGCTTTTCCAGAATCTGACTCTGTCTTTTCTCTTTCTAATTTTGACAGTTCTTTCATCGAAAAGAAGCTCTAGATGGGGGGAAAACAACAATACAAACAAATAGAAATACACACCGATACTGTTCGCGCCTTTAATAGTGTGTTTGTTTTCCCCCCATCTAGAATTTTTGACGTTTGGTGGAAGTTCTCAATTTGCTTCAACTTTTTTGTATGGATGCGCTATCCAGTATATTATAGAGATCAGTGCTCTAACTTGAGAATGTTCAATTTTTCTTTCAATTTTCCTTTTCGTTCCTTTGTATAACAGATTTAAAAAATTGACAGCGCAGAATCGGATTGAAATGAAATTCATATCAAATTCTGCAACGGAACATCACAAAATAAAAAATCAGTTTAATTTTGTGTGGCCGGCAGTGAAGTGTTGGGTGTAAATATTTCCTCTTCGTCAATTTAAAATTTTAAATATTTTCTTTACCCAACGAAATACGTTTTTTTCCAAATAAATAAAGAGAAAAGTTGAAAACACGAATAATTCAAACGTGATTTCGAAAAGAGAAGACAAAATCTCAGTCTCAAAATTACCGCGTGTGTGGATATGATCTAGAACCCCCAACATTCAAAATTAACAAGTAAGTTTCTACCAAAAAAAAAAAAATTGTTTCTGCGATAAAAATCTGCTTACATTTCTTGTCCATGCCAACAAAAACCCACGACTCGCCGTCAGTCACCACAGTCATCATATTCATTGCACCCCACATGGATGAGCTCAATGTCCCACAATGCAATATCATTAGAAAAATCAATATATTCTCCGTTTCGTCTTCGCCCGGGAATTCTGTTAGCGACATCCGTCATTATTTGCTCATGGGGTTCCAATAGAATCATGCATACAACCTGCTGAAAGTTTATATTACTAATACCTAAAACCATTCATTTCTGAAAATGAATTATATCGTAAGTCCTCGGAGAAGTGCAGTATTAAATGAAGAGAAGAGTGGCCAGGAGCCTACTCACCCTTTATTAATGGCTAAAATGTCTGCACCAAGGTCTAATGCAGGTTTTTGTCGAATTAGAAAAATGTACCTACCTGCCTATTTGGTTTCTATCATTTTTTTTGCGCTATCGCTGTCATCACCTCATTGTTGCTCCTGTTTGTAGCAATTATGTTTGTGTCATTTGGCTTGAGTCAGAGTGTTATGGAAGTTTAACGTGCCTGGGTTGTGAATATGACATACGAATGTACGTGTCCTTGATTCTGCTGCAGTGCAGCTATGGTTGTATTGGTTTATCAGTAGAATCTTATCCTTGGAATTGCACAGAGTACAATCTCCCCTTAGATCAGTCTCAAAGCAAATTAATAAACCAAAGAAAAAGCACGCAAGTTTTCCATTTTACACTGTCTGGGTGGCAGTTGGTAATGTACAATTTTCACGGTTTATTAATAGCCTTGACAGCAGCAGAGGAGTACTGCATATAAGTTGGTTATACCATCAAAAGGGGTGATGAGGGTGTGGCATCGAGATTTGAGGGACAGGCATTCTTCTTTTACAGCCTTGAGTCATCCTGTATATATTAGTATTCAGATTCATAGTTTAGAAATATTTCTTTGTTTATTTTTTTGTTGTTGTTTTGTTTGCTTTACATTTATAGAAAAGCAAAGTACCTAATTAGAATTAGGAACTTTTCGTAAATCTTCAATAGCGTTTGGTGATCCATTGAAAAGATTTTGAAAATATTGCCGACATAGATATAGATATGGGTTTATTCCATTAATGTAATTTTAGTAGTTTCGAAAGTAAAGCTATTTTCGTCTTAAAGGAAACAAACAATACAACCATAATGAGTTCTTTGAACCTATTGAATTTTATTTGATCGGAAAACCGAACACAAAATTCGTGACTCAAAGGGCCTTTGACTATGCAGTAATACGAATAACCTCTCTTGGTATGTTTGGGTAGTAATAATTTATTTTAGGTATGTAGATAGTATGTCAAGTTCTTCAGTTGTAAAAAAAAATCGAATTGAAGATCAAAAGGGTAGATGAAGAAAATTGGCCTCCCAATTCTATTTGTCTGTCTGTTCGACTAAACAGATATTGTTCAATTTTATTTAAGCTTAATATGCAGAGTGTTACATAAGATACGTTAAAGGGTAGAGCGTGCAGCTTATTTTAAAATAAGAAGAAATTTATTAGAACAATTAAAAATAATTTGAGCGACTTAAAAACGGATTGAAGTAATATAAACAACTTATTTTTGTTATTTTAAATTTTATCTAAAACTAAAAAAACTAAAGCACCTGATTTTTAGTGTTTTATTAAAAATTGATAAGAGCCCTGGAAAATGGTCTTCCGTCTAAACAAGCTAAATAGGCTCTCTTACATAAGAATTTTGTTTCCACACAATTTACACAAATAAATAAATAAATTTGGTGGCACAACAGCTCATGAAGAACTGGGCCTAGTGACTAACAACTCTCAAGCATTTCTGTGTGCGTGTCTGCAGGAATGGGGGGGACCTACAGTTTATTGCCGGATCCGAACGGCTCAGGTGAGCGGCACTTTTCTATGACAGGAGATAGGTACTCTTGGAGGATTTGTCACTTCCTGCGAGGCAGTAGCCATGAAAAACACTTTTTGTGTTTAGGTGGCAGAGACTGGGAATCGAACCCAGACCTCCGGCGTGACAGTCCAACGCACTAACCATTACACCACGGGCTACTACACACAATTTACACGCTCTAGCCTTTTATCGCATCACGTTGTTTTGTGAAGATTTTAACGGCACTTCTTTTGTTGTTTATTTTTTCAAAAACTGTTTTATAAACAAAATCATTTAGTTCCCATATTTTTGGTTTTTAAAAATTTTGGTAAACAAAATTACTCGAAAAATTAGTAGATCTGTAATTATCCCAGGTTCCCAGGACTCTTCCTGTTTAATTTTCATAACAGTCTCATTTAAATTAATCTGCGCCATTGTCTCGATATAATAAACATACATATGTACATACATTATGTATGTATGTAGGTGTGTATTAACAGTTTTTGTATCCCTCATTACTATAATTCATGAAAGTTTTTGCTACCATGTGCATGATGTCGATCGTCTGTATTTATTCATTAGTTTTTTTACGATGAGACTTGTAAGTAGAAAGGTTTTGCATCAATATTCTTATGCCTCTTTTTCGAAACATACATGAATTTGCATCGTTTTAAATACTTTAGGTAGGTACTTAAAATTCATTAATAAACTACAGTAAGTTAATTTGTTATGTACACATATTGTATGTATGAAATATACAGTAACATCAATATTTACACAAAAAAAACATTTACTTTACATCCACACAACCTCACCCAACAACCATGCCAACCAAAAGCAAACGATTTAATTAATGTTTTCAAAAAGGCGAAGCGATAAACAATAGATAGAATGGGTTTTGCATAGTCCCATAAAGTTTTGCATGTTGTATCCTCGTTTCTAGAGTGCCTTCCACATTCAGTTTGAATATCAATCCTTGTCAACAAGTTTTCGCGCGACTGATGGCAAAAAAGAAAGCGTGCAATGTTACCTTTAGATCGGCTATGGCCCTGTTTGAATTAAATTCTAATGAAGTCGACTTAAATGAAAACACTCATCCGAATTCTTTTTCTCTCCTGTCACCCAATGCGAATTAGATTTTTAGGTTAAGTATATCCTTCAACAGAAATAAAACAATAGATTGTTCTTTTCATGTTTTGGCATTTGGGAAAAATATTTAATGTCCTTGTATGAATATGAGACTTGAATACGAAATTAACATTTGGGGTAATATTATATTGCTGACACGTTTCTATCTTTCTTTGCTTATCCTGCACTGCAATTTAATGCTCCAATGCGGTTGAACATTGCGAAAAATCGATATTTGACAATGTTTTAGATATTCATATGTATGAATGTACCTTATGAGTGCGATTCCTTCTGAGATTTATAAAACTAGTGCAAAACGAACAGCGTTAACGGTTATGACAAAAATTGGCTTTGATTAGGATTGTCTTTGTCCTGGCCACACGGACCTATGGAGGTTAATTGGAGATTTACTCTTTCCATACTGATATTGAGTTAAAATTGTTGATGCCTATTTGGTTTTTGGTGTGACTTAGTACAACGATTTTACCCAGGTTACTAAAAGAAAGGACAAAGGATAATTGTGTCATGTACTTATGTAAATGAGTCATCCTTTTTCGTGGCCTTTTTGGCTCTATGAAAACACACCCGTGCTCGGTGGATGACATAAGCATTTAATGTTTCATTTTTAAATTAGTTTCAAAAATACAAACACCTTCTTTAATATGTATGTACATCACTGAAGTTTATTCTTCTGTAGTAAGACTTAATGAAGGATGGGCCAAAACACTGCAATTCGATTTTATTTTTTTAATGAACAAAAAAGCACTTATAATCTTTGAGTCGATTAAAGTTGTAATATTAATTTTAAATAAATTTGGTGGCACAAACGGCTAATGAAGAACCAGGGCATAGCGACTTACAACTCTCAACCATTCCTGAGAAGAAATACTCTTGGAGGATTTGTCACTTCCTCGCAAAAGGTAGTAGCTCCGAAAAAAACTTAAGGTGGAAGCGGCTGGTATTGAACCCCAGACCTCTGGCATGACAGTCCAATGCACTAACCATTACGCCACGGGCTACTACATATGAATTTTGGTATCATAAAAGAATATTGAAGCTCTAAAAAGAACAAACTCTTCACGTGAAGAATTTCCATTAATTCGACGTTTTCTGAGATCGCGCCTGACACTAAATAATCAATCAATACAAATTGGTTAAAGAATGCAACCAATTCAAGCGAAACTTGAGGCTCAATAAACTTTATTATTACTAATTTTGTGTGTGCAATAAAAATAAACATTTTTTTTTTTACGTACAATATAAACAAATATTATAAATGCTCTCTTGATTTAAACAACACATCCGTTACACTTCATTAGAGATATTTCCGTAGCATGTTTCAATTTAATGGATTATAAGTACTCATTGATGTTATAATCATCGTCATAAACATTGCCTTGCCATCTTGCCAAGGACGTTCATTATGTTATTTTATAATCTTCTTTCACCATCAGCGAGTTATTTTGTAGTGTGAAGGTTGTTTGTGGTGATTTGAATTAACAAATAAAGGATCAAACACGCAATCTTTCCAAAGCATAGTTTTCTTGCAATTAAGAATTAAATTAACTTGAAATGGCGGCCCAGTCAAAAAAGAAGAAAGGACATTAGAAAACGAACTTTAATTGTAGTTTGGTTTTGTGCTGTAAATGTCCATGAACTTTAACTTTTGAAAAGTATTTAATTCGCATTTATAATGCGAATGACCAACTGTAATAATTGGTTGGCATTACTTTCACAAGAGCATTAGCATGTGTATACCAGCAAAAAAAATTAAATGTAAACAACAAACATTTATCATTTTATTTGGCCTCAATTTTCAAATTATTTGATATATGTAAATAGAAATACATTTAAGTAGTTAACAGCCATATTCATTGACTTGCTTCAAAATTAGATTTATGGCAAAACTAATGAACGCGAAGATACAGCAAAATTAATTTTTTCATAGAGGTATGTTGGTTCTTTGGTCACAATAATCTTATGTAAAAACTTTAAACTACAAAATTTATGTCGTTTTCCGTTGGTCACTCCTAGCACTCTTTTTTCACTCCATCCACACTCCCAACACTCCAAAAACCTTCCATTTGCTGTTCGGAGTGATGATTTAGGAGTGTTTTTTCACTCCGGATTTCATTAAGGAGTGCTAGGAGTGCACTCTGAAAACACACATACTTTTTAAAGTATGTGTTGGATTAATTGTCAAAATAGTAAATTATTCTTCTTGGGATGTTCCGAAATTAAACTTATTGAAGAATTCATTTTAGTTTTAACTTCTACATAGATACACATATTACGGAAGGGAGTTTTTCATATTCCATTGGAATCAAAAAAGAGTGAAACACTCTGAAAATCCAATCGAAAACGACATTAATAAAAGTTTCTAAATTACAACCTAGAATGTTTTTTGTGTAACGTGAGACATAATCATAACGCTTAAGATCATAGACATAACGACAAATGTTATTAAAGGCCACATTAAGCTTTCTTCTAGTGTCTGAACGGCTATAAAAGGTAATTTGACATCATTTGACATATGTGTTAATGGAAATTATTAAAGCTCTGGCAAGCATTAGTCTTGTGAGAAATGGTGTATAGTGTTTAGACAATGACAGGCACCTTAGGCACCCGTACACTTTTCCAATAACGCTTCTGAAATGGTCATCCCATCCAAGTAATGAATTGAACAAGATTCCGAGATTTTTTTTGCCCTTTCGACATATTCGATTGGACTGCATCCTGAGGAAACAGCTGGAAAATAGCTTAAATCCAGTTTATTTTTAGAGACAGCTATACACTTTGAATTTTTAGGATTCAATTGGAAACTATTTTTCTCAGCCCAATCCACAATATTTTGCAACTCGCAGTTAAGCAGTCGAGGTCCCGGTGTTTTAAGTAAAGAAACTACCTTAGCATTTTTCCATACTGCAGGAAAACGTGAAGTGAGAATGATTGAGTTGAAAATATAAGTCAATACGGGCAGAATATGTGGGAGAATAATTTTAAGAAAAGGTGGATGGATATCGTCAAGAACAGCTGATTTAGATTTTATGCTTAGGATAGCTTTAACAATATCTGTTTGTTCAATTCTCGAAAATTGAAAAGAATTAGCACTGTTGCTACCAGCATGTGCTATAACTACAGAGGTAGGTCTTTGAGATTTTAAAAATGTAGTAGCATTAAGTTCATCCGGATTGATTGCATCCAAGTGTTGAGTTTTGTTACGCCCGACCCTTAGATCTCTCACATTTTTCCATAAAACTGAAGATGGTCATGGTTGACTGCTATCGAGCCGTTTGGAATAAAATATTTTTTAAGCTTGCTTGATCTTTGCGTTAACTGCACCTTCTAAGGATTTCGAGTTTTAAATTTTCCGAAAATCGTTATTATTTTATTTTGATTTGTATGTTAAAAGATTCAAACATATTTTAATTTAGATGTCAAAATATGTTTAAATAATAAGGATTTGTGAAAAACTTAAAATTCGAAACCCCTATCGAACTAGTTTTTCCGTAAACATTTTCAAAGGTGGAAAAGTTTAAATATGCATACAGATATTTACATACTTATGTATGTATGTATGTATGTGTGTCTAGTATAATCAATATGTTGATTTGTTTCCCTAGTCCCCTTTCACACAGGGCAACTGAGTTGCCGGCAACAAATAGTTCATAGGCGAGAAAGGCAGGAAGACAGAGGGGGAAATGAAATCTCCCCGGTCAACAAATTCAGGAAACTTTTTTGACGTTTCTCTTCACACTACGTTTGTGTGCGTTCAACCAAGGTAGTTTAAAAGGAAAATACAGCAAGTCTCCTCCAACTTTGTATCTGCGTGTGAAAGGTACAGGAGATTGTTAAGGAGATTTACCGCCATATTATTCACTCAATACATCTAGATTAAAAATTTAAATCCGGATGTAAATCATACAAATTCAATGTAAATTCATCTGGATTTAAATTTAAATCTGGATGTATCGAGTGAATAATATGGCGGTTAAAGAAAACGTCAAAAAAATCACCAGGAACTAGTATCTTCGTGTGAAAGGGGACCTATTTGAATAAAATTAACTATCTATTGTGGACGAATGTAGTCTCCATGTTTTGAATGTAATTCAACTTATGAATGAATTGAGTGCATACTTCAAGCTTTATTTAAAAAATTAAAGTCAGAATTCTACACGAAAGATGCATTTTCTTAAATTTGGGAGATTTGGTTTTTCAGGGAGATATATCTTGCGGCAAGTGACAAATACTCCAAGATTACCTCACTTTTGCCATGAGAAAGTGCCTCTCATTCAGGAGAAAGTTGATGCTGACTAACAACACACACATAGATATGTATCGTTGAGAATTGAAATCAACAAGGACTTGGTTCTCCACGAGATGCTACAAATTAATTTAATTTTAACTTAACTATAATCGTATACGTATGCAATTATCCAGTTAAGTAGAGATGTCAGATGTCTTCAGCTAAATTACCGAATCCTGCTATCAAAAAAGTTTATCAATTTATAAAAAAATTGTAAATGATTTTGACTTCTTATCGAGAAATCTTATTCAATAACTCTTCCTGCTGAGACGTTTCTGAGGTGAACTGGCTTAATCGATTGCCAATATACATAACTTCTGTCGACATTTTAACAAAATAACCGAAGTTTTTGTACAACCAACATTTTGTTGTGCCGACGATATGCAGGCTTTCCGTTCTTCTTCTGTTCCCGAGATCGAAAGCCAAAAATAGTTTAAGTACCGGAAATTTCCCTTAACTTGATGAATTTCTTGAAATTCATATGCATCACACTAAAATTGAAACATTCCCAAAAATTATTATTAGGTTTATGGCCTGCGTGACAATGGTTGCCTTGATTCGCAAATAATCTATGAACTTTAGATTTCGAAACTCAATCCTACTGACATGTTTTCTGAGTTAAAACATAATTTATTGGGTTATGAGACTGTTTGGAGTGTGACTTCGCTGAAATTTTACCATACATATTGAATAGTAATAAAACGATTAAATCGTAAATATTTGCAATATAAATACTTCAATAGGTGTTAAAGGGAGTGTGAAAAGGCACTAACCCATCCAAAAATGCCATTAAGCACGAACACTTGGTAGTTTACATAAAATATAACAACCGAAGCGGATCTTTTGTATGGGTTTTTAAAAGAACGTGGATTATGTGCAAATCCAGAGGAGAAAGAAGATAAAAACCGAGTGCTTGCTACTTGATAGTACAACTGGCTCAGGGTTTTATGTCATTCCGCAACTTTAGTACATGATACATGATGTTATTTTTTCAATCGATTCTCTGTTTTATATTAAATGCTTGATCTGTTTTTTTTTTTTATATTAAATGCTCTGATCAATTTTTAATGAACGAATTTTTTAACAACCAAAAAATTGCGGTGAGCTCTGAACTAGTATAAACACATCCTATGCAAATTTTTTAAATTTATATGAAAAGCAGCAGCGACAAAAAATTGAATAAACTTTATGAATTAAGGTTTTTCATTGTTTTGGGGGCCTCTTCATTTTTACTTGCGATATACATACAAAGGTACTATAGAGCAAATTATGGATTCGTGCAAAAAATAGAACTCGAGATAATAATCAAATTTGACATTATGATAATAGAGAACACGATAAAGTTGGTCCCGTAATTTTGTCTGTCTGTCTGTATGTCTGTCTGTACCTCGGCCTACAGCCTAAACCACTGAAGCGATTTTCTTTAAACTTGGAGCATAAGATTCTTGGGTGATTCCCTAGAGGGAAAATCCAGTATTTTTTTTAGCTCAAAAAATAAGAGTATTTGCCATAGAAATATTTTGAAAAATGTTGTTTGTCTCAAAAAGGGCTCTAAAGATTTTTATTTTTAATTTTGTGTGTACTAGTGGTGGTATGATCGACCCGACGGCCTTATTTCGCTACACGACTCTGCGGCCTTATTTATATTTAGTCGAAAAATATCAATTAAAATAACTAAAACACATAGAATTTAGGAATGGATAATTCTTAAAGTTTCAAGGGGGAAAGTATTTCGCAAAATTTCAGGTGTAATAAATTCTCACTCTCGGTGGGAATCAGCTCTATTTTGAAAAGTGGAACAGTTTCCCACTAAAGTGGAATAAATTCCCAGGTGGAACATATTCCCGTGGAATAAATTCCCTTCACCGCAAGAGGCAGTAGCCGTTTTTTTTTAATTATTATTATTAGTCCCGCATGACAGTCCATCGCAATTACCATCATGATACGGCTACTACATTTTCATTTCATTTTCAATTCGGCATTAATTTTTCATCCACTTGTTTTTGGACGGTTTGCCTTGTCGGCAAAAGGAAGTGAAAAATATTGATAATCCAACAAATAAATCCAAAGTTATAAGCTTATTACTGCACTCATATCGACTGTTTTTAGAACATTATTCATTCATGACCGTTCTCCACTGAAGCTTGTCTGTTGACGACGAACAATTTTACCTACTCTTCTTCGATATATCTTGATTTGTATGTCATTTTTTAACAATTCGTTTTCTCCCCGTATAGTTACGCTTGCTGAAATTCAACACTTGTGTTCGTTTATTTATTTTAATCATTTTGGTCATCTTTTGGTAACACCAACCAAATGCTGTCCCCCCATACGTTGGAATTAATTTTTCATATTCTAAATTCATTTGTACATTTCGGTCATTTCCAACCAAAAATTTGTAAGTTAACCCCTCTATAAGATGGATTTACATGTATCTTTATCTGCAAACATCAAGAAAAGTAGAGCGGGATAGAGTGATACCCAAAAACCGAATGTGTAGAAGAGCACCACCATGAAGATGAACATGTTTGTCTTCGCTAGAATCTTCATCTGCGTTCCTATAATCAAGATCTCTGCATTTTGTTCTTCTCTCTCTATCCAACAAACATACATTTTATATTTTGTATCCCTTATTTTTTGCAGGGCTCGCATGAAGATACATGTAAAGCCACCAATACGGTGGAGTTCATTTCTGATTAATTAAATACATTTTGTTTCTTTAATCATTTTGGTAACATCATAACTTTTTCAAATAGCTTCAATTTTTCAGATTTTCAGGCTTGTGTCTTTACATCGGGTCTCCACCTAAAAAATTTCATAGGTTACTATCTGTCGTTTTTGATAGAAAGAAAGAGCGATAATATACCATAAAATGTTGGTTGGGCATTTTCATAGCTTACTATCTCATTTGTTTAAAAAATTTCACAGGGCAAAGTTATGAAGTTAAAACAATTTAAAGCATTGATTTATTGTTAATTTTGCTTAAATCCACAAGAAAAAGACCAATGCTTCCTTTTGTCACCTACAAATAATTAATTACATTAAAAAAAAACACAAATAGAAAAAAAAGTTGAAGCAAACCCTAAAATGTTTGCTTTTTCATAGAATGCTATTCAAAGCTTTCTATGAGCAAAGCAATATATGGCAAGACATTTTTTATAGAATACTAGAAATAGCCTCCCTAGCATGTAAGGCCCATCGCGCACTAGGCAACTTTTCAACTTTTTTTTGCTAGCCCCAGCAATTTTTTGTTGCTTCCAATCCAATTACATTAGCTTATGGGAGAGCGCCCACTAAGCAACTTTTTTTTGCTCGGAGTTTCTCGCGAAACTTTTTTCCGGACAAATTTTTGTTGTTTACCCTCACCCACTACTCACTAGGCAATTTCAAGGTCATTTTTACATTTCAATTACAAATATTGAACCCAAAAGTTGCTCGGAAATTGCGTGGTGAGCGATGGCAAGCAACTCTGAGCAACTTTTAGTTGCGCAACAAAAAGTTGCCCGGTGGGCGATGGGCCTAATACAATTCATGAAATCTAGCCACCATGTTACAAAACACTGGCAACACTGAAAAATGGTTTTATTTCTAAACTATTCTCTTCTGGCATCACTTGAAGTGACGTTTAATGTCAGAAAACTGTTATAATTTGTTCCGTTTCCATTTCCATTTCGTTTTATAACAGATAAAACAAAAAATCGAACATTAAATTTAGCTTTTTTCGTCTTTGCGTTCGCCATCGGTAAATTTTTGGTGTGTAAAAAAAGCTACTTGCTCATAAAATAAATAATAAATTTGGATTTCGTACTTAAACACTTTGTTTGAAATGTTGAATTAAACCTATATAAACTGAGGTGTGTAGTAAAAGTTAATTCAAACATTTTAGTGAACAGATGTATTTTTGTGTTACTTGGGTTTCTTTAAGGTGCGAGTCCTGCAAATTGACAAAATGTCGGGCAAGCATCGCAGTTAATTTTTTTAAGGAAATATTTTTGTTTAATATTTTTGTGAAATAGTTTTAAATGTTATTTATTAGTATACATATTTATGTATGTATATGTATTTAAAAATCTTATCCACAGATTTTTGTCATTCGGAAAAAAACGTGATTTTTGGTTGTTCTTGTAATAGCGCTGATTGATTTTGTATACCTACACCCGTGGTTTTTGCCTTTTGGGGTTATGTTTATCACAAAGCGGAAAAAGTTAAAATTTTCCTTCTGCTTTTGATGGCACATTATTGTTAAACATATAAATTCCATTTAAATCTATGTTGAAAAGAAGAGTGATGGAAAACTATAACTTCGGAAGCCAGCAAACCTTTCTTAATTCTAATATATCCTAAGATAGTGTATGTAAGCTAAGCATGTAGGTATCAGGATTAAACTGCTACCTACTATGCAGATTAATGTTTGTTAAAAAATTCGAGTTTCGGCACTTTAATCATCAATTTAATACAAATCTGGAGTGCGTTAAGTTACGATGTGAACGCCATATAATCCCAAATTACAAAATGAAATAAATTATATATGATGTTGGGAAAACCACTGCGCAATCTATTCCTGAGTGTCCTGAACACAACTGCTTTTGTCCAACCAGTCCCTAAAAAAGGCGATTCCCCTGCACCCTCTGGTCGACCACTAAACTGTGAAATATTTCTCCTTTATCCTTATCCATGAATGTTACTTGCATCAAGGAGATTGAAAAGCTTTCTGTTTTAAAATGCAGCGAAGTACTTAGGTTTCCTAAGACGATGCAAGGAGTTTCTTCCCCTTCTGATCTGGCTACAATTTATAAGGCATATAGTATTGTGTTACTCATAGCTGGTCTGGTGCATCAAAAAAATCCTTGCACCTAATTGATAGATAGTCAGGCGGCGATCAAAGCTATTTCCTCTATTACCACAAAGTCTAAACTGGTGAATCGTCGTCGTAACGAGCTAAGATTACTCGGTACAGTAAATACAGTCATCCTTTGATGGGTCCCAGGACACCGTGACATACGTGGGAATGAAATAGCTGATGAACTGGCCAAGAAAGGGTCATCTCTTGACCCGAGCCAAATTGATTCCCCAGTGTTGATGCCACTAGAACCGGAAAAATGCAGAATCCACCAGAGTTTCCTCAAAGCCGCAAACGACAGATGGTCAGCACTTGATACCTGTCGGGTCTCTAGGAATCTAAGGTCGGATCTTTCTAAGAAAAAAAAATCTCGAGCTAAGCAGACCTCAGCTGTCATTGCATTGGATTTTTGTTCTTGGGAAATTTATTCCGTGGGAGATTCACGATAGCAGAAAAATTTTCTTGGGAATAAAATATTCCGTGGGAGACAGAATTCCCCGGGAGATTCCATATAGGCCCCAATGCGAATCCAAATAAGCAGAATTGAATTGGTATAACCACATCTGACTTATGCAGAGGGTGCCATGATGAAGAGGCGAAAAAGTGCTCCTATCACTTCCTTTGTGAAGAAAGAGAGCCCTCGGAGAATACTTTTTCGACGAATTGGGCGACATATCGTGTTTGCCACTAAAGAACATTCTGAAATTCGTCCAGAATTTCCCATCCAAGGGACCTCTGGATGGAAAACCGGGTCATAAACGAAGATCATGTCTCGGTATTCACGGACGGCACAAAGACGGATAAAGGGGTAGGGTCAGGTATCTTTTCAGACAATCCACCCCTAAATATATAAATAAACCTTCTTTATTTCTGCAGTGCTTTTCAAGCGGAAGTGCTTGCAGTTTATGAAGCCGCAAGGAGTGTTGCCACATTCGAATTAGTAAACAGGAATATCGACTTCTGTTCAATCCATTTCATAAAATATTAATGTTTACCTTACATTCGCGTTATGATCGCGCGATCAACCGCGGAGGCAAATGAAACACACGAACCCTTAAAAAAGGGACCAAAAAGAACTTATTCCACGAACATATCCCATGATGGGATCAATTTGTTTGTTTCATTGCCTCCCGGTCCGAATGCAAAATCACCTATACATACATAATTACATTCGTTCTGCTCATTCTTTTTCTATTCAATCGTCAACCTCGCCGCCGTCAACGTCAACCACTCGACCACCATCGCCACCATTGCCACCATTCCAAGTAAACGAAAAAGTATAACTTATATCTACCTACTTAATTGAATATTATACTTAATTACAATAAAGAAATACCATACCAAGAGATCGGTGTGTTTAATATATTGTATAAAATGCGAAGATAATCAGTGACCCGAACATTTGGTCCATTCGGCCGGACGCCATTTTATTAAAATTTTGCAATATTGGTGCAAATCAGTGAGGCAGCTGGGCAATTGAATTTCATTAACACTATTGGGTAGTGTTTTGCGAAGCTGTTCATCGCCCAAGCCTAGTTGTGATATCTTTTTTTGGAAGACGTAAGAGGCCCGTCACAGTAAAGACTCCCTTGCATTGTCTTGCAAACTGTGGTTAATTTGTGGTGAGGTGACGCATGTGGCAGTGGTATTGTGGTATTTCGACCACTCATTTTTGTGCAAACACGCATGATATATGGTCGCATGATATAAGGTGACCCGTTACATGGTCAATACCAAGTTCACTCACGGTGGACATTTTGTGTGAGAAGGTGACCCGTATATTGCCAACACCTAAGCGTTGTCCAGTTAGCTGATGTACCGCAGTGTTCTTGGGTGAAAATTCACAGAAAAAGTTCAAAGAACTGCATAGTCAGATTCATCATCGTCGTCAGCATCTTCATCATCGTCGTCAGCATCTTCATCATCGTCTTCAGCATCGTAGTCAGTATCTTCATCATCGTCGTCAGCATCTTCATCATCGTCAGCATCTTCATAAACGTATAGTCAGCATTGTCATCGAGATCATCAACGTATTCAACATCATCCTTGCGGCCATCCTAAATTTTGGATTTGTACAGGTACATTTACAATTTTTTACCATTTGCTTGAGTTTTGTGATTCATTTTACATATTAAAATACAAATATATTGATATACAATTACGGGAGTTATTTTTTGAACGAAATTCGGTGCGTTTATAAATAACGGGTTAAATATATTGTGTAAACGGTAAAATTGATACGTTATATATATAAATAAGCGGTAAAATTGGTACGTTATATTTATATATATATACAGCTAAGCGGTAAAATTGGTACGCTTGAGAGTGGTAAGCATTTTGCTTTATTTAGTAGAATATACAACGCGGTGTTTGTTTTTTTGATTTTACATTTCATTTGAAATGAGTTTGGAGGTTTTAATTTTGGCATGCGATGCGCTCGTTGATTTTCACGCATCTTTTAAAGAAAAACCCGGTAAAAGCCTAAAAAAATCGGCTTTTGAAGCATATCGGGTAGAACTTCAAGCTCTTTGGCTTGATGTTAAAAAAGCGTATAATGAAGTTATCATTGCGGCAGCCGACGATGACGATCTCATGGCGTCACTCGGTGAGGTTAAGGCAAAGTATAAGAAGTCATCGGACACTTATATAGAATTCCTTAGCGATATTCTAGAGGCAACGCGGCCAAGTGAGGGTAAAGTAAAATTGAATGACGAAAAGATTGACAGTCACGCATTAAACCATAATATGCATCTTCCGCCGTGTGAAACGGAAATATTTTGTGGCAATTTTATCAAATGGCCAGCATTTAGGGACATGTTTACGGCACTTTACATCCGACACGCAAAGTTAAGTCCCGTTCAAAAACTTTTCCACTTGCGTGCTCGGACTAAAGATCATGCCTTAAGCATTGTCTCTAAATTTGAGATAACGGATGATAATTTCGAGGCTGCGTGGGCAGCTCTCAAAGAACACTACGAAAATAAAAGAGTTTTAGTAAATAATCATCTTAGTGTTTTGCTTGGTCAGTCACGTATAACGGTTGAATCGGCAGCTGCATTAAAGGAATTGCAGAGCAATATTAATGAAGCAGTCATAGCTTTACGGTCGTATAGTATTGAGGTGAATAAGTGGGACGCGATAATAACCTACGTGTGTGCGACTCGTCTGCCTCAACAGACTTTAACCCTTTGGGAAGAATCGCTTGAAAATCCAATGGAAATTCAAACATGGGAAAAAATGAATAGTTTTCTCACGAATAGGTACCGGGTTCTAGACAATGTGTCAGATATGCACAAGGAAAATAAATTATCAAAAGTTTCGGTTTCTAAACAGCAGTCTTCAAGTACAATTCCTCGGGTTCGCACACACCACGCTCAAGTTAATTCGCAATGTAAAGTTTGTAAGGGGGCTCACGCATTACGTGTTTGCCCAGATTTTTTGAAAATGAACGTTTCTCAACGGAGAAATACGATTCGGAAATTAAAGTATTGCTACAATTGTCTAGCGTTTAATCACTTGGTAACGGCTTGCCAGAGTGAGAGTACGTGCTTTCATTGTAAGGGAAAGCATCACTCATTATTACATATTGATCAAAGTGCTTCGGGGAGCTTAGCTTCTAATATACAGTCCACTCAAACTTCAGCTCCAAGTACAAGTCAAAATTCACAGCAATCATTCTCTATTGAACATTCCGGGGTTCAATATGCTGTACCAAGGGACAGTACAAATTTCAAGTTTTCAAGTAAGGATGAAAACCCTAATGTTAATGCCAAAGCATTCTTTGCAAAAACACAACGGACAGCTCTTTTAGCTACCGCGATAGTTCGAATTCGTCAAAATCAAACTGATTTTGAGTGGCGGGCGCTTATTGATCCGGGTTCGGAAATCTCATTTATTTCCGAAGAAGTTCAAAAAAGGTTAAAGTTGCCCGTTCGATCGGTGAGAGCAACGGTTGCAGGCGTCAATTCTTCGGTGACGGCCACTTCATCCGAAATGTGTTCATTCACCCTCAGATCGAAATTCGATAAAAAATTTACTCTTTTCGCTCAGGCACTTGTTCTCAAAACGGTTTCAGACAGTTTGCCTTCCATTTCCGTCGAAGTGGGGAATATTCAAAATGCGTTTGAGTTTCCCCTTGCGGACCCCCATTTCAATCAAAGTTCGAAGATTGATTTGTTAATCGGTGCGGATTTATATCCATTTATTATTCGGGATGGATTAAAACATAATGTGTTTCAGAGAATTATGGCTCAAAACACAGTATTCGGATGGGTGTTACTGGGTCCGTTAGAAAATCGCACCTCTCATTTTAATTCCCACTTTACCAGATCATTGTCTTTTTTCAATGAAGTAACGTTAAACGATGAAATTCAAAAGTTTTGGCAGCTGGAAGAGCTTCCACAGATCCCAGTATTAACAGCCGCAGAACAACATTGTGCAAATCTCTTTGAAGAGACGACATACCGTGATAAAACGGGTCGGTATGTTGTAAGGCTACCGTTTAAAGAAGATTCTCTGCACAGTTCAATGTTAGGAAATTCGTATGAAATTGCGAAACGACAATTTCTACGAAACGAAAAGCGTCTTTTAAGCAATCCCAATTTAAAAAATGAGTACGATTCGGTGTTGTCAGAATATATTGACTTAGGGCATATGAAGCCAAGTGATTCGGCTGATACATTTTTTGAAAATGGATTATCATATGTTATGCCACATCATGCAGTGATAAAACCGGAAAGCCTAACAACAAAAGTTCGCGTTGTTTTCAACGCATCATTTGCCTCTTCAAGCGGGAAGAGTTTGAATGATATTTTGTATCCAGGCCCTGCACTCCAAACCGATATTACGCTCTTGATGTTAAATTGGCGGCTTTATAAGTACGTGTTCAATAGTGATATCGAGAAGATGTATCGGCAAATAAAAGTTTATCCCGATCAGACTCCCTTTCAAAAAATTTTGTTTCGTGAAGACCCAAAGGATCCTTTAAGCGTTTTCGAAATGTTGACACTTACATTTGGTGTTTCCTGTTCGCCGTATTTAGCAATTCGTTCGTTGCACCAGTTAGCTAGTGAAGTCAAGAGTTCTCATCCTTTAGCGTCAAGTATTCTTCTTAGAGAGTTGTTTGTAGATGACGTTTTATCAGGTGCGCATGACATGTTCACTGCATTGCAAGCTCAATCCGAATTAATTGAGGTTTTACAATCTGCCGGTTTCAATTTGAGAAAGTGGACATCGAATGCAAAGGAGTTGCTGAGACCTCTCCCTAAGACTTCACTTCTTAACGAAGATTTCCTAAATATCGATGATAAAAGTTCGGTCAAAATGCTTGGTATAAAATGGAAGGCTACCGTGGATACATTTTCTTTTTCGGTTCAAGCAGTTCCTCAGTCAAACTCTATTACAAAACGTTCAGTTCTATCAGTGATTGCAAAATTGTATGATCCCATAGGGTGGTTGGCTCCTATTGTGATCACAGCGAAAATACTGATGCAACAAATTTGGAAGGACAAGACCGATTGGGATAGTTGTCTTTTTCCCGCGACAGAACAGAGATGGAAAGTTTTTGTTGCAAATTTGCCCGAAGTTGCAGACATTCGTATTCCACGATGGGTGGATTACACTCCGCATGCGGTTTCACAGATACACGGGTTCTGTGACGCATCGGAAAAGGCCTATGCGGCGTGCATTTATTTGCGGGTGCAACACCACAATAAAATTACTTCTCATCTGTTGTGGGCGAAATCGAAAGTTGCACCAGTAAATACTGTATCGCTACCAAGGTTAGAGCTACAAGGTGCTGTTTTGTTATCCAGAATGATAAATTCACTGTCAAGTTCTCTTCAAATTCAAAACATTTCGTCAGTCAATTTGTGGACAGATTCCACAATCGTATTAGCCTGGCTTCAAAAACATCCAAGCTCCTGGAAAACTTTTGTGGCTAACAGAACAGCGGATATCTTGAAAAATACAAAAGTTGAAAATTGGTCTCATGTAATTTCAGCCGAAAACCCTTCTGATTTAGCCACGAGAGGAGTATCCCCGGTTGAGTTAAAGGAAAGTTCTTTGTGGTGGAACGGTCCCCACTGGTTGTTAAAACCTCATTCACAATGGCCACGATCAAACCATGATCCAGTTGATGAGTCAATTTTGGAGTCCAAATCCGTTCAATTATTTAATAATCAACTTGTACATGATTTTGAGGAGGACCTAGCCAAATTTTCCGATTGGCACAAGGCTGTGTGTGTGTTTGCCTACATTAAGAGGTTTTATCATTCTTTTAAAAAGCGCGGAGGCGCGAAATACTCATCTCCAGAACTTTCATACGAAGAAATTAGCTTAGCAAAACAGACATTAATAATACTCACACAAAAAAAGTATTTTCACAAGGAATATTGCGATTTAGCACAGGGTAAACAATTAGCTGCGAAAAGTTGGTTGGGAAAGTTCAATCCTATAATTGATGATAAAGGTATCATGCGTTCAAACGGTAGGTTAGCGCAATCAACTTTATCGTATAATGAAAAATTCCCAGTTCTTCTGCCATCCAAGTGTCTCTTTATTCGGCTCTTTGTAGATTATGTCCATAAGCTTTCATTGCATGGTGAAATTCAGCTAATGATGCGCATGATAAGATCCGAATATTGGGTACCTAATATTAAAAAACTGGTGAAAAAATGTATTTTTGAATGTACAGTCTGTACTCGGTACAAAAATCATGTTCAAACGCAACTAATGGGTGCACTACCTCTAGAGAGAACCGTAATAAGTCGTCCTTTTACGAATACGGGAGTGGATTTTGCCGGACCCTTTATGATAAAAACGTACTACGGTCGAAAAAGCCGTTTAGACAAAGGGTACGTATGTATCTTTGTGTGTTTTGCAACTCGTGCTATACATTTAGAACTCGTTAGTGACCTAACGACACCAGCATTTCTTGCTTCATTTACGCGTTTTATTTCTCGTCGAGGAACTCCGACAAAAATGTTTTCCGACCACGGAACGAATTTCGTTGGTGCTTCTAGAGTTCTCCTCTCAGACTTTCACAAATCGCTGTTACATTGTCCTACGGCAGTCGCCCACAATTTTTCACATTTAAAGTGGAATTTTATTCCCCCCGGATCACCTCATATGGGTGGATTATGGGAAGCGGGAGTAAAAAGTTTTAAACGGCATTTCAAAAAAGTTGCAGGAAATGAAAAATTCACTTTTGAAGAATTCACCACTTTACTCACTCGAATTGAGTGTACTTTAAATTCGCGACCATTGTCACCGATGTCTGAAAATGTGTCAGATATTGTTCCTTTGACCCCTGGTCATTTCCTCACCGGAGGATTATTAACAAGTTTGCCAGAACCATCATATATAGATGATTCGCTAAGTATCATGAATCGGTGGAGAAAATTGCAAATTCTTCATCATCAATTAAGTGCTCGTTGGAAGGAAGAATATTTAAAGGAGCTTCATAAGCGGTATAAATGGAAATATCCACAAAGAAATATTCAAATCGACGATCTCGTTATCCTTCGCAATGAAAATTTGCCACCCAACGAGTGGCGCCTTGGGAGAGTCATCCAAGTGCACGCCGGACATGATAATAAAATTCGCGTCGCGGAGGTTCGAACCGAAAAGGGAATCGTCATGCGGTCAATTGCCAAACTTTGTATACTCCTACCTCAAAAGTAGAATGAAATCGTTTTTTTTAATCGATAGTCTTTTCAACCAAATTTATGAAAATGACATAAATTTCAAGCAATAAACTTACCATTCAAAAAAAAAAATTTTTTTTTATACATGTACTTATCTACAATCCCGAAATTTCGTTCATCTGAATATTCATATTGGTATCAGAGCAAAAAGGCTCAATATACTCATGCAACTGGATAAAACTTTGTATCTAGTGCCTTTAAATTTTGCAACACAATATTATGTATGTACTACTTATATATTATATTCATTGAATTTTAAATTTTATAACTTTAAATTTTGCAAAAAAAAAGATTTTTGTATTACTTATTAATTGATAATATCTTTATTAATTTTGAACTTTATTGAATTTTGATTCTCATAAATAAATAAAGTAACTTAAATTTATTGTTTTGGTGTGTTGGTGGCCTAGGATAATTTAATTTGCAAACAAGGTTGCAAGGCGGGCGGTAATGTTCAATCCATTTCATAAAATATTAATGTTTACCTTACATTCGCGTTATGATCGCGCGATCAACCGCGGAGGCAAATGAAACACACGAACCCTTAAAAAAGGGACCAAAAAGAACTTATTCCACGAACATATCCCATGATGGGATCAATTTGTTTGTTTCATTGCCTCCCGGTCCGAATGCAAAATCACCTATACATACATAATTACATTCGTTCTGCTCATTCTTTTTCTATTCAATCGTCAACCTCGCCGCCGTCAACGTCAACCACTCGACCACCATCGCCACCATTGCCACCATTCCAAGTAAACGAAAAAGTATAACTTATATCTACCTACTTAATTGAATATTATACTTAATTACAATAAAGAAATACCATACCAAGAGATCGGTGTGTTTAATATATTGTATAAAATGCGAAGATAATCAGTGACCCGAACAACTTCTTTATTGACAGTCAGGCGGCGATTAAAGCTATATCCTCCATCGTCACAAAGTCTAAACTGATAAATCGTTGTCGTAACGAGCTAAGATCATCGGCGCAATAAATACAGTTACCCTTCGATGGGTCCCAGGACACTGTGACGTACGTGGCAATGAAAAGGCAGACGAACTGGCCAAGAATGGGTCATCTCTTGACCCCAGCCAAACATATTCCTCTGTATTTATGCAACTAGAACAGGAAATAAGTAGAATTCACAATAGTTTCCTACAAGCCACAAACGGCAAATGGTCAGCAATTGATACCTGTCGGGTCTCGAGGAATCTATGGCCGGAAATTTATAGGAAAAAACAGATTAGCTTCTCAAGCTAAGCAGACCTCAACTGTCACTCTTGGTGGGAATCCTAACGGGCCACAACTCAATGGGAACCCACATGAGCAGAATGGGTATCACTACATCTGATTTATGCAGAGGGTGTCAGGACGAAGAGGCGGAAGAGGGCTCCTTTCAATTTCTTTGTGAATGCCCCAGCCTAGCAAGAGCCAGAAATACAGCCCTCGGAGAATACTTTTTTGACGAATTAGGTGATATCTCGTGTTTGCCACTAAGAAACATTTTGAAATTTGTTCAGAACTCAGAATCGTTCAGGGAGGCTCCTATACGTACACCTAACCCCTAAGCTCCAGTAACTCGTCTCCTTACCCGTCCTTAAATCTTCCTTACCTATATCCTGGGGAGCACAATGGATCCACTGAGATCCGAGTGAGATAATGCTTGTCGTATTATCACCCCTCCAATCCTAACCTAACCTAACCTACTTTTTTAATTTGAGACAAATTTACACTCAATCCTCCTTCTAAAACGGTCGCACTGTGTTAAAAAATAACTTTCAAAATATAGCCAAATCCCTAAGTGCGTTAATCATACAAAACTGTCGACTATTATAGAATTTGTACTTTTATAATTAGTATGATAAATTCTGGAATTAAAAAAAATCCCAATTTTCAAATTCTCGGTTAATTGAATCCCGAATACACCTAAAAAATTTAAACACAAACAAAATTATAGAAATGGTCGTTCATGTTGTAGAGTTGTTGGTGAACACATACACAAACATATCTCCAACTTTTTTGGTTTCCCTACTATGTAACTCGATTCTTATGTAAAAATGTTCGAATTCGCAAACTCTTTTACTGTAGCTAGTACTAAAAAACGAAAATCGAACGGCTAATAGTCCTGCCAACTATTCTTTCGGAAATTTAGTACCAACTTATTTTAAATAAGATGCCAATTCATGTATGTATATGTTCGTTCTATATTAAATGTGTTGGCGAGCAGACAATATATTACGGAGCACTCAGAGTTTATCCGAATGCTTTAAAAAAAAAACAAAGAAGCATACAAAAATCGCAGCTTTACAGACCAACTTCTCACGCTATTTAAATGGAAGGCTTAGCGTGATGTAGACTAATGGAAAAAGATTGTTTTTGTTGGAATGAATTCCAAATGGATTTGTCTCTAATTCAACCTGCGTTTAATTTTTGCATGTGTCCTGGGTTTTTTTTCGAAAGTAATCCAAACATTGGCACTATTGTCCATGTTTATTGATGAAGATTTACATAGTTTCAATTTGGTACTACTGGCATCCGATTCTCTTTCAAACATAGTACCACATCAACGTAAAATCGGATTCAACTTTCGAATAGAATCAAAAGTAGAATCAAGTTACATGGAGTTAGGACAGGAAGAGGAATCAGGAACAAAAGGATTATAAAAATTTTCAAATTTGAAAAAGATATTCATTTTTTTTCTGTGATTTTTTTTGGTAAATTTGTTTTTTTTTTTTTCTTTTCAAATCTTGTCAGTATTGGAAAATCAGTAATGGAGACCTGTGAAAAAAAAATGGACAAAAATAGGTTTTTTCTTTTCCATTTTTTCATTTTTCCATTGTACGACTTTGATCATTCGGTCCGGAAAACGGTTCGACGGATCAATTTAAAATTTTACAGAAATATTGGTTGTCATTGATCTTCAAAATGTATGTAGTACCAAATTAAGCAATACATTTTTGCAAAGCGGTGAAAGTCTATAAAAAGTGGTTTTTTTGAACTAACGGTGAAGATGAAGGCAAACAAATAGCTAATTGTAAAAAAAAGTTTTATGGGTGATCAGTGATCGAAAGTCAAAAGTCTCCTTCATTTAAAGCCAGATATTTTTCGGCAAAAAAAAAAAAACTGTAAAACGACAAAATATTTTTAAATAATAATTTTTTTTTAAGAATATCAATACATTATTGACTCAATAAAATTTTTCAAGGAGAATTACGCTTTTCAAAAAAAAGGAAAAGAAAATAAATATCTTTTTTTGTCTCATGCTGTTTCATGGTTGGAAATAATGGTTTCTTGAAAAAAATCATCACAAAAATTTCTTAATACAAAAACATAAAACTTTTTGTTTCATCTCGATACAAGACTTTTCACTAAGACACAGCTCTTAAAAAAACATTAAAAAGAAAACGAACAAACTTTTGTTCCCTTAATTTTTTTTGACTAGTATTGCTTTCTCAGAAACGGCTCTAACAATTTGGACACAAATTTCAGATTTTAGTTTTATAAATGTTAGTAGCCGTGACATGATGGTTAGCCAACTAATAACAATAATAATAAAAAAAAAAAAAAAAACGGCTACTGCCTCTTGTGAGGAATTGACAAAACCTCCAAGAGTATCTCTTGTCATAGAAAAGTGCCGCTCACTTTAGCCGTTCGGATTCAGCAGTAAACTGTAAGTCCCCTCCATTCCTGCAGACACGCACACAGGAATGGTTGAGAGTTGTAAGTCACTAGCAGAGATGTAAAAGAATGCACTCATTTTAGAGCTGCAGTTAATTGAATAAAAAGACTTACTTTAAAGTACTTTTCTTCACCTCAGTAGGTACTTCAACTTCAAAAAATAATTCCCAATCAATTTTGAAGTCTTTAATTATGCAATCATTTTAGGCAGTTAAAATACTAAAAGTTAAAGGAATGCAATACAGACGGCTTGAATTTTTCAAAACTATTTTTTCACCTGAATTTTTAAATTACATATGACCATCTAATACTACGTTTCCACCAACCACAAAACCGAGATTTAGACAGATTTACCTTAAATCTTCTTCAAATCCCGAATACAATTTTATTTCCTAAATCTCGAAGATTTGAAATAAATCTCGTTAAATCTTCATAGGTCCAATAGTCTTAAAACTTTAACTGGCCAAAAACTATTAATTACATCTTAATTATTATCTTTCTTTATTCGGAGTATGGTAATAAAGAGTGTACACGAATAATTTCCTAAATTTTTACATTTATGTAAATATTCGGAACACTTCTATTTTTTTTTTTATTTTTTTGCAAAAAAAAATATTACCTGGCTTTCAGTATAAGGCGACGTTATGTACATACATAAGTAATTTGGAAAACGTAATATTTCATGTTTTGAACAGAAAATTTTAGAAAAATTTCCCGTTCCTGAACAGCAAGTTCAGTAGGTATAGCACCTAACTAAATAATTTGTTCTAAACAACGATATATGCAGTTTTAATTTCGTTCAATCTGAAACAACCTTACTCAATTTTATCGGCTTAACTTGATTGTATTATGCTAGACTGGAGTCCTTCCTCCTGCTCAATAAAATTGATGGAAAATCACTGAGATCTCAAAAGCGTGAGCTGGGTTAATTTGACAAAAATTGGTAAGATGACATTTCAATTTTTCATCTTAAATTGCCGCTTTTTTGTAAAAACCAGAGCCTAGCTTTTCTAGGACTGCGTACTTGCAAATAATTGTCACAATGGTTTTTAATCTGAGTGCCAAATTAAATAAAAATAAAAATGCATGAAGTTGAACGCGTTTGAAAAATATTTTGGTGTCTATTTCTATTTTGCAGTATTAGAAAAAAATACAATATTCTATCAAATAATTTTCTTAATCTCAGCCGATGTGATTGATTGTAGTACTCTTGTGGTTCATTAAAACTACAAAAATCGAAAAATTGTATTTACAATTGCAGCATGTCAAAATCACAATTAAATTGATCAAGCAATAAAGAAGCACAATAAGCTAATTGTCATTGTTTGTTAAGTTTTTGTTTGGGCTTGGAGCGTACTTAAATCTACCGGGAATTGATTTTAACTGGTTGAAATTACCTTTACAATTTACATGTTGTTTTAAATGTATAGTTTTCGTTATTATCTTTATCTTTTCCTTTTCAGCTAGTTTTTTAAGATTTTTTCAAAAAAAAATGTAATTTTTTGATGATATATTTATAACAAACCAGAACTCTCACATAATCAAACAAATATTTTTTTCCATTCACTTCTAGTTGATCAAAAAAAAAAAACATTTTGAATTTTTAAGAACTTCGGATAAAAATAAATAAACAAACAACTCACCTATCTGCCCTCAGATAACCCAAATTTTGTCCATATCATCTCATTACTCTTCTGCCATCATAAGTTTTCTTAAGGAGATCAACTGCCATAAAATGGCCAATCAACCAACTAAGGGTCCACCGTACCCAAAAGTAAAGTATTCCGATGCGAAATTCCGTGACATTATTCCAGATTTGCCTCTTTTTGAAAGCCTTAAAATCCAATATAAAGCCAAAGGGGTTTGGTTTCAAATGATATCTAAGCGTGGCAATTTCTACAATTGCGAATGCTGCGGGGTAGACAATGTAGGGCCAACAGTAATTGTCTCCCATGTACGCGGCAAGAAACATCGCTTAGCCTTACAAGCCGCTGATAGGCTCTTTCATCCACAATATACAGCTCCAAAGCCAACAAAGTCACCTGCACGTACACCCATTCTAGACGCTTATATGGGTGTTGAAGACAAACCATCAGGTACGAATGCTTCTAGAACTAAACCTAACCCTACGAATTCTGCACCTAAACCAAAACCAGGACCACTTTCTGCGCAAAAACCCAAGCCAGAAGGTGATTCTGTTCAAAAATCAAAGCCAGAAGGTGACTCTGCGCAAAAATCAAAGCCAGAAGGTGACTCTGCGCAAAAATCAAAGCCAGGAGGTGACTCTGTGCAAAAATCAAAGCCAGAAGGTGACTCTGCGCAAAAATCAAAGCCAGAAAGTGAATCTGCACAAAAATCAAAGCCAGAAAGTGAATCTGCAGAAAAATCAAAGCCAGAAGGTGCTGCCGCACAGTCAAAGCCTACATCATTTCAGAAACCAGGTCCTGCTTGCAGTAAAAAGCCAATGAATGCTACTAATAACAAAGCTACAGGTACACCCCCTGCTGTTGCAAAGCCTAGCGAAAATTCAACATCTTCTGAATCCAAAGAAACTGCAGTTGAAAAAAAGGAAAATGTTGAACAAAAACCTAAAGAATCACCAAAACCTACGAAAGTTCTTGCGACAGATTCAGAAATAGTTATACTTGACGATGATGATGACGATTTGCCACAGAAAAAAGAAAGTCCTGAGGTCAAAAATACTACTATTGTAGGTCAGGCCATTCCAGTTGCTGAAACCGCTGTGCCGAAATCACAGAGGCTTCAGAAACGTAATTTGAATGTTCAAGCACCAAGGCAATATCAAATGGAAGGCAATAAAGCTGGAAGTGGAATTCCGCCTGCTGACCGAGTTATTAACCCTGCAGCAGTTATAGCCCAATCGGCAGAAGAACAAAACGAAGATGACAAACCGCGCTATCAACAAAACCGGGTCATAATACCCTCGGTCAATAGGAAAAGAGATCTAGCAAATCAACAACCACCTGCTGACCAGCAACCAAGCTTCTCGAAAAAGACCTTTTCCCCAAAAGAAACAGAATCTGGCGAAGGCATAATCGGTGTGGAATACGTTGTTAAGATCCTCAAGGTCTACAACGATCCCGACCCGTTCTACGAGTGCTGCTTATGTGAGGTGGTCATGGATGGCATTGGTATGCAAACTCACTTGCTAGGGTACAACCATCGCTACAAGTATATAGAAAAACACTTCCCAACATGTTTCAATCAATATAAAGAACACATTGGCAATATTCAGGTGTTGGGCATTATTTTGGAACGCGTTGCAAAGGCAATTGAAGCCCATCATGGTAGGGAGTTGCCATATGAGTGTCTGAGTGGAGAATTCCGTGCAAATCGTCATGGAGTTATGACAACTGTGTACTCCTTCCGACATGCCTCAGAATATTCAGGCCCTTCATTTACAAACGTTGTAGATGCTAAGGAAGTGGATGAGTTAATGAAGAATAAAGTTGCGTACATTCCGCCAAAGCCAGATCCGAAGAGAAAACCTACGTTTGACACACGCAACAGTGGTGCTCCAGTTGCAAAGAAGGGAAGAGTGGAACGTGAACGTGAACGTGAGCGTGATCGTGATCGTAATCGCGAACGTGAACGTGAACGCGAACGTGAACGTCCATATCTTGCTTCTTCAGGCCGCGGTAACAATGCACGTGGTGGCGAAAGTGGAGGGGGTTCTTCTAATCGTCGCCCATACCGTCCGGAACCAGAGCCGGAGAGCACGGTTGATGATGCAACCCACAAATTATTGGTTGAGGAATTCCTCAACCAAACCCGAGGAAAATCACGATCCCCCACTGGACGTAGAAGACGTCATAGATCGCGTTCTCGATCACCGCATCGACCGCACCGACGCCGCTCTGTATCGCCCTTGCGCGAAGGAGACATATGGCAAGCCTATCGACATCTTGTCGATCGTTCCAAAAATGAGTTGGATCAGTTGTATAAAGAATATCGCAAAGACCCAGAGAAGCATCCTGTTTACGATGAAGAATGGCGTAAATTCTGGAAGCATCGTAAGGACCAATTGACCCGCGAAGGTCTCGATCACAGGAACTATGACTTCCAACCTGAATGGGTTAGATATTTCGCTGTGCGCATCGAAGAACTCTATGATGAAGCTGTAGAAGATATCAAAATAAGCTCAAGAAGACGTTTGATTTTACCAATGACCAATGACGAGCTAGAGGACAAGAAATATCACGTGAAGGTCGTTAGTACAGAGCCAGAAGAACAACAGCAATTCCAAGAACAGAAGAAACAACACGGAACCAAATCAGATCATCCATCATTCATCGAAACTACCGCAAAGACATCGGTAGTAAGTGTTTTGAGATTGCTGACAGCTTTGGAAGACTACCTGGGTAGTTTGGGACCTAAAGTGGTTGATCTGCTTTCGAAGGCGCTTCTCATAGAGAAAACCAACCCAAGAGAAATCAATGAGATCATCTTAAATCTGGAGAACTGTACTATCCTCGAGACAGCTATGGAAAAATTGAAAGGTGTTCTGATTGCTGGACTATTGGAAGGTCCAAAAGTAAGAGCATTCAACAATGTCATCACAGAAACCGATAAAATTTTGAGAATTGCTTATAAGATAAGGCAGGCAAATCCTCAGCCTTTGGTAAACAGGCCAATGCCTGTGCCCGCTCCCAAGGTTCCGCAACAAGATTTTCAACAAAAATCATTCTCGCCGCAGCAACAGAATATAAATAGTGGTGGTGGTGCTAGTAGTGGTGCAGCTGCTAGTTTGCTATCACAAATCGATAAAAAGGAATTGGCAACCAAACTGGCTGCAGCTCTAACAGCTCAAGGAAAAACAGATTTTAATCCAGAGCAGCTGCAGCAATTGATTGCCGTTTATTCGTTGATCGATAAAAAGAAAAGAGATTCGGCAGCTGCTTCAGATAAACAAAAAATGACACTTTCCGATACATTGACAGCATTATTGAATCCATCCTCGGGCAAAAGCGGCGATGCCAGTGGAAACTTGCCATTACTATCCAATCGAATGGCAGTAGGAGCAGGAGGCGGAGCTAGAGGAGAAAACTTTTCGAATAATTCACTTAATTCATCAATTTCCAATTTCGTAAGCATGTTGAACAGGGATGGTCTTCCGTCTGGTGGTAATTCTAATGGAAGTGACTCGGACATGTGGCAAAATTTACAAAACATACAGAGTTCGTTGCGTTTACAAAATAATTCTTCAAACGCTGGCGGAGGTTTTGGAAATGCAAATATTGGGCGGGATTATGGTAATAATTCCATAAGTGCAGGAGGTGGTGGGGATTTTAATAGAAGTGGATTCGGTGGCCCATCTGTAAACGACTTCAATTCTAGTCAAAATTTCAATCGAAGTGGATTTTCTGGAGGAAACAATAATTCTACGAATAATTTTGAGGCCGGCTTTCGTTCAGGCTTCCAAGGCATGAACAATAGCAACCCCTCAAGAATGGGAGGAAACGATGATATGATCAGTGGAGGAAGAGGAGTAAATGATATGATGGGCAGCAGAAATGATATGATGGACATTGATGGACGAAGTGGTAATGATATGATCAGTCGCGGAAGAGGAGGAAATGATATGATGGCTGGAGGAAGGAGAACAGGACCAAGTGGTAATAATAATAACTTCTCTGGCGGCGGAAGTAATTTCCCTTCACGAGGATCTGCTGGAACAGGAGCGAACAACACTTTGGGTTTTGCGAGAAGTAGCTTCCTTGGTGGCGGAGCATCTAACTCTGGGGCTGGCGGTTATAATAGTACTTTCCCTGGACTAAGCAATTTCTCTACATCTATAACGCCTAGCGGTGGAACTAATAGCTTTCAACGAAATTCGCTAGGTGGAATTGGCGGAGGAGGAGTCAGCAATGGACCGCAAATGGGAGGAGCCAATTTCAACCGTGGTGGAAACAGTGGCCAACCTAACTTTAGTGGTGGCGGTAACTTCAACAATCAACAGAGCAAAACTAACCCTGGTGGCGGTCCAACTTTTAGTTCAGCTCCAAATCAGAGGAACATGGGCGGAAATCAAGGTAGCAACAATAACAACCGTAGCGGTGTTGGTTCAAATTGGAGAAATCAATGAAAAACCAGAAGCCCTTAATTTGATTTTTAATTAAATAAATTAAGTTTTTTTTTTTTTCAAACAAAATAAAACAAGACCTGTAAAATATTTTCGGTAAAAAGAAAAATATTTGACGTAAGTTTTAAGAAAAAACCTTTCAACACATTATTTTGTTATTTTAAAAATTTAGTATGTAATAATTAAAAGATTGTCGTATGAGAATATTTATTAAATATTGATAATTATTGGTACATATTCATTTAAAAAAAAAAATACATTTAAATACGAATGCTTGAATGTAAAAAGCATTCAATAATCATAAATATTTTTAAACAACACGATGCAAATACACGACTTAAATAGATTTGGAATTTAAACTAAAACATTACAAAAGTATTATGTTAGATTCAATCGACTAATGTAAGGAATTAAAAGCGCAAAATACGACAAAACTGTTGTGTAAATTTTAATTTCAATTGAACAAAAAAAAAAATCATAAATAAGTATAATTAAATTAAGAAATTATTGGAAATTAAATGAAAAACTAAAAAAATTGGTTTGTGCTTCTCTGAAATTTTAATTAAAATCAAGGCATTTTCAAGCCTGTGATTTTAAAGGTTCTCAATTTAAAGTAAGTAAGTTTAAATAAATCGTAAATTGAAACGAATTTTGAACGAGACTTTGATTTAACTTCAGTCGGAGAGTCCATAATATGGAAATGTGAATGATTTCAATTGATAGCAGCATGACAACAAGTGGAAATAGCCAAATAAAAGATACAACAAAAAAATACATTACACGCCAAATCCCATGGGTGTTTCACAATTTGATTGAAATGCCGAGTGGATTGCAATTTCAAATTTGAAAATCAATGTTCTGCAGTTTTCCACTGTATTCCTGATTTCTAAATTTTTAGCAAAATATTAGTCTTATAGTTTTTTTTGGCGCGTTGGGCGGAGGTAAAAGGTAATAAAAGAGTTGAAACTTGTGGGGAAAAATCAAAATCGGAACATTTTTTTTTTAAAAGTGTCGTACGTTAAAAATGTAAAGATATAAAGATATTTGATTTATTGCTGCTTCAATATTTTAGATTTTGCTGAAGCTTTGTGAGAATTTTCTATAGTGTTTCAAATATGGAAATCTGATGTTATTTTATTTTCGCAAGTTTCTGTTTCAATGGAAAATCATTCAGGCTTTTATTATGAGTTTCACCCGAACAGCATTCCGCCCGGAAATTTATTTTCGCCTATTGTGAGTTTCACCCGAAAAATATTTATGCCCTCATTATGAATAGCGAAGCGAACGTTCGACTAAATTCGAATGTTTAAGCGATTTTTTCTGAAGGTATTATCGTTAGCGAGCTAAGACATTCGCTTCAATGGTTTTTTGACATTTGAAGCGAACTTAATTTAAGCGAATCGCTATTCATAATACGAAATTAGCGAATTCGCAAAGTTTTAAGTTCGATTCGCTATTCATAATGAGGGCCTTAAAGCCATTGACAGCTTAAAGTTTGACTTATTATAAGTATTTGAACGATCGAATAATAATCCCGGGGAACTAAATCCCGGCGAACTAAAAATTTGAAGGTGTTTAGGCGAAACTCACAATAAGGCTTAATCCCGGCGAACTAAAAATTTGAAGGTGTTTAGGCGAAACTCACAATAAGGCTTATTATGCTTAAATGATTTTAGGTCTTTTCTTTCTATAAAAGATGTCTCGAACTTAAATTGTGTCATTTTAAAGCTGAAGAATAGTAGTTTTTATGACAAATATTTGAATTCATAGAATCAATTCCAAACAATATCAAACACAGTGCTAAAAATAGTGTTTTTTTAACTGATTTTTCGTAGTTTATAAGTGTTTACATTTTAGAATGCCACTAGCTTATGTTTTTCATACATTATGGCCAGGCGGGCACATGCAACTAAAGAGTTTGATTTCGATTTTGAGTGCTATAGAATTATATGAGACATAAACCGGCGCGCACTCCCATAAGCCCATTGTGCTCAAAATCGAAACCAAACTGTTTAGTTGTATGTGCGCGCCTGGCCTAAGTCTACATATCGTAGAAGAATTTTATTCAAAAAATATCATCTTGAAATTTTGAATTAAAAAAAATCGAGTTTAAACTATAATATCAATGTCTCTGGCGATACAAAAATAGCAACTTTTAGGATCAGGATATTAGCTCGTTTTGTTAATTTTGACATTCGTGTATATGTACTGTACATCTGTACATGCACACTGTATAGGAAATGTAAAAGTAATAAATTTGTCATTTTCGAACAGTTATTTTTTTTTTTAATCAAAAAACTGGATTTTTTGATTTTTTTGTTTACAACAGCCAAATTAATCAGTGACTTAGATCTGGTTTCAAATGTACACCTGGGTTCAAATATTCGTTCGTTATACCCGGTCTTGGAAAGAAACCTATTTTTTTAACCGTATCAAGTTTAATTCTACATAATTTAAGCAGCCTTCCTGGGAGCAGTTAAATTACCTAGTTAAATCTGGGTGCAAACTCAAAATAGAAAATACAAAAACAAGAGACAAAAAAGTAAAAATATATTGGGGGTTATCGCGAACAAAAATTTCCCAGGAAATTTTTCCCTCGTTCAAACATTGCGATAGTGAATGATGCCAAAAAGTTTCCCTCGGAATTTATTGGTATCGGGAATTAAATTTTCTAGGGGAATTTGGCTGTAATTGCATTGGATTTTTGTTCGAGGGAAATTTATTCCTTGGGAGATTCACGATTGGAGAAAAAATTTCCTGGGAATAAAATTTTCCATGGGAAACAAAATTCCCCGGGAGATTCCCGATAGTGTCCATTATTGATATCACGGAGCTTATAAATTGGTTTACAATAAGTTGAAACAGTTTTACATGCGTTTTACTCATTTTTCTACCACCGAGTTTGGTGCTTTTCTTTTTAGTAAACTTATGAGCACAAGTTTAAATTGTCGGGTTTAAAAATGGACGAGTTTTAAAGTTAATTTACACCTTTTTTTACACCTGAAGTCAATAGTATGTCTTATGCATAGTTTTAGTACCCATTTTCCTATAGCTTCTCTTCTTTTACCCTTTTCTATAAAAACAATTAACGTTATTAAATACTTCAATGAGGGTAGACGGGGAATGGATTTCTATATTTGAAACCCTAAGAAGATTCTCACAAATTTTGAGCAAAATCGAAAATGGGCTGGCTTTTTCGATTAGAAGATTTCATATGGAATGACTATTATCATTCGACAACAGTGAACACGTTTGTGCTATTGAGTGCAGGGATTTGGAGTTATGGAGTGGCATCATCCGAAATTAGTAGCTTTTATATCAAAAAGTTGTTACAGAAATCAGGGGTCGTAAAGGATCAAAAGTTTGTCGTAAAATGACAGGGAATTTTTTTTTTAATGAGAATTATGTAAATATTTCTTTGTCATCTTAATTTTATGCATGAACCAAAGTAAGAATATTGTTTAAGCCTTGATCAAGCTCTTATATTTTTAATCGAACTAAAATCTTAAACAAGTGAAAAGTTATAACACTTTAAATGAACCAACACAATATTGAGCTTCATGATGCTTTATAATTATTTTATTTGATACTAGCAGACTATTTTGAATCCAATGTAAAATTACTAACTTTTGAAATATTAAAAGTTAGTGTACGGAAATACTCGCTCATGAGCGCTAATTTACAGCCTTCTGCTCACATTTTGGTTACGAGCGTGAGCATGAGCAGATTCTAAAAACTCATGAGCGCGAGTGTGAACAAATCGTGGAATAAGGAAATGCTCACTCAAAAGCAAATTTTAAAAGATCATATGATTTTGGTTATTAGCGTGAGCATGATCAGATTCCAAAAACTCATGAGCGTAAGTGTGAACAAATCGTAGAATAAGCAAATGCCGACTCAAAAGCAAATTTTAAAAGATCATATGTAACACATGATTCACTCACGAGCATGAGCATTTTTGAGCAACTCGTGAGTGAAATGGATACAACATGCATTCATAAATTTGGTTATCCGCCGCGCGCGTGCCGCCGCCGGCCGTTTGAGAACATGAGTACAGCACACGCTCATTATAATGGATTCATTATAAATGGCTCATTTCCGTAATTGGTTTTCCCAATTAGTACGTAGATACACATTAAAGGATTGTGTGTTTTTTTTTCGCTTTTATGAAACACTCATAGGAAAAACTCGAAAAATAAATCGACAAACCTGAGTTTTTTAGGTTTCTCATAAGCAGATTAGCCGTGGCATAATGGTTAGTGCGTAGGACTATCATGTCGGAGTTCTGGGTTCGAGGTCAAGGCTCTTCCATCTAAAAATAAAAAACGGCTACTACCTCTTACGAGGAAAGGACATAACCTCCTAAATTTGCTCTCACTGTTTGGATTCGGCAGAAAACTCCATTCCTGCCAATAACACTCACACAGGAATGGTTGAAAGATGTTAATCACTAGTTCTTGGCTACAAGAAAATAAATACAAATATGTAAATCTAGCGGACCCGCCTTCGCGTTGCTTCGCAAAGTATTAAGAGAATTTGTTTGATTATTTGTTTGACTAAACACTCGTAATAACATATCAAAACAGTGCTTAATACGGCTAATTGACAAACTTATCTAAGTGCTTATGTTTTGAGTACAAATCAATGCGCTCTCCCTAAAAATGGAAACCTTTTTTTTTTTTTATTTTAATTATGTTAAAGTTCTTAATCCTAAGAATGCAAAAGAAGAATAAATTCGTTCTTCTGTAACTATTGTGTACCACTGCTATAAAAAAGTGAAGAATTGAGTAGCAAGCTAAGCAAATAATTGAATAAAAATGACCGAAGGAAATAAAAAAAAAAGTAGCGACCCCTTTTACTTTTTAATATGTATTTTGTACAACTGGCGACAAGTTATGAGTTGAGCACTTCTAAAGTAATTTTGATACATTTTGAAATACTTCAAATTTTGAAGTTCAAAACCAAGAAATAATAAAATAATAAAAAAAATCAAAATTATTTACGAGCAGAAAATCGACCCATTCTTATCTCAGGCTCACGAATCGAGCATTTACGTTAACGACCATTATAATGTGAGTGCTCATAGCGTGAGCATTTTTAAATCGAGCACTCGTGAGCAATCTCACAATTACGTTTTAATAACATCTGCGCGAGAGTTTTTTTCGTATAATTGCTCATTCGGAATTGCATTGCTTAAATTCTTAAAAATTCAATTAGGATTTACATTACTTAAGAAAATTCAATAAATTTTACGCACTGTACATCATTTATCATTTTGACAAAGTTTCCTAACCCTAGACATCAACTTTTATCACAATAATGTACAATAATCGCTATCAATATTCATCTTTCATGGAACTTACCTAGGTACCTACACTTTTATAAACACAAGTCATACCAATCAAATAAATCGTTGTTTTCATCACATTTAAATATAATGCAAATGTGTATGTGTTTCCTTCTTTTTCAGCAAGTTCACAATAAATACAATAAAAAAATGTTTAGGGAAAAATCGAGTTCCGAAACGAATGTCAGCTGCCAAAAATCGTGTGTGAAATGCGACAGGTATTTTTTCCGATGTTGGTTCTCTCTTTTTTTTTTTTTTTTAACTTTTCGTTGTTCAGCTATTTTTTGTCATACATGAATTTGCACTCATTGTTCTCTGCTTTTTATATTTTTTTCTAACCAAATCTCATAGAATTTTGTATGACTATAAGCAGACGACCCCTCACCTCTACCGCCCGGCGTTGTCATATGCAATTTTTGCACGAAGTCCTAATTTGAAAAGTGAAAATACCTTCTGTTGTGTTTGATAAAGATCTCTCGTTGCTATCTATCTACGTATAGGAACACCCTGACATGCGATATCAAGGGTAGGAATGCTATAAAAAACTTACAAGGTATATGAATTTTTCTCACTTTGCATGGCACATTTGCTTTAAAAAAAAAGTAAGCTATAAAAAAGCTTGAAGCTTGAACCCTCTTCAAAAGGCTTCTTTGTAATTAAATAAATCGTGATTCGAATTGACATGCATTTATAATGAACCAATCCAATGGGGATAGGTTGGGTATGAGAGCCCCAAACGTCATTTCTCTAGTCATCAAATTTACGGGACTTAAATGGAACACCATATCGGTACCTACAAAAACTTGGATGTGGATATGAATGCTTTTTCGGTGTGCTGGCGTTAAATATTTAAATGCTTCTTCCATTAGACAATTCTATTTTCAGCAATTCCAAGGAATAGAGACACAAGTTATTGAGTTGGTTCTATAACTGTTACGATACGTTGGATTGGATAAGTATTATGTAATTTAGAAAGTTATTTTTTGGTTGGGTAAGTTTGAATAAAGGAAAGAAAAGACATTTAATCAATATATTCTTTTATATGCCTACATTTTTGGGTTTTTGTCAGGATAAAACTTGAGAAAAAAAATGTACTTAAAGCAGGGGCGGACTGGACCATCGGGCAACCGAATTTTACCCAGTGGGCCCGCTTGGTCGAGCTAAATTTCATAGGATCCCCAGCTCATAAAATTGAATTTCCAGCGGACTTACAGTTAATATAGAACTTCTGTGGTCCCAATGGGATGTTGGAAGGCCCCCACTGCTTTGATTAGAGCCTCCACAACGAATATTAAGCTGTTGGGCTCCCCTTAAACTCTGGATAATTTAAAAGAAAACTATATTTAGCTATTGGGGCTCCCGCACACGAATTACTTTTGCTATCGTGGCCCCAAGAGGTTCATGAGGAGGCCTTCACAGTACGCTTATATAATTTAAAAGGAAATCCTCAAAAAATTCTCTTTTCTATGTGTACTTAAAGCAGGGGCAGACTGGACCATCGGGCAACCGGATTTTACCCAGTGGGCCCTTGGTTGAGCAAAATTTCATAGGATCCCCAGCTCACAAAATTGAATTTCCAAGCGGACTTACAGTAAATATAGAACTTCTGTGGTCCCAAAGGGATGTCGGAAGGCCCCCACTGCTTTGATTAGAGCCGCCACAACGAATATTAAGCTGTTGGGCCCCCTTTAAACTCAGGATAATTTAAAAGAAAACTATATTTAGCTATTGGGGCTCCCGCACACAAATTACTTTGCTATCGTGGCCCCAAGAGGTTCATGAGGAGGCCTTCACAGTACGCTTATATAATTTAAAAGGAAATCCTCAAAAAATTCTATTTTCTATGTGGTTATTTATAGGTTTTTGAAATATTCAACTGCAGTTTTTTCAGTTCTGAAATTTGACTACAGAGAGGCCCTTGCATTACACAGAGAGTTTTTGTGGCCTCAAAAGATCTCAAAAAGCATCCACAACTATGGGCCCCTAGAATAAATACTGAGCTGTTGGGGGACCAATGGCGTCCCGGTGGGATTTGGATAACTTAAAAACGAGGCTATTTGTAGTTGGGCTGGTTGTATCCCCTACACCAAAAAAGAGTTATCGTGGCCGCAAGGACATCGTAGTTGGGCTGGTTGTAGCCCCTATACCAAAAATGTAGTTATCGTGGCCGCAAGGACATCGTTAGGATATTTTTAAGGCAAATCCGCAGTAAGCTTAGTATTTATTGTATGTATATGTTTTTGAAACGTACTTTATCAAAACAAATTGGACTCTTGAGCAAGCCCAACAGGAAATATAGGTAAAAAATATGTATTTGGATTCTATGTATTGAATAGTACAAGCGATTCTGATAAAAATGGCGAATTTACCTTTGTTTACTTCTTAGTAAAGTGAGAATATGCCACATTCTGACCGTGTGGAAAACTTGTATGGAAAAAAAACAAGGCAGCGGAGTACCGGCAGAATAATAATCGATATCTTCAAGTCGAAGGGGAGTTGAGTATAGGAGACATTGAAAGAGTAATAAAGTCTTCTCATACGTTATGTAGACAGTCACCTACTCTTACAGCCATATTATTCAGTTACTTAAATCCGGTTTTAAATGTACACCTGAATTTAAAGCAAGTCAAACCCAGATGTCCAACCAAGCTCATAACCTCGTTATACCACTCGTTTTCAACCTTGTCATGAATTCGATTTAATTTAAACAGACTTCCAGGGAGAAGTTTAAGTAATTAAACTCAGGTGTAAACTCAAAATACAAAACACAGAAGCAAGCTCCAAAAATTAAAAACATGTTTACAAATATCATATTATTGATATAACGTAGCTTTTAACTGTCTTTTCAATTAAGTTTCAACAGTTTTACATGCGTTTTACTTACTTTTAGTCCACCAAGTGCGATGTTTTTTTTTAAGTTAATATTATGGACATGAAATTAAATTGTCGGGTCTAAAACATGCAGATTATAGGACAAGTTAAAAATTCACTTTAACCCAATTTACAATTGAAGTGAATAATATGGCTGTTGGAGTGAGAAACATCAAAAATCATTTGAATGCGAAGTGGCTAGGAAAAGATCCTTTGAATGGCAGAGAGCTTTTCAGAAACAAAACAATCTGTGTTTCAAAAGGCTGTACATTGTACATTGAAGGTAACAAAAAAAAGTACGTTTTATGAATCACAAGCTTTACCACTGTCACATTGCAATAACTCCAAAGAATTTCTATCTCTTAGCTTTAAAATAAAGAGATAATTTTGAAATCATACCTACAGCCGATTCAGTTGCGGATTTTTTTTTTGTTGGATTTTTATTTAACCAGATTATAACCCACAACGGAGCCGAAAATTGAAAAATTCGACCGAAAAGTAGAAAAATCGTGAAAACGACTTGAAATTTCAAAATTTCTGAAATGAAATTGTGTTCTTACGCGCACAACACGGCACACACATCATTCGATTTACATGGAGATTTTTTTTGTTGGATTTCGATTTGAAAAATTCGAACGAAAATCAGGAAATTCGACCAACAAAGTCAGAAAATCTTGAAATAATCTTGAAATATCAAACTTTCTGAATTAGTTTTTTGTTCGTACGCATACGTAACTCGTCTGAACATCATCCAAATTGGATGGAGATACAAATTGGAAAATTAGGCCGGAAAAGTTGGAAAGTCGTGATAATAATTGGAGCTTGCTCGACTTTTGAAAAGAACATTAATAATTTAATCAATTATAGGTGGAACGAACCTCCCTGGGCCAGCTAGTTGAATAATAAATCTTATTTATCTATAGCTATATTTTAACGAAAATAAAATGTTTTAAAGAAGTCAAATGAACTACAAATGAACAAATATGTATACCTACTATTTTTTGTTTGAAAAAAAAAATTTTATAAAAATTTTAAATGCAATAATTTTTTTGAATTAGTTTTGTGAAAACATAAAACAAAATCGATCAAGCCATTAAAAAAACAGCCAATTTTCTTAAAAAAGTCGATAGGTAGTTATACTCTTTTTCGGCGAAAGAAAAATCAGAAACTCAGTTTTCTTGCAATTACTTTGGTTATATACACTGTCAGACAAAAAAAAGTGCAAAAATTATTTTCAATAATATTTTGTTTAATATGATATGTTCTGATTTATTTTTCTTAAAAAAAATAATTTATTCATATTTTTCAGATTATCTTACGTCCACAGAAGTAATCGTTTAAAGTTATATACAAAATGTAGGTTAGAAATTAAATAAAATAGCAATATTCAAAGAAAATAGAAGAGATAAAATAAAGTGCAAATTCGAAAGATCATCACGTAAAATAGGAATTCACTTTCAGAAAAGAAAAATGTTAATAGGTAGTGGCTCCTCCTTTATTTTGAATAACTGCAGCAAGACGTTTGGGCATGCTGCTAACCAGGTTCTTCAAGATTTGATCTGGAATTCTCTCCCATTCATTTTGGAGGCTTTCCCAAAAAGATTGTAAATTGCGACGTTGATCTAAGGGAATCCTTTCATCCAAAATGGACCAAAGGTGCTCAATAGGGTTTAAGTCGGGAGATTTGGTTGGCCATTCTAGTACGTCAACATTATTTTCGGTAAAAAAAACTGCTTAGCTACTCTGCTTGTATGCTTTGGATCGTTATCTTGTTGAAAAATATAACTTTCCAAAGACATTCTAGAAGCAGAAGAAGCTAAATTTTCCCTAACAATGTTCACGTAACTAGAACCCGTCATTTTGGTTCCAATTTTGACAATATTTCCAACGCCACTAAAAGAAAAACATCCCCAAACTATAAGTGACCCACCTCCATGCTTCACCGTTTTTTGTAAACACCTATGGCTGAGTCTTTCGGATTGCTTGCACCAAACTCGCTTTCTTCCCTTACAGTTTTTTAATTCAAATTTGGATTCGTCAGACCAAATAATGTTTTCCCAGAACGATTGTGGCTTCACTAAAAACTTTCTAGCGAAAGCTAACCGTTTTTGAATATTAACTGAACGGAGTAACGGCTTTTTCTTTGCAAAAAAGTTTTTTAAACCGCTTTCATGGAGTCGCCTTTGTACTGTCCTTGCTGTTATATTTAACTGCAATTCTTCTTTAATATTTCTGGCGGAAGATAAAGGGTTCTTTCAAGCCTGAATTTTAATTCTGCGGTCATCAACTGCAGTTGTCTTCCGCTTCCTTCCGCAAGAACTTTTAAAACTAGCAACAGTTCCTCGTTCAAAGAAATTGAGGCAGATTTTTCTTACCATAGAAATGGATAATCCATATTTTTCTGCCAGTTTATGGAATATAAAGCCCCGTTGACGGTCCAAAACAAGCAATTCCTTCACTTCAGATATTAACGGTTTCATACTTAAGATTTAAGTAATAAAAATAAAATTTAACACGGAAATTATTATAAATTGGGATCTTTTGCTCCTACCTTTTTATATTTTATCAATTGTAAATATTTTTCTTTAAAACTTAAAACTTTTTGGCAGGGAATAATAAAAATGCACTTTATTTTGTCGCGAGTTAAATTGTATATGCTCCAAAAATACCGCAACTAATAGTAATTAGACATAACAATGGATTGTTTTTTTTTTAAGAGTAAGCAACTGAGAATATGTGACGTCAGAACATGAAATGGAATGATAAACACTCTTTGCTTTTAAATAGCGGTAGTTTGAAAATTAATCTAATACTTTTGCACTTTATTTTGTCTGTCAGTGTACGTAGGTTTTCGGTTCCGAAACAACTACGAGCCTTGTATATGGATGATTTTAATGTCGACGACCCCACAAAGGAAACAAGGACAATGAATTTCGGATCTGCACGTGGAATGTCCGGACCTTAAACAGGCCACGTGCAGCCGACCAATTAGTGGAGAACCAGGATAGACTAAAGGCTGATGTAACAGGCATCCAGGAAGTGCGATGGGATGGAGAGGGCATCCAAAGAATGAAATCGTGTGACTTCTACTTCGGCGAGTGCTGCAAGGAGCAGGGTCAGCGGCTCTTTGGTTGTGGTTTTGTGGTAAGGGAAAGACTTAGGCAAAAAGTCTTGGGCTTCAGAAATATAAGCGAGCGCCTGGTCGCAATCCGCATCAAAGCAAAGTTCAAAAACATCACGTTCATCTGTGCCCATGCCCCAACGGAAGAAAAGGATGACTCAACCAAAGAAGAATACTACGATCTCCTCGAGGATACGTATGATAGGTGCCCCAAGTACGACGTCAAGATTATTCTTGGCGACTTTAACGCCAAGATCGGAAAGGAGGGTATCTTTGGTTCGATAGTCGCAGGACACAACCTGCACGACAACACTTCCGGAACGGACTCAGGCTCATTGATTTCGCGGCGGGGCGAAATGTCATCATAGCAAGCACTCTATTCCCACACCTCAATATACACAAAGAGACCTGGCGGTCTCCGGATCAACGAAACGTCAACCAAATTGGTCATGTCGCGATAGACGCCAGACATGCTTCCAGTATCCTGGATGTCCGAACGTTCCGAGGTGCCAACATAGACTCGGATCACTACTTGGCGGTAGCGCAAGTACGTATGCGGATATCCATGACGCCACAACGACGAGCGGATGCTGTAAAACGATTTAACGTCGCGAAGCTAAAATCGCAAGAGATAGCCAGGAATTTTGCAGACCACGTCTCTCTTAAACTCTCAACAAGCCCGCCACAAGCATCATCTGTAGAGGACCAGTGGAAGCACTGCCACAATGCCATCAAAAGTGCCGCTACTGATGTGCTGGGTTTCACTAGGCCACCAAAACGACACCCCTGGTTCGATGAAGAATGTAGACGTGGAAAACGTTTTGCAAGACCATGTGATGCATTTGCAACAATTTTTGGTGAACACTTTCGGTTAATGCATGACAACGCACTCTGCCATACCGCAAAAATCTGTAACTAACTACCTAAATGAGGTCGGGATTCCAGTTTTGCCATGTCCATCTTGCGGTCCAGACCTCAAACCTCTATCGATCATCTTTAGGACAACCTTAAAAGACGTGTTCGAGCGAGAACACATGTCCCTACCACTCTAGGAGAGTTTAAGATAGCTGTAGTAGAGGAGTGGCACAACATCCCTCAGTCGGATGTTCAGGACATCTTTAAAGGATTGTCAAACCGGCTCCACGAAGTAATTAGAGCCTGCGTCGCAAACACCCATTATTAAAAATTAAGTTTTTCAATAATTTTACCACCTTTTTTTAACAACAAAAGATAACATCATTTTCAGTATTTTGTGTTTTTGTTTGTTTTTTGTGTTAATTCTTTAATAAACGTGGTTTATTTTTAAAACTGCTTTCAACATTACTTACAGCCAATGTGGTCTAAAATTGACGTTTTTTTTTAAATTTACAGAAATACGAGGTGGGCGGTTAAATGTGCCTGTGAGTGTATAAGGTCTCTTTGGTTCTCTGAGAGAGGGCTTTATTACTCAAATGCCTCCTTAGCCCGAAGAAACAGCGATTGACAAGAGTAATTCTTAGTTTGATCTCTGTACTGATGTCATTTTGGGATGTTATAGTGGAGCCCAGGTAGACCACGTCCTTGACGTCTTCGAAGTTGTATCTATCCATCGTGACGTTTTGCCCGAGCCGTCCTCATTAACAGCCAAACCAATTTTCGCCGCCTCCGATTCAACACTTGCAAACGCGCCGGTAATAGCTCCCTTCGTTCTCCCAATGATGCCAATATCATCTGCATAAGCAAGTAGTTGAGCAGACTTTTGAAAAATTGTACCTATGTTGTTGACTTGCGAGTTGCGTGCAATTGCTTCAAGAACCTCACAAAAACGTTCGTTTATTTTACACTTTCTCAATTTGTCGTATGATTATGATCTTTATATAATTAAACTCAAACAATAAGAATTTCTAATTGATTTTAATTCTCATAATTCAAGTGCATTTAAAACTTCAAAACTAGAACAGAATTTGCATTAAATATTTTCTAGGGAAAGAAAGTTATGGTATGTTAACAAGTTTAAACAAAAAGTTTTAATACTCCTCGTACCACCTACTCAAACTATGTTAAAATTGTTCAACTGCATTCAAGAAAAGGGTTAAGCGCTCTTTCAATGGGAAAACGTTAAATGTTCCTAGATACGCTAACAAATTATTCAAAATTTGCGTGAGGTTTCTTTTATGACAGTCAACGGTAAACTTTTATATGTAGTGCCTCTGTGATATGATTATCCTTATTTGTTTCAGGAATCCTTAAGTACTTTCCAAAGGAATTTCAAAGACTTTCATGCTTGTTATGACATACATATATGGAAGATAAAATTGAAAGTTTCTCTTTGTTTCTTCTGTGACAGCAACCTTTATACACGTGGCTATAAAAATGGGGGAGGCCGGTAACCTTTTCATATATGAACATTTATTACCCAACCGCAACAGTGTAAAACATCCCTTAAAAACCGCATTGGCATATCAATATGAAAACATACAATCGGGATATGTCTACATTATTTTATTCATAAGGTATTTTCTACAAAACAAGACATTTTTATTGCGATTTGCCTATGTTAAGGGCCTTTGGACTAATTCACCAGACAAAATAACATTTCTTAATTGCCTGTTTACACTGAAACCTATTTGGCTCGGTGTCTCGGCAATTGTGTACAAAAATCTTCTGTGTACTTAAGCGGAAGCATGCACTGAATAAGAGGAATGGTATGTATTTGGCTTCTCAAAAGCCTTGAATTATGACAAACTAAACATGCACGTAATTATACAGTTGGCTCCAACAGAATAGGTGCATTATTCTTTTTAAATAAATCCATTAACATTTAAACTATTTTTCCCAATTGTATTAAATGAACTCAATAACTTTTAAGGCCCAGGAAGGGCAGGGCATACGCATCAGGATTTTGATTAGGGGACGATATTTCATTTTATTTAAAATTATTATTTATTTCATAATAAAATTGGATTAAAGCTCAGCACCACTAAAAGGAGACTGATGATAGGGCTTGGCACCCCTTGAAATAGCTATATCTCCAGCCAAACAAAAATAAAACGAATTAAAAATACCTAAAAAAATTAATTCGTAAACAATTGGTGTTGTCGTTCACAAAGTCAATGAAATTGACGGAATAAAGAATTGTCAAGTCTAATAAACTGAGATTCTAGTATGAATAATACAATAAATAATAATAATAACCTATTCAAAAATTAAATTTCAAAATTTCATGATATTCCTACAATAATTGGTCACGTTGTTAAATTGGTTTGAAAAACTATTAGAAAAAAGTGCCGGGGAACTAGTTCCGCTAAGGGTATTAATCCTTACGAAAGAAAGAAATAAATTTCTAAGGAAATTCGTTAGATTTCCATAGAACACTCTTGAACAGTTGTCCGTTTAGCCACTGTCTAAACTCTAGATAGTTGAACATCTCATTATTTCTAATCACATTCACTGAGATACCTGAAATCGTTTATTTTGGAATTAATGAATTTGGGAGAGCTATTGGATACGTTATGTGTAGTAGCCCGTGGCGTAATGGTTAGTGCGTTGGACAGCGATCTGATAGGAAGTCTAACTCATGCAATTGCGTATGCCGACGATCTAATTGCGTACAGAACGGCCCCAAAAGTCGAGGTCATCAGAATTCTTTTGCAGCGTGACTTCGACAAGATTTAACGATATTGCGATTACTGGAAGTTAAAAATTAACTTTCAGAAATCAGAAACTATTCTGTTTAGGACTCCGTTGCATGGAGCCTCAAGGGATACGAAAAAGAACTGGCGCAAGCTGGTGATCGTAGGGCCAAATGGACATCCACTGGCGAGTAAAAGGTTAGATCAGTATTTATATTTCGACAGACATATAAATGCTGCTCTGACCAGGGCTAGGGGAGTTTTTGCCCTGACGAAACGGTTGTTTTAAAGCAGCCGGCTTGACACCAGGGTGAATGTGATTTCCTACATGGCCCTCATCCGGCCGATGATTGCCTATGGATGCCGAGTTTGGTTCAACGTTGCCCCATCTCAATTGGAAAAGATTCGGGTGTTTGAGAGGCAGTGCCTTAGACGCTGCCTTGGATTACACAGAACACCAGAGTCGGAGTACAAACATTAATATTCCAATCAGTCTCTATACAACGGGGCCAACATAAACAAAATAGATCATTTTTTGTTGAAGCTGATTCGGGGTCACATTGCAAGTAGTAATGGGAACTATCGAATAAAAACTATCGACTTATTCGATAGTTGCCAAATGTTCATTCATTCGATAGTTCCTATTTATTCATTCATTCATTCATTCATTTATTTCACTCATTGAAACAATTTTCGTTCAGTTACTATTTCACTCGATATAAGCTTTGAACGATTTTAGTATACTTTTCAATCGACACATCTAGTAGTTCTTATTCTACTGATTTTTATTCAGTTACTCTTTCAACCGATAGCTGAACTGAACGATTCAAGTGTATTTTACTACTTTTGTCATCAATATCTCTATTAGTAAGAATAGTAACTATTTTCATTAATTTCATGCTTACACCTACTTTTATTATTTCTTTATTTCTCGGTAACGGCTCAAACGATTTGGATAAAATTTTCAGTGTTTGTCAGGTATAAAAAAATTAAGAACGCGGTATTTGTAAAATCTGCCCACTGCCACGCCCACTTTTTATATTTATTGGTTTCTCAGTATAGGCTCAAACTATATGAATGAAATTTTCAGTGTTTGTTCCTATAAGCGAGTAGAGCTGAGCCAATCGTTTACGATTTAGGAGGTGGATATTACCTAGTGTCACGGCCGACGCTCTGGGACCACTGGAACACTATTATTTTGACAGGTTTCAAATGTGCCAAAATTTTTTTACATCGGATGGAAAAACGGAGTACGCCAATCGATTTAGAAGGTGGATATTACCTAGTGTCACGGCCGACGCTCTGAGACCACTGGAACACTACTATTTTGACATGTTTGTGTCAGATGTGCCAACATTTTTGTACGGCGGATCGAAAAACGGAGTACGCCAATCAATTTAGGAGGTGGATTTAGGGCTGTGTCAATGTGTGAAATGAACGAAACATACATACGTGCGTCTTCGGTCATTTATTCAAAAACTGAAATGATTGATATCAGGATTGATTGTTTCGGTTTTCTGTGATTGCAATCAATCGTTCATTTTGATGAACGGGTCACAAAGACCGAATCAATCACGATTGACACAGCCCTATAAGCGAGAAGAAAATAAGAAAGCGGTTTTGGTAAATCCGCCTAATGCCACGCCCACTTTTATTATTTCTTGCTATATCGGTAACGGCTGAAATGATTTCGATGAAATTTTTAGTGTTTGTCAGGTAAAACAAAATTAAGAAAGCGGTTTTGGTAAAATCCGCCTACTGCTAGCGTCGGCCGTGACACTAGGTAATATCCACCTCCTAAATCGATTGGCGTGCTTGTTTTTCCGATCCGCCGTAAAAATATTTTGACACATTAAAAAATAAATCTATATACATTATGTAGATATTTTATGCTTCGGCCCAAAGCGCATTAAGTGCTCGCACAGGCACAGGCACAGGCACAGGCACAGGCACAGGCACAGGCACAGGCACAGGCACAGGCACAGGCACAGGCACAGGCACAGGCACAGGCACAGGCACAGGCACAGGCACAGGCACAGGCACAGGCACAGGCACAGGCACAGGCACAGGCACAGGCACAGGCACAGGCACAGGCACAGGCACAGGCACAGGCACAGGCACAGGCACAGGCACAGGCACAGGCACAGGCACAGGCAAAGGCACAGGCAAAGGCACAGACACAGGCACAGGTACAGGCAACAGGCCCTGGACTTTTTTTTTATCGTTTAGAACGAATTAATTATTCTTTTACAAAAAAAATTGTATTAATACAGACTTTACTTGAATCGAATGAATGAGCGGGACCGAAGAGATAGGGTAAGGCAGGAGAACCAGTTTTGGTGGCTTAAATATGAAAATCATATAGATATGTATTTAAAAGTTGGCACATTTTTCATGCCTTTTCCGACATAGGTTTAGGTTTATTAGTGGTAAGCAGAGACAGTCAGAGTGGCACACAAAAACTAAAACAAAAAAAATTCAAAAAACAAACGAAAATGCTTGTTGTGGCTGTTCTAGTTTTAAGTAGATTTAAGTAGCATTAAGTATAGTTTTAAGTACTTGTAAGTACTTAGTCTTAATTATAGCTTTAGTTTAGTTTTATTTAGTTGTAAGTTTTAATAAAATAAAAAAATTATATGAAACCGAGATTTTTGTAAGTTCTTCTCGGTAAAAAAAATAAAACCGATAATGAATTTTATTCTTAATTTAGATTTTAGGCCGAAAGGCATTAGAATTAAGTTATTATAGTTTAACTTAGAGCGCCCGCATAGGGCCAAAAAGTTAGTTTAAGTTATTGATAAGTAGGCTAGTTTTTATGAATTTTTGTCTAGCTTTAAGATAGTTATAAGTTTAATGAAAAATAAAAATGAATTAAAAAAAAAAAGTGCGTTGGACTGTCATGCCAGAGGTCAGGGTTCAATACCAGCCGCTTCCACCTTAAGTTTTTTTCAGGGCTACTACCTCTTGCGAGGAAGTGACAAATCCTCCAAGAGTATCTCCTGTCATAGAAAAGTGCCGCTCAGGCTCACCTTAGCCGTTCGGATTCGGCAGTAAACTGTAGGTCCCCTCCATTCCTGCAGACACGCACACAGGAATGGTTGAGAGTTGTAAGCCACTAGGCCCTGGTTCTTCATGAGCCGTTGTGGCACCAAATGTATTTATTATTTATTTAGATGAAGATTATAGAAAAGACGAAGTTGCAACCAGTTTTTTGCCCACCCCATCCATAACTATTTTTTGTACGCCCAATGGTGCTGTTGACGTTGCTGTTGGTGTTATTATTTGTGTTAAACAATTGAATAACATTAGTTCTTAATAAATGGCGGCTTCTGTTTCTGTTGACGGTGCTGTTGCTGCTCTAATCTCTTTCTCGCTTAAAACTTTGGTCACAGTGAGATTTATAGCCATCAAATACTTAAAGAAAAACGCCAGTCTTACACTCCTGTTCAACCGAAAAGGCCTTTAATTTTAAGTCTTCATTTGCTCTTTGGAGACATTTAAGTCTTTATAGAGGTTAATTTTGATTCCCTCGGAATATTTTATTCCTTTCAAAATTATTGTGTTAAATTTGATTCATAAATAATGAAGGTAATGCATTAGCGCATGAGTGTCTCTATTTTTAAGGTACTGACTGTATACAATCATAAATTTGCATACAAATATGATCTACTTTATGCCGGGTGACGTACTGACGTGCCAAGCTACGTCTAAGTATGTGCACTTGTATACCATACTCAGCTCAGTATGGTGTCTGATCCATCATGGCCATGGGGTACCCTATGCGCCTGCCGGCTGTTGACTATACCAGCAGCAATGCCTCATTGGGCTCAGATTTGGATTCGTCTTTGGGTGGTTTTCGATTTAACTCTTATTTGGTTTTGTATTCAGCTTTTCCTGCTGTTTTAATTTTTTCCGCTGTTTATTGTATTTTGTGTGGTGCTGTTGATGGCGGCAAATGTTTATTCGTTCAGTCACTTTGATAGCTTCCAAGTGTTGTGTTGAAATTCTATCCGCGTGGCAGACGACCCATGGATGAGTAATAATATCGAAGTATCTTCGCTGTTCGTTTATTTTGTTTGGTTTAAATTAGCTTGAAGCTTGAATAGGAACTCGTGTCGCATTGTGGTTTATTTTGCATTTCCTCTTTTGGCTTATATTCAATTTTGTGTTCGTTTTATTATTCAAGACATACCTAATTATTTTAATTGCTTTCCATTCTAAAAAAGATTCAAAAGCAGACATAAGTTAAAAAAGAATCGGTCAGTATATGAGTGAAAGCTTAAAAATTGTATCTTAGTTTTTTTTTTAACAAAAAAAAAAAAAAAAAAAAAAAAAACAAACAAAAAAAATCAATCCAAGTGAGGCCAACTCAAAGTTACCTGTGAATCTATTTATTATTTTGAAAGCAATAGTTACCGTTTTGTTTTTGTGATTTCTATTTAAATTGGGTATGTATTGCTCCGTTATTTTTTCGAATGAATGAAATGACTATTGTTTCGTTTATATTAAGCATAAAACTGGATAAATGACTAATGGCAAAGGCTTTTTTTTTATTTCTTGAGTTTTTAGTCAATAAAATTAAAAATGAAACGAATAATGAATAAATTTTTTATTTTGAATGTAGTGTTTTTATATAGAGTTTTGTCTTGTAAATTGTACATATATACATTTAAAAATAGATGATCTCCAATTTAAAATGAGAATGACCAACTTCATTTTTGAGTTGATGTTACATAGGACTGAAACTATAATTTTTTGCAATAAACAAAAACCTAAAAAAATAGCCACATGTGAAATGTTTTTTTTTATATTTTTTTATATCTCTGATCTTTTGAATCACAATCTGCTTTTATAAAGTCATTGAACCGAAAAAGCTTGAGCATTTAAATTTGAAGAATGTTCCAAACTAAACGATTATGTTTTAAGTACTACTTTACTATTTTAAAATAATATTTTGGCTTAAAATTTTGGAATCCAAAATGTAGTTCTTCTTTTTGTGCAATTCTTCTTCTGTTGTTTTGCTTTGTCTTAAATGAATAGAAATAAATCTAAGGAGAACTTACATATTTTAGACGAGCCAGTGATGACCAGTTTGACGGAGTTGACTAAGTAGCCACCGAAATGATCGGAAATATTATCTAAAAAAAGATATACATATGTATTATTACTTCAGTTTCCGATAAAAAAAAATACACTACTGGGGCACACGTACTTTCTCCTATACAGTCCAAAGTAGATAGCTTAGAATTTTAAAGATTTTATAAATTTATAAAAATATGGATTTTATAGAGATACCTAAATCTTATAGACCGAGAGCCCATGCACAGCAATTTTTGGGTGTGAAGGATAGCAAAAATAGTTGTAGTAGTATGGTCTTCCTGTATGCAAGACGCACTTAAAAATTCATTTTTATAGTGCGTCTTGCTAACAGAAGGCCCACGTAAGAGGTCTTGGACCCCCATGTCTATGGTATTAGTTTTTTTTAATGGTATATACCTTTTATCTGGGCTTTCAGAAAGAAATGCATTTTTAATGCAGCAACGCCCCAACCACAGCTTTCAAGACTTGCATATTTGTGAATAGAAAGTAAAGACCTATCTTAATGCATCATTGAATTTTTGCTATCCACAGTCCACACCCAAAAGTTTCTGTGGGCTCTTAGTCTATTATTGAACTTTTGAATTGAAAACCGTTTGACTTTTTTCAACAGATATGATTTTATGCAAATTAAATTTAAAAACTTATTATGTAGAGCTGTTTTTTAAATTATTTTTGTTTAAAAAAAAAAAGTTAAAAGTGTAGGTACTAAATAATATTAAATATTTGTTGAAGTTCTGTTTGTTTTAGGTCAACTATTTAAGAAGTTTTACGTGCAGAATTCGAAAATAAGGCAATTTTCTCAAATAAAATTACAACCCTATTTCCAGCCAATAATTGTTGAAGGGCCGCGAGCTTAAGCCAGGAGAGGGGGTTAAGGGTCCCCTTTTTTAGTTTTTCGCGATTATTAAGGAAGATGCGGGGTGGAGAAATGTTCAGAAATCAAAAAAATCGGTCAATAGCCTACAAAATTTAGTGTTTATATTTATAATTTAATTTATTTGCTACAGCGTTTGCATTCACTATAAAAAATACTGTTTCTTCGAATTTTGCATAGTTACTGACGATGACTTTATAAAATACAAAGAAAAAAATCGTTTGAGAAAAGGGGGTCTATGTCCCCCCGTTTAGAAGGGAGGGACCATTTTCTAAAGCATTTGCGTAAAGTGCATAAATAATTATTTAAAATCAACGGAAGTACCTATAATACAATACTATAGGTTTTTGAAAATCCAAAGACCTATTCTTTTATTTTGTTGCTAAAACAAGTTTCTTATTTAACAGTTTATGAATTGAATTTAAAGTTTTGGAAAAAAAAAAATGTATTATGATTTTATTTTCAAAATTTTTTGTAGCTAAGTGCAAAATTTTAGCGCAGTATTTATTGCTGTTGTTAATTCTTAGTCGAACGCTAAAAATTAGATAGCTGTAGGTCTTTCAGTTTTTGAGAAAATCAAAAATTTTGAATACTACTACGCTTTTAGAAAATTATTTTTCTTACCAAACCGAAGGCAAAATCATGTAGTCTGGATTATTTTTTTCCAAGTTAGGGGTGATGGTCAGGTATAATATACTGAAAGTCCCAAGTTCAGGGCCACGAGATTTATACAGGAGGGGGGTAAAGGTTCTTTAGAAAAAAATTCTAAGAAAGTAGTAGTGTTCATAATTTTAGATTTTCTCAAAAACTGAAAGACCTACAGCTATCTAGTTTTTAGCGTTCGACTAAGAATTAGCAACAGCAATAAATACTGAGCTAAAATTTAGCCTTGCTTTTCGAAATAATCGCGAAAAAAATAAAAAAGGGAGACCTCTAACCCCCTCCCCTGGCTTAAGCTCGCGGCCGTGGGCTGGGGACTTTTGGTATGTTGGACCTGAGAGTCACCCCTACCACTTAAAAAAAAAAACCCAGACTACACGATTTATTTTATGATTTTAGGTCTTCGTTGACTGGACTATATATGGCATGTTCAAAATTTATTTTTGACCAAAGTTTATTTGTTTTTTTTTTTTAACGGCATATTTACGGCATTTATATTGGAATTTCTGAGACAGTCAAAAGTTACTCTTTCAAAAGTTGTTATGCTAACTTTATACGGCTGAAAGTACAAATCCTTAAAAAAAATTTTCTATGTAAAAAGAAAGATAATTAAATTTCCTATAGAAAAAGTGGTAACAAATTTTGTGTGCTATAATCCGTTTTCGATACATCTGCTAAAACGCGTTTTTCTAAATCGCGGCTTACGCAAAACACTTATAGCCGCGTCATTCGTTTAGCATTCAGAAACAACCCGCATACCCAATTCCAATTACAACATTTGATCAGTATTTTTTGGCATTATGGAAAATCTTTTTTGCCTCTTGCGAGTGCGCTACTATAGAATTACAGTCATATCTAAAGCTACTTAAGCCGGAACTTGTCAATAAACAAACGGAGGCTTAAAATATGAAGCTTAAGCTAAAAATTTCTAGCTCAAGCTTTTAAACGTATTCTTTTTTTATTCAGATAAAACTAAGCTTAATCTAGAACTGTCTAGTTTTAGCTACTAGTAAATGCTATAACTAGCTAGCTTTATCTTCTTTCAAAAACAGCTTTTACTGTTTTTTTTTTAATGTGAACATACTAAATTTTTCGTTTCCGGAAAACAGATTTTAAATTTTATGAAGTGTATGTATGACAAATAATAAAAATATTTAAGTGACAAAAAAATGATGACTAAATTTTTTCAAATCTGGTAAAATGTAACCATGACAAATTATTTGTTGCATTTGTCGATGCCAATAGACTCATCCAACGTAACCAACAAACAAAATATGAATATGTCCTCATTGAATCATGTTATTACAAATTTTTCAGTTACAGCACAAATAAAATGCACGACTGGGCACGAACTTGCTCTTTGTAGTATAAAAGGTTCTTCGAATATTAAAGATTGAGTGTAATATAAAAACATATAATTAATAATTATGTATGTATTTATCCATTTAATAAATTGAAGAATGGAAATTTAAATATGGCAAAAAAGTATGAAACACGTTCTTTAAATTGATAAAACAAGTACTTAAAATATTTTAATCTCAGAATGAAGAAAGCCATCTCAATTCTTGAAGAAATATGAATATATGCAGAAAAAACTTTAAATCGTTGGAGCGGTTTTCTTAAAACATTATTTTTTATATTTATGAACATAAAATTTCTAAAAATTTTTTAAGAAAAAAAAATTGGGATGCCATTTTTTTTTTTAACCATATACAACTTATACCATAATTTTTAAAAAAATTCATAAACACGTTTTCAAAATAAAAAAAACTTTTTATAAATCGAAAAAAAAAAATTGAAAATCTTTGTAAGTATGCAGTATTATTCACACTTCATAGGACCTTCAGAGTAAAAATTTTGTTCAAAATCGGTTAAGCAGTTAACGAGAAAGTCGAAAATAAAAAAAAAAAAAACCTTTCTATGGCAAGTACCGTTAAAAACGGCTGTTGGTTTTTTCAACAAAATGTAGACCATACTACCACTAGTACACAAAAAAATTAAAAAAAAAATCTTTAGTCGTTTTTGAGATAAATAATCTTTTTTAAAACGGTTGTATGGCAAGTACCGTTATTTTTTGAGCTAAAAAAATCTCGATTTCCCCTCTGGTGCGTAATGCACTTGTCCCGGAGACGCTTAGTCTATGGTTCGATCCTCAGTGAGGCGAATAGTTTTTCAAATTAAATTGAACATACATAGACTAAGCACTTGATTCTGATGATCGGCCCGGCGATCGTTAAATAGCTATAACTCTAGCCTATAAAAGTTGGTGGTAGTTCATTCAAGTTGTTGTTCTTTCATTCAAAAAAACCTTCAAAAGCCTGAAATGCAGTTTTTTTCATAACGAAGTTTAATCAAAATCGTTACAGATTTTTTGAGATAAAAATAAATAAATTTGATGGCATAAACAGCTTATGAAGAACTAGGGCCTAGTAACTTACAACTCTCAAAATTGGCGGCCCTAGGGAACCGCAAAAAAATACTTTGTACCAAATTGAGGCGAATCCGTTTACGATATAGCTCAAATTACAGTGAACTCACAGAAATGTTTTGCGAGGAATTGACAAATCCTCCATGAGTATCTCTTGTCGTGAAAAATTGCATCTGAACTTAGTCGTTTCCATTTGCAAGTTTGGTTGTAGGTCCCCTCCATTCCTCTAGATACACCTAAAAGAATGGTTGAGAGTAAATCATTAGGTCCTGGTTCTTCACGAGCTGTCGTGCGACTAAAATTTATAAAAAAAAAGTCAGTTATGAACTCGTAATTTATCGTAAACATTTTTGTAAAATTGTCACTTTCCAATCTTTATAAAAGGCTCAATGTTAGCGTTGGGTCGGGTATGGCAGTCCGATAGGTTATCCACCTATTCAAGAATTTTCAGAAAGCTTTGATTTGTTTTTGCATCAGCTGTAATCAGCTTTGCTATAGCTTTGGATGGTTGCCCGAATGCGGCCAATATAGAAATCGTAATGAAACAACTTTGTCATGTTGGAAGGAGACAATCTAAAAAAAAAATGTTCAAAAGTCAATATCAAACCAAGTTTCAGTGCGTAGGTATAGATATAGGAAGGCCTAGACTCTCTTAACACAAGATAATTCTACGAAAACAGCATTTAAAAAGCGTCAGAAATTTTGTTGTGTACAACAATAATTGCGTTGAAGTTTTCCGGTTGTTGAGAGCACAAAAATTGGTAAACCATGATAATCTTTAAAAAGTTTAATTTAGATTTCCCGCCAATCCAAAAGCGGGTTTTCCACTTCTTTAGTTATCTAGACACTGTCTATGATTTCTAGGAAACACTATAGTTCATTGATTTGTATGTGCATTCGGATCTCTGCAATTGTATAGCTTCAAGTATCTCTAATAAAAAATATAAAAATGTTTCTTCGCATCTTGTCATCTGTCACATAACTTTTCTTTGTCCGTATAGAAGATATGAAATAAATCCACTGCAACAGATGGCCAGAACCAGAAACCTCTATAGATGGACATCTAATGATGGTCCACATCGTAATGTTGTGTATAAAAAGCCTTAACAATCAGTTCTGATGACCGCCATAATAGGCTCGGACACGTTCTGTAATTGCAACAGAAAAAAATATTTATGTCAAGTCAATATCAATGCGATTAAAGAAGGTTCTACTATTTGACCATAATAAAAAAAAAATGTTTGTGCGCAAAATATATTTATGGAAATAATAGACAGACAGACATCGAACAAGTTATTCGTACTCGAACTTGTATCTCGTTATCTGACATTCAACAACACATCGACCAACATCACGCGCCGCATAATTCAGGCTAAACTATGCGTGGACAATGCTTTGGCTAGGCCATTTGAGCTACTTTATAATAGAAGATATGATGATAATGTTTTTCTCCAGATCATTCTGTCAATCATCTTTATGGCAATGTCAATAACAAATGCAAATTAGAAGTGTTATGTGTCTAGACACAGTTTTTCAGTTTTATTTTTTTGTTTTGTATTAATTAGATTACGACATTACGGCCACATGAGAATGAGTATGTCTACGACATAAAGCTCTATGGACTATAAGAATGTAGAATAATTTAAAAACAACTTAAGTTCCGTTATTTATCAAAAGAAAAAAAGGAAAAAACAATTGGGTTTAAAAAGAACACCCCCCTACATTTAAAGTAGGGTGAGCAAGGATAAACGCAATGGAAGATCAATTGGCATGATATACTAATTTAAGACATCCCTGTTAAAAAGCTGCGAAAAATACTGCGGCGACTATTACCGAGAGCAAAAGCTGCATCTATTTGGGTGCATATATATCCTTGGAAAAAATCCTTTTTACAATTCGGATCAAGGTTGAATACGTAAAAAAAGTCTCACATGCCCCTACAAAAACTAAGATGATGACACCAAATATATATCTAGGAGCTCCTGGAGCCTGACCAAGACACATGAACTAAACAATGTCCTAGCTCAGGACGTTAAAATTGTTGGTTTTAATGACAAGATAAATGTGCCTATATGGGACAACCTGATTCCTATTTGTTGGATTGTAAAAAAGAAAAAAATGATCAGCGTGAATATCTAAACATTTTTAGGTATCTAGGGTGATTCACCTAAGATGTGACAAAAAGCTACAGCGTGTATTGTGAGTTGAGACAAGAAAAAAATCATATGGGAGGGAAGTATATTTTCCACCGTTTGGTCGGGAGGGGAAATTTTCAAAAAAATCGGCTTGAAATAGAAAAAAAAAATTATTTAAAAACAAAGGCAACGCTCACAATGTCAACCTATACTTTTTTTAAGGCAAGAAATCCGTTCTTTTATTATTTTTTAATACAAATTATTTGAGGGAACATTTTTTGAAAAATTCATTTTCAAACTTAGAGTCAAACTAATTTCGTTCAAAATTTTAAGTCATTAGTAGTATTTTTGTTTTAAATACTCGATGCTCCTATCAATTTCTAGTCAAACACTGAAAGGCAGATGCTGAATGTCTTTTAGTTTTTGAAAAATTAAAAATAAATACAAATTTTGAGTTTTAAAATTAATTTTTCAAAAACTATATTGTCACATAATTTGAATTAAAAACATAATAAAAGAACGGACTTCTGGCTTTAAAAAAAAGTATAGCTTGACATTGAAATGCTTGATTCAGAAACAACGAAGTTGACATTTTTATGAACCACCCTGTATTGAAAATATTTTTTTTCTTCATAACTTCATATCAGCTATAACCTATGTCAATTTCATCAAAATCGGTTAAAAAACAACGAAGTTGACATTTTTATGAAACGACACAACATTTTTTGTATCCGACCACGTATTTAAATAAACCCATCCCCCATGCCACCCAAGCACTCTAAATTCCTAATGGACAAATCACAAATAACAACGCCCTATTTTTATATTTATTACTCCACTCGCGTTCAACTTTACGCTTACCATCCTATTGCTATACCACATCATTTTACCTAATTGTTGCCAGTTTAAAAGCCCAGCGAAAAAATACCACGGTCAACTGGCTTGCTTACATCAATCACCTCAAATATTGTGTTTGCGAGGATGTGTCGCAGCGGAGATGTGTCTTTGAGAAGATTTTGTTTGCGAGGATGTGCCGCAGCGGAGATTATGCTTTGGGAAGATTTTGTTTTGCGGGGATGTGTCGCTGCGGAGATTTGGTTTTACGATGATTTTGCTTGCGAGGATGTGTCGTGCGGAGATTTTGTTCGCGAAGATTAGTTACGGTTTCCGAAAAAGTAGGCAGGGCAAATATATATTGTGGACTTTTCTATTTTCATGTCAACTTTTTCATGGAATTATCCACCCTAATAATTCAAAGCTTTTAGAAAGAGTTTTCTTCGCTAACACTACTTTTAATAGTCCGTTTAGAAAACATATAGTGGTTAAAGTTCCTATTGTGTATTTTAGTAAAACATGATGTTTCAATCTTCACAATTGATTTTATATCAAATACTTTACATGCATATAAATTTTGGTTATGCCTCCACTCCAAAAATTTGCTACCGGCTCTTAGACTATATAAAATGAAGCTGTTTTTAGGAAATTTAAAAAAAATATAAATTTTTGGCGTCAAATAAATTTATAAATACGAAAGATATGAAAAAATTGGTTATAATTAATTTTGTACAGAATTTTATAAGCTATTTTTTTTTGTCTCAGATTATTTTTTAAAATGGCAAACAGTTTCTGAGTTAAACACGAAAAACCGAAAAAGACAACATGTTACACTTTCCTGCCGCTAGAGTTCGCCTCGGATTCATGGGGACTTTTGTACACTTCATCATCAGGACACTCTTAAATACGTGTGCCAAGTTTCAAAACTGTTGGATGTATCTCAAGGTGAAGGCATATTTTTTCCTATCACTATCATTTTGTAAAAGGCCAAGAAGTTGGACAATGAACAATTAAAGGCTATAACAAAAATCTTACGTTTAATACAAAATATTTCGAATTATCAAAGTTGCTAAAAAATAATAAATTTCACCGCTAAATTCTAATTTCCACATTTCAGAGTTTAACCGTGACATGTATGTACATATGTACATTTGAAAAGTCTTTCATCAGTCAGAATTTATAAGAAATACCGATTCAGATCAGCAAAGACATACATAACTATACCTTGTCCAAATAAAAAAGGCAGTGTAGGCAAGATAGGACGTTTGCCTCTCATTCTGGCTATAGTGGATTGCATAAATCTGTCCTTTATTAAAGCTCTCACAGGGTTGTCGTATTGTTTATTTTGAATGGACTCAAATATGAAAGAATGGTATGCAGGGTTACCGCCTTTTTTTTGGATAGAAATTTTCATTTAATTGTTTTGTGGATACAAATTAAAACACATTTATCTTTTTCTATACCACCATGAGGTAAGATAATACACGACTTAAAAAAACAAATTGCACAAAACTCTAGAAAAAACACACCTCTTGAAAAATACACGAGTTAAAATACAAATTGCACAAGTTAAAGGACGATGAAGAAAAGAAGTCTGGTACTGACGAAGGCCCAAAAGAAACAGTCGACACTTGAAATATTCTTAAATTTATTTTTACTATACACTTTGGTTAAATGTTTATTCTTTTATTTAACCTTTGTAAATATTACTTGAATTATAATTTATTGCACACACATTTTAAAAAAAACTTTACAAACGATTCTTAAAAAACTACCCGTCTTAAAAACATAAATTGCACAAAACATAAAAAAAAAATACACTTTTTAAAAAAATAAATTACATAAAAATACTTTACTTCACATTAATTGATCGGTACGAAAATCTACGCAAATAATACTCTTTCAAAGAAAACAGCTTAAAATTTTGTAACTGCATTTCAACGTATTTTCCACACATTAAACAAAATGCAAAAGATGAAAACACTCTACGAAAACCCTCATCATTAAAAACTTTTTTTAAAGCTCTAAAACCAAAAGCACCTCAACAGAAACCCAAGGAAAAAAATCTGAACGAGTTGCCAAATGGACATGGGTAACCCTGAATGCACATCAATATTTTATGGGGGTTGAAGTTGAATAGCAGCAGCAGCCATAGGCCACATCAATTCAGTGCGCACTCATATGTGCGCTCGATAGGACGTTGGATCTGCGTTAGATGCTTTCAGAAATTTACGGGCGGGCAAACACTTTTTATGAAGGAGTTCTTTCAATTTAGTATGGTGCTAAAATATGGTGCGCTACTGATTTTGAAAAAGCTCTCCCATAAGACGTGTACTGCCAATTTATGTTGGATGGACCTTAATTGTAAGCTACTTATTTTCCAATTTTACACGCAGTTAAGGTATAACGTTCTACATATTTTTTTCTTTATCAACAAACTTCCCGTTGACAGCAATACCATCTACTGTCAATGGAAAGTTTGTACATGCACAAGCACATTTACATAGGTTTACGTCAACTTTTTCTTTTAGAAAGAAATGTTACGTTTCAAAAACAATATTAAAATTTTATTGTCTTCATTTACAAAAAGGACTTCGTGCAGAAATTATAAACACCATATTAACATTTTCTTCCTTCATCACGTGATCAAATTACCCCCTGAGCAAAAAAGAAATATAAAACAATTCTATCAAATTTTATGGTCTTGCATGTAATTCAATTGAGTTTTTGTTAAACTGCAATCATGGTTTTTACTTTCCCTCAAAGTTTTTGTTTGCAACAACTTAATGAGGTTTTTTATTTATTATTTTTTTTTTAATTTATTTTCAGGACCGGCATGCCTTCCTCAGACACACGTAACTCAGAAACATCGAATAGAACGTAAGTTTTTTTTTGTTTAGTTAAGAGCTATACTGCTTTAACTTTGTCATTTTTACTTTTTTTTTGCATTCTGGTTGTCAAAATTTCATCCTTTTCCTATTAATCATTCAATATTTTTGGCAAATCGTTAAAAAAATCCTAAATGATGTTGGTGATGGTCTCGATAATCAATAAAGATGGCCATTTGAAGAACGCTTGAAAAACTCAAGAACCCTTTTTGATCTTTCGCGGACAAAAGTTGAAATTCTACAAAAAAGAACAAAAACAAAACGGTAAATTGGAGTAGTTTTTAGTTAAAAAAAACAAAAAAATATTAAGTAGAGTAGAAAGGTATATTTTAATATTTAAATACATACTGAAACAAAATTTACTGTACAAAAAGAACAAATTAAAGTCTAGATATAAAGGTACAAATTTGAAAGAACATTAATAAGAAAATTTTATCTTGAAATTAAAGTAAATCATATTCGAGTTATTTTAAAGGAGAGCTACCTACGACATTATTAAAAAAAAAAAATAAAATGCACAACTGGATCGCACGAACTTGCTCTTGTAGTAAAATTTTCTTCGAATTTTTAAGATTGAGTGTATTATAAGTACATACGAATAATTAATAATAATTATAATACATATGTTTATGTGTTTATCCATATAATAAATTGAAAAATATGTGGAAAAAAAAGTATGAAACACGTCTTTTAAATCGATGAAACTAGTACTTAAAATGTTTTAATCTCAGAATGAAGTTTTAAAAAAATATGTATTATGCAAACAAAATTTCAAAAAGCGTTCGTATGCCATTTTTGAGAATTTAATAATATACAACTAAAAACCATAATTTGAAAAACAAATCATTAAATCGTTTTCAAACAAATATTTTGAATTTTTTTTGTTATTCCCTAAAATTTTTTGGTTCCTGGCTATTTTTTGCCCTGAGACATAATTAAATTACATTACTTAAAAACTTTTTTGGCTTTGACATGTGCAGATGAAAAATGGTTTTCAGTGTTTCGGTAAACCTCCTATTAGTGCTATTCTGGACCACCTAATAAAAAAATAGCGGCAAACCACCATTGTGCTAGTTCCTTCGAACTTGTATTAAGTTCAAAATTCGGGAATTGAGTAGTTGAGAAAAAAAAAGGCATTTTCTCTAAAAACGTCAAAAATATTTCTGTTTTTTTTTTTTTTTTTTAATTTTTTATTTTAGAAAAGTTAAAGAAGTTTTCGAAAAAAACATGAAAAAAAAGGAAATTCTTGTATAAAAGCAACCCGTTCCAGAGCCCTAACAAAGAACATACATAAGTCGGATTAAGCAAAACTTACTTTTGTTATTTTCAATTTTCTTAAAAACTAATTTTTAATTTAAGTTTGAAAATTAATTTTTGAAAAACTATTTACTAACAAAACAACTTTATTTAAAAAGAAAATTAATTTTTCCTTTCATTTATAAAAGTGTATAGCATGCTATTGTTGCAGTTACCATGGTTTTTTAATATATTTTTTTGTTTTAAGTCAATTTTTTTTACCCCTCTTGCTATTTTTACTTTAAAAATATTTTAGCTAGAAATTGATAGGGATATTAATGACGTAAAATTTTTAAATAAATAAGTTTGAACGCAATTTTTAATTTATTTTTAATTTTGAGTTAAAAAATTAATTTTTCAAAAACTATTCTCTCAAATAATTTGAATTGAATACGTTATAAAATAACGAACTTATGGCTTTAACAAAAATAACAGCATGACATTGTAAGCGTTGCCGTTGTTTTTAAATGATTTTTTTCTATTTTAAGTCGATTTTTTTAGAAAATTGCACCTTCCCCCTAAACAGGGGGAAAAGACCCCCTCTGCCTTCTTATACGATTTTCTACTGTCATGACTCAACCAACACGGTCTAGCTTTTTGGCACACCTTAGGTGAATCACCCTGTATACGTAAATAACTCAAAAATAAGACAATTTTATCAAAAAACTTCAAAACCTGAAATGACCCTAACTCCTCATTCAAAGTTGAAGGGTTATTGTCCGTAACTCGAATGGACAGTAAGTCAAAACACTCTTTTTCGAGCATTTCCGTCATCTTTTTATAAATTTTGATAATCCCGAAATTTCTTCTATGCTATATAGAAAGTAAAAAAAAATTTGTCCTATACAGGAAATCACCTAAAAATGCTGTGTACCAAATTTGAGCAAATCCGTTCATGATGCTTTTAGGATCTAATTTTATGTAGGTACGTGGATGTACAATTAGTTTTGTTCTTTTTTTAAATTTATTAAATTCGAAGTACCTACCTACCATAACTCTTTAAGACCCTCAATAACCAACCCACATGGAAAGCTTTTAATTTTTATGAGCTCTCAGGTGTACGAAAGTTTCACACTTCATTAAACCAAACAGTAACCGATTTAATTACCTTCAAGTTAGACTCGTGCCTTGTACTACCCACACGCAATCACCGCGTTAATTAATTGGTTTACGTCAATTTGTGAAATCTTTTGTGATTCTGATTAGCCTCAAGCACCATAACCAAATACCTTACGTATTTTGTTTTATTTTCATCTTACACACCTGTCCGTCAAGCTATCCATCACTAGGCACTTCTATTTGTGAACTACATTTCGATAACATCACAACTCAATCAAAACACCCAAAAATACCATCTATTATTAATTAAATATGTAACAGATTACTTTACACGCTATTAAGAATTTATTTTTGTTTTTATAATTTCAGTGTGAAAACATTTGAGAAACCCTCAGAAAATTCATGGATTACAAGTGGCCATATTGGTTCACGTGACGCGGTTTTAGTGTTTCGCACCAGCATATTAAACTCAAGAAACGATGAGTACGTTAGCAACAATGCTGATGACCAAAATGTATCAACTAGCAATACTAGTCTCGATAACTGTAGTAGTGATAGCTCATCCTCGCTTAACATACCAACTAAGTCCCCCCCATCCCTGGAAGCCTCCATAGTCAACAGTTCTACTAGCAAAGCCAAAGTATTGCTGTCACTGCCAAAAAATGTGAAGACTATTAGTAATAGTTCTAGTAATAGTCTAGCCAATAGAAAGCAACCATTGGGAGCTCGTCAAAAAGAAATACTTAAGTCACCAAAGAAACGTCTACATGACTCACTGTCTTCCAGTGAGACTTCGATATCAAGCGAATGTGATGATCCGCTGGAAGTTGAGGAAGACATACGTCTGTCTAGATTGGCAACCATCAATAGTCGCCCAACAATCTTTGTTCATGGTGAAGATTCAGATGGCAGTAATGCCTTGCAAAAGAGTGACTCGTTTGATAATAAAGAAAATGAGCACGATGAGGACCAACCGGAATCGGGAGATCTTCCTGCTGTTAAATTAAACATCACCTATAAGTTCATGAACACGGAAACGAAGCTTTTGAAAAAGATCTTTGTTCGACACGGTCTAACCGAAGCTGAAGGCGAACAGAATTTTAATATTCTCTGGACTGGTGTTCACATGAAGCCGGATATTCTGAGAAATCTTACACCTTACCAAAGGGTCAATCATTTTCCAAGGTAAGTGTTAGAGATAAAACTTTGTTGAAATTTTATTTGAAAGGAAAAAAAAAAACACAAACTTTGTTCTTAGATAAGTTAATTTTGTTGAAAGAAATTCAAAATTGGAATTAGCTTGTATTTGAAAGTTTCGTTAATTTTGGTTAGCTCTATCGCAGGTCTTATGAGTTGACGCGAAAGGACCGATTGTACAAGAACATTGAGAAAATGCAACATTTGAGAGGATTCAAGCACTTCGATATTGTGCCACAATCATTTGTACTGCCAATAGAGTATAGGGATTTGGTATCAGCGCATAATAAATACCGAGGGCCATGGATTGTAAAACCGGCAGCTTCGAGTCGAGGTCGTGGAATTTTCATTGTAAACTCGGTAAGCCATTTAGACTACTTTATGGGTACACATATTGTATAAGTTTGATAAATTATTATAACATTTGATAACTCGCAGTAAATCAAAAGAATATTGGTTTGACTTTAGAATCGCAACCACTATCACTCGTCAATGTTTATTGTCTAATTAATTGCTTTTAAAATGTTATCGTTTTATTATCCCAACAAATGTTTCATATATTTTTTCTTTACTTCTATTTCAGCCCGACCAAATATGTGCTGATGAGCAGGTGTTAGTTTCTAAATACGTGGCAGATCCACTCTGCATTGATGGTCATAAATGTGATTTACGTGTCTACGTTCTGGTTACTTCTTTCGATCCACTTCTTATTTATGTCTACGAAGAAGGTCTCGTCCGTTTGGCCACTGTCAAATACGATCGAAATGCTGAAAATCTATGGAATCCCTGCATGCATCTATGCAACTACAGCATCAACAAATATCATTCAGATTACATTAAATCCAGTGATGCCCAAGATGAAGATGTGGGTCATAAATGGACACTCTCTGCCTTATTGCGTCATTTAAAGAGTCAAGGTTGTGATACCCGTCAATTGATGTCCAACATCGAAGATTTGATAATCAAGTCAATCTTCGCTACAGCTCAGTCGATTATTTCAGCATGCCGCATGTTTGTACCCAATGGCAATAATTGCTTCGAATTGTATGGCTTCGATATCCTCATAGACGATACCCTTAAGCCATGGCTTCTTGAAATAAACCTATCACCCTCCATGGGTGTAGACAGTCCAATTGATACCAAAGTTAAAGCAGCTCTCATAACCGATTTGTTGACTTTGGTAGGCATTCCTGCCTACAGTCAGTTGATGCGAGCTCATTATGATAGTACATGGTCCCGGTTTCGCAATGTCAGCTATGGCCGACGCACAAACTCAGCTGACCATTTAGGAGTAGGCAAGAAAAATGGTTCCGTCCAGCACAAAGTTCCATTAACTGCTGAAGAGCAGCGAATAATTCGCAATGTGCGTCTCCAAAATGCCCGACGTGGTGGATTTGTTCGAATCTATCCAACAGAAGACAGTATGCAAAGATACTCGGCGTTCTTGGATCCCGCATCGGGAATTCCTATTTCGACAACATTCACTCAGGGTCAGGGGATGTACTCGATGATTATGCCGCATAATTTCAATCAAATGCTCTTCGATCACTTGTATGGCAGAGAATCCAAAGGAACAGGCTGCAACGAGGAAAACAGCTACGACGAGCGAATGAATCAGTATGAACGAGTCCTCGAGACTGCTACTCCTATATCGTTCGGTCGAAAGAAGACCGAGCCGAAGTGCATAGAAGAGGGAAGACGTTTGCGAAAACAGATTCGAAAGCTCATTGAAAACGGCTCCGAATTCACTCAATTGCAAGCAAGACAAACATTTGGTCTTTATCTGGAGTCAATTTTGCGACGATTAACCCAAGAACCTCGTGACTATCATGAGAAATTGATCTTGAAGTTTATTAGTCGAGTGAATGGCGGCATAAAGGCACCAGTTTTCTTCAAAAACCCCTTCAACTATCGAGTCATGAGCAAAGATCGTTCAGCAATGGTGGCGAAGCTGTTGGGCGACTATCTCGAAGGATATAATCGGGATACAGAGGCCTTTATCGATTCATTCGACAACTATGGTAAAATTCCAATTGCTTTATTCAATGACTTTACCACACATGCACAGGAGGCTGATTTGGAATCGGTTCTAACACTGCATACAAATCTTACACAATCCATGCCGTTCCTCTACAATCGTTGTGGACCATCAGTACCTGTAACGCCGCCAATTCCAACCGGAACACATGGTTTTCTTAAGGCACTGCCATCAATGATTGCAGGAGGAACCAAAGAAATGAATAGAATTGACATTTACTACAAGAATCCATCAGTGCCATCACCGACACAGGAGTCAAATTCAAAATTAAACAATGACAAGCGGCCGAACTTAAGTGTTTCAAAGAAGGTCGCACCTTTGAGGAGATAGTTCCACAAAAATGCCAGAGCATTGGGTAAACTAATAATGCTATTTTGTTTATTTATACAAATTTATTCATGAGTATTGTGATAAATCAATTGTTTGCTTTTATTAAGCCTAAAAGAGATGTTAGTATTTTTTGTCTCCTTTGTTTTAATTTAAATATTGTTTTGTTTGTTTTTGATTTTTGTTCAATAGTTCTGCATTGAGTATTATTATTGTTTATAGGAATAATAATTAACAAACGCACAGAGAGTTAGAATAATTAAGCTAAGCTAAGCTTAAGTATCTAGCAGGCCGGAAAAAAGTACTTGTTAGCTATTGAAAAACTATTATGTGTAAGGTAAACTGATTTTTTATTTATAAAACTTATTTTAAGTTTATCTAAATTATATTTATTTATTGGTGATATTTTTCTCTATTGAAATCTAATCGAAGCATAAAAATTATGTAAAGATGCATGGATAAGTTTTATTGCAAGCGTGATAATAGCTTATATAAAGAGTATCAATAGCCAACGAAAATTATTTGTTATTTATAATATTTAGTTAATTAGTTAATTTTATCAAAAGAATTTTAGATTTTCGAAGTGAGGTAAAATGCAATAGCTGTGATTTATGAATAGAATAAATGCTTATAGAAATAGGTGCTTAGAAAAAGAAGAAACAAAAAAAAAAAAAAAATAGTTTTCACGTGCTTAGATGGAATTAGAAAGTGCTATTTTCAATTGACATCGTTTTTCCATATCTTGGCTAAGAATTATTATAATAATCTATAGGCTTTAATACTATTTAAAAAAAAATCCATCTTAAGTGTCTATAACGTCCATATTTACTTACTAAACGTTTATTGACGCTTCAAAGCATTTGCTGTGCTAATGATCCTCAAGTAATATTCCTCTCCTTTAGAGCCAGCTCGATCTATAGCTCACCTTCTCCAATTTACGATGTAAATTATCTACGCACATCATCTAACGTTAGATCTACCTTGGTTTTTTTATCCTGCGCTTATGACATCTCGTCTTGATATTGGCTTGTTGATATTTTTGTCATTACTCTTTTGGGTTCATATCAAGAGTTTTAGAAACGCCTTTATTAAATTTATTTTAAACGCCAATTTTAATTTTCAATCTCACAAGAGAATTTTAGGCCTCTTTTCTGCATCCTGTATCAGACTATCACGGCTGTTCTGATTTTCGTTCAAATACCAAAACGTTCCGTTTTCGAATTTTCGCAGTTCTGAATTCCGTATTGTTTGAAATTTTACCGATTGAAGGGTGTTCTACAAAACGTACGGATCTGCAATCCGCCAAAAATTTGACGTTTTCATTTCGGTCATCTTTTTGTTGGCGGATTGCAGACTCTAGATGATAAATGCTAGTTTTTATTGTTTCTTAATAAAAAATCTTAGATATAATAATAATAAATAGGGGGAAGCATACAACACAACAACAATTCGGCTACATAAAATTTGCCCCAATGAAAAATGGTCCCAAACCAAAAATGAATTATGGCATCAAGAATTTATATGGAAAGGAACAACAACACAAAATGAATTAAATTTTGTGAATTGGGATTATTTTTCATTTTTTGTAGTCTTTTCATTTTTTATTTTGAGGTTAATTTTCATTATGAAAACTGACCCCCAATTTTATATGTTGTTGTTTTTTTATGTATATATTTTTGGGGCCATTTTTCGCTTTGGGTTTGAGCATTTCTTTCTTTTTTGGGGCTTTTTTCATTTAGTTTAGGGTAATTTTTTCAGGGTTATTTTTCTTTATAAAAAGGGCCTCAATTTTGTGGCTATTTTTCATTTTTTGTTTGGGGTCATTTTTCACTGTGGTCAAATATTATGTAGCCCAACAATTCGTCTTATAGGTTGCTTTTATGGAAAAGCATCCCGACCTATGGAGAGGATGGATTAAAATTGACCACAGGCCAGAATATATTGATAGATTGTGGGAAGAACTGACGAATGATTTAAATGGATGGATGTAACAGTAGCTTCTTCTTCTAGTAAAATCCAAAGAGATACATCCATCTTCCGAATCAAATACAAAAATCTTTGAGACGAAACTAACAAACATAGCTCTTCTAACATTGTTTAAAACAAGGGATTAACTCACGGCTCAAAACCACATGCTAAAGAACCCAATAAAACCTTTTAAATAATTAAATATTATAAAAGAATAACTTTTGAAAGCAGCTACATTAAAATCAAAACTCGTTTGACAGCTCTTCAGAACAGACACTGCTGACTTCGAATTTTTTTTTTTATTTCAAGTTACTTGCACTGCAAATTGAATCCGTTAGAAAGTCAGAACAATCTTTTTCAATTCGTACGGATTCAGTTTTCGTTTCCGTTTTACAATTCGGTCGGAAATCAGAACAGCCGTGTATGATGCGCAATAAATGCGCATCAAAAAATGTTTAACTGCTTTGATTTAAAATATTGTTTTGAAGAAGGAAATCGCATGAGAAGTCATCAAAACATTTTTATTGTTTATTTTGCGTTCGGCAACGTCAAACTTATGCAAAGTTAATTTTTTACAAAGCATCAAGTTTGCGTTGCTGATGCGTATGAAAAATGTTTTACTACCGCATCAAAACATTTGTTTTACATTTTGAAACTCAGCCAAACTCTTTACCTATAGATTTTCTGTAATTATAATATATTCCAGGAGCTTTAAATATAAGTTTTTTTTTCATATTTTTTTTTGTTGAGGAAAGGTCGCTTTCTCACAGTATAGTTTTATTTTTTTTTAAGAATCATGCTTTCTTTTATCATAATACAAAAATTAAACTAAGCGCCGCCGGCCGGCCGTTCGATGTAAATTTTAAAGTAATTTTTTTTCTTACCATTACAATCAATGGGCCTAATGACAGCATTTATTTGCATGATTGTTAAATAAAGCTCGATGCGGAAATTTCTCAAACAAAAAAATGTGTATCTTAAAAATAAAAAAAATAAATTTGATGGCACAACAGCTCATGAAGAACTAGGGCCTAGTGACTTACAACTCTCAACCATTCCTGTGTGCGTGTCTGCAGGAATGGAGGGGACCTACAGTTTATTGCCGAATCCGAACGGCTAAGGTGAGCGGCACTTTTCTATGACAAGAGATACTCTTGGAGGATTTGTCACTTCCTCGCAAGAGGCAGTAGCCGTTTTTCTTTTAAATAAATAGATGGCGAGGCTTGGGATCGAACCTTAGACCTCTGGCATGACAGTCCATCGCACTAACCATCACGCCACGGCTACTACACTAATGTGTATCTTACTCTTTTAATATTTTGTTGCTTAGCGGTTCAGGGCTCGAATTATACAAATTGCTCTCTATTTTGTATTATTTTTGATTTGCATACAACCTTACTTTATTATGTACTTAATTTGTTTATTTCAAATAAAGATTAAATTTTCTAGCATTAATTATTTTATTTAAAAAAAACCAAAGAACACCCATTCTGTTCCTTAAAGAAAATCCAATTTCCTTACCGTTTTAACAAAACTTATATCTAATTATGATTACACTAACATTACCTGCCTTAAGAAGTGAAAAATTATACAAAATTATAAGCATTGCATTTTTGTTGTAACTTAATACTTAATGTATTAAAAAATGCATTCCACATTCACTATATTTGAAATACAAAAAAATGTAACTGTTTTCATAAACTAAATAATAATGTATGAATAAAAAATAAAAATAATTCCAATGCATCACTGGTTTATCTAGTCATTTATCTAAATGTTTATAGAATTAAATATAACGAAATTTTAAACGTAATTATACGAAATAACTTATTTATTTATAGTAAAACGAATTCACATTTTGTTTTTCATTAAATAGAAAAAAAAATTCAACACAAAAAAAAAAAATAAATAAAAAAACAAAAAAAAAAAAAAACAAACCACTCACACAAACTATATTAATGAAATTCAATAATATTTTATTTGTATTAAGTAAAAAATGTGATAAATCAATTGCTTATGCAACGGACTATTTTCATTCAAATAAAATGCTTATATAAAAAGAATAGTAATAGTGAAAATATATAATTAAATATTACCTATAAATAAAAACTAATAAATAAAAAATTAATACGTAGATATACTTAAAAGCACCGATGTTGCTTAGTTTTGTCTATTCAATATTCATCTATAAATCATTTTCTAATTTGTTATCAAAAAATCTCAAATTAGGAATAAATTTAATTAGTTAAACAGTAGCGTCTTATTGAACGTATAATATATTTATATATATATATAAATTTATATATAAGAATAAGACATAATATTTTTTATACTTGTATATTTTTAAACTCACATACAAAATATTTTGAATTAAAAAGAAAAGAATAAAACCATTGCCATTTCAATTCACTTCAAATGGATTTGAAATTAATCAAGAAAAAAAGCATACAATTTTAATTTTATAAAGAAGCTTATGACTTGATAATTAAGCTTATATGATTGACAAGAAAATATAAATCTATAAGTGCACAAATTTTAATTACAATGTTCTATTTAAACAACATTTTCTAGTGCAGTAATTCAAATTGCTAAAAAAAAAAAAAAAACAAATACAAAAAATGCACAATCAAAAGCTACATGAATACAATGAAAGTTAAAATACAATGTAATTTAATAATTTTAAATTTTAATGCTTGAATTAAGAGAAAATACATGATGTATGTACATATGTATGTAGTAGGTATGTATATGAGTTCTAGAATGCGTTATGTTTTTGTCATCTCGCTGAATTATATTAAATTATTGAAATTTACTACAAATTTTGTGAAACTAATAAATTAAATATTATAATTAAATAAAGCAAGATTTTCAACTGCAAATAGAGACTTTAATTTTTTTAAAGGATTGAATAGAGTTTTTATAAAAGTAAATAATCTAAACGGTAAGTCTCCAAGTAAATCGTTTCTAAAAGTTATTAAAAAATAGGTTTTACGTTTGAATGTGTGTTCAATTTCAATGCAGGTATAATTCAGGTAGAAATCGCACTTGAATTACAACAACAATAATATTGACAGTGCGTTTGTTAGCCCGGATATCATCGAAATTTGGTTCAAATAAGAGCGCGCTTCTTACCACAGAGCCCGCGAAACCATAATTTTATTGCGAGAACAATTTGGTGCACAGTTTATTTTACGCTTTGGGCCGCACAGTGGCCCGTTTATGTAAAACTGGCGGCAATATTCATTTTTCGGGTGGTTATATAAAGCATAACTCTTAAGTTTACTGATAAACAAATGCTTGGAGCATTAGAAATTAAAAAAAAGTAGTTTGGATAAATTTTTTCAAAGCAGACAAATTTTTATGGTTTCAAAATCAAGAAAATTATTTTTAATTTAATTGAAATAAAAAAAATTAAAAGAAATAAAGAAAATTTTTTGTGTGCGATAGTAAAGGGCTACATGAAATTTGGCCCCAATGAAAAATGGCCCCAAACAAAAAATGAAAAATGGCTCCAAAACATACATATACATACATATATATGAAAGGCAACATCAACAAAAAATTCAATTAAATTTTTTGGATTTGGTTGTCTTTTCATTTTAGGCTCAAATTTCATTATGAAATTTGGCTTCACTTTTATTTGTTGTTGTTGCTTTATGTATATATTTTTGAGGATAATTTTCGCTTTTATTTTGAGTATTTCCTCATTTTTTTGTGTCTTTCTTTCGTAAAGTTTGGTGTCGTTTTTCGCGGGGTTTTCCATTGGTAAAATAAATCAATATATTTTTGATTTGGATCTGTCAAAAAGACAATTTCCCCTCTTTTTGGGCAAAATAAATTGATTTATTTTTGATTTTAAATCAAATTTGCAAATCTAAATTTTTTCGGCAGATTTACCCTTTCTTGTACTAATACAGGGTGGGGCAAAAGGTATGAACCGGTTTTGACCGGGTGGCGCTCGGCCTGTGGTTGTGGTGGGAAAAGTGGAGGGGTCTCGTTGTGGCAGTGAGAGAGTTTAGTTTTCAGTAGCAACCATGGTTTGGACGGAAGAGCACCGTGGGTTTGCTGTTAGGACTTTTTTTTGAAAATGGCCGTTCTGTTATCGCCACGCAGAGAGCCTTCCGACAGCAGTTCAATATCCCTGTTGGGGGAAACGTCCCTGGCGGTAATGAAATTAGACGTTGATTCAACAGCAACTCCTTCGGCAATTGGAAGACCCAATTTGGGATTATTTGTCCTTACTTTTTCCAGGATAATGGGTTCCAATGGTAAAAAAAATCAAATTTTTTGTCAAAACACCAATTTTCGTCTTCCAATGGGCAAAAAAAATTGATTTTACTCGTAAAAAAAATCAATTTATGAGATCTGGATTTTGCGGCAGATCTACCACTCTTTTACTAACACAACTATACTCCAGTACTATTGACAGCTACCAGTTTGACAACATAAGGTCCACAGACACGAATATACACTATTATACCATGACAAAAAAAATTAAATCTGAAATCGTACTCCATTCGCCAGGAAAAAAATCGAATTTTAGGCAGAAATCTGAATTTACCAAACGAAAACCTCATAAGATTACCGGATAAAATTAATTTTTTTTTGATTCAAAATAGCTCTAAATGGCCTTTAGTCCATACAAATTGGCGTTTAGTCCCGGCGATCTCACTCAGACTCATCAGTTGACTAGGGCCTTGTCAATACGCGATTTGTATCAAGTTCAGTTCATCTTACATAGATTTCGCGGTGAATACCTACGTCCCTTACTTTGGCGGACACTTTTATGCGGAATCGAAAAAATTTGATATCTGAATTTGTAGCTAATTAAATGCTAATAGAGTCATTCGCCCGATGATGGAGATACACTCTGGAACGCGTCGCTAATAACTATTTTATATTGGATTTACATAGTTGTAAAAATTATTTATTTACTAAAATTAAATAAAAAAACAAAAATTATTCAAGTTTTATTGTTTTTATTTATAAATTTCATTTCAAGTGCTCGCATAGTGTCCAAGTTATTCAAGTTTCTGCTTAAATTTTAGTCTAACATTTTTTTATATATTTAAGTTAATAATTTTTAAAATTAGCTCAAAAGTGAGCTCCTAAAATCTAAAAAAAAAGTTTAGAAAATCGAAAATGCGCAACAAAAGCTACAAGCTACAAGTTTTGAAAATTCAATTTTGTTTAAATTTTGGGGATAAAAACTTTAGCGGATTTTTTTATAATAAAAAAACTATGCGAGCTTAAAAATCGCGGTTTACGGGTTTCATAAAGTTTAGGGGCCAGTTATAGCTATCATTGAAAACCATCATTTAAAAATTTTAATTGTTAATTTTGGGCCATTTAGAAAGTCAAATCGGTAAATATTTTGATGCCAAAATATAGGTAATGACTTGAATTATTATTCTAGTGAAAAAAATATTTCAATTTGGCCAAACTTTCCACTTAAAATGACTTTTACTATTTCAATGATTGAACTACTTTACCAATGGTCATTGAAAAATTCAAAACCATTTTACATCGAAGTTTAGGCTGGAATTAATTTTTTTTTACAAGAATAATAATTCAAGTCATGGCCTATATCTTGGCATCAAAATATTCACTGATTTGACTTTAAAAATGTCCCAAAATTAACAATTAAAATTTTCAATGATGGTTTTCAATGATAGCTATAACTGGCCCCTTAGGGAGACAAATTTGTACAAACATTTTTTTTTTTAATTTTCTAATTTTTTTGTAATTTTAGGGGCTCACTTTTAAGCTAATTCTAAAACTTGTAAACTTGAATATACAGAAAACCGTTTAGGGCTACAAATTTCGAGTTTGATTTACGAAAATGGATGCATTTTTTATACAAATATGTGGCTGATACATGATGAACCTAAATCAGAAGTGTTAAAACTATAAAATACGACCGCTATAAGCAGTCGTAAAATGTAATCGCAACTTAACGATAACGATAGGGGTTTTGAGCGATAATCGTAATTCGTAATACGGGCCCTGAAATCTGAACTTAGTGAACTAAATTGTTTAACAATCAATTTTACACGTGAGCAGACGATTAACTACAAGCCAATCATTAATAACATAATCTCACATTTTTAAAATTAAACAAATGTCTAAAGCAAAATCTCGCTACTTTAAAGGTGTTTTTGTTCTAAAAAACGAGATTATTGCTAGATTTAAGTATAAAGTCTAACGTAAAATAATTACACAACTTACTATCGAAAAGTGGCTTGCCTTATATTTTAAATGATCCAATTAAAAATCATTTAAATTGGATCATTTAATGATCCAATTAAAAACAAGGAGTAGTAGCCGTGGCGTGATGGTTAGTGCGATGGACTGTCATGCCGGAGGTCTAAGGTTCGATCCCCAGCCTCGCCACCTATTTATTTAAAAGAAAAAACGGCTACTGCCTCTTGCGAGGAATTGACAAATCCTCCAAGAGTATCTCCTGTCACAGAAAAGTGCCGCTCGTTAGCCGTTCGGATTCGGCAATAAACTGTAGGTCCCCTCCATTCCTGCAGACACGCACACAGGAATGGTTGAGAGTTGTAAGTCACTAGGCCTTAGTTCTTCATGAGCTGTTGTGACATCAAATTTATTTTAATTTATTTAATTAAAAACAAGGAACATATGGTCTACTACTTTAAACTTTAAGTGCGAATTTGTTAAATACGATAGCTTCTTACATACTGATAGCTTTGCAATAATATTTTTTATGGTTAAATACAATAGCTTCTGACATACTGGTAGCTTCTTTTAATTTTTAATGTAGCTTTGTATAATAATATTTTTTATGGTTAATTAAAATTAACACATTCTGCTACCGATTACAAACGATTCGAATTCACCCCATTTTCTTAGTTACAGCCTGTCACAGGGGAAAAGATGCTCAAATCTCTTGAATGTCGACTAAATAAACAAATAAGTGATTGCACATCAGAACTAAAATCACTTTTTATGAATGTTAGCAAAGAGTTATCTGATAAGCTGGACAAAATTGTCCTCGACTTCAATGCCCGTTTAGAAGAAGTCACCAACAGCTTATCCATGCTAACAATCAGAGTTGACGAACTTGAAAATCAAAGTGTGAACCAAACATCGGCAAAAACAATTGAAACAACACAAAAAAACGCTGAAATATCTGAACTGCAAGGAGCTCTTGATCGTATGCACCGACAACAAATTGCAGCTGATGCTTTGTTATATGGAGTACCACGCATTGCAGATGAAAATGTTGCCAACATCTTCAGTTCATTGTGTACAGCTGTCAATTGCCCTCAAATATCAACTCCAAAACATATTTTCCGAATCAAACCAAACAACAACTCAAAAGACACTGCCATAGTCATTAAATTTGCATCGGTCGCTGATAAAATCACTTTATTTAAATCAATTAATGAATTGTATATAAAATCAAAACAATCAATTTGTCTCCGCCATCTGGGAATGAATTCTGACAGCCGAATTTATCTTAATGAGAGCCTCACGTCACACAATCGCAAAATTCTCCAAAAAGCTTTTCAACTGAAGAGACAAACCCCAAATAAACTTACATCTGTTTTTACCCGAAATGGTTATATATATGTACGTTTGATACAAACTGAAAAAGCTTTTCGTATCGATCACCAATCTGACTTGGACCAGCTAGTTGCGACCACAAGTAAAGATGACAACAACTCTCAAACAACGTAAGCTGTTTTTGCTTTTAGCTATGGGCATCCTAAGCTTGTCCCACCATAATTTATTTAATTTATTTAATTTATTTAATGTACATAAAATAATTATTGCTATATTTATGTTCTGTATCTATAATTTTAAATATGTGATCTTTTTGTTGCATAGCTCCCTTTTGCCTATCATTGTTGCCTGCCAGTTTCTAAATGGGTTGTTTTACTTTTCACTTGTTTCAGAGTCGGTTGCCTTAGGGGAAGCTTTTATGTTTACTTTCTACATTATATTATTTTTTTCATGAGTCAAAGATTTTCCAGTAGCGATGACGTAAATACAAATTTGCGCACCCTAATCAATATATTTTGTAAACAGTGTGATGGACTATTGTTCTGTAAAATGGATGAATTTAGAAAGCTATTTGTTGACTCTGATGTAGACATAGTGTGTGTCTCAGAAACCTGGTTTAAACCTAATGTTCAAAATTTTATCTATGATATGAGTGGTTTTAGGCTATTTCGTGGTGACAGATATGATAGGATTGGTTCTGGTACTGCCATATACGTTCGTACAGGTATAAAATGTAATTTAGTTTTATCCTCCCCTCCGGAAAGTTTAACGCAGTATTGCTTTGTTTCGATTCTTGGTGATAAAAGTAAGACCCTTTTGGGTGTATATTACCGGCCAAACAATCAAATAGATATGTCACCTCTCTATTCACTGCTCGAAAATATATCAACTTCTTTCTCCGACGTTATTGTTTGTGGCGATTTTAATTGTAATGTTTTAAATAAAGTATATGCTACTTCATTTTTGAACAACATGAAATCACTTAGTCTAAATCTAATAAATTCGTTGGTTCCAACTCATTTTACTTACTCAAATAGTTCTTTAATTGACTTATTTTTTTCAAACACTAGAAGTGATGTTTTTTTCAATCAAGTTTCGGCTCCTATGTTTTCCAAGCATGATCTATTATTTGCAACTTTCAAAATTTCTTTCTCCACTGCTCCTCGTCTAATCTCTTATAGAAATTTCAAATCAATAAATGCTAATTTACTTCAAGCTGATCTTGAAAGGTTAAATTGGCAAAGTTTGTATGATAATCCTTCATCCGATGGGAAAGCAGATATGTTTAATAACGTTATTCTCAACTTGTATAATACACATGTTCCTATTAAAACTAAATTTATTAAAAATTCTGTTATATCTTGGTTTACTTCGGAAATTGTTGAGCTCACAAATAGACGAGACTTGGCATTTAGGAGATGGAAGCGATTTAGGTTGCCAGAGATCTATGATGAATTTCGCGTACTAAGGAATGTCGTTAATTTCAAAATACGTAAGGCTAAGCGTGATTTTTATAAGAAACATCTAAATAGTAGTTTACCGTCAAAGACCCTGTGGAAAAATATCCGAGGTATTGGAATTGGAAACCAAGATGACTACGATTTCTCAGGCGTTGATCTGAATGACCTCAACAAAAAATTTGTGGAATGTCCTGCGGGGCCATCCATAAACGTGAGTACTGCAAGTACGTTACCCAATGTCGTTGGTTTTGAATTTCATCGGGTTGAGCAGTCAGACGTTGTAAAGGCAGTTCTGAATGTTAAATCTAAATCACCAGGCCTTGATGACATACATCCTATATTTATTAAAATAATATTACCCAGAATTCTTCCAGTACTAACCCACCTCTTCAATACTGTCTTAATGACATCCTGCTTTCCTAATGTTTGGAAAACCGCTAAGATAATACCAATACCAAAGAGTAAGGGAACTTCACAACTTCCTGAATTTCGTCCTATTGCCATATTACCATTTCTGTCAAAAGCCTTTGAGAAAATTGTCCATATCCAAATATCTTCCCATCTCCAACAGCATTCCTTACTTTGTATACACCAATCAGGATTTCGAAAACAACACAGTTGTACTTCAGCACTGATAAAAGTAACAGACGATTTAAGATTAGCAATCGATAAAGATCAAATCTCGCTGTTGGCTCTTTTGGACTTTTCCAAAGCTTTCGACACGGTAAATCATTCAAAACTTGTGTCAAAACTATTGTCTCAATTTGAATTTTCTTCTTCGGCAGCCTTATTGGTTAAATCTTACCTGTCTAGTAGAAAACAATGCATAGTGACAAATACTGCTAAGTCGAATTTTAACTATACATTAATGGGTGTTCCCCAAGGATCTATTTTGGGCCCTCTCTTATTCTCTATGTTCATCAACGACCTTCCAGGCAGTATAACGTACTCTTCTGCGCACATGTACGCCGATGATGTGCAGTTGTATCTCAGTTGCAAAACAGGACTTATCGAGGACGCTATTTTTAAATTCAATTACGACCTTGAAAGTATTTATCAGTGGTCCAAAAGTAATGATCTTTGTTTGAACCCAAAAAAATCTAAATGCATTCTAATATCTAAAAATAACTTAAACTCGAGTGGGTTTTCCAATATATATCTTGGAAGTGAGCACTTGGAATTCGCTGATAAGGTTAAGAATCTGGGACTCTGCTTTGATAGGAACCTCAAGTGGGATCTTCATACTTGTACTACAGTAGGTAAAATATATGGTTGTCTACGTAACTTATTTATGTCACAGACATATACTCCTGTTAAAACAAGATTAATGTTGGTGAAATCTCTAATTGTGCCAATTTTATCTTACGGATGTGAAGTTTCAATGTACTGCAGTGCTGAGTCCAGAAGAAAACTAAACGTCGCCTTTAATAATGTTACCCGTTACGTGTATGGTTTAAAGCGCCAGGATCATATATCCAGATACAAAACCAATATTCTAGGTTTGTCGTTAGATAAATATTTAGATTACTGTGCCATAAAATACCTTAATAAAGTCATAATCTCCCAAAAACCAGAATATCTTTACAACAAATTAGCTTTTTCAAATTCATCCCGTACTTTTATAATAACTCCACCGCGTGCTTCATGCATTACTACCGAGCGGCAATTTTTTTGTTTATGCTATTCGCTTATGGAACTCTCTCCCTCTTGGCATAAGAAGACTCTGTTTTGCTGATAGTTTTAGTGGTACTCTATTTTCTTACTTGGCTGGCAACTATAGGTGTTAGGGCTTTTAAATTGCTTAATTTTATATTAAAATTTAATTTTGTATTATTATTACTGATAACTTATTGTTATATACTTTTCTTACATTGTTAAACTTCGTTTTTATCTTATATTTTCTATACTTAATTATACCTTTTCAATTTGACTTGATTTAAACTAAAATTTTCTTTTCTTTCAATTTTTTTTAATATTTCTTTGTCAAACTAATTATATTGATCACATTTGCGTCATTCAAGATACTCTTTGTAATCTTTGTAAATGTTGTTTATTTCACTCAATAAAATATCAAAAAAAAAAAAAATATCAAAAAAAAAATATGTTATATTAGCTGCATTTTATTTTCCCCCAGATCTAATCCGGATCAGATCATGATAATAAAACAAACTGGATCACAAATTTATTTATTTCTCACAGTTGGCTTTATTTGCACAATAAAATTGACAGAAGGAAAATTTTCACAAATATTATTTGAAATAATATTTGGTATTAAATGTTTAAAATGGAACAGTTTTATTTTTTTAGTATAATTATCATTAAGTTAATAGTTTTTGTGTATTTTTTCCGTGCCTCGCGACGCGTCGTCTCTATTGAATGAAGAAAAACTCATAAAAAAAAATTGAAATGATGGCGGCATTTGTTTGATTTCGAGAATTTTTAATTTTATTGAGTTTTTTCTGTAAATCTCAGCAGTGGTACCAACCTATACAATTAAAATATTGCTAGGGAAGTGTTCAAAAAATGGATTTCGAAATCCAAATCTAGAAGCAGACCTGGATCTTGTGTTGTTTTTGTATTACTTGTATTTATGTTTCCAAATCCAATCCGGATCAGATCTGGGGGAAAATAAAATACAGCTAATATAATTATAAATTACTATCTGACCCGATAGACGTTGTCCTGTCTTAGCTATGAATTCGAACTGGAATAGATAATAAAAAAAAATTAGTACCTACTTCAAGAGGGTTTACCATCAGGTGAAGAAGTAAATAACCAAATGTTATGACCCTTAAAAAAAATATAGCCAAACGTGTTACACACTGATAAATTTTTAGAATCCCATTTTTTTTTTTGACCTTTTAATCTATTACATGTGGACATAAGAAGAGAGAGAGGTGAAAAAATCTTCTTTATTAATCTTTGCCTGTTTTTAGTCCCTATGTATAACATTTAGACCCTTTAAAATAAATAATACAAAATAAGCATTAATGGGGTCACTGTGGCGTATACGTACTTTTTTGTCAGCATATATTAGTTAGACTTAGAAATCTGTACATCACAGCTTTACAGTTCATTTTATTTAGTTAGAGTTAAGTCAGAGTTTAAAAAAAATTGAAATCGATTGCGAAATTTATCCCTTTACTTCCTTCCTTTTATCCCTAACTATCCATTATTACTTCCTTCGGCACATATATTTTTTTTCTTTTAATCACTGACGAACAGGTCAAATTCGTCGCACCATTTTTATATATAAAGCGTTTTTTAGTACCACAAATAGCTATATGAAGAATTACCCTAAATTCTACATCAATAGAAACAAATAAGTTATACCTACATTTTAAACAAAACTAATTAAATTATAAATGTCCCTTCCTATAAAAATCGGTTGATGTTCAGCCGAATTATGCACGTATAAACAGAAACCCAATTTAGAAAGTGTAGTTTTCACGATTTACTGGTTTTTACGGGCAAATTTTCCAACTTTTGGAATAAATCAATGTACCACATTCGTTGTATTAAAATTGAATTATTGGCCTTATTGTGAGAGTCTATTCGGGGTAAAACAATCAATACACATTTAAAATAATCAAATAGTAAAATATTAACGATAATATTTTTAATATAACAACAGCATAAATTAAGTCTATTTGAATAATATATTTTGAAAAGACTCTCGCAAAAAGCTTCTGTATTAATGCACTACGTATCAATCGCCAATGTAGAAACACCGTTCGGAAAAAAAAAACAATTCAGAAAGTATGTAATTTATCGTTATCACGACTTTTCGACATTTCTGGCATAATTTCCAATGTTTATCTCCGTAGTGTGTTTATATGGTTCAACACAAATCCAAGAAAAAATCCCCATCCAATTTGGATGATCTTAAGCCGAGTTATGCGCGTACGAAAAAAAAACTAATTAAGAAAATTTGAAATTTCAAGATGTTTTTACGATTTTCTGATTTTACCGTTCGAATTTTCTAATTTTCGGTCAAATTTTCAAATTTTTGGCTTCATTGTGTGTTAATCTATTTCAATCCAACAAAAAAAACCCTCAACCAAATCGGATGAAGTTTAGCTGAGTTATGCGCGTACAAAAACAATTTCATTTTACAAATTTTGAATTTTCAAGGTGTTTTCAGGATTTTCCTAATTTTTCGGTGGGATTTTCTAATTTTCGGTCAAATTTTCCAATTTTCGGCTTAGTTGTGTTTTAATCTGGTTTAATACAAATACAACAAAAAATTCCCAACCAAATCGGATGATGTTTAGCCGAGTTATGTGCGTATGAACACAAAAAGGGATTAATATTAGAAGATTATTAATCGAAAAATTATACAGAAAAATGAGTTATCTTCCTACCCATAGCTGCTAGGCCTTAATTGTATGTTGTTTTTTTTTATAAATATCTAATTCTTGTTTGTGTCAAGACTTGTTGATATTTTTAAAATTCAAATTCCCGTTTTGATGATTTTTAGTTTATCCATAGATTGTTTTTCAAACGCATATGCAAAGGTACATTACCTACATATATGTAAATATGTACCTACTTAAGGTATACAAATTCAAAAACGCGGACATAAATATCTAAACCGTGAACTGCTTACCAACTTATTTCGAGCTTTTCAGGGAGTACAAGCCTACTGGTTATTTTTTTTTAGAAAATCCCGATTCATCTTCCGGTTTAAGAAACAACTATAAATTAATTTCCAATTAAAAAACCATTAAGCTCAAAGCTCTAAATATCCACCACGAATCATCCCTTTTTTTTATTTTGATACTGTAATCTGCCTTGACATTATCAAACACAAAACAGCTGGAACTGGTGAGTTTGCGATGTAGAATCCTCAACCGTCCACCATAACAAAATCCACCATTCACATATAGAAATGTCATCGTCTTTTTCGAATAATAGATACTCGCATCGCACTCGCACATATAAAACGCAGGGTTCAGCTTGAAAGTTCTTAGTTTCCTAACAATTTTCACACAATTTTCACAAACCAAAAGTTGCGGTCGAAAAGAATGTTGTTTTTGCTATTTTGTATACCATAATAAAGTTTTCCCTTTAAATTATTTTCTATGCGGTTGATTATGTTGCAGAGTTTTCCAAAATAAGGCTCGAGATTTCGCTGTGATAAAGTTTACGTATGAATAAAATAAATTTCCAATAATTTTTCGATAAGATTTAGTGAAAAAAAAAAAAAAATCATGTTCGTCCCTTGGGGCTGATTGTCTTTACCACACAAATGTGCTCCCTGTGAATAAATCATTGTGCTAAGAAACCAATCCCGGAAATAAGAGTTCATTTTTTTTTCTTTCAACAATCTCAATGTTTTCGAGTTCGTAGTTATTTCAAGTGCAACATGACAGTGGAAATAACATCGAGGAACTTGATTGGGGGTGGCATAGCTGCCGCTACAAATGGCCGCAGTATTGGCGTTGTTTCGGGTGGCAGCAGCAGTGGGGGTATACCCAACCCCACAGGAGGTTGCAACACAGCACTGCTGCAGAAGCAAATGTCATTCAAGAGCAGTGTAGGTGCTGCAGGGCAAACATCAAAGACCGACGAAATCGAAGTAATCGAAAGCGGCAACGCCGATGGAGCTCACGCGCGATATCGCAAGGTGAGTAACCTCTAAAGCACCCTTTACAAAACATCCGCTGTATGACAAGAAGTAAAAACTAGTTTATAAATAGCCGCGACGATATGTAAACATCATAACTATCCTCCACCACCACCACCTCCGGACAATTAGAGAAACAAAGAAAAGATAAACGGCAAGTATACGCCAGATGGTCCAGATTAAAATCAAACAAATCTAATGAGAAATTACTTCAGTCTGCCTATGAAATGGTGAAGGGGCGGGATGGGATAGATGGGGGGTTCTCTATTGACTTTTGTCAAATTTATTGAAATGTGGGATCTTCGGTTCGATGAGACTTCTTCCAGATGTCGTTAATAGAACGCTCAGTCGATCCAATTAGCAGCTAACAAGGAATTCCATTCTCGCGCGCAATAAAACTTCCTGCAAACGTGTCCCATATTTTTCTCCCACCCAATGCCCGACCCTGCATCGATTCTTGTCGCCACAAATTGTTATGTAACATTCACCCCAAAGTATCGATCGTTGATTTTGTTCCATAAGAGTATCAACGAACGAACGTTATACTGTTTAGGTTGCATGGGATGTTTTTGTTTTCACCTCAGCCTTCCTCGTCTCTGTCGTCGTCGTCGTCTACATTCTAGCTGCCATGCCATGGTGCGCCGGCATGTCTCTAAGATTTTCTTTCTCTTTTCGTTGGTTGTGCCTCTTGAAGTTTAGTTAAGCGGCCGGCGGGGGTTCATTTAGGGTGTTTTGAAGCCACTTCTGCCTGTCCTCGTGAGTGGTGGCATTGAAATCAAGATGCCAAACGAAGGCAAATGTAAGATGTGAAAGGCTGCTGTATTTTGTTTGTAGGTGAATTTCGCAATTCTCAGGTATCTAGTATCTATACCTACAATATTGCACACACATTGGTCATTATGTTTTTAGGAGTTTTTAAGAGATTTGGTATCGATAATCCATGAATGGTTCATGACGTAATAACGATCAAAATTATTGTGTTGATACTAAAGTTGATATTAAATAAAATGTCTGTATGTATGTAAAGATATATGGTGTTTTGCATAAGGATGCGACAAAAGGCTAAGGCTAGCGTTTAGGTTAAATCGAGAAAAGAAAAAATCGTATGGGAAGAGGGTCCATTTCCCAATGTTTAAAAATGGATTTGAGATTGAAAAAAAAAATTATTCAAAAACTACGGCAACACTTAAATGTCATGCTATATTTTTTTTTAAAGCCAGAGCTTTGATCTATTGCATTGTTTAAAATTCAAATTATTTTAGATAATGCTTTTTAAAAAATTAATTTAAAAATCAAAATAGTTCTCAAGCTATTTGTTCAAAATTGTACGTTATTACATATTTACATATTCTCCTATGCTCCTATCAATTTCTAGACAAACACTAATAACGGAATGCCTGAATGTCCTTTATTAAAAAAAAAATAGTAAAATAAAGTAAAAAGTGCGTATACGCCCTAGTGTACCACTATTTTAACTGAATTAATTTCCTCTCTTTTTATGGAGCATCTTGTTTATTTAATTCATTTCATATTTTATAAATGCATAAATAAATTAGTAAAAAGTCGTTGAATATTCAAATCAAATTCAGCGATGAACTCAATCGCCATAGTCATTTTTAAACTGTTGCTAAGTTGAAAGTTTCATTTGAATTTTTGAAGAACAACAACAACTTAAAGGTGCTAGCACCAATTGTTTAGAAAACTAATTTATTTTTAACTCGTTTTATTTTTGTTTGGCTGGAGATATAGCTATTTCAAGGGGTCCCGCATGGAAAAATGGCAAGTTTTTGGTAAGTTTAGGCGAGGCCCTGGCAAGTTGTTCTAACCAAAAAGCAAGTGCAAACAGACTCACTGAACAGCAAGCCCAGCACAGTTTAGTACAGAAAATTTCTCATTGAACTTGTTCTTTTCTGTTCTAAACTGTTCCGCATAGCCTCACTGAACATACCAGTCTTTCACACATACTTGCACACTCCAAAGTAAATGACAATAAACTAAACTTCAGTTTAAATATTCAATTTTGCATGCGGAAGAATTTTTTAGTGGTCAGTGTTTTATAATAAAATAAAAATAAAAATAAAAATAAAAATAAAAATAAAAATAAAAATAAAAAATAAAAATAAAAATAAAAATAAAAATAAAAATAAAAATAAAAATAAAAATAAAAATTAAAATAAAATCAAATGGATTATTGGTTAATTAGTGAAATTAGTGAAATTAGTCTTTAACAAGAAAAAGCGTGTGCCTATAGTAACCCTAGCGAATGCCTATAGTAACCCTGTTGTTAGTAACTATGAAAAATTTGCCAGGGCCTTATTGAAAACTAGATTCCTTTTCCAGGCGGGGTGCCAAGCCGCCTATCATCAGTCTTCTTTTTAGTAATGCTGAGCTTTAATCCAATTTTATTGTGGAAAGCGGTGGAATGCGTAGTGCATATGACCTCTAAGACTGAGCAAATCTGATATGCGTGGGTTCGACTCCCATGGTGTGCATGTAGAAATTTTTTGCACAATAAAATTGGATTAGAGCTCAGCACCACTAAAAATGAGACTAATTTATAGGCAGCTCGTCATTTACACACTGTGGTTCATATTTGTTTTTGTATTGTCGAACACTATGCATATTTAAACAAAATAAAATTAAAAGTGTTTTCTTTCTATCAATATTTTCAAACAAAATTAGCCAGTTCACATTTCTGAGATCTCACTGAGCAGGAGGAGAAACCTGAACAAAATTTCTCCGCTAAAAGTCAAAAACAGTTTCCATCTCTCCTTTATTAATAAATCAACTGCAAAAAAAAAATAATTGAGCAAGCGGATCCAAAAAATATCAGTCTCAGCTTTTTGAAAGCAAAAGTGAGGAATCTCACTGGAATTACGTTCAGATTTCTGAGATTGCTGATGCTGAGGTCTCTGAGATCTCAGAGAGTTTGAGAAACTTGAACTGGCTTGTTTGCGAAATTGAAAGTGTAGAATTTCGACACACGGCGATACTAGTAGTATTTGATGGCCGCGCCGGACTTCTAATAGTCGAAGGGTGTTCCCCACAAATTTTAGACGCTATATTTTCTTTTGCAAAATAAACTCTTTAAGCTCTTTTGAAATTTTATTCAGTTCTTCATTTGATATTTTAGTTTTTACTTTATCTATGTATAGAGCAAGTATTGGTTTCGTGTACAAAAACAAATATGGCGAAGTCAGAAAAAGTGGGTTTCGCCATACCATCCGTCTGTCGTTTTGTCTGGTCCATGCGTTAAATTTAATTTATGCTAAAGCCTAAACAAGTAGGCCGATTTGCTTCAAATTTTGTACAGAGCGTTTTTGTGTTATTCCTTGCAGGGAAAATTTTTTATTTAGCTCATCTGTAAAATTTCGATTTTTTTTTTAAGTTTTCTCAAAATGGCCCTAGAAATTTTGATCAAACTTCGCACCTAAAATGACCAAAATAGTTATAAGAAAACTGCGCTTCAGGTTTTTGCCAAAAGATTCGCATTGCAGAAATTTTTATATTAAATTTTTTTATTAAATGAAAAAAAATCAAACATAAAATAATTAGGTAATATTTTTAGTACTTTATTTACTTACACAATAAAAGAACGGACTTCTGGCTTATAAAAAAAATATAGCATGACATCGTAAGTGTTGCCGTTTTTTTAAATAATTTTTTTCTATTTTAAGTCGATTTTTTTTACAAAATTTTATGTAACAGAGGTTGGTTTATTTATTTTTTTCTTGTTCAGACATTTTTGTATCTATGCTAAATCTGTTTTTTTAATCAAATCATGTACATTTATTTCATATTTTTATGACGCTTACAAAAAAACTACTACCTATTATAAAAACTTGTGTGCATTCGGTTAGTGTTCGAAGGAAATAAAAAAAGGACTTAGGGCTCGATTGTTTAAACAACATTAATATTTTGTCCAGAGCAAGTTATTGCGATCCAGTCGTGCATATATTTTGTTTTAAGTAATAACACTGGTCAACAAAATTAAACTATTTTTTTGTTACAGAAACCAAACTATACTTTTCCAAAGGTTTTTGGTGTGCTGAATTCGAATCTGAAATATTGAAATTGACCTTTGAAGCGTGGCAACCCTATGCCTTGGCCACTTTACGCTAGGCAACCCTTGCGCAAAATGTTTGGTTAGACACCACCTACAAAACTGTATACTTATTATCTTGTACCTTGATGAGGGTAGGTCGTTCTATGGCATGATCTGCCCCTATCGACTTTTCAAATTTTATAGGATAAAGGCTTACAACTAAATAAGGATTGCTTGGGTTAAGGAAGAGATATCGGAGAGGTTTAAATAAAATTAAAAAAAATAAACTTAGTGCTTTCAGAAACCGTTACAAATTATGTTGAAATAAATTACCTCACAGTTTAACGTTACCTCGAAAACAGCGAAAAACGGGAATATCTCAAAAACGTGACGTGATAGAATATTTCTGACTTCAGATTCGAATTCAGCACACCAAAAACCTTAGGGAAAGTATAGTTTGGTTTCTATAACAAAAACCTTGTCGACCAGTGTAAAAAAAAAAAATATGCACGACTGAATCGCACGAATTTGCTCTAATTGTTAAAAATTACCAAAGCTACATCTATAAAAGATATTTTCAATAATGTAATGATATTTTTAACAAAAAATGACAAACAGTCGAAAGTATGTAGGTACCTGCTAAAAAAAGTTATTTTTGTAATTTTTTTTGTTGTTGAAAAAAAATGAAAATTTCCAAATTTTTAAATGCAATATTGTTTGATCTACTCAAAAGCACAAGATTGCAAAATAATAACAAAATTGGTTCACCCAATCAGCAGTTATACGTGAATAACTCGAAAATTAAGCATTTTTCTTTAAAAAATATCATACCCCTATTTCCGGGATGCGAAGTTTTTGGTGGAAAACTGAAATGCAGTTTTCTTACAACTAAGTAATTGGAACGAAGTTTAAATAAAATCGCTTTTGAAATACAATAGTTTAAAAAAAAACCTGTTCTAGATGAGCTCAATTTTGATTACAGTTTCGACATTTTTTGTGCACGAAAAATAGAAAACAAATTTGTAAAAAAGAGCTTACAAACTTATATATATGTATGCATATGTTTTGGTTTCTATTCTATCGATATTTTTGTTGGATTGCGTGAAATGATAAAAACTTTATTATGTTATTTTTATTTCACTTCAAAACTTTTACTTTAATGCTACAATACAACATTATAAGTTGTACTATTTGGAGTATAAGAGTAAACAATTAAAGGCAATTGCCCGTTTCTGGCCAAGAGTATACACGAACGAGTATCAAATGAAAGGTGATTGAGGTTGTTATATGAGTGAAATATTTTACAAAATATGGTTCATGCGAAAGTCGAGATATTTGAGTTGGATGTTGCCGATTGCAAAATAAAGATTATAACATGCGAAATAAATGATGTAGAAAAGTTATATTGTATCAAATGAAAAATATTCGGCCCTATCGAGGTAACCGTCGGAGCGGAATTCTCTCCGATTTCCTACGAATCGGAGACATTTTTCTTCGAGGTAGTTCTCCGACCAGCAAAATGTCTCCGATTCGGAGGAAATCGGAGAGAGTTCCGCTCCGACGGTTACCTCGATAGGGCCGATTTTTTTTCGTTTTTAAAATAGTAGGTACAATAGTAAAATAGTACCAATATTATATTTTATTACGTGATTAAATAAGCCAATACAAATAAGCAGCCACCAATGATCTTAATAAATTGATCAAACCCAGGCAACCTAGCACAATAAAAACAATCAGCTACGTATGTCGAGTTCAGTATAGAAGAACAAATAATTCCACCAAAAAGAACAATGCACTAGGCATTATCCATGATGTAAGTAAGTATGTAAAAAGCTTTTACTTTACATAGGTACATAAGATTTTATTTATTTCATTTTCTTAGGCTTAATCCGCCCTTGATTACAGAAGACAAGCTCGTTTGCAAGATCATTAGATAAGAAAATACATGTTTAATTTAAAAACTAAATTAAAGCAGAGATTTCTGGCTTTACAAAAAAACATAGCATGCCGTTGTTACCTTTACTGTTGTTTTTTAATAATTTTGAAAAAAAATCAGTTTGAAGTTTTTTTTTTTTCAATGTTTTGAGTTTGAAAATCAATATTTTGAAATTGAAAATTTAATATTTCAATATATCCCTAAAACAGATTATTTTATAAAAATAATAAAAGAAGAGATTTCTGGCCTTACAAAAAGGTATATCATGGCATTTTAGGTATAACCGTAGTTTTTTAATAATTTTTTTCCCGTTTTAAGTCAATTTCTTAGAAAATTGCCACTCCCATGCAAAGTGGTGGGGGGGGAGGTAATATCTCAACCCAACCTACACGTTCGTGCTTTTTGTCACATCTTAGGTGAATCACCCTGAAAGGATCTGAAGGGATTAAGTTAAATCCAAAAACATTAAGAAAAGCTGCATGTCGAAAATAGTGTAACGTGCAAATGTTTGGCAAATTTACAATTTTATGAAAGTTAATGAAAATTATAAGTTCTATAGTAAAATTCATTTAAGATTAATTATTGAATTTAAAAGTTTAAGCAAAATATTAATTTCAGTGACAAACACTACGTTTAAAAAAAGTTTTAACTTTTTTGCGCGGTTTAACACACCAATATGTCAAAAAAAATTCAGTGATGACATATATTTAGTGAAAAGCTTATTTAATTAGGTACCTTTAATTCAATATTTAATTAAATGTTCTTAACTATATAAACAATAAATTCTTGAAGAGGCAACTTTAAAATGATTTAGGACTTCCTAATTAGTTTGTGCACTTTATGTCCATAAACTCACAAAAAGTTAAAAAAAATAAAAGGGCCGACACTCTAAAAAAAAAACCCTGGAGGGTTTGTGCTATGTACTTTGAAAAGTTTTAATTTGAACGCTGTGCATGTGCAGTGCACGCCCCCGTATTAATGTACCCTGATGGTTAACAATTTTTTGACTCTATAGATCTAGACAAACAGATTTACTCACCGCACGGTAAAATTCTCCTTCCGATGGTTGCCGGAAATTCAAAAGGGGTGAACATTAAAAAAAAAAAATATAAAAATGAAAGTTTGACTCTCGGTGTAGATGACTGGAAATGTTGGAATGTGTTTTTCGTCGAAATAATACACCACCATACCATCTGCTATGATTGTAGTAGTGCCATGGTTATAAAGATGTTAAAGGATATTTCAACAAACAGTATGTTAAGGACGTGGGCCTATAAAAGCCTATCGTTTCGTTTATAGCTATAAAATATACGAAACCCAAAACAGGTTAAAAAAGTGTACGCGAGAGTGAGCCCAGTTTGCAAAGGTAAATATACTTCAAAGAGTATATATTTTCATTTATTACTCGAGTGAAAAGCCTGAAAAGGAAGTTGGCCTTGAGGCTTGTTCAGATGTTGTTTTTCTTCTATTTTGTTAAGAGGATTAGGCTTTTAGAGATGAAAGAAAAAAAAAATAAATCCATATACCTAAATAAACGTGCTTGAATTGCGAATTTATATACGACAACGGATGAGTAGGTATGATGGAGAAAGTGTTTGCTTCTTTACTTTTTTTTTGTTTATCTCAACAAATCCCTGAAGAGTTTAGTCTTCTTTATATGGTGTGCAGTAGGTATGCATAACCTTTACATTTACACGTTTTTCGTTTTTATAAAAAGGCTATATTCAATCATGTCTTTTGTTGTGTGATTTTTTCGCGTAAATATTTGATGACGATGGCGACATTTAAGGTTTAGATCTTAAGTAATGCTATCGCAGTTAAATAAACATATGAAAAAAAATTGTCACAGTTAAATGAAAATATTATGCTAATAGACCTACTTTAATAAGGAAAAATAAGTATCTATTTAGAATCTTGGGAATCGTATGATACAGAGGCGTATGGATCACGAAATTCAGTTTCGGTTTGAGTGTTGGAGGTAGGGGTCAAGTTACTTTGAGCAAACCAAACTATATGATGTAGGTATTTATAATACAACCCACGCACCATGCAGACAATGAAAAACATTCAGGACAGTCGTACGAGAAATAACTATGGGTTATTTCCATAAAAAAAATAAAAATAAAATTTGATGGCACAACAGCTCATGAAGAACTAGGGCCTAGTGACTTACAACTCTCAACCATTCCTGTGTGCATGTCTGCAGGAATGGAGGGGACCTACAGTTTATTGCCGAATCCGAACGGCTAACGAGCGGCACTTTTCTGTTACAGGAGATACTCTTGGAGGATTTGTCAATTCCTTGCAAGAGGCAGTAGCCGTTTTTTCTTTTAAATAAATATACCTACTTCTTTTTCCATACCTATACTTATATTTTTAATTATAAAATTTAACTTTGAAGTGGTCATGAAGTTCTCTTAACTGTTAATCTGGATTCGACGTGATTACATTCTTTTTCAGGGCTCTATAAAATTATCAGATATGAATGTAAATATACATATATGTATGTATAAAAGAGGCTGGAAACTTCCTGTTAATATCCTTGGAAATGAGAGACCCGATATTATTTTGTTATAAGAAAATCGGGAATTCAAGACAGTCAAAATGCAATCAAAAGAAGGACCGTTTGCTTTCAATTTGAATTTTTGTATAAAAAAAAAACAATTATTAATTATGGTATTGTGTAAAGAATAAATTAGCCCGAAGTGAGTATCATATTTTTTTTGTTTTCGAAATGTTCGAGGCAAAAACTTTTTTTTTTTTTTTTTTTTTTTTTAACGAAACAGTGTTTCATGTAGGCAATTATAACCATACCCCACATGTCACATGTACATCTATCTTAAAACGATTAGTTCGGAACCTAGGGACCTAGAAAGTCAAAATATGGAGATATCTCTCAAAATTTTCGATTCGACAAATCGAACAATCACAATAACTTCTAATGGAAAGTAAAAACAATTAATTTGGTGGCGATAACTCGTAAAGAACCAGGGACCTAGTGACTTTTAAACTTTCAACTCTCAACAACTTTTCCTGTTTGCGTATATCTTCAGAAATGGAGTGCCTGAAAATTTATTGACGAACCCGTTAAAACATTTCTGCATGGCACAGGCTGGGATTTGATCGACCGTCTTTTGACGTGATAGTCTTATACGCACTTTTTTACTTGCGATATAGGTACTATAGGGCAAGTTTTGGATTCGTAAAAAAAATCGAACTCGAGATAACAATCAAACATGCACATTACGATGATAGAGAAAACGAAAAAAGTGGGTCACGCAATTCCGTCCGTCTGTATGTCTGTATGTCTGTATGTCTGTATGTCTGTATGTCTGTATGTCTGTATGTCTGTATGTCTGTATGTCTGTATGTCTATATGTGTGTATGTGTGTATGTCTGTATGTCTGTATGTCTATATGTGTGTATGTCTGTATGTCTGTATGTCTGTATGTCTGTATGTCTGTATGTGTGTATGTGTGTATGTGTGTATGTCTGTATGTCTGTATGTCTGTATGTCTGTATGTCTGTATGTCTGTATGTCTGTATGTCTGTATGTCTGTATGTCTGTATGTCTGTATGTCTGTATGTATGTACATATGTGTGTATGTCTGTATGTCTGTATGTCTGCAACAACAACACAAACATATATATGCCAGTAAGACCTAGGGTCTTATAAGTTAGGCAATGTTAGAAGGAATAGAAGGATAGGATAGATTTTTGTTAGCACAGTGGATTGAGAAATAAGGTTTTGATTATCTCATTAAATCCCAGGGGTGGCGTTCAGTTGAGGGAATATAGAAAAGAATGCTGTCTAGACTGGGGCTCGAACCCACACATCCAGGTTAGCAGTCAAACACTACTTCCACTGCGCGGGGGCCACCCCCGTCTGTATGTCTGTAGATATGTCTGTGTGTACCTCGGCCTACAGCCTAATCCACTGAAGCGTTTGTCTTCAAACTTAGAGCATAAGATTTTTGGGTGATTCCCTAGAGGGAAAATCGAGAATATTTTTTTACCTCAAAAAATAACGGTACTTGCCATAGGACCATTTTAAAAAAAATTATTTATCTCAAAAACGGCTGTTGAAAATATACCATAGGAATGTTGCAGCAGGTAGGTTTTTGAAAAAATTGAAAATTTCATTTTAATTTCGACAGAAGTTATTTAAAAAATTTCAACTTTCTTCAACTAAAAGAAAACTCAGTTATAAGAGAAGACGTAGTGGAGAAGAAAGCGGTTCTACGTTCGATGATGTGCTATGGAGCCCAGGTGTGGGGCTTTCAAGAATACGAGGAAGTCGAAAAGTTACAAAGGTTCTTCATTAAAAAAGTATTCCAGCTACCTAAAAATACTCCAAACTACATGTTACATCTCGAAACTGGATTGGCCACACTTTACATATACACCTTAAAACTACATGTTGATTACATTATAAAAGTAATAGCAACCTATAGTCAAGAAAGATTACAGCGTGTCTTAGGACTGTACGCTATTTGTAGGAACCACTCCTTCATTCAAAAATGGAAAGATTTAGCCGATTCAGTCGATGCACCTTTGGTTATAAATATTGAAAGACCTATGGAACTAAAAAATCAAATGTATGCCATAATAAGTGAATTGGATATTAAACAGAGAGAGAACTTCGTGCAAATAGCAAACAAATCAGAAAACCGTCTTATATACCCAACATTAGTTCATAACCTGACCGAAAACAATTATTTCACCGATGCAAATAGTTGCAGAAAAATATCCTTGTTGTTTCGAGCCAGCGGAGTGCTACTCAATCTGAATGGAACATCTTTCAACAACACCGAAACCAAATACTGCACACTTTGTAACCAACATGCAAGAGAAGACACGTTTCATTTCATAGGTATTTGCCCAATATTGAGAAACTGGAGGATCCAATATTTCGAAAAACCAACATTAACCCTAGAGGAACTCAAGAAATTGCTAAATGGCCCACATTTGGATGTTATTTATAAATACTGCGAAGCATCAACACGATATAGAAAATTAATTATCTCAGAATTTATATAAATATTCAATTAGGTAAAAAAAAAAAAAAAAAAAACATATATAATTCGTTCATAAGTCCGACAGACGGAAATTTTCGCCATTGTCCTTCCTATTCATCTGAAGCATTGTAACACAATCATGTAAACTAATAATTATTAATTGCTTAATAAATGAATCTATCTAATCTAATCTAGTGGTAGAAAGATTTTTAAAAATTGGACGCTATTTTATGCCTTATATTTTCAAAAATGCAGCTGTTGGAAAACTGCAAGTACCTTTCTTTTAAGCCATCATTTCAAACAAAAAAAGAATTTTCAAAATCGGACAGTTTTTTTCTGAGAAATGCATGCACTTCTGCAACATTGTTGGCAAACTGCAAGACTAATTTTGATCGAGACACACGCAACTTCCACATAAGATTTTTTGAAATTTTGGAAAAAAATGGGAGCGTATTTTCTGTAATTAGTAATGACATTCTCGCACTTCCAGCTAATACTTTTTGTACTTTTGCGCTAAATCGGACCGTGTTTTCTGAAATGCATGCGCTGCTGCATCTTGCTGAAAAGCTGCTTGGGCAATTTGGACTTAATAAACATTATCAGATTTTCATCTAAGATTTCCAGAAACCAGCGCAATCGGTACGGTGGTTTTGGAGTCTAAAAGTCTCATAAAAATTAACATTCATTTGAAAATATTCGTTGAGTTTTCAATTTTCTGTGCATTTTTCATAATTTTTCTTTCCGTAAGAACCCTCTACAAAGAATTAAAAAACTTTAAAAAAAAGATGAATGAAGTCGGCAAGGTCTCAAGTTAATACAAAATAAATATTAGCAGAGTCACTGTGGCGTATACGTACTTTTTTATCAGCATAAATATTGGTTATATTTTTTTTGAAAATGTAAAGCATAAAAAAGCGTCAAACTTTTGAAAATCTTTCTATTTCTACGTCTGCTTTTCTTATAGCTGAGTTTTCTTTTAGTTGAAAGAAGTTGAAATTTTTTAAGTAACTTCTGTGAGAATTATTTCTTATTTTCGTGAACTTTTTCTTTAAATCTTAATATTAATACCTCTTGTGGGCTTTAGGTCAGTGTTCTTTTTTAATTTATATATGTATGTGAAGTTTCGGGCGTGATTACACCCTTCTTTAGACAGATTATACAAAATTTTAAAGATATTATGTTGTTTTTACTAAATTCAATTTTTTTTCAATTTTTTCAATTATCTTAAAAAGACGTTTCAAAAATTGTATTTACTTCGAATATTAAAATTGGGATATGATTACACATCTGAATTTTAATATTCGAATCATAATACCTATTCAATATTATAACCAATATAATCATAAGTTGATTTAACCATCTAAATGATTTCTTTAACGACTTTAAGCGACATACACGTGTTCCAAAATGTTCCATTGCAGCAGTAAAAAAAAAATAAATAGAAAACATAACTGTTTTTCTTTCTTTCTTCAAAAAATATTTTCTCTGTAATAACTTCTAACTTTGTATGAACTTTGTATAGGAGTTAATTAATTATGGCATAGCGCCATACTTTACATCTGAAAGATTTCCACAAGTTGCGTAGTAAGATTTGTTTAAACGTGTCTAAGATTATGGAATAGTTAGACAAGCGCCGTCAACTAAACTAATAGGTTAACTGGATCCAATTTTCGAGTAACATTTCAAATTTTGGCGAAATTTTTTAACAATAAAAACTGTATTTTTTCACTTTTAAGTTGGAACTTCTCGATCACATGAGCTGGATAAAAATTTTCTGAAGTGGGACTGGAATTCAGGGCATCAAAAACTTCCTAAAATTATAGTCTAGTTTAGAACTACGCTGGAGAGTTTTTTTTTACTTTTAATGACTTAGGCCCAGTTGCTGAAACGAAACTTAAATATTTATGTTCAACTTAAACGCTTATGTTCTACTTTTTCCTCAGCGTAAACTGTCACATAAGCTCTTATGTTGAACTTAAATACTTAAGTTTCGTTTCAGCAAATGGCCCTTAAAGATACAAATATTGAAAGACATTTTTGATGTTTAAAAGGGTATTTTTATTTTCAAGCTTTAAAACATGTATTGACTTTGAAATGATGAATTCTAAATAATTGAAAATTTTAAAATTATAATATTTAATATCAACCTCCTATGGAGTGCATGTAGAAAGTTTTTCACAATAAAATTGGATTAAGGCTCAGCACCACTAAAAAAAAGAGGACTGATGATGGGCGATACGGCACCCCTTTGAAACAAAAATATAAACGAATTAAAAATAAATTAATTCGTAAAAAATTTGTGGTAGCACCTTTAAGTTGTTGTTGTTTGAAAATTCAATGAAATTAATCTAATAAACTAATATTCTAGTATGAATATTAAAATAAATAATAATTTAATACCAATCTTCATTGCTCATTGCTTTCTAATAAGATATGTTAATATATGAATGCACGAATTGTAGGTCCATATCAACAACATACTACATAATGTACATAATTTTACTACACACAAAATTAGTTTATAAACTATATTTTTTCCTGAATAAAGCCTTTCCCCACACCCTTTAAAAAGCCTTATACGAAACTCGATTGTTTATTAATGGCGCACATTGAATAATTTTTATGTAAACTTTGTTTAAATAATAAATAATTTAGCCATCGCATGACTACACTTAACTTCCGCTATTCATAACATAACAACAATGCGTATATAGTATACGAACTCTTAAAGGGTACCCTATTAACTCCCTATTATAATGGTTGCACTGCATTTTGAGTTTATTAATAATAAAGTATACATACATGTATTCAACCCACCCCTACGTGAATTTAAAAATAAAATTATCGCGACAATCTAATTAGGTATTGTTTGAACTTCCTTGCAAAAAAAAAAAAGATTATAGACGAAATTCACGCAACGTGCTAAGGATAAGGACATAATTTTTCTGACCCGAGTAAAATTATTCAATTTCGTTCGGAGTTATAACCTAAATTTTAAAAATGTTTTTGGGTTAAAATATTGACCAATGTGTATATGGCATGTGTTTGTGTATTTAAGTTTATAGTGAAATAAAGGATTATATGACTTACGAGGGTAAGTTTTGTTTTCCTATAGAAGCACTTGAGCTCAAAATTTCAAATTTTTATTAAAAACAATATACATATAAATATAAGGCCCTCATTGCGCGTACAACGACGATCGTATAAGTATGCCAGCCAGAGTGCAATTACAGACGAATTTGATTCCACCTCGGGAATTCTTCCGATACGCCTCTGTCTAAAAGAAAAAGTCCTTTAGTGGGAACAATTATTATCCCCTATCTCTAACAGTGCTTGTAACCCCATCTCCTGTTGAAGTTAAAAGCACCCGATGTTCATCAAAGAAGGAAAGAATAGTAATTTATTGACAGAAGTCGGTTTAGAAAAATAACATTTGTGGGCGCTGACTACTGCCATCTTAAAGAAACTATAATGATACCCATACATACAAACCTTGAGAAAGTAGGTCCAGCTGAAACTTCAAACAGTTACCTTGAATTAGAGCACATAGTGAATGAGTTTACCGGGGTGATAAATGAGGTCTATGAACTCAGTTGTCCGTTAAAACCCGTTAAAAAGCAAAAAGATGCTCCTTGGTGGAACAATAGTTTGTCAAAGCTAAGATTCAAGGTAAGAAAACTCTTTAATGAGGCTAAGAGAACTGGAGAGTGGCATAACTACTCTGCAGAGTTGACCACATATAATGGGGAAATAAGAAGAGCTAAAAGGAAAAGTTTTGCAACGTTCTGCGAGGGTATTTCATCTACCCCTGCAGCTGCAAGACTACACAAGGCTCTAGCAAAAGAAAAGGCTTTAACGTCGTTAGCACTTCGTTACCCTGATGGTAGCTTTACAGAAAATGAGGAACAAAGGGTCATTCTATTGTTAAACATTCATTTCCCGGGCAGTTTACCTATTATAGGAAATACAAATGAGAGAATACCTCTCAACCCAAATAGGGACAGCTGGAAGATTGCCTCAACTATCTGTTCAGCTAATAGGATTGATTGGGCATTAAACACCTTTCAACCTTTCAACCTTTCAAGTCACCGGGAGTAGATGGCATTTTCCCAGCCCTCTTGCAAAAAGGGAAAGTGGACCTAATGCCCTATCTTATTAGCGTACTTCGAAGTAGTATTGCACTTGGACACGTACCTAATCTATGGAGAAGAGCTAAGGTTATTTTTATTCCCAAAATTGGAAAAAAGGATACAACACATCCAAAGTCATTCAGGCCAATAAGTTTAACATCCTTTCTACTGAAGACTTTGGAAAAGGTTATTGATAACTTTATTAGATCAGAAGTATTAATAAATATGCCTTTGAACCAACGCGAGCATGCTTACAGAGCGGGAAGATCTACAGAAACCCGCCCTGTATGCACTCACAAATACCTTACAGATTGCTTTAGAATCCAAAGAAACGGCCTTATGTGCCTTCTTAGACATTGAGGGGGCTTTCGACAACACTTCTCATGAAGCCGTAAATAAAGCTCTAGTAAGGAAGTGCGTTCCCATTACCATCATCAGATGGATAAGTGAAATGCTAGGCACAAGAACGGCGGAAGCATACGCAGGACAATGTGTCCAGAAAGTCATCACAACAAGAGGATGTCCTCAAGGCGGGGTTCTCTCACCCCTGCTGTGGAGTCTTGTTGTAGATGAATTACTAGAAAATCTTTCTTCTCAAGGCATACGATGTATCGGCTTCGCTGATGATATTGTAATATCAGCCTTGGGCAAGTTCGAAGATACTCTTTGCGATATAATACAAAGAGGTCTATCCATTACAAGGAAATGGTTTCTATCAGTGGGATTAAATATAAACCCCACAAAAACAACGATAGTACCGTTTACTAAAAAGAGGCTTCTACCACGCATGAAACCCATCCGGTTGGCGGGAGAAGTAATCGAACCCCAGAAGGATGTTAAATATCTAGGAATTACACTAGACAGTAAACTCCTCTGGAACAAACAAGTTGAAATAACTGTCGGGAAAGCCACTAAGGCCCTTATGATATGCAAGAGACTTGCTGGTAAAACATGGGGCTGCAAGCCAAACATCCTGCGATGGATGTACACCATGATGGTAAGACCCATCATTACCTATGGTGCGGTTGCATGGTACAAAAGGACCGAACTAATTACAACCAGGAAATCTCTGGAAAAGGTACAAAAGCTCGCGTGCTTATGCATTACTGGAGCAATGAGAACATGCCCTACAGCAGCAATGGAGGTAATCCTTCACCTAACCCCACTACATGTGGCCATAGAAAGTGCTGCTATGGGAACCATCATGAGATTTGCAAAAGAGGGCACTGGGACGGGAAACTGCATAGGTCATAGGGAAAGAAATTCGATCAGCAAGTCCGCAGTAACAAACCTCATTGACATTCCAAGAGATGGCATGGTTAAAAGGTATAATTTCGTAAAAAACTTTCGAACGGAATTATGTAGCAAAAAAGAATGGGTAGGCGAATCAGTTAACTACACTCTTAGGGCAAATGTCATCAAGTGGTACACTGATGGATCGAGAACAAGTGAAGGGACTGGGGCAGGAATCTTTGGGCCAAGAACCAAACTTTCCTTACCGATGGGGCAGTCTACTAGCATTTTCCAGGCGGAAGTCAACGCCATAGGAAAATGTGCAGAACGTAATCTCGACAGAAACTACCGTAACCAAAACATTGCCATCATGTCAGACAGCCAAGCTGCACTTAAAGCAGTGAACTCTTACACCATCAGTTCTAAACTGGTATGGGACTGTGTGTGCAGACTTAATGAACTGGGCAAAAACAACAATGTAACACTTTGTTGGGTACCAGGCCATATTGGTGTCCAAGGCACCCGTTAAGGGTGTTGTTGCACCTATTTTCGCTAAGGAGTCTGCCACTTGACTCCTTAGCGAAAATAGGTGCAACAACACCCTTAACGGGTCCAGAGCCCTATTGTGGAATAGGAGAAAACGTGATTAAAAATAAAATCAAAACAGAAGAGGAGGCTAAAAGACTGAAAATCTGGAAAGAACTCCCCAAGCTAAGACAGGCCAAACTACTACTTGGGAACTACAACCAAGAACGTTTCAAATCCTGTATTAGCTTAAGTAGGAATAACTTAAGAATAGCTACGGGCATCCTCACAGGCCACTGTAAGCTAAGGAGACATCTCAAAATCCTTGGCTTGGTGAGCAGTGCCACATGCAGATTCTGCAACAACCAAGATGAGACACCGGACCACATTTTAGGCAGTTGTGAAGCACTTATGCATCAGAGATACAAACATCTGGGCCGCCACCAGATAGAAGTGAGCGAATTACCCTCCCTGAAAATACTCCAAATACTAAAGTTCCTCAAAGAAACAAATTTGGAGGAAGAGCTGTGAATGAGCAAGCTTATCTGGCTCTAAATGGGGGCACAATAGATCTAAAGGTCGCAGTGCAATTATAAACCCCAATTCATTCATTCATTCATTCATGTGTTTACTTTACAACCAACAGGTCATTATATGATGAAAAATCTTTGGTAGAAGGCACTGAACTCAAAAGAGCCAACCAAACCTTCCTCATTGCAAGCACCCAATTGGCACGTTCAATTAGACGCGGCGCCAAGGACGTCAATATGCTATGAAATTTCTAATTATGAAACAAATGTCAACACAGACTTCGATGGTGCTCTAGCTAACACTTCATCAACGTCAACAGCCTTTCACTTTAACTTCTCCAAAAGAGCTTGTTAATTTACCTTTCTTCTTAGGGAAAGGCAAGGTGAGGAAAAACCGCAATATTGACAAGTTTGCCGTATAGAGTTGAGCTGGAAGCTTCGGTGGCTGACAAAAGAAAAACAAGCCAACGTAAAAGCCGGCAAAAAAGGTAAGTGACTAGCTGCAAGGTGTTCTAGTGTTCTAGATTGGAGTTGCATCTTCTACTTGGAGCTTGCGTTTCAAATCGAATCCATCTGATGGGTAGATTAAATGCATCCATGTGCCCTGGCTGGGCTCTCGAAGCTTGTGCTTGAGTTGTAGCAGATAAAGAAGTCACATACACATCTGTGAATTTTGCAAAACGGTTGCATTTTAAGGGAAAAAGACGGTGTTGCCCCCAATAAGCTTTGATAGGGCGGTCTTGCCCCCATATGGGGGCATGTTTCCTAAAAGTTTATTATCTTTTTCGAGTTATTTATTTATTTATTATAAAAAAATTCAGTTCCTAGAAGAAATGTAAGCCTTAGTGAACAAAAACTTTATTTTTATTAAAAGACGTTTTTTAATGGTTTTCAAGGCAGTCAAACACTAAAGGTACGGTTTTGCCCCCACTTCCTTTTATATTCTATAAATATAATACATAAATCCAATAGGTTAAACATTGTTAAAAGGACACTCAGTTCAGTTCTATTTATTTTATTGCGTCCTTTTAAGTGCAAAACAACATATTTACTCAGACATAAAAACATAGCGGTCTATAAATCAATTAAACTTTTGAGACATTGTTTTTGCTTGTCTATAGCCTAGCCAATAAAAAAAAACATTTAATTCACTACAACAGAAATCGATTAATATCGCCTTTATCAATCAATGAATCACTCCCAAAAAACAATAAAAGTTCAGTCTCAACATTCACAAATAAGTCTTCTTCACACCAACACCACTGAATGTGTCGTGTTATTGTATTATTTGTTTCAATCTCAAAAGAAAAGCCATTAAAGGTTGTTTAAATAATCATCACGTTTCGTGTAAGCATTAAACTAAATTGTTGTCTTAATTCAACAAAAAAATGTTTGTGCCACATTTCCAAAATACATATATAAACTTACAAATTATAGATTTAAAAAAATTAAGGCAGAAAAAAAATGCTTAGTGCTTGTTTCCAAAAATGTTATCATTAAGATTTTCATTTTATGTTTGCCTAAATCTGTTGAGTTCATTTTAAAATAACAGACACGCATAATGTAAACATATGAATCATACCATATGTCAATGTTAACCCATATTGGCCTAAAGAAGGAGAGGATAAAAGGACGGGAATCCATGGAAATGTGTTTGTGTTTGAGCATATAAATAGCACACTTAAAAAAAAAAGGATATCATTAGGTGGGGTTGATATGAAATAAGAGAATTCATAAAGAAGGCATTAATTGTGTTTCGAGTATTTACAAGACAAGCTAATTAGATTAACTGGGTCTAAAGGTCAAGTATTGGTTTTCTGTAAAAAGTTTTGAATAAAACCCGTCCATGGATCTGTTTTTAAAATAATAAGAAACCTATACATAAACATAATTTGTTGAAAGTAAAAGTACATAATGTATACCTACAAAGCGGGCTCCAAAATTCTGTATAGAAATTGCAGCAACTTCAAAATTAAACTAACTTTTTTTTGGTAGCCTTTTATTTTGTGAAACCCTTCTTTTTTTTTAGTTTTATTTTATTTTTTTATGCAAATTCACAAATATTTATTTATTTTAATCTAATCTCGTGGTACCATCAGGGTAACAGCTGTTAACTGCTAAGTTTTAAATACTTTTAGTTCTAGTGGAAGTTAAAAAATCAGAATAAGCGAACATTTATTTACACACTAGCAAACCCGTGCTCGCCTTGCTTCACATTCTTTAAAAAAAATTTCATTTTTTGTATGTTTTAGTTATTTTTTTATTTTGTAAATTAGTCTAAAATTCCAATAAGAAAAATAGCCTATGTCCATCCTCACCTCATGTGCCAAGCTCTCGCTCTCGCTCTCGCTCTCTCTCTCTCCCTCTCGATCTACCAATCCTCATTACTTTAACTACTATTTTCTGAGATTAAGGCCAATGTCACACGAGCGTCCAAATTGACGAACTTCCATTTAGAAGCGCGTTCAGTATAAAACTCTCTTGATGTCACACGAACTTCTTTTTGTACGCGCGGACGGAATATTTTACTAAGTTAGTTCCTTATCTTTGGTTGATAAATCAAATTAATATACAGTTAGTGTGTGAAAATTCAAAAAACGGACCCTACCGCCTTTCCTATTGTAATTAGCCCTATAACATGTATAACATTTTAATAGAGATGAGTTGGACTACTATTATTATTATTATTATTATTATTGTACTACTAGAATATCAGTTTATTAGACTTGACCATTCTTAATTTTATTGAGTATTGTAATGAAGCATTACAACTCACACCCCCCGTCCTACGGGCCTGTGAATCAGAACTGAACACCGACCCGACCAGCCACAGGCCCAATAATAAACAAACCACATATACTTACCCAGCCAGTCAAAAACAACCAACCCCGTACGCCCCTACCTAACTACGCCGCTGTCCACTACTTATAATGAGATGCCCTTGATAAAAGACAGTATTGTTTACAGGCCAAGTTTGTCGTTTGGCATGGAAGTTTAAAGTTTGCAACGTTATAACTCACATTCAGTTTCGCCGTGGAATAGGATAAGAGACGGCCACACAAACGACAAAAAGCAGGTTACGAAGGCATACAGTCCAGGTAATATACCCCACACTGAGCCATATTTAATCAAAAGACTTCCCCCCACCAGTGGTAAGGGGTCACGAATTAAATACATAACCCACTGCCAGATTCGTCTGTTGATCGCCTGGTTCGCCAGTTGAGCGCCGGATTAATTCCGTTGATTGCCAGATTCGTCTGTTGATCGCCTGGTTCGCCAGTTGAGCGCCGGATTTATTCCGTTGACTGCCAGATTCGTCTGTTGATCGCCTGGTTCGCCAGTTGACCGCCGGATTAATTCCGTTGACTGTCAGATTCGTCTGTCGATTGCCTAGTTCGCCAGTCGAGTGCCAGATTCGCCCTTTTGATTGCCAACGACAGCTTAGAGGATCCGCTCCCAACTACGAATAGGATACCTGGAGGAAAAGCTTAATAAAAGAAGCAAACCTGCACCGAAGCCGAACCCGAGGTAACGGAGTTCACAAATTGACCTGATTAATACGCTTCATAATAGGAATACCAAATAAGAGAATTAAGTGTAATTTAGAATAAGTATTGGATTTAATAAAGAAAGACTTTTTATATCTGAAGTTCGTACTCTTTAGATAGAACCCCGGTATACCGGCGAGCTTAACCTCAGCCTTAGACAAAAGTACATCACAGTATTGTTTTCAAAATTCAAAAAATTTTCATCAACTTTTGAATTTAGAATACTTTTTTGCTTATAAACTGATTAAATAACCTCCATTTTTCTTCGCTTGTTGGGTTTATGCCTATAAAATCACCAGTATGATTTTAGGCAAGGGTTCAGGGAATAACTTTGCATAATCAGTTTCTCAAATTTGTGAAATTTTACATCATCTTTTTAATTTAGAGCTCCAAAAATCAAATTCAATTGCTCTCCCATTACGTTTTTAGGGTAGAAGGGGGTACCCCTTCTCAAAAATTTTTTAAAACAATTGTAGCCTGATATTTTATCTTTCTTTTAAGATCTTAACCTTAAAATTCGGATCATTACAACGAATGATATAATTTAAAAAAAAAAAGGTAAACTTTGAAAATTTCCACAATTTTGCAACTAACGGACCTTTCTCCACTGGTAGACCACCGAGAGCAATGAACCAAACACACTTTTTCTATGCAATTTTTCCGATTTATGGAATAAATTCAAATTAAGATTGTGATCCTTGTGTAGCACGTATAATAGCAAATGAGGTAAAATGTTTTACTGACATTCCAAATAAGAAAAAAAGGTAAACCATGCATGCATTGATAAGATATGAGCTCATAAAACAAGGGTTCTAATATTGCAATTGCCGTTATTGTCTCAGCTAAACGATACTTTAGGACCTCAATTTTTTTAATTTAATTTTGGATGCATTATTCGTATTATCTGTGAAAATTTCAGCAATAAATATTAATCCAATAAAAAGATAAAAATAAAAAACACAAAAAAGGCATCTAATCTGGAAGCGCGTCCATTTGGACACTCGTGTGACCATACTAATTTACGACAGTACGCCTCATGCCGTTTTACAACCTGCGCGGCATGAGAATCAAACATTCGACAAAGTTGGACGCCCGGATGAAACCAATACTTCGACGCTCTTGTTTCCATTCCTATAATTTTTCTTGGTTCTCAGGACGTACTTTTAAAATGGATGCGCAGAAAAAGACGCTCGTGTGACATATTAGCCTAATACCTTTGGTTTTCCAACAAGACAACATTCTTACTCCAGATAGGACAGGTAGAAGCTGAATTTAATCAGAAAAATGAAACCTATTCACCTGACTTCAACGTAATCGAAAATGTTTTTGTTTTGATTTATTAGAAAAGCTTATAAACCTAGAAGACAGCTTCTTAATAGAAGCTATATCAGTTATGGGTCAAGGCTGGGCTTCATAATTTAAAAAGAAATTTTTAACTCAGTTTGCAAGCCCTCTAGTAGAGATATTATCAAAACATAGCGGACAATTTGATAGACGAAAATACTGCAAAAAAAAAAGAAAATATTTTATTACTTTTTTCCCTTTTTAATTAGATTTTTTAAGTTGCCTCAATCAAGTGACACAATAGTTCATTCACAGAACACGTGATATTTCTTTAGACTTTTTTAGTTACGCCTTCACGTGCTTGTCTTTGCTTTTGGAAAATATGTCCCTTCCCAGAGGTGGAAAATTTCTCCGACCAAAAATGCCGACAGGAATTTAAAGCAAACAAATGTTGTGAAGAGATTATGGCCTCTAATGGTTTGGGCTTGAAATACTGTAGGGTCAAAATTCTGTTTTAAAAATACTGTTATTCAAAATACAAACTAAAAATAAATAAATAAATTTGGTGGCACAACAGCTCATGAAGAACTAGGACCTATAGTGACTTACAACTCTCAACCATTCCTGTGTCGGTGTTTGCAAGAATGGAGGGGACCTTACCGCCAAATCCAAACGTCTAAGGTGAACGGCACTTTTTTATGACAGGAGATACTTTTGAGATTCCCGTTTGAAAATCGCCTTTTTTGAGGTCATGCTAAAACACTAGGTAATTTCTTTCAACATAATTCGTAACGGTTTCTGAAAGTCCTCAATTTTTTCATTAAAATCTTTTTTCAATCTTTCCCGAATGTATTTAATGTTGACAAAAATCTTACCAATTTAGTCGCTTTCGACAAAATTTCGGTTATGGTTGGGTATACCAAACATTTTAAGTAGGAATCTGCGACCCAGTCATGTGTTTTATTCGTTTAAAAACTGAATCTATGCTTCTTCAGCCAAGTGAGCAAATAAAAAAAAATTTACATGGTGGCCAGGCCATAATGAAACAGTATGTATATCTAATTTATTATGCTATAAATTAAGCTAAAGACAATATTTTATGTATAAATATAAATATACGTACATATATGTAGTTTTATTCATAATGACACAATTTTTTTGAACTTGCACAGTTTGGTATAATTACGATACTAATTAATTTCAGCATAGAACTATGTGTATAGTTAAGTTAGGTATAGCTTCCCAAGTGGATTTGATTTCCCTTGCCACTTAGAATATTTTATCGAGAACAAATTTATGATTAGAAAGCATCCTTATGTTTGTATCTATATGTAAATATGCTGCATATATAGGCACTATGCCAGCATCATCATCATCATTATACCTCAGATGATATTCGTGTTCTCATTAATCATTTCAAATTTTTGTGGAATATATAACTTAAGTAATGATATTATAACCATCTTCAAGGATCTTTGCGCCACAAGATTGATTTTCTTTATATTTTGTGATTAAGGAAAGGAATGAGGAATCATTGTGCTTATACCTACAGTCACAGTTGAAAGAAAATGTACAGTTAACCCGGATTTGAAAAAGAAAATCTTTCTGTGTCTCAAGTTTAAATACTGGTAATGGAGGGCAAAAATTCCATTAAATAGCCATTTATTTGAATTTAACCGAGAGAATAAAAAATAAATAAACAAATTTGGTGGCACAACGGCTCATGAAGAACCATGGCCCTAGTGACTTACAACTCTCAATCATTTCTGTGTGCTTGTCTGCAGGAATGGAGGGGACCTACAGTTTATAGCTGAATTCGAACGGCTAAGGTGAGCGGCACTTTTCTATGACAAGAGATACTCTTGGAGGATTTGTCACTTCCTCGCAAGAGGCAGTAGCCCGGAAAAAAACTTAGGCCGGCCGCACATTGGATGCGTTATCGTACGGATTTCACTCGTGCGAATACGTACAAACACGCACAAACAATCCCAACCTTCTAAGTACTATATGGGAGTGCGCACACTGGGTGCGAGTGAGTCATACGTATACGTACGTTTACTTCCGACGTACGAAATGAATCCGAACTTGTTGGGATTTTTATACATGTTCGTACGTTGAAACATTGAAATGTATGGAAAGAGGACTTCGCGAAAGCGATGAGTCACCAGGACACTGCGTATTTGAAGGAAAAAAATGTATTCAGTGTGCGCACTCGATTCGTGCGACCAGTATTCACACGTTTAAGTACGATATGAATTCGTATGTTGACGCATCCAATGTGCGGCCGGCCTTAAGGTGATCCGAATACAAAGTTTTCGACGAATTTTTCAAGCCATTTTTCCTCAATTACTTTAATAAAAATTCTGGCTCCCAAACTGTCGATGATTGTTATTTTTTTTTTTTATCGTAGACTATCGAATTAAGGTATCCTCAAAGAAATAAACAATTTACAAAGGTGCCTACATCGAATGTTTCTTTTAATAAGTTGATTGTTTCGTTAGTGTCATTCTGCTAGAACCACATCTCTTCTTCTGAAAAAGTCGTGGCTGGTGTGATGGCTCTAGCTCTATACCGAAAACCGTTGATCGTAAAAAAATAAGTTCCAGTGAGCACTAAATGTAAACATTTTATTTTTCGAAATACGAGCCTCATTTCTGAACACAATTTTTCAATAAAACATCAGCTGATGAAATGCCAGTTGATTTTCCGCGCATTCACTGAAACTTCGACTACAAGTTGTATTGGACGGTTTCAAGTCTGATATCTACAAAATAAATGCTGGTGTGCCCCAGGGCTCCGTTTTGTCTCCGACCCTCTTCCTAATATTCATAAACGATCTTTTATCTGAAACTTCTTATCCATTAAACTGTTTTGCTGACGACAGTACCCTCAGCTTTTCATATTCGTTTCAAGATTCACATCCATGTCCTTCAGATGTGGAACTTCAACGGCAGCGTATGATAAGCTCATTAAATTCTGATCTTGAAAGCATTGTCCAATGGGGAATTAATGCTTCTAAAATTCAATGCTGTCTTCTGTCGTTAAAGCGGAACCCACCCCCAATGCTGCTATCCATGAGCGGCACTTGCATAGAGGAAACTGAACAGCTTTCAGTACTCGGTATGTGTGTCACAGACCACCTTTTGTGGAACGATCACATATTTGACATCGCCAAAAACGCTGCTAAGTGTTTAGGTTTTCTCCGTCGATGCAAGAAATTTTTCTCTCCCTCTGATCTGGCTGTTATTTACAAAACCTTTATTCGTCCGAAACTTGAGTACAACTCCCATATTTGGGCAGGTGCCCCGAAAACTCACTTGAGTCTATTGGATAGAATACAAAAGAGAGCTCTAAAAATGATAGGTGAAAGAACTATAATGGAAACATTTGCATCTCTTGAGCACCGTCGAAATGTTTCATGTCTATCATTATTTTACCGCTATTTCTATAAACAGTGTTCTAGTGAAATAGCCAGCTGCATTCCTCCCCTTAAACTATTCAACCGTAATACTCGCGCTTCTAGGAATGCTCATCAGTTTACCCTTGAGCCCAACTTCGGACGTACTGTTAAGTACAGGGATTCTTTTCTAAGTCGCACTACACGAATGTGGAATGCTTTACCCAGCTCAATTTTCCCCTCCCATTGTGATCTTCAGACATTCAAAACCAATGTGCATCGGTATCTCCTTTTAAATCCCCTCCAACCTACCTAATCGCTCGTGCTGTGTATATCATCTTAAGGGTAGTCACAACCCCTTTAGTGCGCGCTAAATATAAAAAAAAAAAAAAAAAATAAAGATGATGCGTAAGATTTCCCACGAAGTAAACGGAAAAAGATCAGGCTGTTTTGACCGCCGTATAGTTAGCAGCACTAAGTGAGGAATTTCAATTTTTTTGATTCCTATAATTTGGAAAACATTTGGAAAAATTTGGAAAACCATTTTTAGAATTTGGAAAACCTTAGTTAATTAGTTATTAACAATTAAAGGTTAGGCGTATAGTTAGCAGCACATAGAAACAAAGCAAGGGTTTTTTGGTATCAATCGATCGGGAATAGTTTTGCGAAATTTGGAAAACCATTTTTAGAATTTGGAAAAGCATAGTTTAGTAGATAATTAACAAAATGTAAACAAAATGACAGTTCTATAAACAATTACAATTAACGTAAAACGTAATGTAACGGAGCGTAACGTAATTAAAGCTGCCATACAAGAACACAAAACCAACACATATAAAAAAATTCTGTCCCAATATCTGTCAAACTATTTTTCTGTCAAAAGTCAGCTGTTAAATTTTTTACCTTTTCAGATAGAAAATATAAAATATAGTTAAGAATAAAACAATAGCCAATGCTAAACAGGCAATTCAATTCTATACTCTTCTATAATTTGGTTGTTGGAACAGAATTTTGTTTATATGTGTTGGTTTTGTGTTCTTGTATGGCAATTTTAATTACTTTACGCTCCGTTACATTACGTTTTGCGTTAGTTGTAATTGTTTATAGAACTGTCATTTTGTTTACATTTTGTTAATTATCTACTAAACTATGCTTTTCCAAATTCTAAAAATTGTTTTCCAAATTTCACAAAACTATTCCCGATCGATTGATACCAAAAAACCCTAGCTTTGTTTCTATGTGCTGCTAACTATACGCCTAACCTTTAATTGTTAATAACTAATTAACTAAGGTTTTCCAAATTCTGAAAATGGTTTTCCAAATTTTTCCAAATGTTTTCCAAGTTATAGGAATCAAAAAAATTGAAATTCCTCACTTAGTGCTGCTAACTATACGGCGGTGCTGTTTTGAACGATACGAAACGATAAACTCAGATCTTCTTAAACACTTTCATCATGGGATACGGATTCAAACATTCTCTTCCGTATACACTCTTGTTATGCACCTCGGTGCAACTTGCAATGCCAATGACAATGTTGTGCGTCTACGACAAATAGCGGTTTCAGGTGGTTGATTATGTCGGATATAATAATAGTGCAAGTAGGTACTCTCTAAGTTTGAAACCAATGTTTCATTTGTAACAGAAAGTGGATATTTTGGCAGCAGATTATTTGTCATTCAAAAATCTATGAGAGCTACTTTCTGGCAATGTGTAAAATTGATTTATGTTAGCTGTCAGATCATGCAAATATTAGCTCATAAAAAGTTTTTGAGAAAAATAAAATCTTCCTTAAAGCCTTTTAAAAAATTGTATGGATGGTACCGTTAATTTTGATTGTAAGAATTATTTTTGTACCTCCTTTTTTTTAATATCTATTTTTTTTCTTACAAATTTGGTTTAAAGTAATATTACAGAAAATGCTTATTACTAGTTATATAAATGAATGAATAAATAATTATTTAATTGAATGGATAAATAAATATATAAATAACGAAGCAAATAATTAAAAAAATAAATAAAAATGAATAGTTAAATGAATAAATAAATATATAAATAAATAAATAAACAATAAATAAATAGATAAATAAATAAATAAGTTAATGAATTAACAAAAAAATAATAAAAATTACAAATAAATAATACCTGCGTTTTATTTTCAACTAAATCTGATCCGCATCAGATTATGATAATAAAACAAACTGAATCACAAAATTATTTAGTTCTCACAGTTGGCTTTATTTGCACAATAAAATTTACAGAAGGAAAATTTTCACAAATCTTGTTTGAAATAATTTCTTGTATCTTAAGGAAGAACGAATGTTTAAAAATGGAGCAAATTTTTACTTCACTTTAATTTCTATTTAGTTAATAGTTTTTATGTATTTTTTCCGTGCGTCGTCGGCTCTATTAAGTGAAGAAAAAACTCAAAAAAATAAATTTGCATGATGGCGGCATGTGTTTGATTTCAAGAATTTTTAATTTTGTTGAGTATTTTTTTGTGAATCTCAGCAGTGGTACCAACCTATAAAATTAAAAAATTGCTATGGAAGTGTTCAAAAAATGGATTTTGAAATCCAAATCCAAAGGCAGACCTGGATCTTGTGTTGTTTTTGTAATACTTGTATTTATATTTCCAAATCCAATCCAGATCAGATCTGGGGGAAAATAAAATGCAGCTATTGAGTTGAGTACTTCAATTTTATATTCTATAGTTAATATCTTCGTTTGGTTGTGTAGTTCTTGGGTCGAAAAATGCCATTGGACTTTAAGCATCATTTTTATTATTTTGTTTTGTGATACTTATAGTTTTCTTTAATGTATTTTAGCACAATATCCCCAAGCAGGAGATCCATAGAGTAAAATAGCTTGAAAAACTACTTTAAATATGATTAATTTGTTTTGTTTACTAAGTAATGACTTGCGGTTAATAAGTGGATATAACAATCTAATATCAACATTGATTTTGTCTAATATGTAATTTTTGTGTGTTCCGTAAAAGTCAGCGTCTTGTCTAAGTGAACACCTGACAGAGCTGACCCATGGGATATCACAATCTATGGTGGGCGGTAGAAGGAGTATAAGTCAAAATTTGGTCAAAATGAGATAAGTACACCATTCGACTCCAAAATTTGTATAGATTCGAATGGTGTACTTATCTCATTTTGACCAAATTTTGACTTATACTCCTTCTACCGCCCACCTTAAAATTATTAATATTTAAATTACGGCCGGGTAAAGTACAATCCTTTCTTTTTTTGGTAAATAAGATAGCCTCACTTTTTCACCATTAATTTTTATTTTCGACAGTGCTTATAATACTTAAAAATAAGTGTGAGAGCATTTTGAATATTGATAATTATATTCTCAGGACGTTTATCGGATGAATATGTCGCTGTCGCAATATCAATATCATCTGCGTACATACCAAAGACACAATTTTTAATAGGCGGAAAGTCCAATAAAAAAATATTAAAGAGCGTCGGTGAAAAAACAGAACCTTGAGGAACGCCTGCAAAAAAAAAATTATTAACAAAAGGAACACAGAATTTCATATAAAACGGTGTATGCTATATTAAGTTTCTCACGAAAAAAGCTAAATACTATGGCGCAAAATTTTAAGGTATTAGCATGATACTACTTAACAATTTTCTAACTTTAAAACTCTTTACTAAAATATTGTTAGTTTTAAATATTTTCTAACTATAGTATCGTACTAAACCTATTTTTCTAACTGAACACGCCTAAAACAGTTACAGTTCGGTTCATTTTTGCAATTGTATCTGCCAAAGTGACACTTGGACTTAGTATTATACTAAAAAGATAAAATAAGCATTTGGCGATTTTAGCTTTAGTAAAATGTTAAAAAGATAATACGATGCTAACTCGTTTAAAATTTGGAAAATCCTGTTTTTAACCTAGCATCATATTAAAAATGATTTAACATCATACTAAATCGTCTAAAATTTTGCGCCTATTTCTCTGCTTTTTTAATATTCTTAATATTATTTGCTAAAATATGACTTTCCTGTTTGTTTATCAAATGCATTTGTAGCATCAGCATTTTTATAAGCTCCTTTAAGTTTGCTGTCTTCTGTTTTCGATTTAATAATATTAAATTTAAAAAAAAAATAATAATTAGCATTGCATTTACAAATAATTTTAATTTGTAAATTACAACTTCGAAAAAAAAAAAATTGTTTTACAAAATTTTCAAATGTTAAACTTCCAAAAATTAAAAAAAAAGCGCGCGCTTTTTTACATTTTTGATACTTTTTGTTATAATTTGTAGAATTTTTAAAACAAAATTTGAATATTGGAAAGCAGAATTTTGAGAAAAAAAAATTGAAAAGCAGTATTGAAAAAAAAAAAAAGAATTTAAACCCCAACCCTATTTATTTATTAAATATCAGTACATTACTTACGAAAGGGTGATGGTTACGGTGCGATATTATAAATTGAGTACAGTTGCAAAAGTCTTGATTTAATTTAGTTTGTTAGTGATACTGATAATACTCTTCTGATGGCCACTGTATGAAAGATAGTAAAAGGAGTTAAAAAGAAAAAAATTAATATAGCAAAATACAAGTTCATATTTCTATTGTGTAGGTGACTAAAGCTTGTCGTACAAAAGTTTGCCTTAAGCTAAATTAGCTTAAGTTAAGAGTGATAATGTACCTATCCTCCTCACCCTACCAAGAAAAAAAAAACTTTTACAGCTGTAATTCTGTTATTTATGGAACACACTTTACATACATAATATGGTGTATTCTAGTTGCTTGAAAGGCCAAAGGTCTTGATGGACATATTGCCTTATACGCATATCAAATGGGGGAAAGAAGTGATATTAAATTAAGGAAAAAGTTTATTTTCTATGATGAAAATGCTAAGCACGAATAGCAACTTTCACAATATGTATCCTTTTCATCTACATACATACATTATAATTCGGGCTGTATGGAACTATCATATGAAATCATGAAAACAGGTAAATTCCTAATTGCCATCACAGTGTAATTTAATTTATTTATGTTCATGCTTAATTATGGTTTTGAAATATTTTATGAAAATAAACAGTAGCTTATGGTAAGGTAATTAATGTATGTATATGTCAGAGGTAAACTAAGGTAGCTTTGTCTTCAAAAGTTAGATGAGTCAATTTATGAGCTTATGACTTTGATATCATGAAATGAAAATGAATATAAAAAGTTATGCAATAATGAAAATATCAATATTATGTAGGTAGTTGATGAAAGATAAATCAAGGGATACTAAACTTTAACTTTATACGAGTATAGTTTGGACATTGATAAGCCAAGGCCCAAGACTGTATGCATTATCTATTGACTATGTATGTTATGTATGTATTTATGTATTAAGTATATTAGGGTGATAAGTGATTTTCTTTGTTTTTGACCTTCTCTTGGAGTTAAGTTGTCCTCTGGTAGGTACAAAAGATAAATGCAAACTGTTGTCTAGATTTTAAAATTTATATTTTTCTCACTCCAAAAAATAAAATCAAATAAATTTGGTGAAGAAGAGAATAAACAAAAACAAAAGAAAATTGTTGTTTTAGTGGACTTTATTGAATTAAATTCAAATGGAAGATTTTTTGCGACCTTTAGTCATGCCTGGGCGAAACGCATTGGACTCACTAAAGGTCTCAAAAAATCTTCCATTTGAATTTAATTCAATAAAGACCACTAAAACAACAACAAAAATAATTTTCTTTTGTTTTTGTTTATTCTCTTCTTCGTACATTAACCAGACCACGGGTTTACAACAACAACATATATTTCTAAGTGCAAGAATGTAACCATGTTCCCCTAGAAGAATATAATTTGCAGTGTGTAAGTGTATGCGCTGTAGATTTTATTAAGAGTCGGTATTCATCGACCAAAAAATTGCGTCTTAGAAAGGTACGACAGCATCTAACTGATGAGCCCAACTGTCGTGCCTGAGCGAAACGCATTGGACTAAAGGTCGCACAAAATCTTCCATCTCATGAAGAACTAGGACCTATTGACACCTGTTAAGTTGCTTTCCACGCCGCCTTCATCTCATATCGTGAACTGTGATTAGGAGATCATAAAATTTTCTAATTTGACGTTCAATGCATTTCCCATAAGAGAAAACTTAAAACAGCTCTGAAAAAGTTTATTTTCCTAATTTATTTTAAATAAACGAGTATTCGTATTATAATCGCAATTGAACAAAAAAACATGTAAGTTTGTAAATCAAGCGTAAAATTTATCGAAACTGATAACTAAAGTGCTAGATAAAAAAAGTAAACAAATCAACATTACAACGAGAAGCAACAACAACAATATTTGGCTACGAAAAAAGCAAGACAGGGGCGGAGCCAGTATTATTCAAAATGTTTTTTTTTTTTTTTTTATTTTGTGTTTTGTAAAATGTGTTTGAGGGTTGTAAACAAAAATTATATTCAAATAAGTAAGAAGTTGTATGTGAAAACTCTTTTTTGTAAAATCGAGTATAATGTCGAGTATAAAGTCGACAGAGATGTGAAAAATAGTGTGATCAAAAACAATTTTTTTCACACACAGGCAACTCTAAGCATGTTTCCGTTTTTCACCTTTTTGCAACAAGTCTTTTCGTTAAGTCTAGAAGCCTTAAAGTAAAAACAAAACATCAAATATTTAGCAAAAATATTAATACATAACAATAACATTTTTAGTGAATTATAAATGTGTGCCCATGCCCAGAACAAACAGTTTTTATTTTGTATATGTCTATGTACCTACATATTTCAAAATGTTCCATCTTGATTGTTTGAGTTTTTTTTTATAATCTCTTTAAATATTTTTTATTTATTCAATAAAGTTTCCAAAATTTAAAACATAATATTTCAAACTGTGACAAAAGAGTTACATACTGTTCTTCGGCTAGGGAACACATAGCAGATAAACACATTTTAAAAACATAAAATAATTTTAAAATATTATTTTAGTTTATTCACAATTGATTTTGCTCCTTGAAACCCCTTCCCCAACTACGCACATGATCTCATTTCAACTGGCGACGTTCATCCATTTTGGAAAACAACAACAACAATACACGTTTGTTTACATTCTTTATGGGCAAAATAAAGCAAATAAGAAGTTATATTCGGTATATATTCTTCTTGATTAACAAACTAACATACATTGTGAATCTATTGCAATTATTATATGGATACCCGTTCTTATAAAATAGATTAGTAAAATTAATGTTTTCCAGACTATTTTTTCTTATGGGAAATACATTGAACGTCAAATAAAAGTTTTTTTGATTTCCTACTCAGCGTTCACGCGTTGACTGCTAGGTGCCGTGACTCCGTGCGTCAATAGTGACTTACAATTTCCAACCATTTCTCGTGTGCGTGTCTGCAGGAATGAAGGGGACCTGCAGTTTACCGCCGAATTCGAACGCCTATGGTGAGCGCCACTTTTCTATGACATGAGATATTGGAGGTTTTTGTCAATTCCTCGCAAGATGCAGCTTTATATAAATACACGGTGTAATTATAATTCTTCTTTATAATTGACCGGGGTTTCATGTATTTTATAAAAAAAAGTATAAGCGACCGACATACTTGCAAATACATCAAGTTTATAGACGATTTTCTGATTTATTATAACCAAGACCGTGTGAGGAGAATTGGATTAAAAAATAATATCCGAGATTTAATTTTTACTTTTCCACCAACAAAAAAATTATTTTCGTATAAAACATCATAAAAACTATTTGCAAGTACACACGTGTATTTCCAAATACACTTGTTATACAATAAATACAAGCGTAAATATAAATACTTGTTTAAATATAAATACACGTTCACACGTTCACACACGAATAATTTAAATACACGTGTACACAAGCAATAAGGGGTTCTAGTAGAAATACATACAACTGAGTCCAACATTATTGGACTCAGTTTTTTGGCGGTATATATCATCGTAAGAATTCAAAACTGGTATGGCACGGACCAAAGAATAAATAAATTAATTAAATTTGGTGGCACAACGGCTCATGAAGAACCAGGGACTCGTGACTTACACAACTCTCAACCATTCCTGTGTGCATGTCTACAGGAATGGAGGGGACCTACAGTTTATTGCCGAATCCGAACGGCTAAGGTGAGCGGCACTTATCTATGACATGAGATACTCATGCAGGATTTGTCCATTCCTCGCAAGAGGCAGTAGCACTGACAAAAACAAGCGGCTGGTATTGAACACAGACCTCTGGCAAGACAGTCCAACGCACTTACCATTACGCCACGGGCTACTACCAAAGTATAGTACTCCAAAATAAAAAAAATTAATTAAAGTATCATGCGAGAAAAGTGTCATTCGACAAATGTATCATGTGACAAAGGTATCATGGTTCAAAACTAGCATGTCATACCAAATCAGTTTTCCTAATTTTGGCTAGAAAGAATACCACGGTCAACTAGCTTCCGTGCACCTAGCACCTCCAACATTAGGGGTATTCACGATCCGCTGCAACAAGTCTAGTAAAATTGCAAAACTTAATTTTTTTTTAGTAGATCGTGAACGCACTTTGTCTATTCCGTTGTAACACTGCAGAAAATAAACGCACTAACAACAGGTGACAGCAAGAGTGACATTTGGCTTGCTATCAAAATATAGGTTTGCAAATTTTAGGCTAAGCATGCACTTGCGATTTCGATCGCGCGATTATTTAGTCGCAAGAAATATGTAGAACAAATGAGTTTTAATGTGAGTGACCACACTTGCAACCGAGAAATCACAATTAAAATTTGTACCATTTTTCTATCGACGCGATTGTCGCAAAATAAAATGAAACAAATGCAATTACATGGTTGTTATACCGCACTTGCGATTTAAATTTCTGCGATTTAAAAATCATAGCCGCGGAAAGAAGTAAACATGCATATACTTGCGATTGTCAGTTAGTCAGAAACACCTGGTTTGTGAGTGCACGCACATGCAACTGAAAAATCACGGCGCTTAAAAAAATGAAACCAGTTTCCATTTTTAGAGCGACTTTTCAGTCGCAACGACTTTAAATCGCAAGTGCGTGCCTAGCCTTACACTGTTGTATTTTTCTGTTGCGTTGAGGTTGAGGTATAGTAAAAGTGCAAGAGTGTTGTATAATTATCTTCAGTATATTTTGTTGTTGGAGTGTAAATGAAATGTTACACTTTTGCACTTTTACATATATTATGCCAGACCAGTTGCAAAATTAAGAAAATTTTTTGATAGTTTAATAAATTCAAAAAATTACGCATACGCCCGAGTGCACTATATTTTAATAAAATAGGAGTCTTCTAGTTTTAAGTTTTTTGATCAGAAATGTTTGAAAAACCTTCAACATATTTAAATAAAAATAATGAGTTTATACTTACATTTTAAGCGATTTGCAATTAAAGAGATTGTCGCGCGGGAAAAAACGTCAATTTTTAGTGGACTTAAGGTGAAATCCATTTTTAAAAAAATTCGTAAATCGACATCTATTTATACATATACAAATTAATACCTTTTTGTTTTCGTACGCGCATAACTCGGCTAAACATCATCCGATTCGGTTGCGGATTTTTTGTTACAATTTTATTGAACCATATTAACACACAACGGAGCCAAAAATTGGAAAATTCGACCGAAAATAAGAAAAATTCGACCGAAATATTAGGAAAATCAGTAAAATTCCTTGAAATTTCAAAATTTCTGAAATGAAAATGTGTTCGTATGCGCATAACTCGGTTAAACATCATTCGATTTGCATGGAGATTTTTTTGTTGGATTTTTATTAAACCAGATTAACAAACAACGGAGCCAAAAATTGAAAAAAATTCGAAAGAAAATGAATGAATGAAAGTCAGAAAATCGTGAAAACATCTTGAAATTTTAAATTTTCGGAATTAGTTTTTTGTTCGTACGTACATAACTCGGCTAAATATCATCCAAATTGGATGGAGATTTTTTTGTTGGATTTGTATTCAAACAGATAAACGCACTACGGAGATAATAATTGGAAAATTTTGCCGGAAAAGTTGGAAAGTCGTGATAACAATTGGAGCTTGCTCGACTTTCGAAAGGAACATTAATAATTTAATCAATTATAGATGGAACGAAGGTTGTCGGGTCAGCTAGTTTTAAATAAAATCGATTCAGGTTTTTTTCTATCTTTTCATCTGTCGGTTTTTCAAAAAGGTTTTTTTCCGTATTATGAAAATAACTTGATGGAGTTAATATTTATGCAAAGATGAGTTATTGTACCTAATCCAAAGAATTTCTGTAAAAAATCAACATCGAAACAAAATCTGCCATTTCGGTTTAAATTAAATTTTATAATACAAATCTCAATCAAACTTAAATACGTATATAGAAACCCTTAACAAATTTATCACCCAATTTGTCTGTGTGTTTCACAATTGCGAATTGTCTCTAAGATCATGTGCGTGTGACGTAGAAAATACATACATACCTATGTAATTTATTCAAATGATACCCTTTTGCCTTAAATAAGAAAAGAATAACAAATTGATCCACTTAGCTATTGAGAATTTCATTTAGATTTCAGAGATTTCCATCGCAATGAAACAACCATTTCCATACAAAAAAAAAAAGAAACAACCAAAGCATTTTCTGAAAAAAAAAAAAAAAAAAAAAAAATACAAATCTCCGGATTTTATCTCTTTCTCTCCTTAAATGTATTGTATTTTTCTCAAACAAAACTCTTCCATTTATTAATTCCTTAATTAAGCGACTATATATAAATTAATTAACCGCATGATGGGCTTGATCCATTTTGTCTCAAGGGTATTCCTATTATAGAACTAATTTGCCAGAAGGGGCAAAGTACTGTAAGCGCTTTTTGGAATATCGTTTCAACTGAATTACCATAATAAATTCTATTAATCATTTAAAATGAGAAAACAAAAATAAATAATCCGCAAAACTTGGGGGGCGCTTATAGCCTAATCACGTTGGATAACAACAAAATAATTAATGAAAGATTTCTGAGAGTTATTATAACCAAGCAAAAAAGACATGATTAAAGATTGAGGTAGGTCCCTCTATTATGATGATTACGACTGTTTGGGTGAAGGCTTGAAAAAAAAAGATTTATCATAAACACCTGCTGTTCTGTTGGTTATTTCTTTTTGTTTTGATCGAAACTTGGATTCCAACATAAAATTAATTATACAATATATTTGTCTGAATACTATAAATTAGCACGATTATGTCATTGATTGTTCGGACAATAATGGCTAGCGGGTGTGAAATTAAAACAAAAAGAAAACCCATAATCACCTCCTAATAAGATTTTGTCTTTAAGTGCTTTGAATGATGTAAATTAGTTTTATAATCTTTAACACATAATATAAACGAGATCAATGCATCATTTTCACTATTAAATTGTATATCCGGCCTCCTAATAGTTATTATGTAAAATAAATATGTATACATATTTGTAGATCATTTGAATAAATAGTTTGTGCGAGAAGATTAGATTATAAGAAACTGGTTCAAAATTCAGAATTGTTTCAATTAAAATGAAATATGGCGAAGAGCCAGGTTGATTTACGGTTGGGGTTAGTTAAATTGTGTGAACTAATAATATTATTAAGATTTGATTTTGTTTGTCATTTCTTTGACTTAAAAAAAAACATAAATATATGACTTGGTCGCACTGACTTCTTCTTCTCATTCCAAATGAATTTTCTTAAGTTGCTCGGAATAAAAAACTTAAGGTTTGTTTGTTTTTTTTTCAATAGCATAATGGCCATGTTGTTGGCTTTCTTCAAAGCTAGTTTTAAGCAAAAACTAGTTCTATTCAGGTTTCGAGTTTTAAGTTTTTCACTAATTTGTATTACTTTGACATCTAAATCAAAACATTCATACATATTTTGACATCTAAATCAAATCATATTTTTTTTTGAAAGATTTAGAACTTGAAACACCTATAGAACTAGTTTTTTTTAGTAGTTTTGAAGAAAGTTAATAATATGGCCGTAATAGTATTGGGAAAAAAATCAAAGTATCAAAAAAGTTTGTTTCTACATATCTGAATTTTTACCTCTGATCCAGATACTTACATCTTTACATATGAAATGAAACTCCGATGACACAAAAGAAAATAATTTGTTTGACTGTTAATGCATATACGTCTGTTTGTCTTAACCTTGACAAAAAAATTTACAAATTTCACACATAGAGTAACCATGGGGACATTGAAAATGACACCTGACTAATCTTTACAATTTAAATTAATTTAAATTAATTTATAGGTTCTTAAGATTCTAGGTACCTATTATGTATATTATGTATTTAATGTCACTTTCTATCTAGTAAAAAATTAATTTTGTTAATTTTCTTTAACTAACCCCATCATACTTTTCTGTTCCACCAAAAAAATCGTTTTTTTTAATTTGATATCAAAATTCATATATTAGGGCAAATAAAAATATGCCCTAAAAAACAGTTTAAAGCGCTTATATGCCCTTAAAAATCAATTACATATATGCCCTTAACAAGAAATTATATGCTCAAAAGCAATGATTATGCCTGAAAAATATGCTCAATATTGCTTGTTAAAAATATATTCTATGTAGGTTTGTATACCTTTGTATGTTTAAAAACTGCACTAAAAAGAAGAAAACAAATCTAAAAACTAAAAAATTTTCGAACAAATTTTGCTCTGGCTAAAAGCCATTTGCTTGGGCTAAAAGCCATTAAAACCTATTTGAAATAGGTACATGTATGTAATTTTTTAAATGGTGGATCGTATAAATGCACCGCAAGACATTAACTGCATCAAAAATAAAAAACAAAATTTACACGAGTGAGCTCCACGAGTTTGCTCTCGTGGCTAACAAAAATTTTGGCACCTTTCAACGACAGAAATGTGAAAAAGTCAGAATTTTCAAAAGTTATCTATATGTCACTGTACAAAGCCGAAATAATGAAGTTCTATAATTTACCGGTAAATCCTAGAATTTACCAGCACCATTGGTAAATATTGTTTCCTTGGGGTTGGTGCGAGGTTGGGTGTATGCAAAGTTTCTTTTGCTTTCTGTTTACAATAGTTTTTAGCTCTAAAAGAACTTTTTTATGCTTAAAATATTTAGAAGCACTAGATTACAAAATTGAAATAAAATCGTTCGAGTCGATTTAACCAACTCAAGAAAAGCTTAATTTTCTCAAAAAAAAAATCAAACCCAAATTTCCGTAATGCGAGTTTCTTCGACATAACCTGAAGTTAGGTTTTAATTTTTTGGTTATGCTATAATGCTGGTAGTGCTACCCTATAGACCAATATTTATTGAATAATCATTAGAAGATACTGAACAAATTATAAAAATGCTGATGCTCCAAATGCATTTGATAAACAAACATCACATCTCGACCAGTGACGTCAGTGGTCATATAAGCAGTGAAATGCGTTTTGCATACGGCTTTGAAAACTGAGCAAATCTGATATGCGTGGGTTCAAACCTCATGGTGTGCATGTATAGAAAGTTTTTCACAACAAAATTGGATTAATGCTCAATACCACTAAAAGGAAAAGGAGACTGATGATAGGGCTTGGCATCCCTTGAAATAGCTATGTACCTATATCTCCAGCCAAAAAAAAAAAATAAAACGAATTAAAATACCAAAAATTAATTCATAAACAATTGGTGGTGGCGCGCTGATTTATTGTTGTTGTTCAAAAATTCAATGAAATTGACGGAATAAAGAATGGTCAAGTCTAATAAACTGTATCTATGAATAATACAATAAATAATGACAATAACTGAACAAATTATGTTTTTTATGAAAAAATACATGCATACATAAATCGATTTCAAGCAAGCTTTACTCCTGCTTGCACACTCAACTGCTTCACTTGCCTTTCTTATAAGACCGCACTGTATTCTGTAACGAATAATAATAGTAAATATCATTCAAATTTCAAATCATACCTACCTCCATAATTATGTAGATGCATAGCATTTACACATAATATACCTAAACTACATACCTATAGATACACTTTTTGAATATTCTTCATCATGACCATTCTCCACTGAAGCTTGTCTGTTGACGACGACTTTTCTTTGTTTTTTCCCCGCATACCTATTACCTACGTCTGCTGTAGTTCATCGCTTGTGTTCGTTTGTTTATTTTTATCATTCTAGTAATGTTTTAGTAACGCCAACCAAAAATTTGATAGTTGTCCCCTTATACGCTGGAGTTCATTTTTCATATTCTAAATTCATGTGTTCATTTTAGTCATTTTAGTCATTTCTTTAGTAACACCAACCAAAAATTTCGTTGTGATGCCCTATACGCTGGAGTTCATTTCTGATTTATTGAATTTATTTCATTTAATCATTTTAGTAACACCACAACTCTGTCAAAACGATCCTATAAACATTTTCAATGTTAAAATCAAATGCACAACTAGATCGCACGAACTTGCTCTTTTAGTAAAAGTTTCTTCCAATTTTAAAGATTGACAGCCTAATTCATGATCGCATTATAAAGAGTGCATAATGTTATACACTCTTTATAATGCCTCTAAACGCCAAAATGTGATTCATAAAACTTATACAACGTTGAATAGGGGCATTATAAGCTAAACGCGTTTGGAGGTTAAATAGTGCCTACATAAGGATATTTTTGTACCAATATGTCACTGTGACTCACATACAATAAATAAACACCAAGATCTAGGGTGGCGCTTATTTATTAATTTCTTTTTTTTTCCAGCCTTAGAGTGATCAAGTTTTTATTTGAATAAAACAAAATATTGGGTAATTTATTTTAAACTCGACTAACGTAGTCATGCCAAAGGTCTAGGGATCGAATCCCAACCTAAAATTAAAACTTATGTGTACGTACACCTCTTTTAACGATTTATATTTGTTACACTATTTACCTTACTTAACTTTACTTTACTATTACTTTACTTTATATTTACTTAAGATGTATGCAAAGTTTAATGGTTCTTTATCACTTTAAGAAGGGAAATAAAAGAATTTCAAACAATGCCAAAATAAGCACCGTCCTAATAAATGAGTATTCTTCTCAAAAAAAAAAAAAACAATTCTTTCAATAAATCAAACATTTTTTCATTCCAAGACATTTAACTTTATTTTCAAACTCAAAAATTCCACAAAGAACAATAATTACAATAATATTAAAAGAAATTAAAAGAATACAATCGGCGCGGTACAATTATTTTTTTGATTTTTTACTAACAGCTGAGCTTTAGTTGTCAGTTGTGGACGTAAAACGTAATAGATTTCTCATTTTTTAGTCCTTTATTTGACATAAGTGCTGTAGTATAACTACAAATGGATAGGAAAATGTTTTATGAATATAGGAATTTATGCAACGTTGCATAGAGGCTACATAAAACCTTATGCAGTGCATAACTATTCATCTTATTTTTAGTGCAATCTAATGAATAAGGCTGTGAGTGTATTATAAGTACACATATATGCCTAATAATAATTATATGTATGTATATATATTTATCCATATAATCAATTGAAGAATATATGGAAAAAAGCATGCACGACTAGGTCGCACTAAGTTGCTCTTATATACCATCCGTGGTCTTAAAATTTGAATACATAAACATATACATATTCATCAGATTTTAAAAGAAATCACTTTTTATGGGAGTCTTAAGCTTCTAGCAAAAATATGACTAACAACTAATTTGAAGAAAATTCAATTTACTTTCATATTGTAGTGTAAACTTTTCCGCTAATACTCTTGATTTTCAAAATATTTACGAAATAATACAAAAGGGGACCTTTACCCTCCCCCCCTTCTGTCTAAAGCTCGCTGGCCTGGGCTGGGGACTTTTAGTATGTTGTGCCTGGGGGTCACCCCTAGCACTTAAAAAAATAATCCAGGCTACACGATTTATTTCATTTATTTTATGATTTTGAGTCTTCGTTGACTGGACTAATAGTATTTTATGATTATACAAAAATTAATAACACTATAGCACATAGAGCTAGAAAAAATACACCATCCGATTTCTTTAACAAATCTTAGTTTTTGAGAAAAAAAAATCAAAATCGAAGGAGTGGTTTTTTTTTAGTTGATTTCTTATGCGTATATCTATTAATTTTGTAAACATTTTTAAGAACAAAAAATTATTAAAAATTAAATTACTTAAATTTCGAAAAAAATCATCACCTACCCGTTTTTAAAATTCAAAATTAAATTTGGTGGCACAACGGCTCATGAAGAACCAGGGCCTAGTGACTTACAACTCTCAACCATTCCTGTGTGCGTGTCTGCAAGAATCTACCCGCTTTTAAAATATCTAATTTTCAAAAAAAAATTGACATTTTTTTAAAAAATCCAAAAAAAAATTTTTTTTTCTGAAAATTTTGATATGTAGTATGATTTTAACTTTCAAGAAGCTTTTGTCTAAAAAATTTAATTTAAATCGGTTATACAGATATTGAGATATCAAAATTAAGAAAATGGTTCTGTGAGAGGTACCTACTTCTAATAATGGCTAACTGTAAATTTTGTTCTTGGTAAATCATAGACCGTAATAATATTATTATTAAAAAAATTTAAATCCAAATCGTAGGAGTTATTTTGGAGAAAATTTAGATTTTCTGTAACAATTTTTTAACATTATTTGTTTGGAAGGTGTTGTTAATTTTGATTAAGAAAACATATTGCAGATAATATTAAAAAAACGTTTCGTACCAAATTTCATAAAAATCAATCCAGTAGTTTTGCAATATTTGGTTTAAAAAAAAAAAGTTGATGGTTTATAAAAAATTTGTTTTTTGTTTTGAATTTTTTAGAAGTTTCTCCATAAAAAAATTTATCAAAATCAGCTAATTACTTTTCGGGAAAAACGAAAATAAAAAAAAAATGGTTCTATGGGTTTTTTGGAAATTTAATCAAAAGTTAGCCCATACCTAATAAAATTTATTGAACTTATTTTTTGGAAAAATCTGTGGAACAATTCTTGAGCAAAAATGCTAAAAAATTATATACAGGTACCGTTATTTTCGGTCCTAAAAAAATGAAAACAAAAAAAAAACGTGTCGAGGAATGTTCTAAAAACACGATAACCAAGTTTAAACTCATAAGTTTAGGATGTAGGCGAGTACACAGACAGACGACACAGGCAAGCAGACATTCGAACGGAGTGGTGAGACCCACTTTTTTGTGTTTTTTACAACGTATGTCAAGTTTGATCAAAATCCCTAGCTTGATTTTTTTACGAATCAAAAACTTGCCATATAGTTATTATATCGCAAGTAAAAATTCAAAATGTCTGGGTAAATTTTGTCGCCTCCTAGTAATTTCATTAAATTCCACTTTGGCCTAAAGCCTTGCTACTAAAACCAATATAGTTTCGGGGCTGTGTGCTCTTAGCACCCCAATTATGGGATATTCACAAAAAAGAATACCACTTGAAGGGCCACTGGATAGTGATAAAAGGTCAGGTAATTTTAGTAAATGGTCAGACATAGGTTTTTTTAAATTAATTTTTAAAGCTTTTTTCAAGGTCACAATAATGGACTTTTAGCACCTTATTAGTGGAATTTAAGAAACAAAAGTATGCAGCTTAAAAGATCAGTATAAAAGGTCGTAAAAGGTCAGGTAGTTTCAGTTATTGGTTAGGCATAGATTTTTTAAATAATTTTTTAAAGTTTTTTCAAGGTTACATGAACTTTTAGAACCTCATTTATGATGGGATATTCGAAAAAAGTATACACCATCTGAAAGGTTACTTATTCCTTATATAAAAGGTCCTGCAGTTTCAGAAATGAGTCAACTGTAGGTTTTTAGTTAATAAGTTTAACAAAAAAATGAAAGGTCATTGACCCTTACCTTGAATTTTTTTTATACAAATTATAAAAAAAAAATCTATGGCTGACCAATTTCCTAAACTACCTGTCCTTTTATGACCAATTACTGACCTTTTAGACTGTATAAATTTTTTGCGAATATCCCATATATGGGGTTCTAAGATCCTACAGCCTAGTTTCCATAATAATGAAATTTACGATAGAATTTGTAAGCAAATACAATATACATACGTATGCCTAGTATACCTAGTACAATATCTATTAGGTATCAGTTAAAGGTTTCATTCTCATTGATTTCAGTTCTGAGACATTTAAAAGGCAAAATCAAAAATTATTTTGATGCTGACGACTCAATTATTATTTCTTCATTTAGGCCCAACCTTCCATAATATAAATGGTTCTTAGGCGCCAGTTATAGCTATCATTGATTTTCATCATTGAATATTTTAACGATTCATTTTTAGGCGTTTAGGGTGCAAACTATATGATTATTTTAATGTCCAAATAAAGTTTACGGCTTAATTAATATATCTGGTCAAAAAAAAAAATTAAATTCGGCCCAACCTTTCTCATGAAATAACTTTTATTATTTCAATGATCATTGATAAGGTAGTGCAATCATTGAAAAAATGAAAGTCAATTTATCTGGAAGGTTGACACAAACGATTTTTATTTTCGCAATAAATATTAATTTAGTCGTCAGTTTTACATTGCCATCAAAATAATAACTGATTTTGCTTTTTAAGTGCACTAAATCTTAAATTAAAAATTTTCAATGATGAATTTCAATGATAGCTATAACTGGGTCCTTATTATTCAATTGACTGCACTACCTTACCAATCATCATTGAATAAACAATAAAAGTCATGTTGAGGCAAAATATAACAATTAAAATTTTCAAATGAAAGCTATAACTGGCCTTTAGCTTAGAGCAACAAAATCTAATGTGCTTTTAAGAAAGTCTTCCAAAATTGTTTTCAGTGCAATATTCAGACAGTCTGTTGTGATTTTCATTTAAATATTATTTTTGTATACGTTTAATTAATAACAAAATGTGAACTGTATAACTACTGTAACCACAGCCTTGTGGTTTCATTGGTGTTGTGGTTCGAGGTAACCAGTTCGTTACTTTAATTTGTAATTAAGAGCTCTCATTTGTGTAGGTATAAATCATTATTTTTTAATCAATTGAAAAAAAGTGGCAGAAATAAAAATGAAGTGGGAATAGTTTTTTTTTTCATATTGCTTTTTGTGAGATTTAAGGGACACAGTCTGTTTATTTAAAGGGAATGAGAGTTACATGTTTATTTGCTACTGGGACCAATGAAATTATATTATGTTATCGCTTATATATAAAGCAAATCTGCATTTATGGTAGGCATAAAGGCATGACTTTTATGAATTCTTCTGAATCTGTTTATATGTAAGTTCATCTTTATAGTATTGCTCCCATTTTAAGGAATTAAGGAAAAGTGTGGTAATGTAGCATTACAGTGTAACTTGCAACTTAACGATATATGTATGTAATACATATTATAATAAAAAGGTAGTTATGTATGTTTTAGTTATCGCTGTTAAAGTTGAGAAATTTACGACTTGGAGGTCGCCCGTCTGTATATATTCTTAGTTCAAGGATATGAAGCTGCTTCAATTTTTTTTAAAAAGAGTTTACATAGTTTGTAGATGTGAATCCATATAAAATACATTAAACCCTATTTCGTTTATACCTACTCGAATTTGTTTTTAGTTTGTTTGTTTTTTTTTTTTATTTGATTTTCAAATTCTATGTGTTTGCATATTTCATTCTGTTTTCCTGGACTCACAATCAGAACAACGGTTCAACAATATAGATAGGTATTTAAATATCCTTCCTGTTTATATACTGAAAGATATGTATGTATATGCCATCTTACAATATCCAACCCAAAGTTGTTTTCAAGCTTACTTATTTATCGCAAAGACCTTCTGTCTGTCTGGTTAGACTTTTATTTGTGTATTTATTTATATGATGCTTAATTTTACTCTTAGCAATGTTAATGTCAATGCGAGCTATTTAAGAAAAAAGTATAAAAAAGATTAAGAAGATAAATGTTATAAAAGTCAATGAAGGGAAAGTCAAAAGTTTTGTTTCACAAATTACTTTTTATTTTGCTTTTCACTTGATACCATTTGTGATGAATTTGTCTCGGTCAGTTTTGATCTGTTCTGTTTTCTTGTCTGACAAGAAGGCATAACTTTTATATACTGCTCTCTTTGACATAATCAGTAGATAAACATTATGTGAAACGCGAATATTTTTCTAATTTGAATAATTGTATCAGACTCTTTTTAGCTCTACTTTTTAAAATTAGCTTAAAACTAGCTTAAAAGATATTGTATCTTACAGTTTTCAAGCAATCACGTTTAAAATAAATAAATAAAAAATAATAAATAAAAAGCTCTGAAACATCAACATTTAGAGAAAACAAGAGAGATCCAAGAATGGAGTATTGTGGAATCCCTATAATATTAGCTAACAAGTTTTTGAAAAAGCTTAAATATATATACTGGAGATTAAATAAGAGCTCTCGATTTCGAGCGTGTATTTGTATCACGTGTACACGTGTTGTAAAAAAGATGTACACATTTAGTCCTGTAGGTTTCTAAATACACGTGTAAGTCAAAATACGCGTGTAATTATAATTCTCTTTTACAATTGATCAGGGTGTCATAAATTTCATCAAAAAATTATTTGCCCAGAAAAAAAATATAAGCGACAGACTTCTTCTATCCGAAATTTAATTTGAACGTTTCCACAAAAAATTACACGTGTATTTTTAAATACACATGTAACAATAAATAATAGTCAAGGACAAATAGACTTTTACAAAAAAAAAAAATTAGTTAGAGGCTGAAATTTGGCATGGACGTTGGTAATGGGATTCTTTAAAAACTGAGAGAGTTCCTCATCGATCCGATGACCGCTAGGTCAGTTATAAGTGGTCCAAGGGTCTAAAAATGAGTTTTTTTTGCAAATATCTCAAAAACGGTTTGTGCTGGAGAAAAATTTTGTTCTTCAATCTTGTAGCTGAGGCGATTTCCTACAAAAATGGTCTTATCGATTTTTTCGTAGAATTAACCGTTAAATAGTTACAGCAAATGAAATGTTAAAAAATCTCTTAAACGGGGCCAAATGTCATGAAAATGGGAGTTTTTTTTTAAATATCTCAAAAACGGTTTGTATTAGACGAAAATTTCATTCCCCAATCTAATAGTCCATAAAATTTCCAACAAAAATGCATTCTCATTTTTTTTTGTAGAATTAACCGTTAAAAATTTACAGCAAATCGAAAAGTCCAAAAATCTATAAAAAAAAGGGGCAAAAAGTCATGAAAATGGGAGTTTTTGGCAAATATCCCAAAAATGGTATGTGCTAGAGAAAAATGTTATTCCCCAATTTTGTAGCCCGAAATCCCAAAAAATTATGTGAAATGAAAAATTTGCGCAAATTTTTCATTTTACATAATTTTTCGGGATTTCGGTTTCAGAAAAAAGATTTAAGTAACAAGAAGATTACAGTACATAGTATACAATCCCGTTTACGTTGTTGTCTGATAAAGTTGTTATTGTTATAAAAGTCAATGAAGGGAAAGTCAAAAGTTTTGTTTCACAAATTACTTTTTATTTTGCTTTTCACTTGATACCATTTGTGATGAATTTGTCTCGGTCAGTTTTGATCTGTTCTGTTTTCTTGTCTGACAAGAAGGCATAACTTTTATATACTGCTCTCTTTGACATAATCAGTAGATAAACATTATGTGAAACGCGAATATTTTTCTAATTTGAATAATTGTATCAGACTCTTTTTAGCTCTACTTTTTAAAATTAGCTTAAAACTAGCTTAAAAGATATTGTATCTTACAGTTTTCAAGCAATCACGTTTAAAATAAATAAATACAAAATAATAAATAAAAAGCTCTGAAACATCAACATTTAGAGAAAACAAGAGAGATCCAAGAATGGAGTATTGTGGAATCCCTATAATATTAGCTAACAAGTTTTTGAAAAAGCTTAAATATATATACTGGAGATTAAATAAGAGCTCTCGATTTCGAGCGTGTATTTAGTTACACGTGTATTTGTATCACGTGTACACGTGTTGTAAAAAAGATGTACACATTTAGTCCTGTAGGTTTCTAAATACACGTGTAAGTCAAAATACGCGTGTAATTATAATTCTCTTTTACAATTGATCAGGGTGTCATAAATTTCATCAAAAAATTATTTGCCCAGAAAAAAAATATAAGCGACAGACTTCTTCTATCCGAAATTTAATTTGAACGTTTCCACAAAAAATTACACGTGTATTTTTAAATACACATGTAACAATAAATAACAGTCAAGGAAAAATAGACTTTTACAAAAAAAAAAAATTAGTTAGAGGCTGAAATTTGGCATGGACGTTGGTAATGGGATTCTTTAAAAACTGAGAGAGTTCCTCATCGATCCGATGACCGCTAGGTCAGTTATAAGTGGTCCAAGGGTCTAAAAATGAGTTTTTTTTGCAAATATCTCAAAAACGGTTTGTGCTGGAGAAAAATTTTGTTCTTCAATCTTGTAGCTGAGGCGATTTCCTACAAAAATGGTCTTATCGATTTTTTCGTAGAATTAACCGTTAAATAGTTACAGCAAATGAAATGTTAAAAAATCTCTTAAACGGGGCCAAATGTCATGAAAATGGGAGTTTTTTTTTAAATATCTCAAAAACGGTTTGTATTAGACGAAAATTTCATTCCCCAATCTAATAGTCCATAAAATTTCCAACAAAAATGCATTCTCATTTTTTTTTGTAGAATTAACCGTTAAAAATTTACAGCAAATCGAAAAGTCCAAAAATCTATAAAAAAAAGGGGCAAAAAGTCATGAAAATGGGAGTTTTTGGCAAATATCCCAAAAATGGTATGTGCTAGAGAAAAATGTTATTCCCCAATTTTGTAGCCCGAAATCCCAAAAAATTATGTGAAATGAAAAATTTGCGCAAATTTTTCATTTTACATAATTTTTCGGGATTTCGGTTTCAGAAAAAAGATTTAAGTAACAAGAAGATTACAGTACATAGTATACAATCCCGTTTACGTTGTTGTCTGATAAAGTTGTTATTGTTATAAAAGTCAATGAAGGGAAAGTCAAAAGTTTTGTTTCACAAATTACTTTTTATTTTGCTTTTCACTTGATACCATTTGTGATGAATTTGTCTAGGTCAGTTTTGATCTGTTCTGTTTTCTTGTCTGACAAGAAGGCATAACTTTTATATACTGCTCTCTTTGACATAATCAGTAGATAAACATTATGTGAAACGCGAATATTTTTCTAATTTGAATAATTGTATCAGACTCTTTTTAGCTCTACTTTTTAAAATTAGCTTAAAACTAGCTTAAAAGATATTGTATCTTACAGTTTTCAAGCAATCACGTTTAAAATAAATAAATACAAAATAATAAATAAAAAGCTCTGAAACATCAACATTTAGAGAAAACAAGAGAGATCCAAGAATGGAGTATTGTGGAATCCCTATAATATTAGCTAACAAGTTTTTGAAAAAGCTTAAATATATATACTGGAGATTAAATAAGAGCTCTCGATTTCGAGCGTGTATTTAGTTACACGTGTATTTGTATCACGTGTACACGTGTTGTAAAAAAGATGTACACATTTAGTCCTGTAGGTTTCTAAATACACGTGTAAGTCAAAATACGCGTGTAATTATAATTCTCTTTTACAATTGATCAGGGTGTCATAAATTTCATCAAAAAATTATTTGCCCAGAAAAAAAATATAAGCGACAGACTTCTTCTATCCGAAATTTAATTTGAACGTTTCCACAAAAAATTACACGTGTATTTTTAAATACACATGTAACAATAAATAACAGTCAAGGAAAAATAGACTTTTACAAAAAAAAAAAATTAGTTAGAGGCTGAAATTTGGCATGGACGTTGGTAATGGGATTCTTTAAAAACTGAGAGAGTTCCTCATCGATCCGATGACCGCTAGGTCAGTTATAAGTGGTCCAAGGGTCTAAAAATGAGTTTTTTTTGCAAATATCTCAAAAACGGTTTGTGCTGGAGAAAAATTTTGTTCTTCAATCTTGTAGCTGAGGCGATTTCCTACAAAAATGGTCTTATCGATTTTTTCGTAGAATTAACCGTTAAATAGTTACAGCAAATGAAATGTTAAAAAATCTCTTAAACGGGGCCAAATGTCATGAAAATGGGAGTTTTTTTTTAAATATCTCAAAAACGGTTTGTATTAGACGAAAATTTCATTCCCCAATCTAATAGTCCATAAAATTTCCAACAAAAATGCATTCTCATTTTTTTTTGTAGAATTAACCGTTAAAAATTTACAGCAAATCGAAAAGTCCAAAAATCTATAAAAAAAAGGGGCAAAAAGTCATGAAAATGGGAGTTTTTGGCAAATATCCCAAAAATGGTATGTGCTAGAGAAAAATGTTATTCCCCAATTTTGTAGCCCGAAATCCCAAAAAATTATGTGAAATGAAAAATTTGCGCAAATTTTTCATTTTACATAATTTTTCGGGATTTCGGTTTCAGAAAAAAGATTTAAGTAACAAGAAGATTACAGTACATAGTATACAATCCCGTTTACGTTGTTGTCTGATAAAGTTGTTATTGTGCTTTCAGTGTTGTGATTGCATAGTTGTGATAACATTAAGTGTGAAGGAAAAGATTTCATTAAACTAAAATTTAATAATCTGTGAGTTTTAATATTAATATTTCTTTATAATTTTCAAATTACATATTTTATTGTAAATGGTGTCATATTTGAAGATTTAGTTAAGATGAGTATTGCTACCGTATATTATTAGAAAAACGCTACAAGATGAAAAAGAAAAAATATTAAAAAAAATCTACTTGAAACGTAAGGTACGTTCAGAAAAAAAAATGAATTTCTTACAATATTAATTTATGTAAAATATGACTTATGATTTCCTTACACTTCTTGACTATATATTGTTATACTTTCTCTATTTGAAGTTTTATTTTTGCTATATTTCATTTTTTTGTATACATATAATATTATTATGTTTTTGTTTAATAACGTTAAACGGACGATTTTGAAGTGCTTTTATTATTTAAAAAAAAATAAAGATTCGGGATTCTGGGTTTTCGGGATTTTGGGTTCCCGTGATTTTTGGTTTTCCGAATTTTGGGTTTCCGGGATTTTCGGTTTTCGGGATTCTGGGTTTTTGGGATGTTGGGTTTTCTGAATTTTGGATTTTCGGGTTTTCAGGATTATGACAATTTGTCCGTCTCCCGTACTCGTGGAGGTTTTGCCAATTCTGTGAAACTGTGTAAGATTAAAAACACTCGCAGTGGAATCCAGTTTTCTGCCGTTTCAATACACGGCAATATTTTTCCAAAACTCTTAGCTATACATCAATATCAGCTTCCTCTTCTGTTGAACATTTGTATGCCGATTCATTGATGCATTTTGAAATTCATTTTTTATGACTTGATCGTTGTTTTGAAGTCTTTGGTGACTGATGATTGAATGGCCAATTGAAATTTCTTCAATGTTTACAGATTTATCTGAATTTTTAAAATTATTCAATTATTATCAACTTGTTCATTTTACCATCTTCCTATAAAATGTTATTTTTCAATCTTCTCTATAAGGACTTATCCAGAATTTTCCGAAATATCCCACTTCTGAACTAATTATATGTTTAAACGAATAATTTAACTAACTTTTAAGTATTCACTTCGATAATAATTATTTTTGACAGAATCAAATACTGAAATAATGTTAATTTAACGTACATAGATATTCTTACAATAGCTGTATTTTATTTTCCCCCAGATCTGATCCGGATTGGATTTGGAAACATAAATACAAGTAATACAAAAACAACACAAGATCCAGGTCTGCTTCTAGATTTGGATTTCGAAATCCATTTTTTGAACACTTCCCTAGCAATATTTTAATTTTATAGGTTGGTACCACTGCTGAGATTTACAGAAAAAAGTCAATAAAATTAAAAATTCTCGAAATCAAACAAATGCCGCCATCATTCCAATTTTTTTTTCTGAGTTTTTCTTCATTCGATAGAGACGACGCGTCGCGAGGCACGGAAAAAATACATACAAACTATTAACTTAATGAAAATTAAACTAAAAAAATAAAACTGTTCCATTTTAAACATTAAATACCAAATATTATTTCAAATAATATTTGTGAAAATTTTCCTTCTGTCAATTTTATTGTGCAAATAAAGCCAACTGTGAGAAATAAATAAATTTGTGATCCAGTTTGTTTTATTATCATGATCTGATCCGGATTAGATCTGGGGGAAAATAAAATGCAGCTAATATCATACCTTTTTATTGTTTTTCCACGAACCGGTTATACCTATTCATTTACTTTTTTTTTAACTCATACAAACAAAATAAAAAAAAAACTCAAGATTGAATGACTTAAATGAAAAGCTTCTAAAAATAACTTTAAAAGCTTAAAAAAAAACAATCCTATTCACCTGTAGATTAATAAATTTGCTTGTTGTATAACTTTTATTCATCTGAGGTATGTTTCATAAATCCTCTCTCTCACGTGGAATTCAATTGGTACCTCTATAGCCAATTCAAAAACTCAATTGACGTCACCTTGAAAATATTTCTCTTTTATCCTTGTTCATTTTCATTATGAATTGTGAATTGAAAAAAAAAAAAAAAAAAAAAAAAAAAACTGAATCAATGTCAGGAATTGTATATCATGGTACATGGCATTGAAATCCAAATGACCATCGATTTATAGGTATAAAAAGAAAATCGTAAAAGCAGTCAGAAATGTTATATAATTCTGAATAGTCATAATCATAAAACACATAATAAGTCATCAGGATGTTTACAATAAAAAAAATATGTAGTAATTGATGCTGGACTTTTATTAGAGCTATACGCATTTTTATGGTAAAGAAGACAAAAACAAAGGGTCGCAGTACCTTGTTCAGCTCTTTAAATATTGAAAAAATGTTGTGCAAAGCCTTGTGATATGATTTTAATACTTGAAGATTGATTTTGAATGTATTGTCCGGAGATGAAAATCGAACAAACCTTATTCGAATTTTTCAAAACTTAAACTTGAAAAGAGTTTAGTCTCTCGGAATACTTACTTTTTTGGTTCCTATATGCTAGTCTTTGATCTGACCATTAAAACGTCTACATAAGTTTTTTTTTGCATAAAACACTTGCGTGCAACTTGCATGTAACCTGCGTGCAACTTTCATGTAACTTACATACAACTTGCGTGCAACTTGAATGCAGCTTTGCATGTAACTTGCATGCAACTTGCGTGAAACACTTGCATGAAACAAATATGTGAAAATATTTTAAGCAGTTAAAATACTCCACGAAGTGTAAAGATTCCATGCAGTAAAAGGCTTTTATTCTTTCAATGGAAGCAAAAGACTCAAAGAATGCAGTTAATGTAAAAGACTTTATAATTCAAGCAGTCTTTAGTACTGCATTTTTTTTTACTTTCGGTTTCACAATTATTTAACAGGCTTTCAAATTTTTAAAGACGTATTATAAAATTTAAAAGCCTGTTGAAATAGTTAGAAGGGGTCTATGAATTCAACTATTAGTCTGTTAACTGTTTAAAATGATTGCATCATAATTAGGGACTTCATACTAAAAAAAAAAAAAAAAAAAAAAAAAAAAACAGAATTTCGCCACTTTCAAAACAACCTTATAATTAAAGTTCTCCTTTCTCTTATTTTGTGCCTTATTTGTATTTTATTTTGATGGCATTGCGTTTCAATTTTAAAACAAAACAATTTCAGTTTATTATTTTCTGTTTTTGTTGAACGCATCTAATAGACCCTGGCATTGTCCTTTCTTTTCAGGGACACTTTAGTTTAAAAAAAAAAATCGACGCTCGAACAAAATATAAACACTACCCCCAGCCAGTGTTACCGCTGAGAAATTTGAAATGGTCGCAAAAAAGGGACACGAGGAAAAAAATTCGCATTTAGAAAATTTTGTAAAATTTAGCTAAAAAATTCGTTTTTTTTTTAAATATTAAAATCATTAGTGACTTAAGTTAATTTCTTAATTTTTTTTTATTGATCAATAATTATATGTATTACCTACTTAATATTGTGTACTTTTAATTTGGGTTTTTTTTTTTAAGGAAAATAAAAACGTCTTTCCTTTGTGAGTATAAACCTAGATAATAAATCAGCCCTGTACATAATCAAACTTTTGTTACGAATCCGGAAAAAAAACTATCAAAGAATCCATCACATTGAAGAATTCATATACGAATTCCCATTGCGAGCAAATTCGCTGATATTTTGTTTGGGGAATTATAAAAGCTTTCAATTTCTTTGAAGTTCCTAAAGATTTCTAAAAAGGGTAAAAAAAAGACAATTTTTAAAAAATTTGTCTCATGGTCGCATGAGGCTCAAAAGTGTTCAAAATGCGACTAAAGTCGCACAGCGACAACATTGCCCCCAGCACACACAACCCAACAGCTTTAGTGAGAAAACTGTCGAAAGTTATTCTTTTCTGAAAATTTTCCACACCCATTGTGTTTGCTAGAATAGGCTCCCTCATCGACTACTATCTGTTAACAAAAAATTCTTATTTTTCCTGGCAATATTGCATATTGCAAACTATGCACAAAACGTTGGCAGCAATATACTTTCGACTTAGTAGCAATATATTTTCAACAATGGAGAGGAAAACAGAAAGAAAAAGTCATGCTGGGATAACAACAACAACTATGATATCCTTTTTTTTAGTACAAATATACATATGTATATGTATATGTAGGTATAGGTGCATACATATGCATGTACCTATACAAACAAAAACTCATTCAAAGGAACACATTTTTTTTTGTATAGTTATTCTTCGGGGCATAAATCAAAATGGAAATGTGAGTCAGGAAAATGTTTCCGGAAGTGTGATGTGAATGCCTACGCTTTATCTCATGCCTTCCGGCTGGCACTTGAAAGTTGTTTAACTTTATAACTCAGGACACACAGCTAACTTTTGATGGTATAAGTATGGGTCTGTGGGTTTTATAGGTACCTGACCTTATTTCGAACTCACATTCAAGCTCTAAGTACATACACAAAAATGAAAGACATAAATTGGCTAAGTGGAATATACCACAAAATTTCAAAATTAATGCAGCCGCAAACGGCTGCCAAGTGCCAAATTTAAATTTGAAAATTCCTTTGATTTATGAACGAGTATACGAGTATAACATTTTGAAAAAGCAAATACAAAATTATGCCATTTTGTTCTTGCAATAAGTGTTTAAAGTTCAATTGCGGAAAGAGTGTTTCTGACATTTTTTCAATTTCTGAAGAGTCAGTGTATTAACGGGCAGAGGTTGATATTATTATAAAATGTCAGTTTAGGCAAAGAAATCACAGATGTATTGAACTTGAAATTATGATGTGTTCATGATAATTATACATATTTCTTTTAATAATCATTGTTGTGCGGTTTGATATTTTCTGATGATTGAGAAACACATAATTAAAATTGTTTCCAGTTCTCTAATTAGTCATCTCATGAAATGAATATGATAAAGGGTACCTACTTTATTATTTGGTTGCAATTGTGGGCTTGAATTCACAACTTTTAAAACCGATTTAAAGTATGTACCTATCAATCTATAAACATAATTTTTTGAAAGGAATTCATAAAATTCAAAGAAAAAATGTTTGTTAAAAATTTAAATAATATAAAAATAAATATTTTTACTTGCGATTCGGCAAGTTTTGGATTCTTAAACAAAACTGACCTCGAGATTTTGATAAATCTTGACATTACGATGACAGGGAAGGCAAAATAAATAAATCTGTCGCTATTTCTGTCTTTGTGACTACATCTACATCTTAAACGGATGATTCGGTTTTCATTCAACTTGGGATTTCCCCTGACACTTTTTAAATTTTTTTTAAAACCAAAAATAACGGTGCCTAACAAATAATGTTGTAGCATTTTTAGAAAATCTTATTTTATCAAAAATGGCTACACTTATTTTTGTAAAAAAAAAAAATTGTTGTTGTATGCCCGGGGTCTGGCAACGACATAGTCTACTAAAACAAAAATTTTTCTTTTATTTGTGTTTTCCTTCTTATTATCTAGAATATTTAAAAAAAAATTATTTTTATGTTGACAAGTAACGGCACCTTTAGAAATTTCGCATTTTAAAAAAATCATTCAATTTTTTTACAAATAAGATAGGTATTACATATAGTTTTTTTTCGATATTCAATTTTTAATTTCACATTGATAAATGCATGCTATAAAATATTTTCTTTAAAATATTTGACAAATTGTATGTATGTTTTTGTATTATATTGTATTGTTTCCCCTAAGGATTACAAGCATTCTGTTTCCGTCCCTGATCCTATACTCGCCCTCTTCTTTTCCTCTCTCTCTGTCCCTACCCCTTTCTCACCTCCTCCAGTTCCTTTATTCACTCTTCTCCTCTCCTCTCCCTTCCCCGTTCAATATTTCCCTCATTTTTACCCTCTTGATTTTCCTTCATCTTCGCCTGATCTGCATCTTAGTCTGACTCTTGCTATTCTCCTTATTCTTTCTGTCTTTTATCCTGCTTTCAAATATTGCGGTATTCTCTCTGTCATTAATTCTTTATACCACCTGTTGTATCTGGATTCCTTTATATGTTCCCGTCTTTCCTTTTCCTGCTCTCTTCTGTCATAGCTTTCTTATCCAGTTGCGCTGTACTCTCTTCTTTCCTTTCTCGTCATTTCTTTTCTCCCTTACCTCCATCGTGGTCATCTCTCTCTTCCATCTCTCTCTCTCTCTCTTTCATCTTCTCTTAACATTCCCTTGGTATTTCCTTTTCCACCTGTCAATTTCTCTTCATAATTCCATGCCCTTACCCTTTTTCCTGCTCTTATCGTTATGTTATCTCTTTTGGTTTCCTCTCTCACCATACATCCTGGAGAGCCACACACAGTAAACATATTGGCCGCGTTCAGGAGGTATGTTTTCGAACGAACCGGATAGGTAAACTATCAAAAATCAAAACAGCTGACAAAAGTTTAAGTACGTACCAGAAATTATTTTTTCCCAGATTTCTGCTGTGTCTTCAAAAACGTATGTTGTGTCCTTCCAATTGACAGATATCTTCATTTTGTTTATTTTTGCAACAATTTGTATAGGTATTTTTATGTTTAAAAGCCATAAACAAACAACAAAAAATAAAAACAAGCAACTACTCAAGCGACACCCGAAAAAAATTTAGGATAGCTTTAGATTTGTTTTTGACAATAGCTTTTTGGTTCATCAGCTGAATTTTTCTATGGAATTACAACAACACATACCTATCCGGATAGGTTTGGCTTGCCCCTCGAACGCGGCCATTGAAGGTAATCGAAAATTACAGTAACCTGCCTGTCAGAATTTACAAAAACAAAACACAAGTGTTTCCGAATCGCAGTGACCCTCGTCCACAATTTACAAAAACAAATTACAAGTCATGCGCAGAACTGAACAAAAATGAAAACTCGGAAGATATTACCTATATGTGTACTGTGATTTGAGCTACCTCTCTTGCATCCTTTCCATTTCTGGTCTCTCCTCCCATCTCAATAAGTCCGCCCCAAATCCTATCAACGTCTACACTCAGGGATTCAAAAAGCCACATCTTTCTATCTCCTATACCTTGTCGAATTTCCTCCTTCCGAATACCCCATGCTTCCTTCAGAAACGGTTAAATTCGAATATATTTACAGGTTAACCAAATTCAATGCCATTAATTACCAAACTAATATTTTACTAATATTTTATTGCAGGCAAATTGATAGTACTTATTCTCTTAATTTCCTTCTGATTTAAAAATAAAGTGAACGAAATACGTAACACTTAATACTAGTTTTAAACGTTTTTTTTGTATGAATTGGTTCGGTACAGCTGTGAACCATCCATATGTGCCTCCTGTCCTCCATTATTTTTGAACACACCCCCAGGTATTTAAATTATTTTACTTCTTCTACCTTCTTTCTCCTCTATCACAAGTCTACTACTGTATTTCTCCCTCCTCCTTTTCTGAACTTCATCACTTTCGTCTTTCCAACGTTTGCTTCAAGTTGTTGAAAAAGTAATTAGATTACTAGTTTTTGCGCAGATTACCAAAGTAGCTTTAAATAAAAAGAAGTCCAGCTTGTTTGAGTGTTAACAGAGAAGAGAGATTTTATTCATTGTATTTTTGACATTTGTAATTATTCCGAATTTATAGCGAAAAAGCTGTATACACAATGATGAATGAAATTGGAACACTAATAACCAAAATTATGTTGCAACAGCCTCACTAGTGTTACAATTCAAAAATAAAAATATATGTTGTATAAAAAAAAAGCAAATTAAAAAAGAAAATTAAAAAAAAAAAATATGGTACAAAAAATTTAATTGCCTAATCCAAATTTTGAAACGAATTTATTAAGCTTAAAAGAATTTACTGCCTTTGTTAGAATGTCTGCTACCATTTCATTCGTTGGCTTGTACTGCATATTCAGACCAATTTCATCTTCAGCAACTTGGTCCAAATGCTCTTGAATAAAGTATTTGCGCACATCAATATGCTTTGTACGCGCATGATAATTTTTGTTCTTTGCCAGGTAAAGTGCTCCTTGGTTATCACAGTATAGAGTAATTTTCTTCGAAGCCTCTAAAAAAATTTCACACTCGAAGCGTTTTAACCATAGTGCTTCTTGGATTGCTGATACCATTGACATAAATTCGGCCTCGGTTGAAGATAATGCTATCGTTGGTTGACGACGTGTTGCCCAAGAAATTGCTCCACCTTGGATTCGAAACACGTAACCAGTGGTTGAGCGCCGCTTGTCAAGGTCCCCTGCCCAATCTGCATCGCAGAAACCAATCAGATCATGATCCTCGTTGGGATAAAATGTTAGTTTATAGTCGATGGTACCCTTTAAATACCTCAGCACCCTTTTTACAGCTATCCAGTGTGCCCTGCCAAAATTGTTGTTGTACCTGCTAAGAGCGCTGACAGCAAAACATATATCAGGACGACTTATTTGTGCAGCATACATAATACACCCAACTGCTTCTTGATATGGAACATTGGTCATTTCGCGACGCTCCTCGTCTGTTTTGGGAGACATTTCTTCTGACAGCTTTTGGTTGGGATCCAACGGTGTGTTGACATCATTACTATTCTCCATGTTAAACCGCTTGAGAACAGTAGAGATGTAGTGGTGTTGATCTATTGAAAGTGATCCATTCGGATTGTGAGTAATGTTCATGCCGAGTAATGATGTAGCTTCCCCTAGATCTTTCATCTTAAAATGTGTGGATAATTCCTTCTTTAATTTCGTACACATCGTAGAATTGCTCGAGAATATCATTATATCGTCAACCCAAACAGCCAGGATTATAGTGTTTTGGTGCGAGTGCTTGAAATATATGCACTGATCGATGGAAGATCGCTTGAATTTCATGTCTCGTACCAGAACCTCATTTAGTTTATCATTCCAGACTCGACTGGACTGCTTTAAACCATAAAGCGCACGCTTAAGACGACACACCTTACCCGATGTATCACCAAACCCCTCTGGTTGACGCATATAAATTTCATCCGATAGTTCACCTTGAAGAAATGCCGTCACTGCATCCATTTGGTGTATTATCATCTTAAATTTGACAGCCATTGCCAACAGGAACCGTATGGACGAATAACGTGCCACAGGCGAATACGTTTCATCGTAATCTATTCCTTTTACCTGGCTATACCCTTTAATCACTAGCCTAGCTTTGTAGCGCTCGATCACACCAGAAGCATTCCGTTTCACCTTGAACACCCATCTACTATCTATAGCCTTCCGACCCGCAGGTAAATCGCATAACTCCCATGTGTCATTAGCTTTCAAAGACTCATATTCAGCTTTCATCGCATCTTCCCATTGCTCCTTCTCCTCACACTGCTTGGCTTCTTGGTAGGATCTAGGTTCGTTGACATCTTTAGTAGCCTCTGCTAGCATAGCGTATAGACTTTGAGTATTTCTCGTATTTTCACTACGTCTCGGACTTGCATCACCTTCATTGTTTGCGACTGGATAAGGTACAACCAACATCTCACTTGCAGCAACATCAAAATCGGTGTCATTGACAGATGAATATGATGAATTCACATTGTCCACCGCCTCACTGAATTCATCATGTTCAATTTCATTTTCATCGTAGATTTCAATTACGGGATCAATCTGAGTCTCTGATGGATTAGTGAGAATAATAGAATCATCTAAACGGTTACTCGGATCCTTGGTTCCATTTTTGCCTCCACCCATTGACAATTCAGTTAATTGGTCAGGAAAAGCCTCACTGGAATCATCATCTGAGTCGCTTTCATCACTGGAGTCATACTGAGGAAAGTCTTCACAAACTTCGTTTCTGTCATAAGGAATCTTAGATAAAGAAGAAGAGGGACTGAACTCCTTTGAAGTTGCTCGGACTACCTTGTCTTCAATAAAAGTAACGTCCCTACTGACAATAACTTTTTTCGTTTTCGGTTCATAAAGCCGATACCCCTTCGATTCTTCACTGTAACCAACCATGATACATTCAGCCGCTTTTGGTGACAATTTATTACGCTGAACTTTTGGCACATGCGCCATAGCCTGGCAGCCAAACACACGCAGTATAGACAAATCAGGCTTTCGCTTCGTCCATCGCTCTTCTGGTGTTGTATACGATAAAGGTCGACATGGGATTCGATTTATCAAGTATGCAGCAGTAACAGCAGCTTCAGCCCAAAAGCTATTCGCCAACCCACTATCAAAGAGCATACAACGAACTTTTTCCATTATTGTGCGGTTCATACGCTCCGCCATCCCATTTTGCTCGGGTGTATGTGGAACCGTACGTTGATGCAAAATGCCATGCTCGGCCATAAACTGGTCAAATTGTTTATTACAGTACTCTGTACCATTGTCTGTGCGAAGACATTTTATAGTACAGCCTTGCTGGTTCTCCACAAAACTCTTAAATTTTTTAAAAATGCTGAATACCTCATTCTTGTTCTTCATTGGATACAAAAAGACCCGACGACTAAAGTCATCAATGAACGTGACGAAATATTTCGCACCACCAAACGATCGCACAGGCATAAATGCTACGTCACTGTGAACTATCTCCAAAACACCTTTTGCATGATTTTCGCTTGTCTCGAAAGAAGAACGAACTTTTTTACCCTGCACACATGTTATACACTTCTCATCAGTACCCTCTATGAAATTTACACCCGTAACCGCCTCTCTCATCTTCCTCAAACTAGTATCACATGCATGCCCCAGTCGTCGATGCCACAAATTCTTATCAGGTGCCACCATTGCAACTGCTGTTTGATCCGTTAAACAGTTTAATTTGTACAAATCATCGATAAGAGGTGCCGTTGCAATTAATGATTTCTTTGCATCGAATATCTTGCAACTATCTTTATCAAAAACTAATGTATTGCCACGCTTGGCCATCTGACTAACTGACATCAAATTAGCACATATTTCTGGAATATGCAAAACATCTTTGACTAGCACACTTTGATCACGAGATGAGCTATCGGTTCCAATGCACATCTTAATGTCCCCAGTGCGCTCAACAGCTAAATGAGAATTGTCACCCACAATAATTTCCCGTTTTGTTGGTTGGCGCGTGTCTAACATACAGGAACTATTCATTGTCATATGTGCCGAAGCACCTGAATCGATATACCACTCTGAAGATTTAGGTTGCGGCATAGAAGAGCATAGAAAGAGCTGATCTTGCTTTTTCTTTTTATTCGGACATTTGTTGGCAAAATGGCCAACCTCATCACACACATAGCATGTCACAGATTTGTTCACTCTAACCCTTTGCCCCTGATTTTTCTTTCTTTGGAAATTGTTGCGTTTATTTGCAATAAAAGCAGCGTCTACACCCTCATCCTTAGAAGCAACTTCTTGTAACAAACGATTTTGAACAAAGTCTAAGGTTAGTTTATCCTTGGTGTTTTCAATAGCCATGACCATAGGGCGATATTCATCTGGCAGCCCAGCTAACATAAGTGCCGCCACTACCTCATCACCAATTTCCAGTCCAGCTTTCTTAACCTTCATGGATATCATAACCATCTTATGGACATACTCCTCCATTGAAGAGCAGTCTGTTTGCTTTAGCCCAACCATTTGCTTAAGCAAATCTACGCGACGCCCAATGCCAGTGTCCTCAAATGAAGCACAAATTGACATCCAAGCATCTTTAGCAGTTGTGCACTTCTCTGTGTACGTGTAAAGTGTTGACGAAAGAAGCAAATTGAGCATCTGTATTGCCAAAAAGTTCTTGTCACCATCCAACTCTGTCCCGTCGAAGCACTTCCAATGGCCTTTCGTAGCAAGATAGGCCTTCGCTTCCACCTTCCACTCATCAAAATTACTTCTGCCCAGAAGCTTCTTTGGTTTTCCCATTTTTTGCTTAGGAAAGAGGTTAGAATTTTCTACCAAGACGCTTCCCCGTCTCCTTAAGAAAATTATATATAAAAAGGCAAAATATCGTAAAATATCAATTAAAAAATATTAATTAATATTTATTCTTTGCAATAGGCCCATAACCTGTTGAAAAAGTAATTAGATTACTAGTTTTTGCGCAGATTACCAAAGTAGCTTTAAATAAAAAGAAGTCCAGCTTGTTTGAGTGTTAACAGAGAAGAGAGATTTTATTCATTGTATTTTTGACATTTGTAATTATTCCGAATTTATAGCGAAAAAGCTGTATACACAATGATGAATGAAATTGGAACACTAATAACCAAAATTATGTTCCTCTCGAAATACTGCTCCAGTCTTCTTATCATACTTTGCATCTCTTCTTCATTTTCCACCATTATTACCACATCGTGCGTATGCAAACGAGCAAATTCTTCTTCCACTCACTACAATACAATAAGTATGTTTTTTTTTAACCGCTCCAAAAATTTTTAAAGTTTGTTTTTACTTGCGATATATATGTATGTAGGTACTATTGACACCAGGGAAATTGCTTTCAACACTACCTGCATATCAGCGCGTGAACTACTAGAGGGGGATACAAATTTTTTGGATTTGACATTCAATGTATTTCCCATAAGAGAAAAACGAAAAAAATGGTCTGGAAAACATTAATTTTACTAATTAATTTTATATGAACGGGTATCCGTATTTTAATTGCATTGTAATAATAAAACATGTGAGTTTGTGAATCGAGCTTTTAGTATATATTGAAACTAAAAACTAGAATGTTGTAATTTATAGATAAAAAGTGTACAAAAATCATCCTCACAATTATAAACAACAAAAACGATACCCAATTAAGGAAAAAGCAAGGCAGAAGCGTAGCCAGTTTTATTTTAAAAATGTTTTGTTTTTATTTTGTGCTGTGTAAAATGTCTTTGATAATTTTAAAGAAATTTTGCCCATAATTATGAAAGTACATGAAATTATTTTTTATGGTGAAATTTTTTTTTTTTTTTTTTTTATCGAATAATGCCGAAAATTATTTTTTACATTGTTTTGTACTATTTACAAAATTAAATTTGAATGCTAAGAAAAGCTCCCAAAAGCAAAAATAGAATCAAAAATTTAGCAAGAATAATAACTAAATTTTAAGTGAATTAAAAATGTGTGCCCTTTAAAATGTTCTAAACATAAAACATACCTATTCTCCTATTTCACACATTGAAATGCAAATACATACCTACATAATATATCTATACTTCTATGTTAAAAAATTATTTTAGTTCAATCCATAATTTATTTTGCCCCTAAAACCCTTCCCTTACTACGCACATGATCTCATTTTAACTCGCGACGGTCATCCATTTCGGAAAACAACAACAACCATACACGTTTGTTGACATTCTTTATGGGCAAAATAAAGCAAATAAGAAGCTGAATTTAGTATATATTCTTCTTGATTAACAAACTAGCATATATTGTCAATCTATTGTAATTATTATATGAGTACCCGTTGATATAAAATTAATTACTAAAATTAATGTTTTCCAGGCCATTATTTCGTTTTCTCTTATGGGAAATACATTGAATGACAAATCGAAAAAAATTATATCCCTCTCTAGTAGTTCACGCACTGACTGCCAGGTGCCGTGACTCCTGGTGCCAATATGGCAAGTTTTGGATTCATAAAAAAATTGAACTCGAGATAACAATCAAACTTGACATTACGATGATAGGGAAGACGAAAAAAGTGGGTCTCGCAATTCTGTCCGTCTGTCTGTGGACTCGCCTACAGCCTAAACCCATGGGCCGATTTTAATTAAACTTGGTATAAAGTGTTTTCGGCACATTACCCTGACACATTTTTTTCCTTTTATTTTTAGGACCAAAAATAACGGTACCTGCCATATAATTTTTTTAGCATTTTTGTAAAATCTTACTTTTCTCAAAAATGGCGCGACAGATTTTTCTAAAAAAAACATCAATTAATTTTATTAAGTATATGCTACCTTTTTGTACAAATTAAATTTCCAAAGAATGGTTTTAAATGGTACCTCCCATAGAACCATTTTTTTTTATTTTCGATTTTCTAGAAAAGGAATAAACTGATTTTGATAATTTCTTTTATGGAGAATCTTCTGAAAAATTGAAATAGTATTGTGGACCAACATTTTTAATTTTTTTTTATTTTTAAAAAAAGTTTAAAAATTTTTTTTTTTTTTGAAAACCAAATATTTCGAAAACGGCTTTGTTGATTTTTATGAAACTTGGTAACGAGCGGTTTTTTAACATGATCTAAAATATTTTGAACAAAAATTCTTATAGTCAAAATTACCGGTACCTTCCATATAAATTTTAAAAAACCGTTACAGGTAATATAAATTTTCTCAAAAACGACTCCTACGATTTTGATTAAAAACTAAATTTACAGTTAGCCATTATTAACAGTACCTCTCATAGAACCATTTTATTTATTTTAGACTATCTCATTATATGTGTTACCGATTTAAATTAATTTTTTGTATACAAAAGCTTCTTAAAAGTTGAAATAGTACTGTTTCTCAAAATCTTCAAAAAAACTAATTTTTGTTTTTTAAAAAAATTTTCAAAATTTTTTTTTGAAAATTTTATATTTCAAAAACGTGTAGATATTTATTTTCGAAATTAAATTTTTAATTCAACATAAATAAATACATACGAAAAAATTGTGTGCCAATTTTTTTTCTTAAAAATGATTACAAAATTTTATATATACAAAATTAATTTAAAAAAAAACCGCTCCTACAATTTAAAATTTTTTCTCTCCAAAACTAAGATTAGTTAAGGAATCAGATGGTGTACTTTTTTTAGCTCTCAAAACAATTTAAGAAGTCTTTTTTAATAAATTTAATTCGAATTATGTTGATTTTTAATAATTTTTCAATTTAAGCTCTATAATAGGTACTATTTTAAACTTTAGGCTCCCATAAAAAAATTATTTACTTTTATCACTCTCAATCTTTAAATTTCGAAGAAACTTTTACTACAAGAGCAAGTTCTTGCAACTAAGTCGTGTGTTTTATTTTATTGTTTCATTGTATATTGCGTGCACTGAGAAATCAATAGTATATTCAGATATCAAGCACCCATAACCATATTATGGATTGACGTCAATTGCAAATGCATTAATCTCTAGGTTCCAATAATTGACAGCTATGTGCATATAAATATTTTTATTAGCTATGTTTAGCTAAAGAATTTGATATTTCTAGGAAAGGCTGAGATTTATACAGTGCACTACCCTTATGAGGTTCCAAAAGTTCCACAAAATGTATTTTTTTAAGTTTTTCATCAAAAATATTTTATGTGAAAATTGGATTTGATGGAATTATGGTCAGCTTTTTCAGAGGTGCAACATTACAAATATAAACACAATGTATCTACATCATACGTACATACATTTTTAAAAGGAATTAGAAGTTATTAAGGAATTAAAAGTATTTGAAGAATATTTAAGTACAACAATTTTAAAGACTAAAGTAATGAGTACAAAATTTTTAATTCTTTTGTGGAATTATAATTACAAGTACAAGTACCGGTACTGGTTCTTGGAAATTTTAAATACAATTACCATGGAATTGTACTTGTACTTAAAATTTTAAAATACAAGGTAATTTTACTTAACTTGTACTTAAGTCACAATATATTTAATAATAACGGGTTGATGAATTTTTTTTGATATAATGGTTTAAGTTGCATATTCTTAAAATGGCAAACCAAATTTTTTTCTAAAAATTTGAGGAAATTTTATATAGGTATACAAATTATTTGAAGATTTTTTTTTTAAATAATATAAATTCTATAGGTATATTACTGAAATAAATTAGCCAAATAGAAGACGTAGCACTATTTAATTGGACTTGTTTAATTATTGATTCAAAATAGCTTTAACGGCCACAAAAATTGGCGTTTCGTCCCGGCAATTTCACTTGGACTCATCAGTTGACTAAGGAGGGCCTTGACAATAAGCAATTTCTATTAAGGGGAGGTTTCTCTCAAGAAAATAGGTGGGAACTTCATGTTTAGCTGTATAGCATCCACAAATTTTCGAATATTTTATTGAAATAAAATGATTTTGATTGAAAAATATTAGGCACAAATATTTGTTTCCTTTTAAAATTAAAAAAAAAAAAATTATTTGTACCTAAAATCAGCTACAGAAAATAAAATATCCACAATATTACGGAAGGGTTTGGGAGACTCATTGGGGCATATTTTAAATATAATTTTTTTTATTTTTTTTTTTCTATTTTTTTCGTAAGAAAATAAATATGTTTAAAAGGCAATCCCTCGTTTTTTGTTTAATAATTTTATAATTTATTTTTTTTGGTAATATTTTTTTCAAGATCTTGGAGCAAGGTCTTGCTATTTTTTTTATTTTTTTTTATATTATTAATGTTTTAAAGAAAATATGTTTAATAATTTAATTCGGTCAAAATGTTCTTATTTTTTTTATATTTTTTATTTTATAATTTTTGTATTTATTTTAATTTTCAAAGTATATGTTCATATTGCTTTCAACCCATTTTTTTGCATAATCTGCGCCTCCTAATAAATGTTCGTCTTAATGCTGGCTCCTAAATTCTGCTCGGTAATTTCCATAGCAGCTGCCTTGATACGCCTTCGGAGCTCCTCTAGGGATTTTATCGGCTTGCTGTATAAAGTGGGCTATACGCCGCCGTGTCAAGATTATCCAATCTTTACCGGACATCCTGTATAAACATCCAGCTTTAATAATTAGAAATTCTAATTTGGTTGGATATAAGTAGTTCACACTAGATATTACACTCAATCTTAAAATTCAAATAGAAGATTTTTTGTGACCTTTGGTCTTCAAAAAATCTTCCATATGAATTTAATTCAATAAAGTCAACTAAAAAAACTATACAAAAATATTTTTCTTTTATTTTTGTTATTCTTCTTCCTCAATTCTTAAAGTTCGCAAATTCGTTCGATTCAGTCGTATGCATTTTATTTTTTATATTTTTGCAAAATAAAACATAAAAATTTGATTTTATTTTGAAATCAAGAATCTGTTCTTACAATCGAGCTTTTTAGTTATGAAACACAAGTTAAAAATCAAAAAGTAGTGATCTTTACTCGCAATTATATTTCGAAAATTTGGTATAAATTAAAAATAAATTTGGTGACACAAACGGCTCATGAAGAACCAGAACTTACAACTCTCAATCATTCCGTGTGCGTGTCTGCAGGAATGGAGGGGACCTATTACAGTTTATTGCCGAATCCGAACGGCTAAGATGAGCGGCACTTTTCTATGACAGGAGATACTCTTGGAAGATTTGTCACTTCCTCGCAAGATGTAGTAGCTCCGAAAAAAACTTAAGGTGGAAGCGGCTGGCATTGAACCCCAGACCTCTGGCATGACAGTCCAACGCACTAACCATTACGCCACGTGCTACTACAATTTGGTATAAATTATCCTCTAAAAATTTGTCGGAGTAAGGGTTTCTTATATTTGTATGCTACTGTTTATTATACGTATGTTTTTGATTTTCAACTATTGAATTAAATTGAAAACTTCACTTGAAATGTTTTTTTTTTATATTTATTATAGATTATTACTGTTATAATAAGTACACTGCAATTGACGATATGTAATAATCTTGATTGAAGAGCAAGGTATTCGTAAATAAATCGGAACAAAGATTTACGAAAAATGTGTATTGCACAAGTTCAGTTTTTCTGTACGTACATACGGAAATAATGTAAGTTTATTTTTGTAAAAAACAATCGTCATGTCTTTTTCGATTGGATTTTAGGAGTGCTCCATTCCTATAGAATATGTGAAATTTGAAGTAGAAAGAGTGAACAAAATTTCCATATTTCGTAAGAATGGAAAATCTAACCGAACACGACATTAGTTTCCAAATTATATATTGCATATTCTGAGTATAAGTGAATTAAACCATGTAAAAATACTTGTATATGCTTATCTTATCATTTGATCTGACTCAACCTGTAAATATAATCAAATAAAAAAGAACTCAATTTTCAAACTCCCCGTTTGCTCTGGGGGTAAAAAATTGCTTTTATTTATATATGTAAATGTGAATTTTATGGAACTTCTACGTACGAGGCCGATGAGTCAGCGATAATACAAAAGCCCAATATCTAAGCAGCATTAGAATATGTTCAAAAAAACTATACATACATAATTATACTCTAAATTGCTCTTTCAAAAATCATCTTCGAAACCTTAACAAAACATAAAAGATTACTTCATTTATTATAAAAAAAATCGTCTCTTCTAGAATGCAACGCTTGGTTGGATTTGCTGTGCCCCGTGCATTTGGTTACGCACCTCAGCGACAGTCCACAAAATAGCTATTACAACCGCCACACTTTTGGTAACATCACTTCTAGTAGCTTCACCAATACTATTTCTAATAAGCACAGCACCGTCACAACTTCCAAGAGATTGTTATTCAGACGATGAAGACTGTATGCCAACAATGGCACCACCACCTGAATGCAGTGATCCGGCATGTCGATTTGCTGCATCGAGTATACAAGCCAAATTAAATTGGAATTTAGATCCTTGTAAGGATTTCAAAGAATTCAGCTGTTCAACGACTCAGGTGGCAAGTCTGAGAGCTACTCGTAGTGCCCAAGAATCTGTGGACATACAAATGCAACGTAAGTATCTCTAGGTCTATCAATTCTAAAAGATCACTTTTTAGACATTTATACAATTTCCTAGAGCTCCTTCAACACAATACGACATCGGGCCCTTTTCGAAAATTAGGAAGACTGTATGGCAGTTGTCTTCGTCAGACAACTAACTCATCAACGATTCAACTTGTATTGGAACATCTGGGTGGATATTTGCCAATTGGGGCTCTCGGTCCATCCTCAATAGCTCCTTTAATATCAAAAATCTACGAAATGGGTCCGACACCTCTGATTGATATCTACTATGACTTGAGTTATGGCCGGAGGCCGCATGTTTTGCTTATTATTGGAGACCCTGCAACATCCGCACCAATACTCGAAGTAAGAGATGATTTTTGTATTATTATAATATATTCATTTACGATATTTTTTTACGTTAGAACAAAATTCGATGGATGGGTCCCAAAGCCCCACCTTATAGATTGAAACTGTCTGCGCCAAAACTTCTTAGTGATGTCCTGGATAGTTTTCTTCCGACAGGCTTGAGCTATGATCAAAAAATGTCTGAAAAGGAGGCAATTACAACATTCATTGAACAACTAAATAAGGTATGAAAAAGAATTATTTATCCTTTTATTCCCATTAGACAAACAGCTTTAAATAACATTTCATGATGATGAAAGGATGCCATGCCAGTGTTTTGACAATTTATGAATAGAATAGATAGAAGTAGATAATAATTGTGATACAATTATAATGCATAGTTATTAGGGTAGCGCTTACCGATGTTTTTAAGATTTTTACCAAGTTTCATTTTTTTTATTCTTCAACAATTACAATTTTGCGGAATTTGTTAGTAAAAGACTAAAAATCTACCTGTAATTTGTATGGCAAATTTAAAGTGCTCGGTGTCATGTGTTAATGTTAACCGAAAGAAATTCGAACATTGCAAAAATAATAACCGGTTATCGTACGGAAATGATTGAGACGTATTCTTAAAGGGAATCAAATTTTTTATAAAAATGTCCTTACTAATTTTTTTAATTACAGTACTCCTTCCAAGGTTATTGAAGGTTAAAGTAGATGATTAAATCCATAGTTTTTTGAATTCCCTGTTGAAAATATCGTTTATCATTTCATTACTATTATATAAAGACGAAACAAATATTTTGTTTGTCCGCTTTTTTTCAACAGAAAGTATTAAACCGATTTACTTGAAACAAATTTTAAAATTTTCCTTATTAAATATATTTGTTGAATTATATTATTAACTTTTAAGAAAATTTCGTACACTTTTTTGTCGAAGTTGACAAAAATTTACAAAAATGGGATTTTTTTGTATAAAGTCAATAGTTTTATGCAAATTTTAAGCCCTAATTCATTTCTTAACTGTACTTACAAGCTGAGTAATAAATTTATTTACAAATTATAAATTTATCAACTCTTTGTATTTTTGCATCTATGAGTTCGATTCAATCGCAATGACTGGGTTGCTGCTTTGTTCCATTTCATTATCGTTCCGTGTTTTGTGCAATTTCTTTTGTTTATTGGCCTTCTGAATCTCTGTTCACTCAATTCTTCGCTCATTCACTCATTTTATATTCCTCCTTTCATTCCACTCAATTGTTGACCTTCTTTTGTGTATTTGCTTCTGAATCTCTGTCCACTCAATTGTTCGCTCATTCACCCATTTACATTTTTATTCCTCCGTTCATTCCACTCAATTGTTGACTTTTTGTAACGACGACGGCCAATGCGTAGTGTGTTTGTTTTTTTCCTTCTTACTGGCTGAACAGAATGATGACGGAGACGGAACTGGAGCCGGAGCTGGAATAGCTGTCAAAATATTGAATACACACAAATTCAATGTTGCGAACACAACGGAACGTAGACGCATACGGAGCTGCAGACGCAGACGAAAGAGTTCACCAACTTTTAACTTTTCACGTACGGCACTTTTGACGTTTCAAATTGTATGAAGAAAAAAAAAAACAACTTTTTGAGTCGGAAAAAAATATTGTGGGTATTTGTATCGCGAAAAAATTATTTATTAAAAGGAAAATTATTGAAAACAAAAAATGTGAATTCTGAGCTTGTACACAAGAATATTCTTTTGTTTTTCTTCAAAATACTTTAAAAGCTGTACAGCTCCATTGTGGACATGTAAAAAAAAAAAAACCGTACGACACTTTTTGATAGTTCTTCCAGTTCCGTCATTCTATTCTGTTCTATTCTGTATAAAGCTTGCGAAGCAGCGCGAGCACGGGTCGGCTAGTATAAAATAAGTTTCATGAAAAATATTTATAAAAACACAATACAACTGCTTTTGAAATCAATTTTTATAAAAAAGTTCCTTCAAATTGATTGTTTCATGAACTTAAAATAACAATAAAAATGCGCCATTTTTTTCTTAAACAATAAATTTATTTCAACATATACAACAAAATTTAATACTAGGATTGTATATTATAGCTAATAATTTCAACAGGGAATCCAAAAAACTATGAATTTAATCATCCACTTTAACCTTCAATAACCTTGGAAGAAATACTGTAATTAAAAATTTAGTATGGATATTTTTATAGAAAATTCAATTCCCTTTAAGAATACGCCTCAGTCATTTCCGTACGATAACCGCTTGTAAAGTTAGAAAAAAAGAAGCAAACAAAAAAAAACTTCTTATTACAATTTGTATGGAAAAAAGAAATAAGCGATGAGACCTCTAAATATTAATCTAAACGGCTGAAATTTTACCAGGCTTATTAGATATTTCACCAAACTCTAACTAGAAAGATAGTGGCATCAAAAATCAGAGACATTTGAATTTTTTGAATCAGTCTAATGTACACAATATACATAATACATACATACATATGTACATATGTAATTTGTTAGGAAAATCTCTTCGTACATATATATGTATGTATGTACATACATACATATGTATGTACATAAATCGTGTTATAAATGTTAACCCTCCGTCCTCACACATATTTTTTCTTACGCGGTCCTCACACTGGGGTGTGACATACCCCAATCATAAAAATTTTTTAAATAACGTATTTTAATTAAACTTAATTTTTATTCATGTTTCATAAATTTAGTACATTAATATAGGATCCAAAATTGCACGCATATAAAAAAAGCAAAATAGTTATTAAAGAAAAATTTTAACTTGGAAAAAAAGTGATGAAATAAAATGATAAAAATTTTAAATTTCAAATAAAAGACTAATTTCTTAAAAGTTGTTCAAAAAATTGTCCACATATGCTTTTTGAATTGCTATAGAATCATTGTGGTAGAATTTTACGTTTGTATGAATAAGTTCTCAAAAAATGAAATTTTTACACGGAAAAACCCATATAAAAATACTGTAAAAACACTTACACGAACTGCACACTGGGGTGCAAATAATAAAGCAAAATAATATATGTACAAAATTTTCAAATATCTCAAAATGACTTCCTACCACTGCAGAAAATGTGAAAGTGAATTTACATAGGCATGACATAGCCGACAAATTTTTTTTGCGGTAACGGCACGGCTTACAATTTTGTGCGGGGTATCCCACACCCCAGTGTGAGGACGAAAGGTTTTAAGTATAAAGGATTCGAAAGTGTTTTCTTCTTTTTTTGTTCATCGTTCATATAAAGGATTCTAAAATAACAGAATAAAGAGACATTGAAGAAATAAGTCCACTAAGTGCTACATAAATATATAATCCACCATTTGGATGTTCTGTGACATAATCCTGAAAAAAAAAAAGATTAATTGACATACAGAATGACAGGCAGGATTAAAAAAAATTTTCTGTGTATAGTGCAGGTACAAAAGAATAGAAAAATTGTTGAATTATGTATTAATAAATTGAAAGACGATTTGACTTTGACATTTTATTGCTAAAATCACCGGCAATACCTGAAAAGGACCTTGAGAATTTGATTTGAATTTAAATAAACCCAACCAATTGTCTTTTCTGTTATAACAGTTGTGATTTTTTAAATTGAAATCGATTAACCGTTACCGTAGAAGCAAAAGGAAATACCCTCATCTGTTATTCAATTGGGATTATAACCACATACTTTTGATAGCATCACTCTAATGTATTTGATATAAGTGGTACCATACCTATTTGTCTCCTGTGATGTGTTGTTTTAAAATGCTTACTAGCCGCGTTTTTTTTAACAGATCTGGATCAGGATCATTTTTTAACACGTAATACAAAAATAAATCGGGATCCTACTCTCTATCTGGATCTATTTCAAAGATCCAAACTTTAATTCTTACTGTGGCGTGTAGATGGCTTTTATTGTAAGGTAGTGCTAGTTGCAGTGTAAAGAAAAGAGACATGAAAATAATTAAAACGAAGGTTAAAACGAGATGTTCATAATACTGCTGTCAGTGATCCGTATCGTTTTATTATGAAGGGATGATCCTGATCCTGGGCCTATGGTGGTAGGCACTAGGTAGTACCTATTTTATGAGCTCAGAAGCTATATATAGGATTGCATAGGAGTTGAAGTGTTGAACTTTACAAGTCACTCACCCAAAAACTAATCTTTCAGCTTTATGAAAAGAAATGCCATTAAGCTTGACAAACCATAGATATGATTATGACCGTCAACAACTCATCTTTTCCTACACATTCAATTACTCCCCTGAGACGGATCTATCGATTTTATAAACTGTGCCCGCCGAGCCGCAAAGCTTCTGCCAAAAACATTTTAGGTTAATAGTTTTCCGCAGTTTCTCTAGCTTATCCTTTTTCATTAAAGCCAGGTACGCAGTTCAAGCTAAACTAAATTTTATCTCTACAATTCTTACAATCGTTTGCTAAGAGCACAAATGTCAAAATTTATCTGTGAAAGAATGCGTTGAGCATTATTTCGCGTGCTAAATTAAGTGGAGACTTTATAAATTTCGCGCGTGAACTGCGTACTGCCTAGCTAAATGTCCTCGCTAAAATTTATCTTTGGAGGAATTTTGTATGGAAGATAAATTTTAGCGCGATCTGCGTACTAGGCTTAAGAAAATAAAATATAAAAAGATAAAATCAAATTTAGTTGACACCGCGTACGAAATCACAACCTACATTCACATTACCACCGCTGCCGCACCGATTCTGAATGGACTGCTTCGAGGTCAGCACTCAATTTAAATGCAACCACGACATCGTCGGTCATCCTCTACATACTCTTCCTCTAACCAAACCCCCTTCACCCTATATTCGAGGTTTTTCTATTATTAGTATTTAGCATGCACCTTGGTGTGAGAAATCCACCAAATTCGTTTTACAGGTCCAAAACACTCGCACTCCTGGACGAAAACACACCAAACAATAACGACGAAGAAGACGACAAATGCTGTTAGAAATTCCAATTCGAAATATAAAAAGATACCTCGAAAAAAGTTAATTGTTTAATTGGCGCTTCTTAAGCTGCGGAAACGAATAGGGTTCCCAACTGTCCTCCATTTGGGAGGACAGTCCTCCTTTTCAATTATTTGTCCTCCCGTCCTTCTTCACTTTGAAATGTCCTCCTTTTCAAAAATCTAAAGGATATGATCAATAATTCATTTTCTTAGTAGGTATGTACTTTTGTTGATCCGCATTGATTCGCAGCATATTGTTCTCTTTTCCTTACACGGCAAATCGATGCATAGAAAAGAGAGCACTACACTGCGAATCACTGCGGATGCTGTTTTTCGGATTCCATAATCGACATGATTATAATCCTGCCAAATAACATTTTGTCACTCATGAAAATATACTAATATACTACTTTGCAAGATCCATGGAAGGAATGCAAATTTTTTTGCTACACACACTGACAAAATTTCAGTTTTTTTTTCCTACCCAATTTCAGCGACAGATTTAGTTTTCTCTGTCAGGAATTTTCTTAATGGACTAATGTCATGAATAGTTATTGTTATTTTATAATAAGAAAAATACCAAACGACTTCTATGAAGTATAAAGAGCGACTAACTTTATTATAATAAAATATGTATGTATGTAATAAGTATAGTTCAATAGGTTTTTAGTACAATGCTTAGTGGGAGCCAGTATTGCCAAATAAAGGTATTTCAATATTTAATTCAGCTCTTTTTAACAGTTATTTTCAAAATGATAATGAAATTGCATCTTTTTAGCAAATCTGAGAATCTTTTCCAACAATTTAGAAGTATACTTTAAGAAACAAGTCACCAGAGAGGGTGGATGTTCTTACTGCATCACATTGTTGTAATATCCATAAAGTTTTAAAGATTGTTAGGGTATTTATAAATAATTTAGATTCAACAACGGAATCACAAACAATCTTCAACACCTTCATATTGGTGGTCATATTGGTATCCTACGTTCCATTAGTGGCTCTCAATTGTTAATACCAATGTTCTTATACAAAAAATGCACCTGAGTGCAGAGTTTTGGATATGTTGCACTTTTTCGTGGTGGATCAGGTCGCCATCTTCGACGCCTTCATTTTGGTGGCCATATTGGTACACTACGGTTCATGAGTGGCTCAAAATTGTTAAAACCAATGTTCTTATACAAAAAGTGCACTGGACTGCAGAGTTTTGGATATGTTGCACTTTTTCGTGGTGGATCAAATGGCCAAATTTAACACCTTCATTTTGGTGGTCATATTGGTACCGTACGGTTCATGGGTGGCTAACAATTGTTAGTACCAATGTTCTTATACAAAAAGTGCACTGGAGTGCAGAGTTTTGGATATGTTGCACTTTTTCGTGGTGGATCAGATGGCCATCTTCAACACCTTCATTTTGGTGGTCATATTGGTACCGTACGGTTCTTGGGTGGCTCACAATTGTTAATAACAATGTTCTTATACAAAAAGTGCACTGGAGTGCAGAGATTTGGATATGTTGCACTTTTGCGTGGTGGATCAGGTGGCCATCTTCAACACCTTCATTTTGGTGGTCATATTGGTACCGTACGGTTCTTGGGTGGCTCACAATTGTTAATAACAATGTTCTTATACAAAAAGTGCACTGGAGTGCAGAGATTTGGATATGTTGCACTTTTTCGTGGTGGATCAGGTGGCCATCTTAAACACCTTCATTCTGGTGGTCATATTGGTACCGCACGGTTCATGGGTGGCTCACAATTGTTAATACCAATGTTCTTATACAAAAAATGCACTGGAGTGCAGATTTTTGAAAATGTTGCACTTTTTTGTGGTGGATCAGATGGCCATCTTCAACACCTTCATTTTGGTGGCCATATTGGTACACTACGGTTCATGGGTGGCTCACAATTGTTAACACCAATGTTCTTATACAAAAAATGCACCTGAGTGCAGAGTTTTGGATATGTTGCACTTTTTCGTGGTGGATCAGGTCGCCATCTTCGACGCCTTCATTTTGGTGGCCATATTGGTACACTACGGTTCATGAGTGGCTCAAAATTGTTAAAACCAATGTTCTTATACAAAAAGTGCACTGCAGTGCAGAGTTTTGGATATGTTGCACTTTTTCGTGTTGGATCAGATGGCCATATTCAACACCTTCATTTTGATGCCCGTATTGGTACTCTACGGTTCATGGGTGGCTCACAATTTTTAATAACAATGTTCTTATACAAAAAGTGCACTGGAGTGCAGAGATTTGGATATGTTGCACTTTTGCGTGGTGGATCAGATGGCCATCTTCAACACCTTCATTCTGGTGGCCATATTGGTACCGTACGGTTCATGGGTGGCTCACAATTGTTAAAACCAATGTTCTTATACAAAAAGTGCACTGGAGTGCAGAGTTTTGGATATGTTGCACTTTTTCGTGGTGGATCAGATGGCCATCTTCAACACCTTCATTTTGGTGGTCATATTGGTACCGTACGGTTCTTGTGTGGCTCACAATTGTTAATAACAATGTTCTTATACAAAAAGTGCACTGGAGTGCAGAGATTTGGATATGTTGCACTTTTGCGTGGTGGATCAGGTGGCCATCTTCAACACCTTCATTTTGGTGGTCATATTGGTACCGTACGGTTCTTGGGTGGCTCACAATTGTTAATAACAATGTTCTTATACAAAAAGTGCACTGGAGTGCAGAGATTTGGATATGTTGCACTTTTGCGTGGTGGATCAGGTGGCCATCTTCGACGCCTTCATTTTGGTGGCCATATTGGTACACTACGGTTCATGAGTGGCTCAAAATTGTTAAAACCAATGTTCTTATACAAAAAGTGCACTGGAGTGCAGAGTTTTGGATATGTTGCACTTTTTCGTGGTGGATCAGATGGCCATCTTCAACACCTTCATTTTGGTGGTCATATTGGTACCGTACGGTTCTTGGGTGGCTCACAATTGTTAATAACAATGTTCTTATACAAAAAGTGCACTGGAGTGCAGAGATTTGGATATGTTGCACTTTTGCGTGGTGGATCAGGTGGCCATCTTCAACACCTTCATTTTGGTGGTCATATTGGTACCGTACGGTTCTTGGGTGGCTCACAATTGTTAATAACAATGTTCTTATACAAAAAGTGCACTGGAGTGCAGAGATTTGGATATGTTGCACTTTTTCGTGGTGGATCAGGTGGCCATCTTAAACACCTTCATTCTGGTGGTCATATTGGTACCGCACGGTTCATGGGTGGCTCACAATTGTTAATACCAATGTTCTTATACAAAAAATGCACTGGAGTGCAGATTTTTGAAAATGTTGCACTTTTTTGTGGTGGATCAGATGGCCATCTTCAACACCTTCATTTTGGTGGCCATATTGGTACACTACGGTTCATGGGTGGCTCACAATTGTTAACACCAATGTTCTTATACAAAAAATGCACTGGAGTGCAGAGTTTTGGATATGTTGCACTTTTGCGTGGTGGATCAGGTGGCCATCTTCAACACCTTCATTCTGGTGGTCATATTGGTACCGTACGGTTCTTGGGTGGCTCACAATTGTTAATAACAATGTTCTTATACAAAAAGTGCACTGGAGTGCAGAATTTTGGATATGTTGCACTTTTTCGTGGTGGATCAGGTGGCCATCTTCAACACCTTCATTTTAATGGCCATATTGGTACTCTACGGTTCATGGGTGGCTCACAATTTTTAATAACAATGTTCTTATACAAAAAGTGCACTGGAGTGCAGAGTTTTGGATATGTTGCACTTTTTATTGGTGGATCAGGTGGCCATCTTCAACACCTTCATTTTGGTGGTCATATTGGTACCGTATGGTTCTTGGGTGGCTCACAATTGTTAATAACAATGTTCTTATACAAAAAGTGCACTGGAGTGCAGAGTTTTGGATATGTTGCACTTTTTCGTGTTGGATCAGATGGCCATATTCAACACCTTCATTTTGATGCCCGTATTGGTACTCTACGGTTCATGGGTGGCTCACAATTGTTAATAGAAATGTTCTTATACAAAAAATGCACTGGAGTGCACAGTTTTGGATATGTTGCACTTTTTCGTGGTGGATCAGGTGGCCATCTTAAACACCTTCATTTTGGTGGCCATATTGGTACACTACGGTTCATGGGTGGCTCACAATTGTTAAAACCAATGTTCTTATACAAAAAGTGCACTGGAGTGCAGAGTTTTGGATATGTTGCACTTTTTATTGGTGGATCAGGTGGCCATCTTCAACACCTTCATTTTGGTGGTCATATTGGTACCGTATGGTTCCTGGGTGGCTCACAATTGTTAATAACAATGTTCTTATACAAAAAGTGCACTGGAGTGCAGAGTTTTGGATATGTTGCACTTTTTCGTGTTGGATCAGATGGCCATATTCAACACCTTCATTTTGATGCCCGTATTGGTACTCTACGGTTCATGGGTGGCTCACAATTGTTAAAACCAATGTTCTTATACAAAAAGTGCACTGGAGTGCAGAGTTTTGGATATGTTGCACTTTTTATTGGTGGATCAGGTGGCCATCTTCAACACCTTCATTTTGGTGGTGATATTGGTACCGTATGGTTCCTGGGTGGCTCACAATTGTTAATAACAATGTTCTTATACAAAAAGTGCACTGGAGTGCAGAGTTTTGGATATGTTGCACTTTTTCGTGTTGGATCAGATGGCCATATTCAACACCTTCATTTTGATGCCCGTATTGGTACTCTACGGTTCATGGGTGGCTCACAATTGTTAATAGAAATGTTCTTATACAAAAAATGCACTGGAGTGCACAGTTTTGGATATGTTGCACTTTTTCGTGGTGGATCAGGTGGCCATCTTAAACACCTTCATTTTGGTGGCCATATTGGTACACTACGGTTCATGGGTGGCTCACAATTGTTAAAACCAATGTTCTTATACAAAAAGTGCACTGGAGTGCAGAGTTTTGGATATGTTGCACTTTTTATTGGTGGATCAGGTGGCCATCTTCAACACCTTCATTTTGGTGGTCATATTGGTACCGTATGGTTCCTGGGTGGCTCACAATTGTTAATAACAATGTTCTTATACAAAAAGTGCACTGGAGTGCAGAGTTTTGGATATGTTGCACTTTTTCGTGTTGGATCAGATGGCCATATTCAACACCTTCATTTTGATGCCCGTATTGGTACTCTACGGTTCATGGGTGGCTCACAATTGTTAATAGAAATGTTCTTATACAAAAAATGCACTGGAGTGCACAGTTTTGGATATGTTGCACTTTTTCGTGGTGGATCAGGTGGCCATCTTAAACACCTTCATTTTGGTGGCCATATTGGTACACTACGGTTCATGGGTGGCTCACAATCTAGGCGCACGGTAGTGCGCCCGCCAAGACGAGCGGTTAGCACTACTATATATTTTCTCGAAACGTTTCGTCGTATTTTCAAGCCCTCATAGCTTCGGTATAGATAGAGCTAGAGAGCTCAAATTTTCAGGATTAGATGTAGTCCACGGCCTTATAAAACACATCAAATTTCATATTTCTAGCTTTTATAGTTTGGATGTTATTAATAGCCAAAAACGTCGATTTTGTCACTGACCACTCACTCATCAAAACCTAAAGGGTACTTCCCGAAGTGCTAGAAAGCTGAAATTTGGAATGTAGACTAGGATTTGCATACAAACAACAAAAAAATTAAGAAATCTGTAACTTTCACCCTCCAACACCCCAAAAGTGGAGGTTCATAATAAAACCTCAAAAACAACAACAATTTTCACAATCACACACAACAACGCAATGCAAACCCCGCCTATAATTGATGTGAGGGTTGTTTTTTTTTTTATTTTATATTCACGAACACAAAAAGCAATGCACATATGGCTTTGCTTGAAATAAGGGTTGTTTATATATTGTATGATTTTCACCACGATCGGTGAACTTTCGTTTCGTTTAGTATGACGTATCCTTGGAATTGTATGTATGTATATGTACTTATATTCAGGGGTGTGCGATAGGAAATAATAATGAACTTTCATTTTTCGCTTCGGTCAAAATAAATAAAGAGATTTTACATTGACGGATCATTTTTTTAAGGTTAAAGTACCTTATTACCTTAATTTTTGCGAAGATAAAAATATACGCGTTACTTTTACTTATATAATTTCTAAATAAATGCGTTCATGTTTCTGGTCTTTGCTATGAGACTTAGCTCAGTATAAAGGTTAGGTATGTAGGTAGTTACTTTATTCCGAGGTATTAGGCCTATTGCTACAATATTAATTGGGAAGTAGTTTCATTGGAATCAGAATCCCACCGTGAAGTATTTAAGGGAGGTTCAGGTGTTCTTTTTATGGATAATAATTGATCCTACAAAAAGAAATGAAATCCCACCAAAAACATTTCATGTAAAAAAAGGTCGCCAAGACTCACATGCACATAACGCTTTCGCTGTGAAAAAGTTATGAGATCTCATGAAGAGCCAAGCCCATAACTCTACAAGGCCTAACTTTACAAGACCTAACTCTACCAACCCTACATCGTGGTCAAAAAGTATGGCTTGGCCGTTTCATAAAACTTTAGCATGACAGACTTAATTTTACCGAAAATCTATGGAAGTGTCTGTGTTTTGGCTGCGAAACGGCCAAGCCATACTTTTTGACCACGATGTAGGGTTGGTAGAGTTAGGTCTTGTAAAGTTAGGCCTTGTAGAGTTATGGGCTTGGCTCTTCATGAGATCTCATAACTTTTTCACAGCGAAAGCGTTATGTGCATGTGAGTCTTGGCGACCTTTTTTTACATGAAATGTTTTTGGTGGGATTGTTAAAACCAATGTTCTTATACAAAAAGTGCACTGGAGTGCAGAGTTTTGGATATGTTGCACTTTTTATTGGTGGATCAGGTGGCCATCTTCAACACCTTCATTTTGGTGGTCATATTGGTACCGTATGGTTCCTGGGTGGCTCACAATTGTTAATAACAATGTTCTTATACAAAAAGTGCACTGGAGTGCAGAGTTTTGGATATGTTGCACTTTTTCGTGTTGGATCAGATGGCCATATTCAACACCTTCATTTTGATGCCCGTATTGGTACTCTACGGTTCATGGGTGGCTCACAATTTTTAATAACAATGTTCTTATACAAAAAGTGCACTGGAGTGCAGAGTTTTGGATATGTTGCACTTTTTATTGGTGGATCAGGTGGCCATCTTAAACACCTTCATTTTGGTGGCCATATTGGTACACTACGGTTCATGGGTGGCTCACAATTGTTAAAACCAATGTTCTTATACAAAAAGTGCACTGGAGTGCAGAGTTTTGGATATGTTGCACTTTTTATTGGTGGATCAGGTGGCCATCTTCAACACCTTCATTTTGGTGGTCATATTGGTACCGTATGGTTCTTGGGTGGCTCACAATTGTTAATAACAATATTCTTATACAAAAAGTGCACTGGAGTGCAGAGTTTTGGATATGTTGCACTTTTTCGTGTTGGATCAGATGGCCATATTCAACACCTTCATTTTGATGCCCGTATTGGTACTCTACGGTTCATGGGTGGCTCACAATTGTTAAAACCAATGTTCTTATACAAAAAGTGCACTGGAGTGCAGAGTTTTGGATATGTTGCACTTTTGCGTGGTGGATCAGATGGCCATATTCAACACCTTCATTTTGATGCCCGTATTGGTACTCTACGGTTCATGGGTGGCTCACAATTGTTAATAACAATGTTCTTATACAAAAAGTGCACTGGAGTGCAGAGTTTTGGATATGTTGCACTTTTTCGTGGTGGATCAGGTGGCCATCTTAAACACCTTCATTTTGGTGGCCATATTGGTACACTACGGTTCATGGGTGGCTCACAATTGTTAAAACCAATGTTCTTATACAAAAAGTGCACTGGAGTGCAGAGTTTTGGATATGTTGCAATTTTGCGTGGTGGATCAGATGGCCATATTCAACACCTTCATTTTGATGCCCGTATTGGTACTCTACGGTTCATGGGTGGCTCACAATTTTTAATAACAATGTTCTTATACAAAAAGTGCACTGGAGTGCAGAGTTTTGGATATGTTGCACTTTTTATTGGTGGATCAGGTGGCCATCTTCAACACCTTCATTTTAATGGCCATATTGGTACTCTACGGTTCATGGGTGGCTCACAATTTTTAATAACAATGTTCTTATACAAAAAGTGCACTGGAGTGCAGAGTTTTGGATATGTTGCACTTTTTATTGGTGGATCAGGTGGCCATCTTCAACACCTTCATTTTGGTGGTCATATTGGTACCGTATGGTTCTTGGGTGGCTCACAATTGTTAATAACAATGTTCTTATACAAAAAGTGCACTGGAGTGCAGAGTTTTGGATATGTTGCACTTTTTCGTGTTGGATCAGATGGCCATATTCAACACCTTCATTTTGATGCCCGTATTGGTACTCTACGGTTCATGGGTGGCTCACAATTGTTAATAGAAATGTTCTTATACAAAAAATGCACTGGAGTGCAGAGTTTTGGATATGTTGCACTTTTTCGTGGTGGATCAGGTGGCCATCTTAAACACCTTCATTTTGATGCCCGTATTGGTACTCTACGGTTCATGGGTGGCTCACAATTGTTAATAACAATGTTCTTATACAAAAAGTGCACTGGAGTGCAGAGTTTTGGATATGCTGCACTTTTTCGTGGTGGATCAGGTGGCCATCTTAAACACCTTCATTTTGGTGGTCATATTGGTACCGTACGGTTCTTGGGTGGCTCACAATTGTTAATAACAATGTTCTTATACAAAAAGTGCACTGGAGTGCAGAGTTTTGGATATGCTGCACTTTTTCGTGGTGGATCAGGTGGCCATCTTAAACACCTTCATTTTGGTGGCCATATTGGTACACTACGGTTCATGGGTGGCTCACAATTTTTAGTAACAATGTTCTTATACAAAAAGTGCACTGGAGTGCAGAGTTTTGGATATGTTGCACTTTTTATTGGTGGATCAGGTGGCCATCTTCAACACCTTCATTTTGGTGGTCATATTGGTACCGTACGGTTCTTGGGTGGCTCACAATTGTTAATAACAATGTTCTTATACAAAAAGTGCACTGGAGTGCAGAGTTTTGGATATGCTGCACTTTTTATTGGAGGATCAGGTGGCCATCTTCAACACCTTCATTTTGGTGGTCATATTGGTACCGTACGGTTCTTGGGTGGCTCACAATTGTTAATAACAATGTTCTTATACAAAAAGTGCACTGGAGTGCAGAGTTTTGGATATGCTGCACTTTTTCGTGGTGGATCAGGTGGCCATCTTAAACACCTTCATTTTGGTGGCCATATTGGTACACTACGGTTCATGGGTGGCTCACAATTGTTAAAACCAATGTTCTTATACAAAAAGTGCACTGGAGTGCAGAGTTTTGGATATGTTGCACTTTTTCGTGTTGGATCAGATGGCCATATTCAACACCTTCATTTTGATGCCCGTATTGGTACTCTACGGTTCATGGGTGGCTCACAATTGTTAATAACAATGTTCTTATACAAAAAGTGCACTGGAGTGCAGAGTTTTGGATATGTTGCACTTTTTATTGGTGGATCAGGTGGCCATCTTCAACACCTTCATTTTGGTGGTCATATTGGTACCGTACGGTTCTTGGGTGGCTCACAATTGTTAATAACAATGTTCTTATACAAAAAGTGCACTGGAGTGCAGAGTTTTGGATATGCTGCACTTTTTCGTGGTGGATCAGGTGGCCATCTTAAACACCTTCATTTTGGTGGCCATATTGGTACACTACGGTTCATGGGTGGCTCACAATTTTTAATAACAATGTTCTTATACAAAAAGTGCACTGGAGTGCAGAGTTTTGGATATGTTGCACTTTTTATTGGTGGATCAGGTGGCCATCTTCAACACCTTCATTTTGGTGGTCATATTGGTACCGTACGGTTCTTGGGTGGCTCACAATTGTTAATAACAATGTTCTTATACAAAAAGTGCACTGGAGTGCAGAGTTTTGGATATGCTGCACTTTTTATTGGAGGATCAGGTGGCCATCTTCAACACCTTCATTTTGGTGGTCATATTGGTACCGTACGGTTCTTGGGTGGCTCACAATTGTTAATAACAATGTTCTTATACAAAAAGTGCACTGGAGTGCAGAGTTTTGGATATGCTGCACTTTTTCGTGGTGGATCAGGTGGCCATCTTAAACACCTTCATTTTGGTGGCCATATTGGTACACTACGGTTCATGGGTGGCTCACAATTGTTAAAACCAATGTTCTTATACAAAAAGTGCACTGGAGTGCAGAGTTTTGGATATGTTGCACTTTTTCGTGTTGGATCAGATGGCCATATTCAACACCTTCATTTTGATGCCCGTATTGGTACTCTACGGTTCATGGGTGGCTCACAATTGTTAAAACCAATGTTCTTATACAAAAAGTGCACTGGAGTGCAGAGTTTTGGATATGTTGCACTTTTGCGTGGTGGATCAGATGGCCATATTCAACACCTTCATTTTGATGCCCGTATTGGTACTCTACGGTTCATGGGTGGCTCACAATTTTTAATAACAATGTTCTTATACAAAAAGTGCACTGGAGTGCAGAGTTTTGGATATGTTGCACTTTTTATTGTTGGATCAGGTGGCCATCTTCAACACCTTCATTTTGGTGGCCATATTGATACTCTACGGTTCATGGGTGGCTCACAATTCTTAATAACAATGTTCTTATACAAAAAATGCACTGGAGTGTAGAGTTTAGGATATGTTGCACTTTTTCTTGGTATATCAGGTGGCCACCTTCAACACCTTCATTTTGGTGGCCATATTGGTAACGTACGGTTCATGGGTGGCTCACAATTGTTAAAACCAATGTTCTTCTACAAAAAGTGCACTGGAGTGCAGAGTTTTGGATATGTTGCACTTTTTCGTGGTGGATCAGGTGGCCACCTTCAACACCTTCATTTTGGTGGCCATATTGGTACACTATGGTCCATGGGTGGCTCAGAATTCTTAATAACAATGTTCTTCTACAAAAAGTGCACTGGAGTGCAGAGTTTTGGATATGTTGCACTTTTTCGTGTTGGATCAGATGGCCATATTCAACACCTTCATTTTGATGCCCGTATTGGTACTCTACGGTTCATGGGTGGCTCACAATTGTTAAAACCAATGTTCTTCTACAAAAAATGCACTGGAGTGCAGAGTTTTGGATATGTTGCACTTTTTCGTGGTGGATCAGGTGGCCACCTTCAACACCTTCATTTTGGTGGCCATATTGATACTCTACGGTTCATGGGTGGCTCACAATTGTTCAAACCAATGTTCTTCTACAAAAAATGCACTGGAGTGCAGAGTTTTGGATATGTTGCACTTTTTCGTGGTGGATCAGGTGGCCACCTTGAACACCTTCATTTTGGAGGCCATATTGGTACCGTATTTTTCATGGGTGGCTCACAATTGTTAATAGAAATGTTCTTATACAAAAAATGCACTGGAGTGCAGAGTTTTGGATATGTTGCTCTTTTTCTTGGTGGATATGGTGGTCGTCTTCACCACCATCCAGATCTTTAGTATGTTTCGCTCATAAAAGTGCTATGCCTGAGTTATTAAGAATTAATTCGTTACTATTCATGAGTTTAAAATATAACATAGTATGCCAATTAAATATTTCACTGTCTTTTCGGTTTTTCTAATATAAATGGTAGGAGCCTGGGTAATTTTATTTTTCTATATAAGTCGATGAAAATTCGGAAATAAATCATTAAGTTTTGTGATTTTGGTGAGTAAGGAAGGAAAAAAATAAGGTAAATAAAATAAAATTAAATTAAATAAAATAAAATATTAATATATTTTATTTTTTATTTGTAGAGAAAAGAAGAAAGAAAATTAAGAAATAAAGAAAAGAAGAATTAAAGAAAAGAAAAAAAGAATAAAAGAAGAAGAAAAGAGAAGAAAGAAGAAAGAAGAAAAAAGGAAAAAAGAAATATAAAAAGTGAGTTGGAATAAAACTAAATTAAAAAAATAATTTTGATTGACTTTCAAAATTATTTTGATTGATTTTCAAAATAATTTTGATTGGTTGTCAAAATAATTTTGTTTTAATATAAAATAAAGTGTTTTTTAATTTTATTAAATTTTTAGTTTTTAGATATTAAAAACAATATGGCTTCAAGGATACCCATAAGGATCCCCAGACAGGCAACACCTCCCAGACAGCCAAGAATTAACACATCTAGAATTCCCATCAGGATTCCGAGACAGACAAGACATGACAATACTGCAGGAACCGCCAATAGCTCAGGACGAAATCGGCAAATGGAAAGTGATATATCGCTCCTCTTTTGGCAGTTGGACCAATTAGAGAGGAGAATAAACCTTAGGATGAATACCCAATTTGCGGTGTTTAGGTCCCAGCTGAACATGCTGAATCGCCGGATGTCATTGGTGGAACTTTTGATACGACATAACGATGGATTTTAGTTTTAAGTAATTTAATTTTTTTTTTGTTTTTTTAATTAAAATTTGTTAAATAATATTAATACTAATTATTATGTAATTAAAAAAAAAACACACACACACACATTTAATAAACACAAACTATTAACACTAAAAAAAAACATAAATAAATATGAGTTTCTTTATAATTTAAAATTTCTTTAATTTAAATAAATTGATAACACAGTTTTGAGAACTTGGGAATGGATGCCTGGGTCAGTATTTGTTTCTTCATTTGGGATCATCCCATTTCAAGACAAAGCTGGTTTCCAAATAGAGCGCGTTCTAATTTTCAATCATTTTCGCTTTTCAATTTTTAATGTTATCTCTTTCATTTATGCCGATTATAGTAACAAGCGCGAATCATTATGGCGGAGAGTTGTTCCTGGTTCATCTTTTTACGAAGTGTCGCCTCATTACGTTTATTTTGCGTGTTCAGGTATAGAGCTGTGTCAATCGTTCATTTTCAAAGATCGAATCAATCAATGATTGATTGCTTCAAAGATTCGGTCTTTTCAATCAATCATTATTTCAATCATTATGGTCAAAGATTAAATCGTTCACTATGTCAATCAGATTGATTCGGTCTTTGTGATTGTGATACGTTATAAACATGAGTTTTTTGCAAATATCTCAGAAACGGTTGGTGCTAAATAAAAATTTCATTCCACAATCTTATAGCTGAAGCAATTTCCCACAAAAATGGTCTATATAATTTTTTTCGTAGCATTAACCGTTTAAAAGTTACAGCACATTTTCATGACCTTTGGCCATTTTTAAGGGATTTTTTGACTTTTCGATTTGCTGTAACTTTTTAACGGTTAATGCTACGAAAAAAATATTAAATACCATGTGGGAAATGCCTTCAGCTATAATATTGTCTAATACAATTTTTGTCTAGCACAAACCGTTTCTGAGATATTTGCAAAAAACTCATTTTTATGACTTTTGACCCCTTATACTGACCTAGCTGTCATCGGATCGGTGAGGAACTCTCTCATTGTTTTTCTTTTATGTTTTTTTTTATTTCTTTGTGTGATGTGATTGAGAATGAGTGGAATGAACGAAACATATATGCGTACTTCGGTCGTTTATTCAAAAACTGAAATGATTGACGTTGAGATTGATTGTGTCGGTTTACTATGATTGCAATCAATCATTCATTTTGATGAACGGGTCACAAAGACCGAATTAATCACGATTGACACAGCTCTATTACAGACCCGTTTTATCGAACATCAAAAATCTTCAATGCTCTCTAACCCTTCTTCAGGCCTTTAGGGGGGTTCACATTGAACGACATGTCGACCGACCCGAGTCGTTTTGCTAGCGTTCACACTTTACGACCGTTCCGCCGACTTCATTTAAAAAAAAAATCAATAAGCAAACATAACGCGTATTTGATTTTTTTACACTAATATTACCGCAATATTTTGGTTTGTTTTCGTTTCTAGTTGTTGTTTTACTTCTATTTCAACGCCTGCTATTTAATTAATTAAATTAATTAAATTATCCCACGCCTCTTTCCCCCCCAGATACCGCGCGAGCTGGGGTCCAATTACACCGAGTATGACGGCAAAATTCGGTTGCAAGTCATATCGGCGCTTATTTAAAATAATTAGATGTTATATTAAAGAATAGAAATAGATACTGAAGAGTATCTTGTTATAAAGGACCCGAGTATCATCGGAGTCAAGAGTTTGGGACTGCTTAGTACAAGCAGATCAAAAAAAAATATATAACATAAGTAATTTAAGGTAAGAACATGAAAATTTTAAAAATTCTAAAAGGAAACAAAGAAAATTTTGTAACATATAAAATGAAATGTAAAATGAAAAAATTGAAAATGGAAAATATTAAGTATAGCATGCTAAGGCAATTGTTAATTTTGTAAAGTATGTAGTTTCAGTTTCTCTTTAGAAATATGATTTTAGTTGTTACTATCTACTACCTAGGTTAGTTAAGAGGCGAACTATATAGAAGATTTCTTTGTGTGGTCTTGCTATGATTATTGTCAAAAATATTACCATAAGCATTAGCTTCCATCAACATTCTTGTGACGGGCTCATTTCTACCATAGTCAGTTCTATGAGGAGTTAGATGGAATTGTGGTACTGATCTGAGAGAATGTGAGTTGATATTCAAGCTCATTGCCTCAAGGAGGACAGAAGAATCAGTTACACCCGATAAGATTTGATGAACAAAAATAATATCAGCTACTTCGCGACGTTTTTCGAGAGGTTGCAGGCCAATGAGCTTCAACCGATCTTGATACGGTGGCAAGTTGTAATTATCAACCCAAGGAAGTCCCCTTAGGGCAAATCGGAGAAATCTTCGCTGTATTGCTTCGATTCTTCTAATGTGGACAAGGTGATAAGGGGACCAAACCTGACTAGCATATTCAAGTAAAGGGCGAACAAAGGTGGTATAAAGAGATTTAGTAACGTAAGGATCTGAAAACTCCTTAGACCAACGCTTAACAAAACCAAGAGCAGTGTTAGCTCTAGCTATTATGTTTTCATAATGGGATCGAAAGTTGAGCTCACTATCACATATAACCCCTAAGTCTCGAATAGTTGTTACTCTAGAAACTAGCCCATCGTTTATGTAGTAGTTTCGTGGTGGTGGACGGAAACGTTTACGGGAATATGTGATTGATTGGTATTTACTAACATTAAGTTCTAAGTTATTCTTTTCACACCAAACAAAAAAATTGTTTAAGTCGTTTTGCAGAAGTAAAGCATCGTCAAGTGAGGTAATAGATCTAAAAATTTTCATGTCATCAGCATACGTGGAAAGTTCCGAATGGTTGATAAAAATAATAGGGCCTAGGTGTCGGCCTTGTGGGACGCCAGATTTTGCAACGAAAGGATTTGATACCGAAGATCTAAATAATACTCGATATGTACGATCGAGTAAGTATGATTCCATCCAATTAACAAAACCGGAAGGAAATCCAAAAGCTTTTAGTTTGAACAATATAATTTGGTGAGATATTTTATCAAAGGCCTTGCTAAAGTCTGTGGCTATAACATCAACTTCATTCTTTTTTTCTATTGAATTTAATGTATAAGAGATAAATTCTGTTAGATTAGTGGTCGTAGATTTACCTTTAAGAAAACCGTGTTGTTTTGTGGAGAATAATGGTTTGCAGTGAAAATATACTGTGTCGAAAACAATACTTTCGAAAAGTTTTGGAATGCATGACAATTTGGCGATTGGTCTGTAGTTAGAAATATCTGCTTTGCAGCCCTTTTTGTGAATAGGAATGATAAAAGAATCCTTCCACATTGATGGAAAAACCCCTAAAGACAAAGATTTTTGGAAAAGAGTAGCAAGAGGCATGGCCAAATTGGCTGCACATTTCTTTAAAATAATTGCTGGCAAACCATCTGGACCCGATGTGAAATCATCCTTAAGTTTGTTAATTTTGCTGACCACGTCATCAACAGTGATGTTAATTGAGATAAGTGATGTTTGATTGCAATTATTTAAGTATTGAAAGTAGTTATTATCTGGAATGAAATTACTGTCGGAAAAAGCAAGACTGAAAAAATTAGCAAATAAATTAGTAATGATTTTAGAATCATTGGAGGAATGATTTAAATAGTTTAGGGTTGTGGGATAACCATCAGACTTTTTTTTTAAGTTTATAAACTGCCAAAATCGCTTAGGATCAAGGATAATATCGAATTGCATTTGGTTAATATAGGCATCATAAAGTAATTTGGAAAGAGTAGAAAATTCGTTATACGCATTCAGGTAAAGAGAATGGTCAGCATCAGATCTAGATTTTAAATATTTTTGCCATAGACTATTTCTAGAGTTTCTAAGTCTACGTAGTTCTTTAGAATACCATGGAGGTGAAGATAACCTATTCCTTCTGGGTGAGTAAGGAACTGAAAGAACAAAACATTCGAATATTACTGAATAAAAGTTTGTGGTTAAGATATCGATATTATTGTTTACGGTACAATTAAAAATTGCATCAAAATTTATATTGCTAAGAAGTTCGTTAAGTTTGATGAAGTCTGCTTTCCGAAAATTAAAATGATATGTGGTTTCGGACTCAACTTCGGTATTTTGGTGATCGTACGCGAATGTTAAAGACAGTGGTGGATGGTAAAGATCCACTGTCGAAAGAGTTAAGCTACTTTCCTCCACGATACAGCTAACAGAATCATTAGAAAAAATTAGATCAAGCTGTCTGTTCAAATTGTTTTTTACGTCACTAACCTGGTATAGTCCAGAATCAGAGAGATTGTCAGTAAATAACATTTCTTTTTGCGTTGTTGCGTTACATGCAACAAAATGAGAATCATCTTCTGATCTAGACCACGTCAGATTAGGAAGATTGAAATCACCCAAGACCAATAAGCCATCATGTGGCTCTATTTCTTCAGACAAAGTGTCAACTGCATTTATTAGAAGCTCGTAACTCTCTGCAGGACTACAGGGCCTCAAATAACAGCACAAAACATAAATATTTGTATTTTTGACTTTAATTTTAACGCAAATTAATTCAAGATTTTCGGTGTTAGGAATATTAAAAATGGAACTATCAAATTGAGAGTGAACAGCGAACTGGTCTGTCGACCAGTGTTCACATTCACTAACCCGGTCGACCGACCGAGCAAAATATTAAAAAATTTGAACTACACAACAAGTCGATCGACGGTCGTTCGACTGCTGTTCACATTACAAAATACTGCCGACTAGATACATGTTGATCAACTTGTCGTTGAATGTGAACCCCCCTTTTCACAACATATTAAAGACTCTGGTCATAATTGTTCTATTGATGATATGGTACTCCTTCCCTGTTTACCTTCCGGATGCGTACTTGATAAATACGAGATTTTAGAAATTAATAGGCACAAAACGAAAAATATCTTAAATTGCCAAATGGATCTTTGTAACAATAGTCCACTTTAAAAGTAACTTTTGTTTTATATCTCTTGTTTTTTTTTATGCAACATGTACTATAATTGTTTATTTATCTATTTATCCATTTTGCATTATTAATGTCATGTAAAAACTTGAATACTTAACATTTTCTTTGTTTTCCTTTTATTTATTTATTTTATTTAATTTTTTTTTATATTCTTCTTTTGTATGTACTTGAGCTTTGTACTATTTTGATTTGACATTTATAATTAGTGCCCTGAGGATGTCCTAACCAGACGACGCGTCAAAGAATTACTCTTGCCAATCGCTGTTTCTTCGGGCTAAGAAGGCATTTGAGTAATAAAGCCCTCTCAGAGAACCAAGGAGACTTTATATAAGACCCTTATCACCCCGGTCATGCTGTATGGGGCAGAAGCATGGACCCTGACAAAAATGGATGAGAATCTACTTGGGTGCTTTGAAAGGAAGATTCTTCGGGTGTTTTTCGGTCCAGTCTGTATCGATGGAGTATGAAGGAGAAGATTTAACAACGAGCTTTACGGGTTTTACAGCGACGTCAACCTGGTCAAGAAGCTGAAAATACAGCGGTTGAGATGGTTGGGACACGTGGACGAGTCTTCGAATCTACCCCTGACGGTCTGCGCAGCAGAGGAAGACCCCACCTTAGGTGGTGCACACAAGTGGAGAACGACCTCAACCAATTGGAGTGCGTAACTGGAGGCAGCTGGCTAGGGACCGAGCTTGCTGGAGGGGCTTGTTGGTTGAGGCCGTAGTCCATTCTGGGCTGTGAGCGCCATCTTAAGTAAAAGTAAAGTAAGTAAGTAAGTAAGTAAATCGCTCCAAATGTTGCTGAGATAGTATTTGTATGGTTTTAAAAAAACTTTATTTTTTTGTTGCATTTTACAAGTTTATTATGGTAGCAATAGGGCTGCGGTATTGCTGTCAGGTTGAAGGAATTTAGTTTGGACAATTACCAAGTACAAGTGAACAAATTTTGGAGAAGTATAAAACCCTTTTCGATTTTTTGGTTGCATTTTTAAAGTGCATTTTGAAGTTGTTAGGGCCACGGTATCGCTGACAGACCGATGGAATTTAGTTTGGACACATATGAACGTTCACCAGCTCTCGGCCTATAAGTTAATTGGACAACTCTACCGCCCTGATGTGTCAATAACGTGCACAAACATGGATGTGCTCGGATAGCCAGCATCACCAAAAATCACATGATTGAATATTTTAAAAATTCTAAATCGACTACTGAATTTAAACCGATTTTAAACGGCGGCGCGGCGTGAATATTACCGGCCTAAGCAAAAGCTTAAGAATTTTTTTCTTTCTCCAAAAATCCAAATTATTTATTAAATCAGATGGGAATTTATAGCAGTAGGAATGAGGTTCATTCTGTGTTGTGGTTTGTCATAATTTAGGAGCTTGAGAAAAGCTGACAATTTTCGAAGGTTTGGAATAGAATTAAAATAAAAATAAATTAAAAAATAGATAAATTTGAAGTTGTTGTTTTTTTTTTTTATTTTTTTATTGATTAGAATGAACGAAATTTTATTTTTCTATCTACGCCTTCAAAATATCAAATGAGATTTTTGCCCCCTTCATAAATTCAGCGTAAGCTGCAAAAGCACCAGTTAACACAGCATCATAGGCTGCTGTGAGACCTGTTTGTTTTGCAGTTTCACCAGCTTCAAGACCCTCCAGTGCAATAAGTTTAGCACTTTGAAGTGATTTATAAGCTACATAACGGCCCCTCTCTATAACTGGCATTGCCTCCATATCAATTCTGCCCTTCTTTTCACCCCCAACTCTTTCCCCAGCCTTACCAAGACTCTGGTATGCCTTAGCGGCTGCATAAGCAATATCGTTTACCGCTTGTGAGAATACTCTTCTGATAGATTTTTCCGCTGATTCAGAGTCAGAAGGTTCGCTGTTTGTTTTTTGAGCGGATTTCACGACTTCCTGCGGTTTTTGAATAGCGGCTGCAACTCCTCTTATAGCAGCAATAATTCCATCTTTAACTTCATTCACAGCATCCAAAGAAGAACCTTCAGTCATTTTACTTCTCGTAGATTTAGCCATATTTTTGACATTATCTATGGCTGATGAAGCATCAGGACTTTTTCTAGCAGCCTCAGTTCCTGAAGAGTCTTCTTCAGGGGTAGATGGTCTAGATCTGTCAAGACCTTCAAATGCAATTTTGGATGCTTTCAGTAAATAAAAACAACACGCTGCCTCCGTTGCCTCTATAGTCTCATTGAAGGCCAATAGGCCCTGTTTCTTTGCCGAACCAACAGAAACAAGACCCGAAATTGCAATTGTTTGTGATTCTTGAAAACCTGAATAGGCAGCTTGTCCAGCTCTTGTTACATATGTGATACTCTCCCTAAGCGACTCTTTCGAATAGTTTCCCGCGATTAAAGTTGCAGATCCAAGACTTTGATAGGCAGCTACTCCGGCAACTGCAATTCCTTTCTTCGCAGTTGAAACACCTTTATTAATACCATCTTTTGCAGCTGCTGAATCAGATGATTCTTCGGCTGCTTTTTTTGCCTCGTATGCCCTATCTCCAGCCACGGCGACGCATTTTATACTATCTAAAAAGCCTGTTCTGACTTCGTTAACAGCATCTCTTTCTTTATCTTTGCTAACTTTTTGCTGGGCTTTATCAGCTCCTTTATTTACATCATTCAATGCATCTAAAGCTTCTTTGTGCCTGTTCCTGTATTCAGCATTCGAAATTCCTTTTTCGAATTCACTAACACATTGTTGAACAGCCTCCTCCTTTCCATTTGACTCGTTCGCAATTAGAACAAGAACAGCCGAAATTATGACGAGAATGTAACTTTTATTTAACACCATTGTAATTCTTGTTTGGAAAATAATAAGTATCAGTATGTACTCGGTTTTAATTCTGGCTTTGCCTCGACCGGCTACTGAATTTAACTATTTCGGTGTAAGATCAAAGCTGCTATTTATATGTTTTTTTAAATTATGTAGCTTAAATTAGGAACCGTGTGCAAAACTTTGTTTCAATGTTAATAATCTGATAATAATTGTTACATTTGGAATCAATATTTAATTAGTTTATCTCGACTGTCAGAAGTGGCGGAAAGTATAAACGAATATGTGTAGGAAAGGGAATATGAAAAAAAAACAATAAGATGAGTAGTTTTTGAAGCGTGTGTGTTTGTGTATAAAGCTGGTGTAAAATTTTGTGTATATGGAACATCTTTAATTGTATAGGAGTATTTTATTTTCATGTGACGAAAATTGTAAAATTGTTCTGTTTTAAAAAAATAACAATTGAATTCCGCATAACAACAGATTTTGATTTACCTATAAACAAACAACCTGTGTTTGCATTTGTAGTTCAACCTAACCTTGTTATTCCTCTCACAACAAGGAACTAACTCATATTGTATATAATGTATACATACTATGTAATACTATTTATAATATACAATACATTATTTCTGTGTTTTTCTTTATAGACCGAGAGCTGACGAACGATTTGCTAAAAGAGTTTTATACCGCTCCAAACTATGTGAGCGAGAATGGCATTTGTACCAGTTTAAACTACAGTGATATCGCGGGCCTAAAACCACCATAATGCACTTTGAAAATGCAAAAAAAGAGGAGCGAAGTTAAAGTGTTTTATACCGCTCCAAATTTTGTGAGCATAACGCTTATATGTAAATAAAAAAATAAATTTGATGGCACAAAAGCTCTTGAAGAACTAGGGCCTAGTGACTTAACACTCTCAACCATTCATGTGTGCGTGTCTGTAGGAATGGAGGGGACCTACAGTTTATTGCCTAATCCAAACGGTTAATGTGAGCGGTACTTTCCTATGACAAGAGATACTCTTGGAGGTTTTGTCAATTCCTCGCAAGAGGTAGTAGCCGTTTTATTTTTAAAAATTATTAGGTGGCTAGGCTGGGGATCGAACCTAGGCCTCTTGAATGACAGTTCATCGCACTAACCATCACGCCACGGCTACTGCTGGCAGCGTTATCGCGAGCCTAACACTACCAAAATGCAGTTTCAAAAAAAAATAGTTTTTTGCATTTTTAAAGTGCATTATGGTAGTGTTAGGCTCGCGGTAACGCTGTCAGACCGATGAAATTATGTTTGTACAGATAATAATTATATATGGACAAAATTTGAAGCGGTTAAAAAAAAACTTTAATTTTTTGTTGCATTTTAAAAGTGCATTATAGAGGTGTTAGAGCCGCGTAATTGCTGCCATGTTGTTGGAATTTAGTTTGGATAATTACCAAGTACTAGTGAACAAATTATGTTTTTTTCTGGTTGCATTTTGAAGGTGTTAGGGCCGCAGTATCGCTGCCAGACCGATGGAATTTAGATTGGACATATTAGCCGCGTTTTATTATCTATGGGTCTGGATCAGGATCATCCCTTGAAAATAAAACGATATGGATCACAATGATAGTAGTGTTATATGAACATCTCTTTCTTACTTACGTTTTAATTATTTTCAGTTGTTTCCCGTATTTTTTCTTTACACTGCAACAAACACTACCTTACCATAAAAACCAACTACCCGCCAGAGTAAGGATTAATTTTTGGACCACTGAAGAAGATCCCAATAGAGGGCAGGATCACGAATTGTTTTTGTATTACGTGTTAAAAAATGATCACGATCCAGATCCGTAGAAAATAAAACGCGGCTATTTTAAGCATTATGTTCACAACATTTGGAGCGGTATAAAACACTTTGGGCCCTACCAATAATCAAATTTAGTTAAGACTTAAATATTTCAGTAAAATGGGCCATAATGGAATGAGCTCTAAATAATAAACCATGCATGATATTACCTAAATATTTACGTGGGCTATAAATAATGAACCATACATCCAAAAAATTGAGAACATGATGAATGGTTGATTATTTAGGACACATAACGTTTTAGTTTATTTGAGTGCAATATTTAAGTCATAACTAAATTTGATTATTGGTAGAGCCCTTTAACTTCGCTTATTTTCTTGCAGTTTGAAAATGCATTATGGTGGTGTTAAGGTTGCGGTATCGCTGCCAGACCGACGAAATTCAGTTTGGACAAAATAAAATTGTATGTGAACAACATTTGGAAAAAATAAATAAATTTGATGGCACAACAGCTCATGAAGAACTAGGGCCTAGTGACTTACAACTCTCAACCATTCCTGTGTGCGTGTCTGCAGGAATGGAGGGGACCTACAGTTTATTGCCGAATCCGAACGGCTAACGAGCGGCACTTTTCTGTGACAGGAGAGACTCTTGGAGGATTTGTCAATTCCTCGCAAGAGGCAGTAGCCGTTTTTTCTTTTTAAATAAATAGGTGGCGAGGCTGGGGGTCGAACCTTGGACCTCCGGCATGACAGTCCATCGCACTAACCATCACGCCATGGCTACTACCATTTTAGTGCATTTAAATGTGACATTAACCTGGCATTATGTACAGGACAAAATGTTTTTTGATTTATATTTAGTAGGAATAAGTGTAAGTGTAAAAACGTGTTTTCGGGGTTGAAAGCCCCCCCCGCTTTTGGGCACCATTTTGGAAAAAGGGGTGCTTAAAGTTTTTCGCTATACCTTGAGAACCATATCACAAAAAAAGTTTAGCACATTTATGTATAAAATTAAATCTACAATAAATAATAAGAAAATTATCATTAAAGGGATATAAAATGCCAGGTTAATGTCACATTTAAATGGACTAATATGGATGTTCTCATATTCTTGAGCTGTGTACAAATACAATATTCGCGAAAGGTTTTTAGTATTTATAACTAGATAATAACTAACATAATTTTTAAAACACTAATCGAGTCCAAAGTAACACAACAAAGGCGCCTAATTACGAGAAGTTGCTAGTAAAAGCAGGAACGTAGCGTACCGAACGTAGATCGTAGCGTAATGTATTTAATGTGGATCTGTCTCACTCTAATTTACGACAGACAGTAATTTATTCAAATGCATCTGTTTGTCATAACTTACGACTCGGTAAAACCGATATTTGAGCACAAAAAAGCATTATTTTCGTAAAAGTGATATGAAGTGAACTGAGGTCCTTTTGCAAATAAAAAAGCAATCATATGTTTTACGAATAAATAAGTAGCAAGTGTTGTACCATTTTGAAATCTTTTTAAATAACTTGCCGAGGGTAGTGTAGTACATTTTTTTTTTAAATATGAAGTGTCAAAGTTAGCTTGAACTTTTTTTTTCTTACGAAACTGACAATATTTATTCTTGGCTTTATGGTTGCGATTAATAGCATGGTTATTAAGGATTACGTAAAAAAAAGAAAACACCTCAAAATTTGAAAATTTGTGACCACTGTATCTAAAAATATGACCTAAATTATCGATTTTCATTATATTTTTTAATATTGCAATAATTACATAACCAAGCGAGATGGACTTTTTTTCTTACTTTTGCCAGAACGGGTACCACCTCCCCTATCACCCGGTATCTGCTTGACGTTGAGTTTTGAACACCCTGTATATTCTAATTGATTTAATAAAAATGGTACATATGTAATATAAGATCTCAAAATTTAAGATTTCTTTTTACCCAACATCATAAATCTAAATTAATTTTACGATCTTATTTACTAATTTATGATTGTAGGATTAGTATTTAACGTGTTGAGATAAATAAATTGTTTTCAAGCTATTAAACACAGTCTTCTACCTACGCAGTATAAAAATAAATATTTACCGCACCAGCCGTATGCTCCAATATAACATAAACAATAACCTAATTAATCTATGTTAAACACCACGTGGCCTGCCATCATAAACTGATGTAATCTTAGCTTATCAGCTACACATTATGAACGAAAAGCGTTGTCATTTATCACAAAATAATAAGATCTCGAATGACACACACCCGAATTCGAACAAGATCGGGGGTGAGTTTTTTTAGGCCCTTCAAGATGGTTCCACCACAAACGAAATTCGAAATTAATTATGCAGGAATTTTGTTCCATGTTTAGTGCAAATTTAGTACTGCGCAATCCCGATCTGGAACATCCCCCCCTAAAACCTGTAGCGACCCAAGCTTGACGTCAATTGAAAGTAGAATAGCGAAAATGGTTATTTTTTTTTTCTAATTAACCAGTTCCACATTTAATAAATATTTTTTGTTTTTGGGTCGCGTATAGAAATTGTCCTTGGACCATCATGCCAGGGGTCTGGGTTCGATTCCCAGCCGCTTCCACCTAAAAACTTAAAAAACATTTTTTTAAATCCTCGCATCATAGAAAAAGTGTCGCTCACCTTAGCCGTTCGGATTTGACAGTAAGTAAACTGTAGGTCTCCTCTATTCACAAACTAAGTCACTACCACTAGGCCCTGGTTCGTCATGAGCAGTTGTTTATTTATTTTTATTTTTATAGAAATGCTCCACTTTTTTGTGATTGGTTCTTTATTTAAAGTTCAAATGGTAGAGTACTTAATTTGGAGGTTCAGAAATTAGTAGCACTGAGATCGGTACTAAATTTCTTTATCATTAGTTTTTTGAATTTTTATGTTTTGAGGTGTGAAGGTTCTAGATTGACGTCAAGCTGGGTCCACTACAGGTTTAAGGGGCAGGGGATTTTAGTTCCAGATCGGCATTGCAGTACTAGATTTGCACTTAATCTGCATCATTAGAATTTGTAATTTCTTTTGTGGCGGACCCAGCTTGACGGACCTAGTTTCTTAAAGTTTGCAAACCCCTCTTCTAAACAAGGTCAAAATAATATTTTTAAGAAATTAAGTAATGACTAATGCGGACTATAAAAATACCCAAGTCCGAATATATCACTTCATAATATTAAAGAACAGCTTACTTAGGGTGCCTCTGAAAATGTGATGGCGATTTTTCCATGCCAGCAAAGCAAGTGGCAAGACGTAAAATCAACAATTTCATTCTACTCCTAAGTTCTAAATTAACAGGTTTTACCAGATCCGTCTGTGTTTATTATTCTGTGATCTTACTGGATTAGGTCATAGGTGTCAGTTATAGGTTATAGCTATCATTGAAACGTATTGTGGAAAACTTTAATGATTTATTTTAAGATGTTTGAGATGCAAAATCTATGATTATGATGCCAAAATATGATGGCCAAGAAAATACATTTCGGCCCAAACTTCCTCATGAACCGACTTTGATTATTTCAATGATCATTGATACGATATATTTAGTGAAATCATTAGGTGTGTTTTATTAGCAATTTTATAGCTAGCGCAATAAAATTTCCCTTAATGAACAATAACAAAACCAAAAGTGCCGAAAAATTAGCTAGTAAATTAGTGAATATAAAAGTGGACAAATAGTGTGGACTTGAACCTTAAATGTCGGTAACGTAGCTTGTTTTTCACTCAAAAAGGGTATGAACTTATCCAGAGAATTAAGAGTGGACATAAAAGTTGATATAGCATTTTATTGAACTTGTATTGCTGAGCTAGCTATGAATTATGAATTAAACGCACCTATTGAAATAATGAAAGTCAGTTTTTGTGGAAAGTTTGGCCTTAAGGAAATTAACTCCAACTTATACATTTTTGGTTGGTATTACCAAAGAAATAACCGAAATGATTGAAATGAACAAATGAATTTAGAGTATGAAAAATTAACTCCATCGTAGGAGGATACGGATAACTATCAAATTTTTGATTGGTGTTACGAAAAAATTACCAACAAAATTAAAATAAACAAACGAATTTTCAAAATGAATACCAATTAAATCAAACAATAAATTGCAAATCTTAAAAACTTGACCAAACTTAAATAAATATACTCCCTAAACATTCACATGAATCCGTTAAAATTTGCTCATTCTCTGATATACTCATGTTGCGATACAAATTCAGCCTTATTGTGAGTTTCACCCGAACAACATTTCACCTTAAAATTTTCTGTTCGCCCGGAATTTTAAAAGCTATTGTAAGTTTCACTTGATTGAAATCTCTCTCGTTCGCCTACTTAAAATAGATGAAAATTTAAAATGTCAATCGATATATATTGTGCGCGAAATGAATGCTTACAATAAGAGGAATTTTTGGCGAGGCTGGGGATCGAATCTTAGACCTCCGAGATGACAGTCCATCGCACTAACCATCACGCCACGGCTACTACTCTAAACGGTGAAGGGAATTTGGGGCTCCTTCGGGATTAGGGTACTAAATAAATATTGGATATTCTTTTATAGTATTTCAATTTGAAAGTAAAATTCAGGTATTGGAATAATTTAACTTTAATATTAATAACCCCAGATTTCTCTCCAAACATATCGTCCCCCAGACCCCCCCCCCTCCAAACTATGAAAATAAACCCCAAACTGGCAACCCTGCTTAATGGTCTAGTTTCATTTCTCTACTTACAATCATTTTCGTGCTACATTACGGCCATATTATTTGCTTTCTTCAAAGCTAAACTCCAAACTCAGCTTTGAAGAAAGTTAGTAATATAGCCGTTAGGAAGGACTTTATAGATAAGACTGATTTAAATGATATATGATAATGGAATTATTGACCTTTTATTGATAAATATGTTTAAATATTATAAAAAGAACTGTTTCTTTTTCTATTTCTATTAGATTCGTGTTGAACATTCAAGAAGGGGATTTTGGAATAGTTCTGTACTGTACAACGTGTCATCACTTCAAGAGAAGTATCCTATTGTAAACACCATTATTCATATAATTGACCAGTTCAAATAAAAAATGATATCTGTTAAATTTTTCTTTGTCAAGAAGTTCAAAATTTTGGTTTCCTGATAATTCTTTGACAACCAAATTTGAAAAAAATTAATTGAACAATCCTATGAGATAACATTTTAATGAACTGGTCTATTAATTCAAAACATTTTTTATAACAAAAAAAACCTAAATTTTAGCTCAACTGGACAGCTCTCATACCATGTAACTGGACAGGACCGATTGTAGTTCGAAATTCAGATTATCTCAAAGCTGTAGAATTATTATTAACAAAATATCCCACCAGAGTATCACATAACTCAATTTTATTGATATTTGCTCTTGGTATACTGCCACAAGGATATCCAGATCCAGCTGTTTGCACCAGAGCAACCATGTGGGCTTTGCCAGAAATCACATCAGCACTTTTCATAGCTCAGCATTCATCAGAAGATTTAAAGGAAGTTATAAGAAGGGTAAGAACAATTTTGATTCAATTCATTGCCCAGTATAAATGTTTAAAGAAAAATTTAAATTTGCAGACCGAAGTTGTTTTTAGATCTCTCAAAGCGCATTTAAAACGAGCGCCGTCCCTTAAAGGGGCGGCTTTAGTCAAACTATCTGCACTTAAAATCCAAGCACATCCATGGGAGGGCTTTACAAATTTTACAGCGATGATAAAACAACTCGAATCGATTGAGATCACTTCGGATAATTGGTTTGAAAATATCTTAAAGATCTACAAACGTAATAAAATTATTCCCGATTCTGTGGCGCTAGATGTGGATTCCCACGATGCGTTGGTATTTTTGAATTAATTAAAGGCTGTCTATCAATTTTTTTTTTTTTTCAGGTGGGCTTACCCTATTGTTGCCAAAATATTTTATGATACACTGAGTCACTCTATTGGTAAGTGTGACCTTCATGTTGTGGTTTTGAGAGGAAAATAATATCATTTTTCTCGTTTTAATTAATTTAAACGTTATAAGCTGTACAAAATATCATATTATACTACTTTGGTGTTTGGTATGCAAAAACCATCTTAATAAAATACGACTTTATTCTCTTTAATTTAATTTAATCGATTAAAGATTATTATCGATTAAAGAGAAAAATATTAAGACAAAGAATCCACATTAAAATAATTAGTGAAAAAAAAAAACTAACCGAGCTCATTAACCCGTGCCTCTAAAGTCTGAAGCCATAATCTTCTCATACAAATTTTTATGTATGTAGATACCTAATTTATGAACTTTTTACGTATTATTTGTTCGGCTCCGTGGAATAACTCCCCAAAACAAAAATAAAATAAATCCCCAAAATTTATATAAAAATCGGAAGTTTTTTTCATATGAAAAAGCTCCCCAAAATTGGGGATTTATTTCATCGATTTTTGGGGACTTATTTTATTATTTTCATGATGAAATAAATCCCCAAATTCAACTATAAAATAAGTCCCCAAAATTGGGTACCTATTTCTTTGAAGAAATCACAAAATTATGGCGTATAAACAGTGAAGTATGCTGTCCCCCTGCAACCCCCCCTGCTTAGCCCACTATAGGATTTGTGGTAGGTGCGAGGTTGGGTGTATGCAAAGTTTCTTTTGCATTTAAAGAATCTGGATTTAAAGAAACTGGATTTAAAGAAACTTTGCATACACCCAACCTCGCACCTACCCCCCCTGTTGCAGGGGGGCAGCATGCCTTCCATAAATATTTCACTGTTTATCCGCCGTAGTTTTGTTAGTTCTTTGGGGACTTATTTCATTTTTTGTTTGGGGACTTATTTCATGCGCTTTTGGGGATTTATTTCATCTTTGAATTTGAGGACTTACAAAAAAAAAAAAAAACATTTTGGGGACTTATTTCATTTTTTGTTTGGGGACTTATTTCATGCGCTTTTGGGGATTTATTTCATCTTTGAATTTGAGGACTTACAAAAAAAAAAAAAAACATTTTGGGGAGTTATTTCATTTTTGGATTGGGGGAGTTATTTCATTGGGGAGTTCTTTCACGGAGCCTTTTTTTTCGTCCCGAACAACTGCAGATATTCTTAATTTTCTTGCTGATTTTTTATTACATATATGATTATCCCTTGAAAAACATCATTCAAAGTTTTTGGACGAAAAAAAAACTATCGGAAATATTTTTAATAAAATAAATTTTTTTTTTGTAAGAGGCACAAGTTAATGACAGAATTTGTTTGTACATTTTTTGTTAGACATAAACTTTTGATTTAAGATGGGTCTGATCAAAAAATTGGTTTGGGAAATAACGGACGCCTTAGGGTATTTATAATAGTAGCTAGTTAGTACAGAAATCTACCAAAAATTTGTATTCTTTGTTAATTTTGAAGAAAGTATTGAAACGTTTTGTTTGTAATAACGAATGACATATTGAAAGAAAAATTTTAACATCAAAGATAGTTTTTAAAATTAATATTGTGCATTACTCAACAAAAAATGTAGGAAAGTAATATTTGCCCCAATCCACGCACACTTTTTTAAATTTTTGAAACTTTTTGTTATTATTTGCAACTTTCGAAAGCAGAATTGTGACCTGCTCACAAAAGAAATCTATAGCTGACCAATTTCTGAAACTGCCTGACCTTTTATAAGGATTAAGTAACCTTTCAGATAGTATATGCACTTTTTACGAATATCCCATATAAATGAGGTTCTAAAAATCGCTATGACCTTGAAAAAACTTATGTCTAAAAAAAGAAAACAAACATTATACATTTTTTTGTTCGGAGTTGATAGAGTTGCTATAGTGAATTAAACATTGAGTTAAAACTGGAAAGAATTTTCACTGAATTTGTAAAAGTAATATTTACGGCCGCGAAATCATTTTTTCCGCGTTTAGACTTTAAGATGTTTATTCGACTTTGGCCAGATTATTTGGCGATGAGTGCAACAAAAAGGTTTTGCTTAACCGCAATGAGTTTTCTCTAAATATTCGAATGGCCAAAAGTTTGGCTTTTGCACCAGCTCTTCCTTCTCCAAAATAGTTTGAAAGATGACGAAGAGGCACTTTTCTTTACCCAGTGGTTCAAAATAAATTACATTTGCTATGGAAGTAGAGAAGGCATATGCAATACTCTCTTAGCTTTTGGTCCATGTACGATAGTTGCGAAAAACAGTTGTTCTTGTGGGCCGCGAACCCAAAATAATGTCGAGTTATGACCAGCGTTGCTGGAAAATAATTTTTGTAAGTGCCACCGCTGACAACCGAAAGTTCCATTTTGGCCACTGCGTGCCATTAACGGAAACTGTTAAAAAAGAAGTTTTGTAGATTATTTCAAAAAAATTTATTAATTGCACGTCAAATAAAACTTGTAAAATACCAATAGAAGTTTGTGTGTAGTATGAAATGTTGGCAAGTTTCAGTCTTCATTATTTCGTTACCTAAAAAAGTGATTTTATTATTACTTTATAGGCGATTTGTACTATGAGTTCCAATATTATTTTATTTTGCTACACTTAAATCAAAGTGCCATTTTAATCCTTTGAGTGCCACAGTGCCATTTAAATGAAAAGGCGCCATAAGTGCACGATCGTACCACATCGGCAACGCTGGGTATGACATTGCATATCGCAGAATTAAAGTTTTAGTTAGACGAAAAACCGCTGGTTTGAACAAAATGAATGTAGATTTAGTTTATTTGGTATTAAAAGAATGCTTCTTATTCTCATATAAATATTTTATTTGTCTACGAACGTTTTCGAGAAATACTTTTCTCATCTTCAGGTTGATTTAGTTACAAAAAAAAAAATTGGCGCAGAAAAAAATAGAAAAAAATAAAAAAGGCCACAAATTATATAAAAATATGTAAAAGTCATGGGCTAAATACAAAAACTATGTTATTCAGTCAGAAAGAAACAAGTTGTAATGCCAACAATTTTATAGGTACTTTGGCGCAACAATTTTCTTTGGTTAAAATAAAATAAAATATCTAAATTCTTGAATCAAGTGTTGACAACGCTATAAGAATTTAAATTTTTAAATTAAAAATAAAATTGCCTCAAAGACTAGTTTTTAAAATAAATTAAAATTTCAAGTTCTTGCCTCAACAATTAAAAATGTCAAATTAATTGTTGCGAAAATTCAAAATTAATGTGTTGCGTCAACAATTCTTAAAAGTTTGTTGAGATAAAAATGTATTTTCAATAAAATATAAAAATATAAATACCATACATACATCCCTATACATAACATGGGTACCTACATGGGTACCTACAAAAAAATCAAGACTGAATCTACCCTTTCATGAAATCTTGACTTTTGTGTACGTATATTTTTACATTTATTTGAAAACACATTTATTGCATAAACATTTGTTAACAAACATTAATTTATTGTTTCTGGAAGCAACTGGCTGATTACTGGCTGAACAGAATAGAATGACGGAAGTGAAGTCGCAGACGGAACTGGAAGAGCTGTCAAAAAGTGTCGTACGTTATTTTTTTTACATGACCACAATGGAGCTGTACAGCTTTGAAAGTATTTTGAAGAAAAACAAAAGAATATTATTGTGTACAAGCTCAGAATTCACATTTTTTGTTTCCAATAATTTTCCTTTTATACGAAGATTTTTTTTTAATAATACAAATTCTATATCCTACTGAAATAAATCAGCCAAGTAGAAGACTTAGCACTATTTTATTGGACTTGTTGAATTATTGATTCAATATAGCTTTTAACGGCCTTTAGTCCATGAAAATTTTTTGGCGTTTCGTCCCGGCGATCTCACTTGGACTCATCAGTTGACTAGTGAGGGCCTTGTCAATACGCAATTTCCATTAAGTTCAGTTCATCTTACATAGATTTCATGGTGAATACCTAGTGTGAACTATATCTAACCAGATTAGAATTCCTAATCATTAAAGCTAGAAGTTTTTTGTGCCCGTGGCCTGGCAATGTTTATATACGAAGATTTTTTTTAATAATACAAATTCTATATACTACTGAAATAAATCAGCCAAGTAGAAGACTTAGCACTATTTTCCTTTTAATAAATAATTTTTTTTGCGATACAAATAACCACAATATTTTTTTCCGACCCAAAAAGTTGTTTTTTTTCTTCATACAAATTGAAACGTCAAAAGTGACGTACGTGAAAAGTTAAAAGTTGGTAAAGTCCTCCGTCTGCGTCTGCAGTTCCGTATGCGTCTACGTTCCGTTGTGTTCGCAACATTGAACTAGCGTGTATTCAATATTTTGACAGCTATTCCAGCTCCGGCTCCGGTTCCGTCTGCGTCACTATTCTGTTCAGCCAGTTAGTTAGGTCCGTCAAGCTGGGTCCACCACAACGGAAATTAAAAAATCTAACTATGCAGGAATTAGGGGCTAATTTGGGGTAAATTTAGTACTCTAATCCTGAAAGAGCCCCAAATACCCTTCACTCTAAAACTTGTGGTGGGCTCAGCTTGACGTCAAGTTGGGTCCACCACACCTCCCAATACATAATTTCCAAAATCTAATGATGCCGGAATTTGGGGCTAATTTAGCACCCCAATCCCGAAGGAGCCCCTAATTCCCTTCACGCACCGTTTAGAGGGCAAAAACTGAGTTGATGACGTCATCATGCCGTCAAGCTGGGTCCACCACAACCTCCCAATACAGTATTTCAAAAATCTAATGATGCCAGAATTAGGGGCTAATTTGGGGCTAATATTGTACCCAAATTGTGTTTTGGGAGGAGTGGTGGACCCAGCTTGATGGACCTTGATTAGTTCAGGCTTCAGGAGAGCGGCCTTCTTCGTTTCCAATTATGCCAAGAGGAGGGGTTCGTCACTTGACCAGCATGAAAAGTGTTCACTAAAAAAGAAGTTTTTAAAGGTAAAATTAATTTTGCTTAGCCATTTCAATCTTTTACTTAACTAAATGGATGAAAAATAAAAAGAGGGGACTTTTTTGTTGTACGTACATACTTCTAATTTGCACTCTCCAGTGACGCTACTTGAATCGGACGGCTGCGGCGGCGTCGCGTCAGCGGCCACAAAATTAATGGTGCATTTTTGTTTTTCATTTAATTTACAGTTCCTACAGTTCAACAAGTTTTTGTTGTGCGAAGAACAACAATTTTGTTTCAATACCAAGAATTAGTTCTTGAACATAAGTAATAAATTAAAATACTTAAAGTAATAATTCTGATTGTTGTGCCGAGAAAAATAATTCTTGAAAATAATTATTACCGCAACTAATTCTTCGACTAACAATTTCATTTTTGATGGGAAATAATACAAATTAAAATAGTTTCCGCAACAATGTTATACTTATACATGGGAGAACAATTTTGCATTTTGAATTACTTTTAACAAACAGAAAATTGTTATGGCAAGCAAATCATTCTTGACCTGACTACACTGATACACTGAAAGAAAAAATTCTGTTCCACAAGGAAAAAACTGTTCACCAAAAGCGATAAAAGGCACTAAGCGTTTAAGTTGTTTGTGACCAATATTTTAAGTCATCAAATGGAAACCTTATAATCTTGCCTGTAAAAAGAAAACCTTCGAACTGCAACTAAAAAGTGCTTGTTACAAACAATATTTATTTTCTAAAAAATGAATTTTTTAACTCCAAGCACGAATACTCTGTTTGTGACAAATAACCTGCAATTCAAGGATAATTTTTGTGCTTGATTTTGTCATTTTATTCCATTATAGGAGTTCAATAATTTGAAGCTGCCTCTTTTTATTCTGAAATGTATACAATTTTATTTTAATTGAAAAAAACTTATATTTTACTTACTTGGTTTTTTTGAGATTTGAACCTGGGACCTTCCACATACCAGCCGACTACGCTACCACTATGCCAACTCGCAATACGAAAAGCCGATGTTAAAACTTAATCACATTATACTTTTTATTTTCGTCTGTGTGATATACAAATCTGTTGAGCATAATTTACAATATTGTTCGTAACAAACAGCTTATGACTTTCCAACAAGAGTAATTAATATTTTAGCTGTATATTTTTATTATTCGTTAACAATACTTTTATCTTCGTTGAATACAGTGAAAAACCGTACTCACAAGCTATTTTTTTAAGTTATATAGAACAAAAGCTAAAAGATCTTTACTGAAACAGTCAAATCTTACTGCCCATTATTAAATATTAGTAGTGAATGATTTCTAGTTAAGTTTAACACTATGAAAAACATATCGTTTATCACGAGGATATTTTTGGGAGAGTGTACCTTCTCAAGTAGCACACTGGTGTACAGTTTGGTGTAATTTCATAAATTTTGGTGCAAAATTGAGTAAACTGAAAAAAAATTTAACATTTTGGTGTATTGTCAAAATATACAGGTTTAAAAATTACACCATTGTATTTTCTGTGTAAAATTTCATCATCTCTTTTGAAATTCAGTGTTAGAAATAAACCGATTTTCAGCTGTTTTTATAATATACCATTAATGGTGCATTAAATTAGTCGATTCTGAAACTAACCAACATGACATGTTTTTTACACTATATTCTGTACATAAAATACACTATTTGAAATGGGCAACTATATTTTGGTGTAAGATTTAAATCATGTGGAAATTAAATACACCAAACTATATAGTGTGAAAAATAAACAACAAAATGTTATTAAATGAAGTCGCCATTTCATTGTTAACGAGGACACTGCCCTTTTTTTAATTAACAAAAATGAGTAACTCGAAGTTTAATAATTATTTGAAGAGGTATCGTAGATGTTTGCGAGCTAAAAAAATTATACATAAAGTTTGGTGTATTTAATGCACTCATAAGTTGATATATGCACCATTGAATACACCACACAGAGAGTGTGGTGTACTTTATACACTCATTGGTTGAATATGCACAAATTAATACACTATACGGAGAGTTAAGTGTACTTAATACACTCATTGGTTGAATATATGCACCATTGAGTACACAAAAATAATTTTTATCATAAGTTTTTGAAAAAAAAACAAAAACTACTTTTTTATTAATATTTTTATTTGTTGTCCTTTTACACCATGACCTTACGTTTTGTTTAAAAGAATAGAATAGATTGAAATTAATTAGTACAGTGCAGGATCCTGGTTCCTGGATACGTTTAACCTGCTGTGTTTAACGTATGACGAATATAAAAAAAATACTTTAATCTTTCTTTACAAAATAAACTATAACTTTTAAACAATAAAAACTTTTTTTAGAAAATTTTATTAATTTGTCTCAGATTTCTTTTTTCTAAAATGAAAACTACGCGAGTTATATAAGCAAAAGTCAAAAACCCCTTAAAAACAAAATGGTGGCTAAATGTGCAATTACTTAAAATGCGGTTTTCGACTTTAGTGTATTAATGCTCTTTTTTTTTGAGCTTAAAATGTCAGTCCGAACAAATGCTCCGTACTATAAGTTAAAAATGGTGGCCACCATATTTAGAATGAAAACAATAATTAATTATTTTAATATATATGTAGGTATATCGACCTGATTATCCCGCATTTTTGGTATTTTTGACTGGTTTTTACAACACATCTCTAAAAAAATTCAAAACAACCAAAAAGTTATAAGTTTCGAAAAATTAATTTTTACGCATCGACTTACAAATCTTTAAATAATTAAAATTTTCGAGGCGCTCAAATTTTAGACGGGGTAGGACCGAAAATCAATCGACAGAATGTGTTTCGTTGTTAAATAATGGACTCAATTTCATATTTTGCATGGTTCTCTTGTCTTCATATTATGAAGGTAAGTACTTAGAATCATAAAAAGAATTCAAAATTCCTAGAGATACATTTTCGAACAGAAAATAAACAACCGGTGTAAATTTTAATTCAAAATAAATTCTGCGGGAATAATTTTCTACCAAAATGTATAAATAATATATACCTATGGAGTATAATATATTCTAGTAACCGGTACAGTTTTTATACCACGAGCACAATATATATAACGTAAATCGCTTCAATTTTAAATTATAAACAAGAAGGCGGTATTATATACACCAAATCGAAATTAATTGTACAAAAACTGCACTGAAAAGTATTACATTTTTTATATTGAAAACGTATATCACGAAAGTGCAAAAAATACCCCAAATATTTTGGTGTATTTTAGACTTTTGTGCTACTTGAGTTGGTTCTTGGACATTCAAAAAATAATTCTTGCAGTAAAAACTAATTCTTAAGACAACAATTTTGAGCTTTCAGCTTTTTAAAAACGCTTAATTCTTGTTTTAAAAATTTTTTTTTTCTGAGTGTATTTATTTATTATAAGAATTTTTAAGTGTAATTAATGTTTGCTATGAGTCTTCCAATTTATGATATACAAATATTATTATTTTGTATTCTAGTTGTCCCGCTCTCTGTTATCCTGGTGCCATATTTTGATGCAAAACTTCCACCATATTTGCAGTATGCCTCAGTCGGTGTTGCAATTGCTAAAGAAATCCTCCGATCAATAACAAAAACATTCGAAGAAAAGGCAATGCGGTGTGTCCCAAAGTCCGTAAACATCTTTTCCAACTATAGTCGCATGGACATCCTGATTCATTCGGGTGGAATGCAAATATCCTATCACTCAATGCTCTCCCTAACAGGCCCAATCAAAGGAATGGCACGACTTCCAGGCTTAAATCTTACGCCGACACAAATTTTCTTCTTAGTATCGGCACAGGAACTGTGTGCAGAGTCAATGTATGTTGGAATTGACACTGATTCTGGGGAATTCGGAAATATGTAAATTTTTTTAAGTTTATTAAAAATATTTAAAATTATTTGTTCTTTATCAATTCCAGATTGGGATGGCTTGTTGCTCAAGGTGGAAGTGCCACCGAAGTCTTTAAATGCCCAAGTGGATCGATGATAAATGCTCAAAAAACATGTAACGTTCTATAAGGTGAACGAAAATAAAAAAAAAAAAATATGAAAATCGACATCTTTATCAAAGGTTCCCATCTAAAAGTCCTCAATAGTTCATGCACACTTCTTACTTCAATTCTTCCAAGTTATAAAACACCAAAAGATATTTTTTCTTTTTCAAATAGAAAACAATAACTATGTTAACTAAATCTTACCATAAACTATCGAGACCAAAACCATCTACCCATTTATGTAGATATGAACAAAATTGAAAAATTGTTAAAAAATATTGTAAAACAAAATAAAATATATATTTTTTCTTATAGGCACTGACATTGTATACTATTATATAGAAACTATTGTTAAAAAGTCTCAAAAAAAAAGTTGTTAAAAATCTAACCTCTAACTCTCAACTTGTCAATTATTATTAAGAACACAAAACATCTTTTCATCGAGTAGTTATTGAAACTATACAACATTTAACTGAAAAAAGCTCATACTGTATACCTACCTACTGTTTAAGATGGTTAAAACAAAACAAAGAAAACGAAAAAAATAGTTAGGGTCAAGTTTGATATTGGCAGTTGATTTTATTTGATAATGGCCAAAAATGTTAAAATTTAAACTTTATCCGTTTTTTTTTGTTGTACAAAAAATCTTCGGTCATACATTATGTATTTAATCTTAAGTTTAAGTGTCAATTTGAAGATCTGTTTTTCGAAATTATGATGAAGCCAAATGTTTACGGTTTGCTTATTTTTCTCTATTCGGAAGCTATTAATTCTAAAGTGCAAAACAAATAATATCATCATAAGGTCCCGTTTTTCAGTTCCTTCTGAGTACACATTGAGTTTAAAGCTTAGTGACTAACCCTGCATTTAAATAATTTTTAATTTATATATTTCAGCATATTTACCTATTCCAAAAATATAAATTTTAAATTAGTTAAAAATTTATTTAAATAAATTGGCACCCTACGGTGACATAAAAATGTTCCATAAGTACCTACGTCAAAATATAGATCTTTATCTATTGGTCTGTTTGTAAGCTTTCATCGTCAATCGTCCACTTTAAGTTTAAGTTGTTTGCCAATGCGAATGCTGCCAATAGCTAGATACAAAATTCTTGTCTCAAATTTTTGACAGCCAAATCAAGTACATTCTGAAGGCTGTTTCACAATGCGACGAGAAAACGAGACGTCTTTTTCTCGTTATAAAATCGTTCCCCAATTCACAATGCAGCGAGTTCTTTACATCGACAGTGTAGAATTATTCGTGTTTGTCAGTAAATTTGGGAAATAAAATACAAAATTTGAAAAAAAAAAGAAAAATGTAAAAAAAATGCTTTTAGTACTTTTGAGAGTGTTTATTTACAAAAAAGCAAAAGGCAAAAAAAAATTAATTAGTCTCAAAACAAAAACATTATTTGTTCTGCCATTTTTAGTATTTTATTAATTTATCTACAGAATTAATAAATATGTACATATAAATACAAATACAGATGCGCTCGGTGTCTTATTCTCAATTGTCAAAATGAAAATCGTGGTCTCGTTGCGTCTTTTTTTCAATTTTTCGAACTCATGGCGTGACGGGACGACGAGAAACGCTTTATTGTGAATAATCTGGTACATTCTCAATGCTTGAAATTGGTTTGACAGCTACGACGAGTTCTCGTCACGTTCACGTCTTGTTTCCTGGTCGCATTGTGAAACAGGCTTCACTGGCTGAACAGAATAGACGCGCGGCCGTTCCCGCGGCACTTGAAAAAAAGCTCTGTCAAAGTTAAAATGCATATAAACTCGTTTGAGTAATTACAATGGAGCCGCGGCCACGAGCCGCGACGACATTGGTTAACTTTTAACTTTTGCCGCGTAGCGTTCGACAGATAAGGAGAAAGAGAAAGAGTAACCACGGCTACAGTTAATGGCATCTCGGAACTTTCTATAATATCTATTTTATTTTAAAAATGCAAAAATACACATTCACAATAAAACTTCAAAATAAAAGTTTAAGAAATAACTACAAAATCAATTTAAAAAAATAATTTTCATCCGCTGTTCGCGCGTTCCATCGTATTCATTTTTTTTTTTCGGAAACGTCGCTTCTCGCGACGGTGGCGGCTAATTCGCACGGTCGACCGAGCGTCTGGTTTCTGTTCTGAAAGCTTTTACGGCGATATTATTGACTTGGTTCAGAGCTAGTGCTACAGCTAAAACTAGTTCTATAGGGGTTTTAAAATTTAAATATTCATACGTATTTCAACATTCCAATTAAAAACTGTTTTGCTGTAAAACTATAGTTTTTTGGCATTACCCCCACAACTTAAGGGGTTCGTAAGAACTATCGAAATTGTGGGTTCCCTTTGAGTCTCTCAAAATTCACAATATTTTGCATTTGAAATACATAAGCCAAAAAAATTAAGGGAACAAAAAAATTTAACTTTTTTTTTAGTGTTTTTTGAGAAGCTGTCTGTGAAAAATGGTCGCATTCAGATGAAACAAAAAGCATTCTAAAGCTTTGTAGTTTTTGTGTTAAGAAATTTTAGACATTGATTTTTTTTTAAAGTACTGTTATTGCGCAGTGATAAAAAATAGCACTAGCAAAAGATTTTAATTTAGTTATTTTTTTTTTTTGAAGAGTGTCATTTTCTGTCGTCTATTTTCGTTGTTGTGCAATTTTTTTCAAAAGAAAATCTGGCTTTGAATAAATAAAGAGACTTTTAACTTTGGTTACCAATATCTCAGCGAGGAATGTCGGCACGGAAAACTTAAGAGCAGTTTTGAAAACTGAAACTAATTCCCAACAAGATCCTTTTAAAATTTTTAAACAATTATTAAGATTAAGAAAAGGTCAAAAAAACTACTTTTTAAAGAATTTTAGTAAACTTAAGAGCAGTTTTGAAAACTGAAACTAATTCCCAACAAGATCCTTTTAAAATTTTTAAACAATTATTAAGATTAAGAAAAGGTCAAAAAAACTACTTTTTAAAGAATTTTAGTAAATCATTCACTGCTTTACAAATATTGATTGCAGCACCTATTTTGGTAATATAATTGAATGAACTTTAGACTAACAGTATGTTTGTAAGGTTTCAAATTGATCCATTGAACCGTTTTCCCGTGTCGAATGACCAAAATCGTACAAACCAATTAAAGGAACAAATTGTAGGGTTCATAAACATTGTGAAATCATCATAAAAATGGAAACGAAAAGAACAATTTCTTTCCACTTTTTTCATAGTTTTGCATTAGTTACAATACTGATTTGATTTAAACAGGAGGGAAGCAAACAATCTTTTACAAAAATGTTTTAATTTTTTTTAATTTTTTTTTTCTTTTTAACTCTTATCAGTTTCTTGAAGTTGACCCTGGCACTAGTTTGAGCAGGCTGAACTTATAATAATATGAAATTAACATTTAACACCTGACCGAATCATAACAATCACAGTTTAATTATAGGACTAAAGGTATATTAAACAAAAAAAAAAAAAACGAAAAAATAAACATTGTCTAAATAAAATTTATGCACTTAACTAGGACCATTAAAAGTATTAAACAATAATTTATAAAATTGTTAAACATGTTTTTATTACATACAAAATCATTTAAATTCAAATGATGAATGTTATTCAATTTTACATTGTTCCTTTTAAGTAATTTTAAATGCATGTGTGTTGGTTGAGTTTCAAAATATATTTATAAATAAGTTAGTAGTGATATTTTAGATACAAATAGCAATATATTAAAAAAAATAAACATAGGTATAAGAGTATGAATTCAAACTTGAATTATACGTATACATAAAGCTTTAGTTCTTTTAAAATAATCCATCTTCACAATTTAATAATAAAAAATTAAAACTTAAATTAATATCCATCCCTATTTAAAGGCCAGACCTATGGTCCCTAATATTGTTTCTGTGATAAAAATAAGTAATTGATATAATTAAAAAGACATAAATTGCAAATTATAATAAAAGAAAAGTAGGTTATACATAAAAAGAACTAAACCCACAATTTGCAAATTGTTGTTAAAATTAAAAAAAAAAAATAATAATAAAAATTGTTAAAATATAAATAAGACATTACACCTTAAATGATGTATAATATACATACATAGACTACTCAAGTAAAAATAACTAAAAATAAAATTACTGTAATTGCTTTAATAGATTTGTAGGTGAAATAATAATGATTGAGCTGATAAAAATGTATAAAATAAATTTGTTTAGAATTGTTGCAAAAAATTGCGTTTTATTAACTAGCCCGTTCGGTTGCTACTGGTCACTACATGTATATTGAATATACATACATATTTGATCAGTCGAATACAGCAGCTTCCCAAAAATTACAAGCTACTATTTTCGGAGAACTAATAAAAATGTTCACTTTACTGAAGTTTTTTGCAAAAACATATAAAATATTCTATACAATGCCCTTAGAAATATCAAGAACCATTTAATTTCACTTAGTATAACATAATAAGTATCAGAAACATCGGCTTAAACTAAGTCATTAATTTACTAAATGTTTTCAATCTACATCAATTTTTTTTTTATATCAGTTGTTCGAAGCTGTATCAGTATTTTTTGAAAGGTATCGGTAAATATGTTCACTTGATACGAAGATTTTTTTAATAATACAAATTCTTTAGTACCTCACTAAATCAACCAAGTAGAACACCTAGCACTACTTAATTGAACTTGTTAAATTATTAATTAACAAAAAGAGCTTTTAACGGCCTTTAGTTCACAAAAATTGGCCTTTCGTTCCGGTTGCTGGCGGCGATCTCACTGAGACTCATAACTTGACTAGTGAGTATGTTAATTGATCTATACGGCAAGTATTGGTCAAAACGGAGAACTACAAATTGGTTTTCATCATACCACCAGAAATTTGAGATAAAGCCTTAACGTGCGTGAACCGATTTTCTTCAAGTTGGTACAGAGAAGTTTTATGTTTCTGGCCAAGAGTGTATACAAACGAGATTGGTATCAAACGAAAGGTGACGTTGAGCTTGGTTATATGATTTAAATATTTTCAAAATCGTTCACTTCACGTCTTGAAAATGTTTGTACCCACTAGAAATTCATTCACATAAACGAATAAGTATAACTTCTTCGCTATCGGATTTATAGCACGAATGCCATGTCTAGTAGAAACGTTGTATATATATTAATGTGTCATAGCTTTTATTCATTCTAAATATTTCTTTCTATGTATTCAGTTGGTTTTTATTATTGCTTAATAAATTACTTATTGAAATATGAAGAAATATATTTTATTTATCGCGCATCTTAACATTCATACTACATAAAGCATAATTAAGGAGTTAAAAATTAATATCTCAAAATGTATTTAAAATAGAAAAATATTTTTAAAACTATTTTAAAGACAAGAAAAATACCTTTCATTTGATACCTGAATCATTTTTCTTCGTCATTTATTGCGCACGTAATAAAAAATTATTTGGAAAAAAAGCTTAAATCTTTATTTTGCAATCGGCAGCTACAAGCTCAAATATCTCGACTTTCCCATGAACGATTTTAAAAATATTTCAATCATATAACAAGCTCAACGTCACCTTTCATTTGATACCAAATTCGTTCGTATAAACTCTTGGCCAAAGCGTTCCCTTTAAATTTTGTTTTAGCTCATCTATAGATGGGGTAGATAGGTGTCATAAAACAATTAAATTTGTTTTTCAAATTTTCTTAACGATGCCAACTTTGCACCTGTAAAATCTGAATCAATTAGACGGATAGTCCATATATCATGTTTTACCGAACAAAAAATCGCATAACGAAAATATGTTTTTTTTTTTTCATGTGTTGTATTTTTGGGTTATTCCTGTGCATCTTTTAAATGTCCCACCGATTATTTTTTACAAATAAAAAATCCAATAACAATAATTCCATTTCGTTTTTCATACATAGTTTTATATCATTTTTTTGTTTAAAATATCATCACTGGAATCTTCTGTACATACGTAACATAATAATATTAAATGTGTGCCATCGAGTCCTGCATTTTTTTTTTTTTACACTTAAAGTGAGTCAATTTGCTTTAATGAATATTAACACCTTAAAAGCATAAATATAACATAAAAGCAGTTGACTTTTGAAACTTGCTAGACTGTAACTAACATTCAGTTTACCCAGAGCAAATGGAGATACAGTAAAACCCAGATAAGTGCCTATCGCATAAGTGCCTAACCCTCATAAGTACCTCTTATTTTTTAGAACCAACATTTTTAGGATTTTTTCATATAAAACTCATTTTTTGTTTTTTTTTTTTGATGTGCACTTAAGCGGGTTTTTTATAACTGCCCAAAATGCATAAGTACTTCTCAAAACGAGGCATTTATGGTGAGGCACTTATGCGGGTTTTACTGTATGTATTATTGAGTCGAGTAATTTAATAGCAAACATATATATGGAGATTCATATGTCTATGTTTCGAGAGTAATGGAAGGTTTGTTTATTAAGATAGACTCATCTTTATAGGAGGAGTTACTAAAAGCATTGAAGAAAAGATTTAAAATAAATTTAGTTATATGAGTATAATGAAAAAACATTTTTTTTGTAACATTCTCTTTTCTTTCAATTAACCTTTTTTAACAACAACAGTAAGCGGTGTTGACTGTGGTTATTTTTGAAAAATAGTTATGAAAATATTCATATGGAAAAATCTATTGCAAGAGTTATAAATCAATCTTCACAATGTAAAAAGAGGGATTAGAATGACTGCTTAAACAAAAGAGCTGAAATGCAAACTTTGAAAAAATATTGAAATTATAAGAAAGACTATGGGGCTAAAATAAATATTTAAAGTATGTATAGGTAGGTGATTTGATTTTCGCTTTTCAATTTTCAATATATTTTTGCTATACATATACAATTGTACGTATGTATATTAGACTGATTCAAAAAAAATTAAATTGCCTCCGATTTTAAATGCCACTAGCTTTTTAGTTAGGGTATATTGAAATAATAAGCCAGCTAAAATTTCAACCATTTAGATTAATATTTAGAGGTCGCTCTTCGCTAATTTCTTTTTGCCATAAAAATTGTATGGGAGGTTTTCTTTAGTTTTCTTCTTTATTTTATAACTTTACCAATATTTAGATATACATACCTTTTCCTTAATAAATAGGTACAAATGTAAATATTTGTGTGTTAGGAGTTTTAAATATCCGAAACTTCTTCCAGGTATTGTTTTTGAACTTTGACACAACGAAGTATACGAATACGTGCGTGTTTGCGTACACCTCTTTACTTACTACCATACTTCGGGATCACTTCGGGATCACTTCGAGGCCAGATATTCTTTAAAATTTAGATAATAATTGGGTAAATTGGGAATAAAACAAATATTATTTTGAAAGATAATAGACATTTAGATGATGAACTTTAAGGATTATTTAGAGGAAGCTACCGATTGCTAAGTATTTATTTAATAAAAAGAAAGCCAAATGCAGTCTTTGTTTTTTAATCAATATTTGTTTAATATCTGCCGACGTTTCGATTCTGGTTGGAATCTTCTTCAGGGCCTGGAACATGAGAATGGATACATAAATAATAACAATTAAATATACCTACATATCAATTTTTTTTTTCCTAAATACGAATTACAATTTTTTCTTTTTCACTTACTGTGTTTTGAATATCGATTGTGTCTTTACAGATTTTTTTTAAACAGTAGCCATAACATATTTTTTAACAAATATATATTTTAGCTTTAATTGATACGTTGAATATTATTATTTAATTAATAAAGGGAACAAAATCTGAGCAATCTTAAAGCAAAGTGTAAACAATATTCGTAAGAAAGAGTGTCAAACGTAGAAACTCCACATGATGATGACAAGCTTCATTCACTGGTTTGAGCACAGGGTGGGAGTTTGTTAAAAAGGTTCGTATAAATATCACTTATATTTTTTTAATCAATACTTTTTGAATTTACACAATTTCTACTAGATTTAATGTGAATTTCTTCTTAAGGCATACGTTTCCTGTAAAAATTCTCGCGTTACAGTATTTGAATGTTTTTAAAATCGAAGGTGTGGTTGCAGGTAACAGCACAGCATGCTTAGCTAGAGCACTCCTCGCTATTCAATTATTGAAGACGTCCGATTCATGTTGTTTCATTCGTTCTTTTACTTTTTGTGATGTAGTGCCAATATAGCACTTATTACAGCCTTTCCATGGTACACGATAAACAGCATTTACAGAATCGCCAACGGACTGTTTGTCTTTCAACTTCAAAAACAGCCGACCGACATTGTTCGCATTTTTGAAGGCAATGCGCACGTTGTCACATGTTTTGGTAACTGATCTTGCGATAGACTGTGACAAATTAGGAACGAACTGTTCCGTAAATTTAAGCGGTTGATTAAGCGATTGACAGGTCTCCCCGGGTAATCGTTTCTAGTTAAGCTGAATAAGTGCCCTACCTCACAAAAAGTAAAAGAACAAATGAAATTAAACTAAAAAATTGCACTAATAAAAATTTTTAATAATAAGCGTGTTCAGGAAAATGAGATCTCAGAGGTTTCTCCACGTCAAAAAGTGAGCAAGGAAAAAAAAAAAAGCAAAACTGACAAACTTTGCTTAGAAATGCTGTTTATATATCTGAGATTGTTGAGGGCTCTGACATCTCATTTTCCTAAACATGACTAAAAAAAAGTTAGCTTAGTCTCCATAATATTTCAATATTTCCAATATTTCTAGGGAAAAGGTAAAAAAAAGAAAAGAAAGCAAAAAAAAAGAAATTTACCATCCGCATCTATCAAAAGTTTTAAAAATTTCTGATAGAAGTTGCCAACATCGGAGGAACATCTCAGAGCTTTCCAATCTATGAATTTTCAAAAAACAGAGTTTTGAACACGTTGAATGATTAAGTTTTCGAAAAATAAGCTTAAAAAACTCAGTTAATAAAATCGGAATTTTAGCAGAATTTTCAAACAGTGAATTTTTTAAAAATGAATTACTAAAAATGAATTTTGAAAGGCAGTATATTTTTTTAAAAAAAGTTTGAAAACAGACTTTAGATAAGCTAAGTTTTGAAAGAAATTTTTTTGAAATCCTTTTTTAAACTCTTTCAAAATTCAGTTTTTGAGAATCTAATAGCAAAGCACTGCAAAAAATGAAAATAATTGGTAATTTATCATATTCACATGTTTTTTTTTTTGCTTCATATTTGGCTCTTAAAATATTTTAAACCTATGAAGCGGAACAAAAAAGAAGACATATTAAATCATGCACTTAGCTGGAAAAGACTGTTCTTTTTTATTTTTTATTTATTTCTCTCAAAAAAATTGTAACAAATTATCTTTCTTGGTTGGAATCAACTCCACTTTAAAAAGAAGAGGTTCCCATCAAAAATGGTATAAACTCCCATGGGTGCAGATTCTGGTGAAATAAATTCCCTCATTTTGTTCTCATTTTGTTCTGTTTTATTTAGTTTTATCTCATTCCTGAGAAAGAGATAGCCAAGTCTTTTTAAAATAAAAGTTGTAGCCCACAAGCGTATGCTATGCCTATAAATAATACCTATAAATATTTAAGAAGAAAGGCTATTAACTTATTCGAAGAACAAGTATGGGGGTTGGGTAGGTAATTGGTAGGTATACATTCACATTCCGAGTTGACAAACGAAAATGTTTCTGCTTTGTCATTCATTAAAATACCCGTTAGCCTGAAGATTACCTAATTTTTTCATATCCCCCAGCTACTCCTTCTCTAAACTTTTATTTTCACACTAAATTTTTGAACTTTTCTCTTTCATTCAAAATGAAATATCTTTCAAATAGTTTTTAATTTATTTATTTTTCCATAAAAATGGCATTTATTCATTTAATTTATTTCTACATTGTGCTTTTATCATTTTTAATTAATCCAAAAGAAGTAATACTATTCTTCCACGAAGAAGCTCGCAGGGAGTCAGATATACCTTTGCCGTTTGCCACTTCACAATCCCCTGCAATTAGTGCTGTTCTGTTGGAATGTCCAAATGTCCAGAGGCGGTCAGCAACTTCCCGACCAGACTGCGAAAGACAAATGATGGTCCACATCCGAGTCAGTCCGAGTTTTCAAGTAGAAAAATTGGACAAATTCCTTCTGCTTGACGAAATTTACGATCAAAGAAGAAAGACCCGAGCAAAGCTAATGTCACCGTATTTAATTGAGATTAGTCGGGGGGAGCCGGTTGTAATGTATCCCTTGCAATTTACCAAGGTAAGTCAATGTGTTGGTTAGTTATACACAAGTTTTTTGTTTGTTTGTTTGTCTCTGTCATTTTTGTGTTAGTTTATGTTTTTAATTTGCAATTAATTTCTTTCTTTGAATAAATTTTATTGAGTGTTTAAATTTTGATATTTATGGGAAGCGTTTAGGTAAAGTATCTGCAATTTAAAATTCCTAGTAAAAATAAAGTCAACCTAGACAATTGGTGGGTAAATAAAAATAGTAGGTAATTTATAATAGACTGAGACTTTGCATTTTATTGTTTCTCTTTAAGACCACTTTTTAATTGCTTAATCTGGTTTAACTGGGCGGTGCTTAGTCCGATGCCCATTAACAGCATTAAAGCAGCACCCAGCTATCTCAGTTACATATGAATATTAGGCATGTCAAAAAAATGAGGTCTCAGAGATTTTGCTCAGTCAAATAGTCAGCAAGCTAATCCAAATATTGTTTTTCTCGCAGTATTTTGAAAGAAAAACTGAGAAATTTTGCTGAGGAATCCTGTTAATTTAACTGATATTGGTGACGGCTCTGAGATCTCATTTTCCTAAACATGCCTAGCATATTATTTCTCAGAAAAATTTTTCACTTTTGTTGTAAAAAAAACTTAAACCTTTGAAGGAGAAAAATATCTGACATCTGGGACATATTCGTGTCGTTTGATATGTGTTTTTTTTGGTAAATAAGTACTCTCTTGATCTTAATTTCCTTCTTCTTAGTGCCAGTTGTACAATCGTGTTTTAAATTTTGATCCGTGGTTCAGGAATTTTAACTCGCCGATTTCGGCGGGTTAACTGAGGTTCAACGATGGTTCAAGGTTCTAATAATCACTAAAAGCCAATTACATACCTGAACCATTTTTGAACCACAGTTAATCCGCCGAAATTGGTGAGTTAAAATTCCTGAACCACGGATCAAATATTTGTACAACTGGCCGTTAATACTCTTACTTACTCGGTTTTAATAATATTTTTTTTAAAGTTAATAGGGGCTTGATTTAAGGAATCATTTTAGGGCAAAATATTTTTCAAAATTCAGCTGTTTAAACGTTCAATTGGGATCAAAATGGAGGAATATACATATCTACGTATGTATTTTCAAATTCATAATTTTGTGGTTTGGATTTTAAGGCTTAACATTTTCAAAGGTAAGCTTGACCTATGTGCGTGAAGTTATCATCGCCAGTTTTTTATTTTCACAAAGAAAAGGTTGTGCTGTATTGTGCCGTAAAATTTTGTTTTCATATTCGCAATTTTACGAATGAATTTTTTTGTTTAAATTAAGTTTTTCTAAAAATTTAAAAATGTGCTGTTTTGTGCAAAAATAATTATACTAAGAACCGAAGAGATAAAGTAAAAATTCGCATATTTGCAATTTTAGCATGAAGTTAGTACCACAATTTTCAGTTTAAAAAAAAAAAAATAATAAATGTTGTGCTGTATTGTGCCTAACTTTTGCTATATGTGCTGTGAATTAATTTTTTGGAATTCGCAAATTTAAAAATTTTCCGAATGAAAGTTTTTTTAACAGCATAAAACATTTTAAGGGCAGATTATTAGACTTTCTATAAAATTTGATTTGTAAAATTTGTGAATTCGAAAAAAAAACAAATTCATGACACAAATACCTATATATAACACAAGTTGGGCACGATACATCAAAACCTTTATTTTTTGATAGTCGAAAACGGCATGCGGTGCTAACTTCACGCTCCGCAAAATGAATTTTTGGGTCTATGAACTGTAAATATGCGAGTATTTTTTTTATCTCTTATTCGGTACTTGGCAGCCCAATACGGCACAAGTTTAATTTTTTGAAAATCGTTGTTTTGCAAAAAGTTTTATCCGTAAATTTGCAAATTTGCGAATTTGAAAAAAAAAATCACGGCACAATACAGCAGAAAATTTACCTATTTTTTTTTTTTTTTTTGAAAATCAAAAATGGTTGTGCTAACTTCACGCTAAGGCGAAAAACCTTAACAACGATTTAAATTTCTGCGATTTAAAAATCGTAGTCGCGGAAAGAAATAAACATGCGATTATTCAGTCGCAATAAATGAAACACGTGGTTTTAAATGTGAGTGCGCGCGCATGCGACTGAAAAATCGCGGCGCTTAAAAAATGAAACAGGTTCCATTTTTAGAGCGACTTTTCAGTCGCAACGACTTTAAATCGCAAGTGCGTGCACAGCAAAAAAGATTTGCGATCGCGATTTTTTGATCGCAACGACCTTAAATCGCAAGTGCGTGCCTTGCCTTAGTATATTTTTTTGAGCACAAAGCAGCACAACTTTAAGTTTTTAGAAAAACTTAATTTTTAAAAAAATTTCATTCGTAAAATTTTCGGGAGGAGCTTCAGCCCCTCAAGCCCGCCTCCTGATGAATACGTTGGGCCAATAAAATTAAAAAGAAAAATATTTTTTTTTTTTAAATCAAACAAAATAAATATTAACAAAGTTCATAAGTTAGAAAATTTCAGTGAATTTATTTTGGTTTGAAATTCATCAAAACTGATATCCGTGAAAAAAATTTACATAATATTTACGTATGTAAATGCTACAAAAGTTCGTAACTGGCAATTTGTGCATTTTTACCATTAAGTAGGAACTTTATGTCAGCTAAGGGTTGAATGATGAGGATGCATATTGGAAGCTTTTCCTTCTAACACAATAAATTTGAAAAAAAATGGTATGTATAGGAGGTACATTGCTTATCTATATGTTTTATTTTGTATATACACATAGCTTATTATAAAAGTTCGTGAACACAAACATTCTCATTAACTTTAATAGCTACATATAACGTACCTCCTTCCAACTTCAATCATCCTATTTTTCCACAAGAACTAATAAAATTAATCATAAGAAATCTTAATTTATCTTAACGTCCGTCGTCGGAGCCGTCGCTCGTCCAACTTATTTATTCGAACAATTGCCCTTAAAGTTTATTTCCCTCAACACAAACACAAGTCTTGCTAATCAAGAAGTTGGAAAAAATAAATCTCATCTCCATCTGAATATTATCCCTTACTCGAATGTAGTAAGTTATTTTAATCAAAATATCTTTAGCAAACAACACGACTGCGGGACAAAGATTTTTTCCTTTAACTTCATCTAATGCAACCCGAACTCAATATACACAGACACACCCATAGATATACACATTAGCCCCCAAGGATATATAGAAAAATGCAATCGAGTAAACTTATAACATGCGAAGAACTGGCAAAGAAGTGCATATATTTACCAACCGTCTACTATAGTGCGGAATGTCCTTTTTCATCCTCTCAAGGATCCATAAAAGTTGTGCAAGTTATTTCTTTTTTTTTTTCGCACGCTTCCTTGCACAAGCAACTACTTTCAATTTTGTGCCATCCCACTCAACTGCACATACCACTGGAACTACGGAACTACGACGAGTACTTATTCTCATTTTCTTATTTTCTTTCAGTCAATAAGATGTGACACATGTGGACATAAAAGTGGAAACAACACAAACACCAGTCAGGGAAATTGTGAGCATCCCGTCGATGCTGCCATCCGTGTCCCTCTGACTGTTCCGGCCATCCACTCGGGTGCAGGAGTAGCACCCGTTTCAGGAATTCATGTATCCCGAAGTGTTCAACAGGAAAAGGAGCAAAGGGAACAGCGACAGCAGCAGCAGAAGCAGCAACAGCAACAGCACAATACCAATAAAGGTAATGTACTCCTCTGGTATCTCCAGGTAATTACTTCAGCAAGTTCGTACAGGAACAGGTAAGTACCCTTGTTTGTAGAGTAGGTAATCATCATCGTCCTTGCCGACACCGCTTCGCCGATAAAATGTTGCTGTTTTTGCGTGTTTTTTTCCCATCGAATTTCCTAAAGATATAATTTTCGTTGGCATCTTCGTTTGTTTGTTTAAGAAGAAAAACTCCTCGCTCTTCATTATTGTCTGAAGTTTTTTTGCTCATTCAATTTAATTTTATTTGCTAAATTTTATTTGTTTTGTTTTTGGTTATAACACTTTTTGAAATAAACATTCGGAACCATAAACCCACAACCTACACTCGTACTTAAGTTTTAATCACTCAGAAAATGGCTCAATTTTTAAAACAATTAGTTATAGGGTGCTTCCGGAAAATTGGAAGTAATTATGTCGGTTTATGCAGAAAAACTAAAATTTGTTTGGTCTTACATCCATGTTATTGATTCATTTAAAAATTAGACTCACACTTACGGCTTAATTATATTTCTATGAGATTTAAGTTTCAAGTTTTGAAGAAGATTTAGAGCAAGAAGACAATTATTGGCAATTTGATGACTTGTAGTTTTCTGATAGCGAAGAAGATAATCGGGGCTATTGTGAATAAATGTTCCTTTGGAAAAAATCCCTCCTTCATAAATTGGAATCCCCGCACCAATATTTTTCAACTGCTATACTTGTAAACTCCAATTTGGCTTATTTTCCTCTTGAAACCAATAAATTCAGAGAGAAACTTATGACAATTATTCACGTTCCCAATTTTCGATGGAGGAAAACATTCCCAGGGAAATTTTATTCACTATACACCCATTGGGTCGGCGACCATACACATATGCAGCCATGCAGTAGTTAAAAAATATGTCAGGATGAAAAAGCGAAGTTTTGAGCATCTTTTCAGATTTGATGAAGCTGTACCTATGTAAAAATGTCAAATAGACCGTTAGTATTTTTTATAATGGCGTATATTCATAGTTGTTTGCTGAACTTATGTTTTTTTTTACTAAGGCCTAATTATACAAACGTGGTTCAAATATTGATCTGTGGTTTAGCAATCTTAGCTTACCGATTTCGGAGGATTAACTGAAGTTTTTAGTAGCCCTTGGCGTAATGGTTATAGTGCGTTGGACTGTCAAGCCAGAGCAGAGGTCTGGGTTCGATTCCCAGCGTCTGTCACCTAAAAACAAGAACTAAAAAATGTTTTTCAGACTGTCATGGCAGAGGTCTAAGGTTCGATCCCCAGCCTCGCCACCTATTTATTTAAAAGAAAAACGGCTACTACCTCTTGCGAGGAATTGACAAATCCACCAAGAGTATCTCCTGTCACAGAAAAGTGCCGCTCGTTAGCCGTTCGGATTCGGCATTAAACTGTAGGTCCCCTCCATTCCTGTAGACACGCACACAGAGTTGTAAGTCACTAGGCCCTAGTTCTTCATGAGCTGTTGTGCCATCAAATTTATTTTTTTATTTTTTGGTCCCCTCTATTCCTGCAGATACGCACACAAGAATAGTTGAGAGCAGCGTTGCCGCCCGAAATATAATTAATGTGCTATATTTTCTGAAAAAAACGTGCCAAATTTCGTGCCACATGAAAAAAAAACACACATTTTTCTATTTTCTTGAAAGTCCTATAATCAATTTTATTACGGGGTGTAATACAATAACAAAAATCAATGGAAATCATTTGCTCTATTCATGCATTGTCAAAAATTATATGTTTCTGCCCACTTTTTACGGAATAAGGACCAATTTTAATTAAATTTAGTTGAAATTTGCTTCATTTTAAGTAAAATAATGGAAATAAAAAAACGTGTCATATTGAACTTTTTCGTGCCACTGTGCCACGAGGAAATTATCGTGTCAAAAAAGCACGATCGTGTCACTTCGGCAACGCTGGTTGAGAGTTGTAAGTCACTAGGCCCTAGTTCTTTATGAGCTGTTGTGCCACTAAATTTAATATATTTATTTAATAAAAAACATTAAAATAATAACAATAAGCACTTTAAAATGAGATCAAAGTAGAAGCTTAATATAAACAAATATACAATATGTGCATAAAATCGATATTTAAAAAAAAAATGACCAAATGGACTAAAAAATGACCATGTGACCAAGTGAAAAAATAATGACCAAATTTGGTCACAAATGACCAAAGTGGCAACCGTGGCTCCAGCTGGAATAGCTATCAAAATATTGAATACACACAAATTCAATGTTGCGAACGGAGCTGCAGCCGCAGACGTAAGAGTTCACCAACTTTTAACTTTTCACGTACGGCAATTTTGACGTTTCAAATTGTATGAAGAAAAACAAACAACTCTTTGGATCGAATCGAAAAAAACTATGGTGGTTATTTGTATCGCGAAAAAAATTATTTATTAAAGGGAAAAGTATTGGAAACAAAAAATGTGAATTCTGAGCTTGTACACAAGAATATTGTTTTGTTTTTCTTCAAAATACTTTTAAAGCTGTACAGCTGCATTGTGGGCACGTAAAAAAAAATAACGTTTGACAGTTTTTGATAGCTCTTCCAGTTCCGTCTGCGGCTCCGGTTCCATCATTCTATTCTGCTCAGGCAGTTAATCTGCCGATATCGGTGATTTAAAATTTGCTAAACCACCACCGATTAAATTTAATATTGAAAGTTATGATTTAGCTTAGATTCCTAGTCCTAGCTTTCCGGAAGCTTCGAGCAGAATGTTGAAGATACAGGGTTGCAGTCCCAGCCAACCGTCAGCAAGTTTTTGCTTTTATAGTGTGCGATGCGTTGCTGAAATATGTTACCCACAATTATTGATCTATATGCCACAGACGTAAGCGAAAAGCTGCGCATCATTGCATTGTAGCTATAAAGACTGGATCACACTCTTAAAAATCAAATTCAGTCAATAGTAAAAAAAAAAAAAAAAAATTGGTGTTTCGTCTCACTTCAACTAAAATCAGTTGACTAGTGACTGTGAGAATAAAGATAATATTTGTTTGCAATTTTTGTTAAGTTCAGTTCAAATAACATGAATTTTTTTTTTAACAAAATTCCATTGTGAACCATGTACATATGGAATCAAAGGCTAAAAATGAATTTTGAATTTGGTTCATACCATACAATTTATATTCAAAGTTGATTTTTGTTTCGATTTTCCACATAAATATGTATGTAGGTACTTACTATAAGAACTCACTAAAGCCCTTGCAAGACTCTTATATTTCTTTAACAAAGCTTTACCACAGCTTTTGAATTATATGCTTAATTTTTGTTCGCACCTAAAAATTTGTTTGGGCCTCTCAGTCTTTTATATTTTTTTACCAAAACTATAAAATAGAGTTGCCTATACTTAACAGTAAAACACCTTATACTATTATCCATTTCACCATACCTTAAAATGATTGTATACATATAAGAAAAGTTGTGACATTATTTTATCGGTGTATTATAGCAACTTTTAATTTCAAATCTAATCCCGAAAAGGTCCTTTTCCATACACGAAGGGTGACAGAGTCCAGGAGGGTAAACATTTGAACCCCATTTTTAGGGGTATACCTAACCTATCTATCCTTGTGGCTACACCTCGTTGTGAAGTGCGATAAAATTGAGTGTGTTGTCTGCGGGTTTACACAATGGTGGTTGTGGTTTGAAATGAATTCCTATATTTGAAGTGGGAAAAACCTAACATGGTGTGGTGTGGTGATGCAAGATCTAGGAATGTGAGAAAATTTAAATGGGCTTCGTGTGCGTTTTGCCCACAAATCTGGTAAAGTCTTTTTTTGAAAACATAATATTTGTAGAGGTTTTTTCTGTCTGCTTTACTTAGAGGAGTAGGCAAGGGGAAGCGAAACAGCTCACTGTATCTACATAAACATTGTTGAGTCGGAACTGTTTTGAACCGACTGGCTGGACAGGGTACATAAACCTTGACCAAACCGTGGAACATACAAAAGGTTCTTGTACCTTTGTATGGTTGTTAAATTATTGCGATGTTACTGTTCAGAAGTATTATTGCCCCTTACCACTGGTGGGGGGAAGCAATAATATAATATAATCACACTCGACAACCTTTTGATCAGAAATGATAAAATTTTATTAGCTTACAATACTATTTATACAATAATTATGCTTACTTAGCTAAATTTACAAATACCTAAAATATACAAAAATACTATGATACAGAAATGCAAAAATGTAACATAATACATTAACGCTGTCGCTGTCTGTCTGAAAGCAGAAAACTGCTGACTATCATGGGAACTATAAATTGAAAATAAAGCATACAGAGAAGCTGTTGCTGTCGTTAATTATATTATTGTTATAGGGTATACATTGTTGGCATATCATAATCTGATGGATTACAATATACATTCTCCGCCCGTTGAACTATGTTCAAAACTATAGCGCCATTTCGAAGGCTATGTTGCTGGGATTCTTGTCGTTGGAGTCTTCTTTTATGCAGTCGAGGTTGCCCCGCGTATCCACCGAAGTTCTATTGGGATTTCGTTCGTCTTTGGAGGTTGCCATCTTGAGTTTGCAGTAATAGCAGTATGACCATCGTAACAAGCAGATTAGGATTATAATGGATGTAATTAATGCAACGTAGCTCACCGCAAATTGGTGCACATCGGTTTGATACGTTATAGCAGGCAACGCCTTAGTAATATTTATGAGTTCTCTCTTGAGTGCATCCAATTCCTCTAAATGTTTTTTGTAAGGCAACGTTCCCTAAGATGCTGTAGTCAAATTGGCTGATAAGGCATAATTGGATAGATTTGCAGCTGGAGAGAGTGACATCCTAGAGACCATTCTTTGTACAAAGTGGCCACGCAATGTTATGAAGTCGTCTTTCATAACGCAGCCTGGTTGAATTTGCAGAATTCCAGAACCTTCTAAAATGGTCTGTGTTACGGTGTTATTGCAAACTACATTAAGCGTAGTTTTGAACCTTAAAACGTAAATCCATTCGTTTGGCTTGTGCAGTTGGACCCAGTAAGGGCCATCGTTAGCGCTTATAACCTTGCATGCAGGAGATTGTTGACCGTGGTTTAAGAAGTTAATTTCGCAGGAGCTTACTTCGGATCCACGTCTGTAAATCGGATGCCGCATATGGCAGAGATGTCTTTCTTCAGTGAGGGAAAAACATCCTTGAAACTCTATTGTTGATAGAGGGTAGTACTGGTCCCGGTGCAAGTTGATCATGATGTACTCGGTAGACGGTTGTATCTTAAAAAATGATTCCCCGACAAGAACTGGAACCGGAGTGACCTTGAAGAGTTCAAATTCATCAAGACTTAAGAGTGGCAATTCAATTTTGAAGATAATGTGTTTTTTCAGAGCCTTGCCATAAATGCTCATAAGATGATAAAGCTTTGGAATTTCATCTGGAGCCACTGGAAGCCTGACTGAAGAAGGTAGGTTTGCTTTTATCTTTGTGAGCTCCTGTTTTAACTGAGTGGGTGAAATAAGCTGAGGATTTATTTTTCCATGATGAGTATCGATCATTACGTCTATTAAAGAGGCTTGGGTCTTTTGAAATTGTGAAAAAACTAATATTAACTGCAATGCAATTGAATTAAAAAGCTGACGCAGTCTTTCCTGGTGGTATTGCTGTCTTATATCGTTAATAAGTGCTGAGAACTGGGTGAGGTTTTCGTCTATTTCTTTGAAGCGGGAACTTGTCTCTTGCTCACTTTGTTTAATTATGTTTATGGTGGCATCAATTCTTGAAGTTTGGTTTCGAATAAGGCTAACTATGTGACCTTCATCTTGTTTAATTGTGCTTATTGTAGCAGATATGTGGTTGGCGTATTCATCATCAAGGACCCCAAACAAGGCATTGGCCACATTGCCTACGAAATTTAGAGCTCCTCGCCGAACTCTCTGACTGGCTGATGTTACGGATAAGAGATCATTATCCTTCTTGATTTCTGCGTTTATCCGGTCAAATTGGAGGAGTGTCCCCTTGCAAGTTTCGTTTTTATTTGGAAGCAATTGACAGATGTCTGCTAGCTTGTTACTATAGGTTAATATCGAATGATATTCGGTCCAATAAGGGCCCATGTCATAATAGGTAATTATGTTCCAACTGCTTGAAGTTATGGCTGAAGTTCCGAAATTTTCAAAGTAAATCCCTGGCTGTGACAGAAACGGTTGAATCTTGACTGGAGCACACGCTATCATAGGAGCAAACAGAAATACCAATAGTATAGCAAGAGTTGCTGATCCAATTGAATGCTTGAACTTCTTTTTCGGTACTGGACCATCATCACACTGCTGGTGGGAAAGTGCCAACGTTGATGAGCGATGATCAGGGGACATATCATTGTCTTGAGTTGGTACTGGAAGTGGAGCCAGTCTGTGTATGGCACGCCGGAATGTCCCAGTACTTGTTTTCACATCTGCTACTCGAACCAGCCCGTCGTCTCCAGTTATAACGTTAGTTATACGTCCAAGTGGCCACCGCAAGCTTGGTGTGTTGTCTTCCTTGATTATGACCATCATTCCAGGCTCTGCATTCTGACATCTCTCCTTCCATTTATACCTGTGCTGTAGCTGATTAAGGTAATCACGTGACCATCGGCGCCAGAACTCATTTTTGAGATGATTTACAAGATTCCAGCGAGCAAGTATCCCTGAATCATTTGATGCGGCTGTGGGATCAACATTGCTAATTAGAGGTTCTCCGATGAGAAAATGGCCTGGTGTAAGAGCGATAAGATCATTCGGCGAGTCGGACATTGGAATTATGGGCCTTGAGTTCAATATGGCTTCAACTTGAGTGACAGCTGTCTCAAGTTCCTCGTATGTTAAGGACGCTCCTGCCAAAGTGTGCTGTAGTAAATGCTTTGATGATTTTACCGCAGCTTCCCATAGACCACCAAAATGTGGTGAACGTGGTGGGATAAAATGAAAGTCACATCCTTTGGCAACACATGAAGATGTTATTTTCTCCCTTTCTGTGTCGGATTGCATGAAACCCATTAAATCCGATAGCTGGTTCTTAGCGCCCACAAAGTTTGTTGCGTTATCGCAGTATATGTTTCTGCAATGACCCCTCCTGGCCATGAATCGTTTAAGTGCCCCTATGAAGCCTTGTGCCGTTAAATCAGTTACAAGTTCCAAATGGCAGGCCTTTGTGGAAAAACAGCAGAAGATTGCAATATAAGATTTTTGAGGCCTCTTACCTCTTATCTTGTAGTGTGTAGATATCGGACCGCAAAAGTCAACACCCGTATTGATGAATGGCCTTGCTGGTTGAATTCTATCAGCAGGCAAATTTCCCATTTGTTGAGATAAAAGTTTTGGTGCGGCTCGAGCGCATTGGACACATTTGTGCAAGACTGATCGAGCAAGAGTCTTTCCTTTCACTGCCCAAATGGTCTGTCTAGCAATTGAAAGCATGGTTTGCGGCCCAACATGATTGTTGTCCTCTTGAATTCCAACAAATAGCATCTTGGTGAATGGATGATTATACGGTATCAGTATGGGATGCTTGGCATCGTATGGCAACGATGATGCTTCTAAACGACCACCCACACGTATCAGCCCTTCTTCATCTAGAAAGGGTGTCAGACTCTTGTATGGGCTTTTATTTGGCACTTCACCCTCGTCCTTTAGATGTCCGATTTCATCCTTAAATTGGTCTTGCTGCATGTATTTGAAGATTTTCTTTTTAGCTTTACTTAGTTCCACAATTGATAGGGGACCATTTAGCAGCTTGATTTCTGCCAACCTCAACTCAATTTCTTCAGCTGACAATTCTTCATTTTTCTTGATTTTTGTCTTTATCGCCCTTTGTCTCAGGTTGTGCACGTACCTTAGTATAAATGCAACTATTTTTACCGCAAATTTGAAGGAATTTTTAACCAGCAAGGCCATTCATCAATACGGGTGTTGACTTTTGCGGTCCGATATCTACACACTACAAGATTTTTGAGGCCTCTTACCTCTTATCTTGTAGTGTGTAGATATCGGACCGCAAAAGTCAACACCCGTATTGATGAATGGCCTTGCTGGTTGAATTCTATCAGCAGGCAAATTTCCCATTTGTTGAGATAAAAGTTTTGGTGCGGCTCGAGCGCATTGGACACATTTGTGCAAGACTGATCGAGCAAGAGTCTTTCCTTTCACTGCCCAAATGGTCTGTCTAGCAATTGAAAGCATGGTTTGCGGCCCAACATGATTGTTGTCCTCTTGAATTCCAACAAATAGCATCTTGGTGAATGGATGATTATACGGTATCAGTATGGGATGCTTGGCATCGTATGGCAACGATGATGCTTCTAAACGACCACCCACACGTATCAGCCCTTCTTCATCTAGAAAGGGTGTCAGACTCTTGTATGGGCTTTTATTTGGCACTTCACCCTCGTCCTTTAGATGTCCGATTTCATCCTTAAATTGGTCTTGCTGCATGTATTTGAAGATTTTCTTTTTAGCTTTACTTAGTTCCACAATTGATAGGGGACCATTTGTCAGCTTGATTTCTGCCAACCTCAACTCAATTTCTTCAGCTGACAATTCTTCATTTTTCTTGATTTTTGTCTTTATCGCCCTTTGTCTCAGGTTGTGCACGTACCTTAGTATAAATGCAACTATTTTTACCGCAAATTTGAAGGAATTTGTATGGTTGAGAGTAGTTAAAATTCCTTCTTGATGCGGGGGTGAATGGTGAACAACGGTTCCCACGGATAGATTGTCGTCAATTGGTTTGTACTTAGGTGGCCAAATTGAAGTGGCTCCATGTAGAAATTTTGGTCCGTAGAACCAAATGTTGCAATCTTGAAGTCGTTCAGGTGCTATCCCACGTGAAAGCACATCAGCCGGATTTTCTTTTGACGGGACATGATGCCATTGCTGAAGTATTGTATTTTGTTGAATACGTGATACTCGATTGGCAACAAAAATAGGGAGCGAGGCGGATGATGACGAATTAATCCAAGCAAGAACAATTTCTGAGTCTGTCCATAAGAATGTTGCGTCATTATGAATCTTTAAGTCTCTTTGTAAGCGAACCAAGAGCTCAGTGGCAAGGCAAGCGGCACATAGCTCTAGTCGGGGAATAGTTGCTTGTTGGGCTAATTTTGTTTGCTTTGATGGTGCCACTCTTGATTTGGAACATAACAATCGCACCGTGATCGTGTTATCACTGCTAACGGATCGGACGTATACTGCTGCCCCATAGGCCTTTTCCGAAGCGTCAGCAAATACATGATATTGCACGTTTTTCGGGTTTCTATGTGAAAATATGTGCCTATCAATCTTGATGCTGTTCAGTGATTGTAGGCCTTCACGATACTTAACCCATGTCGTCTGCATTTCTTGAGGTAATGCTGCACCCAAGTAACAATTTTTCTTCTATAAGGTCCAATTTTTAAATTTTTTGAAGTTTTTATTTCTATAGGGCTTGTATTTAGTTTGTGTATCGAAAGTGCAAATTTTAGAGGCTTTTCCTTCGTACACAGTTTCTTTTGAACCTACTAGAAGTATAATTTGAAATTAAATATAAGCATAAATGTGTACAGTTTCTTTAGTTTTTCCATAAGGCCAACTGAAATGCGACTGTAGAAGCACAGGCAATAAAAGCTAAGAAATACCTTCCACTAAAAGGCTCCCTCCAAAAACTCATGTGAGGCCTGCTCAAAAAAACTTTAAAGAAGCTATTAATTGTTACGGAATTAAGGTTGAAAATTTATAAGTTCGATAAGTTTAGTGTAGGAAAGCCTAATAGAAGCAGCACATACACGTAAATTTAAGTGAACTAATTTTGTATGTATAAATCCTGTGTGTATAAGCCTGACACAAGCATAATGTTTTGTTCTGTCAGGCGCATGCGCTAGAAGCATTTATTTCGATGAGTTTGTCTCAGCGAAGTTAATTCAACTAATTTTGATGATAAAAGTCCTGTGAGCAAAAGCCCGACACAAGCATAATTTTTGAACTGTCAATCAACCTCGGTTGGAAAAAGGCTTACTATTGTACTGAATTCTCTACAATTCTATTTTCCCAGTACGGAAAGTACTTATTTTTTTTAAGATAGATCTAAATTTATTCCTTTAGTCAATTGAAAATGAGTCAAATTTGTATGTTTTCAAAAGTTTATTGATAACTTTTATAAAATCCAATGTTTAAATTTTGATGAATTTATAAAGATATTTTTTTTTCTCAAATATTTAAAATATAAAATTTTGTTGTAAAATCGTAAATTATACTAAATAAACGAATACAATACAATACAATACAATACAATACAATACAATACAATACAATACAATACAATACAATACAATACAATACAATACAATACAATACAATACAATTTATTGTTGGCAAAAGACCAAAACTAAAATATTTCTCACCTGAGATGAACGCCCTCACTTCCTTCGAAATTCTAAAAGCATCACCCAAGTGCAAAGTTTGGTTTAAATCTAATGAAATTTATTCTATTAATTCTATTAATTCAATAGAATTCACGCCTGGAAAATTTTCCGTACTATTTGATCATTTTCAGTACTATTTTTTGTCACAGTTCAGTACTATTGACAATAGTCGATTTCATCACTGACAACCACATGCACGAAACGCATTTATTTCGATAATTTTGTCTCAGGGAAGTTAGGTGAACTAATTTTGTTTGTTTAAGTACTGTGTGCTCTGTTCTGACACAAGCATCATTTTTTGTAATGTCAGGCGCATGCGCAAGAAGCTTTTATTTCGATGAGTTTGTCTCAGGGAAGTTTATGTCAGATAATTTTGTAGTGAACATGGTCTACCTTGACTTCCCATAGTAAGCTATAGATTTACACGACAGGTATTTATTTCGCCCGGAAAACTCATTATTTCTGTTAAAAGCTGCTGCTGCTAGATACATTTATCAATACGGTGACCACGTTATATTTTCTGGTTAAATAATTTTAACGTGAAGAAATTGTACAACGTATTTTTTTTTTTCTATAAATATTATTGAAATAATAGGAATAGGTACATACATAATTATCCAACGCTTTGGTGCGTCAATTTCAATACAAAAAAAAGAAATGTATGTTATATAGGTATGTATGTATGCATGGTAAAATAATATTTTATTTGTAAAATGTAAAACAATATAGAAACCTTTGTTCTAAAAATAACATCATTGAGGAAAAAAGCGTTTTTCGAGGAAAAAAGTTAAATGATAAAATAATATTGATTCTCTTGTACAATGGAAAACAATTATTTATTTTATGTTTATCTTTAAAATAATAGTAAAGGTACATGATATTAAATGAAAAATCCCATACAAAAATACAACATAATTATACAGGGTGATCGGTATAAGATCCACCAAACTGCTGGAGCGAGTAGGTTGGGTTAAGACAAGAAATAAATCGTATGGGAGGGGGGGTGTATTTCCCCCCGTTTAGGCAGGAGGGGCAATTTTCTAAAAAAATGACTTAAAACAGAAAAAAAAATATTTAAAAGCAACGGTACAATTTAAAATGCCATCCTATATTTTTTTGAAAAGCCAAAAATCTTTTCTTTGATTTTCATTTTAAATTAAGTTGGCTTTCAACATTCAACTACAGACGATGCAACACCAGGAATCAAGTCAGAATATGTCAAAAGTTAATCAGACTCATACACCCCAAGCTTGAAGGTCGCTACTTATTTATCAGGTTATGTAGAAAATAAAATAAAATCACTTGCAAACAAAAAGCAGATGGTCACCTTATTAGTTTTAGCTATCAGGAAGCCTCAACGAAGTTCTTTGGAAGCAATTTTCGGTTTCAAGTAGTTCCGATTTGATACTTAGTTAGAATATAGTAGATTGGCGCGATGTATAAGGCACCTTGCTCTTAACCAGAACATCCTGGGTTCAAATCCCAAAAAATCCATCAAGTAAGTAAAATGTTTTTCCATTATTAATAATTATTGTACATTTAATTTCAGTAGTAAGTCTTGACTTGGACGACAAAAATAGAAGAAAACAAAGAAATAAAAATTGGCATAAAAAAGAATTCATTTTTTTTATATAGTGCTTCGAATAAGCTTTTACAAGACTTGTATGAGGCCTTTCAAGTGTTATAAAATGTCTTATTTTTGAATGCAATAACCTGTGGCACCAAGTCTTTATTAACTTATGAAGGCTAATAGCCTGCATCAAAGACTTGTAAACAATTTTTCTAAGAAAGCTGTAACCTACCACATTTGTTTTTCTGAATGTTATTTATTTCTATTAGACTCTTTGGAAAGATATTTGGTATCTCCCATCAACCTGTACATGATTGCTCAAAGGTCTTCCCAGCTTCTCAGGTGGGCCAAATGCATTCCTGTAAGGCCTTATACAAGCATTTTTGCTGAAGTGAAAAAAACTTCGATAGACCCTTATAAAAGTTAAATTGTTAGTTGGGCATCCCAGTCAAGCTTCAATTCCCATAGTTTCTGGAGAAATATTTTTGCAACGACGACCACTGGAGCCATGATCCCCAGTGGATCAAATAAATGTGCGATGTCGGAATATGCAGATCGTTTGGTAACTCGAACCTTGTCAACCCAAGATGTCTTGACACAGAGTTGATCAGACTTCGGCATCCACGTAAGTCCTACTGTTTTGATGTGTTCATCAATGTTGCTGCTGAAGTCAAGCTCCGTTTCCCTGTCCTCGAGCGGAATGCCTTTCAGGAGAGATACATGATTAGCGCACCACTTCCTTAACTTGAAACCACTTCTTTGCAAAATTGTTTGCAGTTCTGATTGTGTTGTCAGTAACTCGGCAATTTTGTCAGAGCCAGTTAATACGTCATCCACGTAAAAATCTCGTAGCAGGGCCATTGATCCCAATGGAAATCGTTCCTTGTTTTCTTGGGCCAATGTCTGCAGGCATTTTGTGGCTAAGTATGATGCAGAGGTGGTGCCGTAGGTAACTGTCTGCAGCTTAAAACACTTTACGGCATCATTTGGACTGCTTCTCCACCAAACCAGCTGGAACTTCCGATCCTCTTCGTTTATGAGCACCTGTCGGTACATCTTCTCGATATCTGCAGTAAACACATATCTTGGCATGCGGAATCGTATCAGGATTGAGAATACATCGTCTTGAATTGTCGGACCAGTGGAAAGAACATCATTAAGTGACAAGTTTGTGGATGTTTTAGCTGAGGCATCAAATACCACTCGTAGCTTAGTAGTGCTGCTGTCAGGTTTTTGAATGCAATGATGTGGCAAGAAATAATATGGTTTAGTAATTGTATGAAGCGCCACTTCTTGCATATGACCCAATTGCTGATATTCTTCCATGAACTGCCTGTAAAGCCTTTTAAGCTCCGGTGAATTCGCAAGCCTCCGCTCAAGCGCAATAAATCTTCGGAACGCAATGTCCTTTGATTCTCCCAAGCAAGTGGGTGCCTCTTTGAAGGGTAACCGAACAACAAAGCGACCATTGGCGTCTCTTGTTGTAGTTTGAACGAAGTGTGTTTCACTGCGTTTCTCGGCTTGAGTGAAATTATCTGTGGCTGAAGTTGCCTCTTCTAGTCGCCAAAACCTCTCAATCTGTTGATCAAGAGCCTCATCGGCTGTGCAAATTCCGCAAGCTGCCACCATAGGATTGTAACTGGGGGTTGATACCTTGCCTACTACAATCCATCCAAATACGGTATTTTGCAGGGTTGGAAGATCATCTCCTATGCTTATTTGCCCAACAACCAAAGTTGAATAGAAGATTTCAGCACCGATGAGCAAATCTATCGGTCCTGGCCGATCGAATTGTGAATCAGCCAAAACAATATTATTTGGAATATTCCAAGTTGATGTAATGATGGGCCGTGATGGCTGTGGTGAAATAATTTTTGGAAGAATATGTGCTTCCACTCGGGTAGAGAATCCGTTGATTTTTGAGTTTATTTCAACGTTAATTCTTCGATGGGACGCCTGCTTGCTTTGGCCGATACCTTCCACCAATAGCGTTTCATAAGTCTCCCTCAGACCTAATGATTTCGCCAGCTTCTCGGTTATAAGATTGACTTGTGATCCAGAATCTAATAACGCTCGACAGGTTATTTGTTTTCCTGTCTGACTTTTTATGTGAACAGTGGCTGTGCCAAGTATCACGCTTGTAGATTTGTGTAGTTTTTTAACGACACTGGGACTGGTCCCCGCTGCTGAAGTGCAAAGGCTTGCTGAATCTGCCGTGGACACTGTTTTGCCTGGTAATGCTGCCATCTTCGAATTTTTGGACGACCTTGTTGCCTCATCAAAATGAAGAAGTGTGTTGTGTTTCTTTTTACATTTTATGCAACCTCTGGAGGAACAATTATTTGCAAAATGTCCTGCTCTAAGGCAGTTTGTGCAGTGCTTTGATTTTCGCACTAGGCTTGAGCGCTTTGATGGGCTTAGTTGCAAGAATTTGTCACAGGAGTATAACTGGTGATTGCCCTTGCAGGAGGCGCATTCAGATCCTGTTGCTACTAAGGTTGTATACGCCTTATCGGGTCTTGTGCGTTGCCGTTGGTCCTCTGAACCTCTTTTTGAGCTTGTCCCCAGCGCTTCTAGGGATTGAAACCGCATCTCTAAGAATGACATGAACTCATTCAAAGATGGTAATGCCTTTGGTTGCTTAAGCGACTGCTCCCAAAGCGTAAGTGTATTTCTATCAAGCTTCTTGATCAACACGCACATCAGAAGAGGGTCCCAATTGGCAGTGTCTATGCCTAAACCCTTCAAACTGAGCATGCACTCTTGTGTGGTGTCATGCAAGACCTTTATTGCCTTCGCGCCTTCACTCTGGATGGCAGGTTGCATTAGTAATCTCTGTACATGTGCTGTTACCAGTAGCCTAGGGTTGTCATATCGATCCTTGACTACTTGCCATGCCGCAGTGTAGTTGTCATCAGATGTCGTAAAGTGCCCTATCAGGCTCTCTGCCTCACCTGTCAAAGTCGTCTTTAGGTAAAACAGTTTTTGACAGTTGGCTATGTCTTGCTTATGTACCAATTCAGTGAAAAGATCACTACTGCTTCCATTTCGTGTAATCCCCATCCAATTTGGGCAAGGTTACCTTGGGTAACTTGAGGGCTTGCCTTGATGTGCTTGCTAAAGGAAGGTTCAAAGCTGGATTGGATAACAATGGGCTCTGGGCGGTCCATTGTTCAATTCTGGTGGTTAGGGAAATCACGAATTCTTGGACATCGCCTTCCAAGTTGTAGAATTCATCCAAGTTATATCCATCTCGTCTTGGATCTTCTGACAGCTCATAAATTAAACGATGGGTTTCATAAAGTTCCAGTTCCACAGTGTTCCAGTTTCACAAAGTTCCAGTTCCGCAGTGTTCCAGTTTCATAAAGTTCCAGTTCCGCAGTGTTCCAGTTTCATAAAGTTCCAGTTCCGCAGTGTTCCAGTTTCATAAAGTTCCAGTTCCGCAGTGTTCCAGTTAAATAAAGTTCCAGTTCCGCAGTGTTCCAGTTTCACAAGGTTCCAGTTCCGCAGTGTTCCAGTCTCATATAGTTCCAGTTCAGCAGTGTTCCAGTTTTGCAGCGTTTTCTCATCGGATATGTATATCACGTCGGGGTCACCAAATGTTGAGTCGGAACTGTTTTGAACCGACTGGCTGGACAGGGTACATAAACCTTGACCAAACCGTGGAACATACAAAAGGTTCTTGTACCTTTGTATGGTTGTTAAATTATTGCGATGTTACTGTTCAGAAGTATTATTGCCCCTTACCACTGGTGGGGGGAAGCAATAATATAATATAATCACACTCGACAACCTTTTGATCAGAAATGATAAAATTTTATTAGCTTACAATACTATTTATACAATAATTATGCTTACTTAGCTAAATTTACAAATACCTAAAATATACAAAAATACTATGATACAGAAATGCAAAAATGTAACATAATACATTAACGCTGTCGCTGTCTGTCTGAAAGCAGAAAACTGCTGACTATCATGGGAACTATAAATTGAAAATAAAGCATACAGAGAAGCTGTTGCTGTCGTTAATTATATTATTGTTATAGGGTATACATTGTTGGCATATCATAATCTGATGGATTACAATATACATTCATAAAACAATAATTAATAGAAAGGCTTATTCATTTGAATTTATATTTTTTTTATAATTATCGACGAGTTAATGCAGCGAATAGATGGACAAAACAAACCTAATCATTTTCTGATAGGCGAATGTTAGTTACTTCTAAAAGGCAAGTGGGTACGTAATTCATGAGTGTAAACTTAGCGGATCAAAAATCACCGATCGAAAAATTATTAATTGGGTAATTAGCCCTTAATTAGTTGTGATAATTTCGAATTTGTCGTTCGATGTTTTCTATGTTTTTTTTGTTTGTTTGCAAAACTGTGAATTTGGTGTCAACTTAACGAAGCAGCCTCTGAAAAGCGTATAAAAACTTCTTATTGTGAATGTTTAACTGCCCTATAATTAGCCCTTAATTAGTCGTGAATTTGTTGTGCTAGTTTTGAATTTATCGCTCGGTGTTTTCTATGTTTTTTTTCGCAAAATTATCAAATTGGTCTCAAATAACAGAGGAACGTTAGGAAAAGAGTTAAAATCTTCTTATATTGATTAAGTTTTTTCTTACTAATTTGCCTTTAGTCAGTCCTGAATTAGTTATGAAAATTTAAATTTTGTCATGCGATGTTTTTTGTGTTTTTTTTTTTTTTTTTTTTAATTACATTCATTTAAAGTTCGGGAAGTACTCGTTGAAAAGGGGTTAAAACCTGTGCAATCGAAATAATTATTGCTGTTAGCAGTGGTGCAATGTTTAATATAATATCTCCTAAAATAAAAAAAACACATAGAAAACATCGCACGACAAAATTGAAACTGTCACAATCAATTTAGCACCGCTAAACGGAAAATCAATAAACAATAAGCCATTCAAAATAAGAAGTGTTGACCCCTTTTCCAGGGTTCTTGATACTTGATACCAATTTGACAATCTTGCAAAAAAAAACATAGAAACCATGGCACGACAAAATTAAAACATCACAACTAATTCAGGACTGATGAATGGCAACAAACCATTCAATATAAGAAGGTTATACCCCTTTTCTAGAGGCTGCTTCGCTAAGTTGACACCAATTTCACATTTTTGCAAAAAAGAAAAAAAAAATAGAGCGACAAATTCAAAATTGTCTCAACTAACTCACGACTAATTAACGGCTAATTATAGAGTAGTAAAACATTCACAATAAGAAGTTTATATACGTTTTCCAGAGGCTGTTTCGCCAAGTTGACACGAGGTTAGCAAAACAGCAAAAAAAACCTAAAAACATTGCACGACAAAATTAAAATTGTCACAGCTAATTCAGAACTGCTGAACGGCAGAATAGTTTATTAAGCAATAAGTTATTCGCTATAAGACGTTTTTACCCCTTTTTGAGGCGCTCCTTTTAATTTAATTTATAATTTATAAAACATAGAAAACATTGAACGAAAAATTCGAAATTATCACAACTAATTCACGACTAAATAACGGCTAATCATCCAATCAATAATTTTTCGATCGGTGAATGCTAGCTTAGAATCGTTCTAGCCAGACCACGAACTTGCCCTGGTACTGGGTCCTAACTAAAAGTTAATACCTGAACATTTCTTCACATCCCTAGTACCTGATCAAAGTTCACAAAGCGGTACTAGGAACTAAATATGTCTAAAACTGGTCTAATGCTGATTTTGGGATTTTAAAAATTATTTTGATTTTATTTAAATTTTAGATCAGTTTTTGTGAAGTTTTCATACATTTTTAACAGAATTTGACTGTCTTTGATTTATTTTTTCAACCCAATTCTAAATATTCCCCGGGAAAAAACTCCCCGGGAGACGCATTCTTTCGGGTGTAAAATACTCCGATTCCGAATTCCCCGGTTAAATTTTGTTTACCCTCGATAGTGGGAATGAGAGTTCTGAATGAAACAAACATCTTTTTTCAGTATTTGACACCTAAATCTAATTGTAGAAGAAAAATAATTTATTCCCGCGGAAACATTTCCTCGGGAATTTTCATTTAGAATTGGGCTGTTTATGTTTTCTGTTCACCAAATTGTTAAATAAATAAAATACATTTACGTGTGTTGCATTGAATTTTTTTCTTATTCAAAATGTATGAATATCTTGATAATGATTTCTCCAAAATTTCGACTTTTCGTTTCGTAGTGAATTATTAAGTTTGCGTGCTCGCGTATAACCACGGACACGGACCTACTAATGGGATTACCAAATTCGCCGGCTTCAAAATGTGTGCGTTTTTTCCGCCAAAGATATTTTCCGATTACTTAAAGGGTCAAGGAATGGGTAAAATGCATAAGAAAATGTTGGTGGCTTTTATTCAAATGTCGCAATTATGCCATGCAAAACCTTTGCTTGCCAATATTTTCATAAAATCGGCAACCGCTATATGCATCGAACTTTTTGACTATTTTTAAAAAGTTGAAAATCTAAAAACCAATAAAATAAGAAAAAAAAACCCCTATACTATTTATTAAAAAAAAAAGCAATGGGTCAAGAAGTTATCAAAGCTGAGCAATGTCTCTCGGAGCGAAATTCTTCTTCATCGTTTTCGAAATCGCGAAACAAATTTTCACCACTAAAAACTTAATCCATTTTCTACACAAGAACATCACCGATTACACAAAATTGGAAAAAAAAAATTGCAATCAATATTAACAATGTTAACAAAAAACAAAACGCACTTATTACCTATTTCTTCAGAACAACAGGCAGCAAGAAATGGTCAAACCAAATGAAATTAATATTACTCTGATTTTAGTATTTACCTGCTAGACTGTCGATTTCGAGGTCCTTGCTTAAATCAAGTCCTAACTCGTACCCGGTACTAATTTGACAGAACTAGGGCTTAGTACTTATGTTAAGAAATGAGTTGATACCGATTTGAGTACTAACTTTGGGACTAGCACCGGTACTAGTATTAGGTTTTTGTGAAGAAATTTGTTTTAAGGCTTTTGATCAACTCTCTCATTAAATCATCTTGTTTAAATACAAAATGTTTGAGTTCCCCCAGGGTTCATCTCTTAAATTTCGTCATATCTCGAAAATAGAAACGAAACTCTATAAATCGGGAGTTCCTCAGGGGAGCCACTTAGGGCCTCTTCTTTTTACCTTAGCTATTAATGATGTATCCCTCTGTTCTGTTACTTTATAGTGAAATTTTAATTTTTGCGGTTGATATGAAAATTCTTAAAAGCATTAAATCTGCAAATTAACGTTTACAAAAGGCTATCAACAATTATGTTATCTGGTGTAGTAAGAACGGTTTAAATCTGAATCCTGTTAAATGACAAGCATTGACTATTTCTAAAAAACAAACTTGTGTGCAGCTAGCAAAAATGCTAGTGTAGTGACCTTCGGTAGCGCCGCGCGGAGTGCACTTGGCCCGGAGAGACTGCTCGCAGTGAGGCAAACAGTTTTTCAAATAAAATTGAACATACATAGCTGTGAAAAAAAACTGCCAGACTCTTTTATAGGTATTCATTATCACAACACGACTCTTCTTCATTTTTGCACATTGGTTATAAGTACACCCAGTCCGAAATTTTCTGCTTACTCTTAGACGTCAGACTATTGATTTGATATTCAAATACATTTTTCTTTATGAAAATAATATTCAAAAATACCTTCCTCTGCCCACGTCTCTCATTGTGTACGAGTTATTATAATGACTGATTCGTCCTTCGATGCTTAACTCAACTTCGAGGTCAAGAAATATATTTTCATTCAAGTCATGCTCTTTCTTTGGGAATGATAAATAGAACCCCCTTGATGTTTATTCCTTGGAGATTTTCTTTGCAAAGGATATTAGACATCATAAATATTATACGAATGAATTATTGATAAAAAAAAAACGTATCTATAATTTTTGTTTGTTTTTTTTTTTCTTTTACCTCCTTTTGTTCAAAACAAACTATTTCTCTTGCGAGCCAAAAAAAATCAATTTTCCACTCCATTCAACTTGATCTTGATGGCTGATGATGTTGAAGGCTAAAGCTGGGTATGCCGTATTCTACCATAACCATAATCATCATTTCTGTAATTCATGCTCTGCTCATCCCTTTTTTGCTATCTATATTTGCAAATCAAAATTATATTATTGAAGACGCCGCTCCGGATAAACAAAACAAACTTTTCACACAAACTTCTTGGCCTGAAAGAGGCAGTCAACATCATGGAATTCTTTGGAAGAACCTCCTTAATGAAATTACACGTCATATTTTCTGAATTTAGATTTAACGTTGGGATGCTTTACTGCTTATATAAGTTATAACATTATAATACATCATATAATAAGGTATAACGGTAAGTAAACGTTAAGGAGGATGATAAAATGAGAACATCGTTTCGTTTATCGCTTTTTTTGGGTCTTTTTTTGTTTTAGGTTTTTAAGTAGATTGAGGAATGATTTTCATGAAAAGTAATGTAATTGAAGCATCAAGAGTTTAACCGAAATTTGAAATTTATTCTTTGAATGTAAACAAAAAATTGGTCATAATGTAACTGCTCATGGAAAACCAGAGCTCAGCAATTTATCACAACTATCAACTATTATACTGTGTGCATGTTATCAACAGGAGTGAGTGGACCTACAATTTTCTGCCGAACGGCGGGTTACTTTCTCATGGCAAGAGACTAAGGGCCATTTTGTTCACTATTGACTAACTTGAGGCAAACTCTCAAATCAATTCTAGATATTACAGAAATCTCAAAAATGTGTATTCTTTTGGGGTTTTGCGACAGTCTATTCGGAAAATGTCTATTTGACAAATAAAGTCGATCAAAATTCTTGATAGAACCAAAATGTATTTCAAATAGAAAAAAAATATAAAATATTCAATACAATATATTAAAAGTCAAATAGAACAAATATTAGTTGGTTAAAGTTGAACCTTTCGAAGAAGTGAACCCCGAGGTATTTAGCACTTTGTTTGGGTTTGATAACTGAGTTATCAGGGAGAGTCAGGGAGAGGTTTTTGCATTTTGTGGCCAAGCCATTATGCGAAGGATTTTTGAAGCAGATCAGCTCAGTTTTAGCCCATTGGAGGTAATATTCCCAGAGTCTAAGGACATGTTCCCTAACTGTACGGAGGGCTATGTCTGGGCTAATGGATGAAGTCGTCAGCAAATAGGGGGGTTTTTGTCATTGGTAAGTTTGTTGGTTGGTCAGAGGTATAAAGGTTGAAGAGGTCAGGCCCAAGGCGGGATCCTTGGGCTACTTCAGCGGAAATGTTTTTAAGTGCTGATTCAGTATTTTCCACACGCACGTAAAACTTACCGCTAGTGAGAAAACTGTGAATAATGTGGATAAGATGTCTAGGCAAGTGAATATAGACTTCAGCTTGAAAACTAGACCATTTATCGAGACAGTGTCGAATGCTTTTTGAATATCAAGTAGACAAGCTACGGTGGTCTCTTTTTTGTTAAGAGCCAGCATTGTATCAGCGTGAAGCTTCAATAACGGGTCGAAGGTGGAGTGGGATGCTTTGAATCCAAATTGGTTATGCTGCACTATCCCCATTGAAGAGCATAGTGAGCGAAGTTTAGTGAGGATAAGCATTTCAAGGAGTTTGCTTAGGTTTGGAAGGAGGGAGATTGGTCGGAAATTGTTTATACAATTCTTTGGTATTGGGAATATCTCACCTTTTTTTCATTTGTTAGGAAAATAGCTGTTGTTAATACAGTTATTAAGGAGAATTGTTAGAAATATGATTGCGGTCGGGGGAAGTTGTTTAATAACAAAATTGTAGGCTTTGTCAGGTCTGGAAGATTTTTTGGAGTTGCCGCATTGGATTGAACCGCACAGGTCGAGTGGGTCTGTGAAGATATCATTGGCGGTCATGCAGACTGATGAATTTTCTTCAGAAAAGTTATTAAGGTGGTTGGGGTTCTAGGATATCAGTCCTTTAACTTCGCTGTTAACATTCGAGAAGAAGTCAGGGAACTCATTCCGTAAAACGATTATCACCCGAGGATAACGTTTCGACGATAGTCCTACTACACGTAACCCTAAAAATGCATATCGTCTGGACAGTCACGTTTTGACGATCAAATATTTGCTTCACGTAAGTCGATTATCATCAAAACGCTTTTTTTTGTTTTCATGATTGTATGTAAGTTTGTACGCGACTGTAGTTAAATGAGTGAAATAATTTACTTATTTTGCAAAATGGCAACAAACATTTGAGAAAAATACAAATTATATGAAAATAAAAAAAAAAAAAAAACGTTTCGCCAGCAGGGATCGAACGCCGAACCTTTCGGTTAAGAAGCAAGTACATATTCCATTGCGCCACCATCTAATGCAAATTTCTGCCGATTTCTTGGGCTTACAAACAAACCGTGCAATAAAGAACTTCGTTCTAATAACGCAAATTGTTATTATGACATTTCAATGATGGTTTGACAATCTCTGGAAAAAAGATTAACGAGGAGACAGTGTTTGAATTACGTGAAGAAAATTATTGACGATCACGTCAGCGATAATCGTTTTGATGATTATCGTTTTGAAAATTACGGAATGGCCCCCCAGGTAAGTGGAGGAGGAGGTTTGGTTAGAAATAGCTTTCGAAAAAGTCAGCAAAGGCATTGCATTTGTCTCCGTCAGTCACGAGGAAGTCGTCGTTGTGTTGCAGTTGACCAAGTATAGGAGATTTCTTTCCTACAATTTGGTTAATTTGCTTGAAGGTGTTAGGTCTGGGTTTTGTCTTTTCCAGAATCGGGAGTCGATAAATATTTTAGTATTTTGGTCTATGAGGGTATTAATATACTTGAGTTGTGAGAAAACACTCTGGTACTTATTTCCGTGGGTATTTATGGTACGGTGAAAAATTCTCTGGAGACTTTTTCGAAGTTTTTGCCTATGCTTATACATATTTTATATGTGCTCGGGAAGGTCTTTGTATTTTGATTTGAAGTTTCGAGGTTGGGCTTGTTCTGCAATTGTATCAGTGATAGAGATTTCTATGGTTTCGATTGCAGAATCGATTTCTTGATTGCTCAAGTTGGTTCCGTAGCATTTTCCGTTAAGGAGCTTTGAAGTACTTCCCAATAGATTTTTTTTGTAATTTATATACTCTTGCCGGGGATTAGCAAGAATGTTAAAATTTGTCCGAAGCCGAATAAATAGTTTTATTGTTAGATGATCAGAATCTGACACAATTGCATAACAAGCGAAATTTTAAGTGTAGGAATTCTACAAATAAGACCTGGGGAGCACATATAAAAGTCAAGAGTCGAAGGAGTTCGAGGGAAAGTAGGAATAGGTTGAGATATAATCTCAAAAGAGTGATTGTGGGAATTAGCGCAGAGCCAGTCAGAGATAGCTACTCCTTGGGGAGTGCTTAAAGAATTCAACCATAATTGATGGGGTGCGTTGAAATCGCCGTCGATTATGAATGGAGTGTAATTTTGACAAAATGCGTTAAGCGTTAAATTAAAGTCGTGTTTTTATGTCAGTTTGGGATGCAGAGTAATAATTGTATAAGGGTATCAGAAGGATATTCTCATTATTTTCGAGTGAAATGACTACACAGTTTACTTCAAACGTAACCAAACCTCGGACAATGACCTATTGGCACTGAAATGTTGGTCTTACCAGTACGGCAGTGCCAGTTTTGCCAAGATCTTTGTCTGTGCAGAAAAGAGTGTACTTATTAAAGTATTTAAGTAATAGAATAATTTATTTTCAGAGAGTAAAACGGCATCGGGTAGAAACGGTCCACCATAGGTGACGCCCATCACAAATGGAGAAGAGAACAATCTCAACGAACTGAAAGCAGCGGTCAGGAATTTGATGGAAAAAATTAATTTGGGCGCGAAACTGTTTTGTTGTTTTTCTAGTCCTGAGGAAAAAGTTTCTATTATTACGTCAAAATATTTTTTATTAAAACAAAATTATTTATTACGAAATTCCGACAACTATAGGCTTGTTCAGGAAAATGAGATATCAGAGTTGGAAATTAGAGCATTTTGAGTTACATGAACAGGAAAATTGAGGAAAAAATTCCACTTGCTAATAATATTTGACGGAGCGAAGTCTCAGAGATCTCATTTACCTGAAAATGCCTTTTCGTGTACTTTCCAACATACAGACAGAATTAATTTTGTATTTGTTTCCACGTTTTACTGATCCTCTATCCTAACTAACAGGTAAGGTACGGCGTTTTATTGGTAATCCATAGCAGGCGAAAAATACAAGTTCCACTAAAACCCTAACTGCCATATTATTCACTCGTTTAATTTAGATTTAAACTTAAATCCAGATGAATTTACATTGAATTTGTATGATTTACATCCAGATTTAAGTTTTAATCTGGATGTATTGAGTGAATAATATGGCCGTAAGACTTGACTTTATTCACTTGATCAAAGGTTTAACTGCATTCAAGACTTTTGCAAAAAAGTGAAAAACAAAAACGTGTTTTAAAGATGTCCGTGCGAAAAAAATTATTTTTGATCTGTAAATAGCAAATTAAACACAATTTTCGTACTAAAGCTTTTTTGAATAAACAGGCATCTCTAGCGCATGATTTTGTTTTTCACTTTTCCAATTATTGCAAAACGTCTGGGATGTAGTGAAGCTATAAAAAAGAAAAGTGAAACACAAAAATATTCGCTGGGGATTCCAGTGTGCTGCCTGGGAAAAAACGCATGAAAATTGTGTTTGATATGTCATATCGGATAATTTTGGCAAATGAAAAACAATGTTCCCGCATACAAGCATCTGGATATTATGTTTTCGTTTTTCAATTTTCCACTTTTCGCCACTTTATTGCAAAAAGTCGTGAGGGTAGGTGTAGTTAAGGCCTAAAAATAAATAAATAAATTTGGTGACAAAAGGCTCATGAAGAACCAGGGCCTAGCGACTTACAACTCTCAACCATTCCTGTATGTGTGTCTGCCGGAATGGAGGGGACCTACAGTTTATTGCCGAATCTGAACGGCTAAGATGAGCTGCACCTTTCTATGACAAGAAATACTCTTGGAGGATTTGTCACTTTCTCGCAAAAGGTAGTAGCTCCGAAAAAAACTTAAGGTGGAAGCGGCTGGTATTTAATTCCAGACCTCTGGCATGACAGTCCAACGCACTAACCATTACGCCACGGGCTACTACATAGTAGTTCAGCCTTATTTAAAATTATGTACATTTTTGTTTCTGTGTTCGCAAAGTGTTCTTGTCGCCAAGGCATAATTTTATGTATTGATTATCGATAGCGGAAAATGCTAATCGCCTCCAGCTAGGGGGCACGGAGCTGGAGGCGATTAGTATTTTCCCCCACAGCCAAATTCTAGATCCCCTACTGCCTGCTACTCAGCTTAAAGAAAAATAGTTTAACATTCATAACAAAAAATTGTTTTAGAACATTTTAGTCAGTTATTTAATTCCTCAATTATTGTATTCATTAAGCTAAATTATAAAATTATAATTTAAAATTTAATGCCAAAGTATGACCCAGGCCAGATATTTATTTTTATTAAAATTCTCCCTAAACTCTGCCAGTTCTTCTCGAAGGAATTTGCGAATACAATTCAAAAACGAACTTTCTAACATTTAAATTGACTTTAAAAATCATGGTTGACAAAAAGCAGAAATTTCCTAATCGCATACTAAAATGGAGTTAGTTTTCCCTCAGAGACTATTACATTGACTTTAATTGCAAAATCATTTTCCAATGGTAATATTGTTGTTGGCCAAAATGGCAATTTTGTATTTGAAAAAAAAAATAATAATAATAAACTTGAGTATACTCACCACAATTATTTTATAAATCTAAAACCTAACCGCTTTACTACGGCAGTTATGCCCGACCGATGCCGACATTACATTTTCAGTTACAGTTCCGTGCCATTTACTTTGCTTAATACTTTAATAGATATTTTCATGGAAGAAGTGTATAAGTAGTATATTCCTTTTCTATACAAGCACCCAAACAACTACATTTTCTCAGCATTTAAAATGGCTGTCGTGAGGTCGTTTTCACAAGAGCTAAACTGGAACAGGATACCAAATAAAAAATGTTATTGTTAATTTTTACGATTATTTCTATTACCTACTTCACAGACTTCACAGAGACTTACTTTCTCCGTGCGCGCTGTTTGCCATTGAAAAATCCCATTTCGTTAACACAAGCATTTTTCTTTAATAGCCCCAGTGGGAAACGGGCATAATCCTGCCGGTCCGAAACCATCCGAGAAAATCGAATCACAGCAAAAACTCGCTATCGGAATATTGGATTCACCCCATTTTGGTGAGGCGAACAAACAAGCTTACACCGACAACGAAAAGGGATTTTCTTCTCGGGATATTCGACTGCCAGCCCAGGACGAGGGTAATATGGACTATGATGTCGATGAGTATGATGAACTCAATTTAAACGATGATGATGGCTTCAGAGGAGTGAAGGACGCTGGATTTTCCGGCCAAAATACACTTCGTGATAAACGACTGAAAAAGCAACCTCCATTGCAGCAGTCCTCTTTGTCTTCATCGAACGTTGCCGATGCGTTGCTGCGGAATGAGAAATTTTTTCGTGAGGCTGAACGACAAGGCGAAGAGGCTCGCATGGAAACGCTTCGAGCTTTCACTAGGAAACATGTTCATGTACAGCCCTTTGGCAGTGATGTTGGCCCATCAGCTCCTGTTGATGGATATGGAGATGGAGCCACAGCGAGAAGTTGGGTTAATGTAGCAAAACCACATGTCGTTGGCATACAAGAGGATTGCATTAGGCCACAGGGAGCATTTGATGCTGATGAAATTGACGATGTTGAAAGTGATGTTGGTGGCAAGGTCGTCGGAAGCATGAGCGATGAGAGAAATGAGCAGGTTCCTCGATTACAGCAGAAAACTTTTTTGTATAAAAATGGACATCGATTCGGTGCCGCATCAGAGATGCAAGGTTTACAACTTAATGGAGCTACACAAAATAGTCGTTCTGGAGTGGTGAGTCTTGTTTTTTTTTTTTTTGTATTATTTTACATTTTGGGCAAATCAAAGCAAAGTAATGTATTTTTTCTTTGTCTAGTCTGTCGGTAAATATTTTCAAACAAGTCCCAATACACATAAAGGATCTACTTCAAGTCAAAAGTTCTCCATAAGGTAAGTTGAAGGTTAAAGATTTTGGAGGTAAAACTTGAAACTTTAGGTATAGACCTTCAGCAAATTAGTTTTTGGTTTTGTTTTTTTATCAAGTCCAATCCAGAGGGAATGCAAAATAATACCGAATTCTTTATAATTTTGTCTACAAGCAAAAGTTTATTAAATTTACATTTTCGCCGGTCTCTATCTTTCTAGACATAGATTCACAGGTCAACAAGGTTTTTGCAACAGAAACCAGTTTATGTTTTTCAGGAGGTTTTATATGTATGCTGAATTCGAATCAATGTTAATCAATTGAAGCGTTTAGAAAATGAAGATACCAAGAGTCATTTTCGAGATTTCGAGTAATCAGCATTTAAAATTTTTTGCCTAGTGTTTTTTTTTTAAATGCTGCTCAGCACCTTCATCTCCTAAACGCTTAATTGTTCATTACCTCAGTTTATCTACGATTTTTTTCATTTATTTATTTGGTCTATAAGTGCAAACTACTTTCTTATACATAAGGGTGTCTAAAAGCAATAATAAAATTCTTAAAAATCCATCTAAAAATCTTTTAAAAAAGAACTTGAAAAAAAAAATTGAAAATTAATTGTTCAAAAACCATCTATTAAAATACTTGATTTAAAGACAAAATTATAGAACGGACTTCAGAAATCAGAAAAGGCTTTGAAATTATACATTTTAAGTGTTGCCCTTGTTTAATATCTTGAGTAATTGTTTTTTGATTGGGTCTCTCCCTAAAAACGACCAACTCTCCAGTACGATTTTTACTTGCGATATATACATACATATGTACATTATGTATGTATGTAGGTACTACTCTGTACATACGTATATGGAAAGTTTTGGATTCGTAAAAAAATCAAACTCGAGATTTTGACCAAACTTGAAATTACGAAAAAAGTTGGTGTCGTAATTCCGTCCGTCCGTCTGTTTGTCTTTATTAATTATTCGTAAAAGACTTAGATTTAAAATAAGATGATATTTTTGGTGATTATGTTCGTCGAGTCTATATTGGTGACTTTCTTAATGGAAGGTATTCTGGTGACTGCCTTGTTGAAGTCGAGGATGATGACTTCTTATTAATCGATACTTCTTCTCATGGGATCTGCTTTGTATATATGTATCTGCAATTCAGCATCAATTCCGGATGCATGATCGTTCTTGTTTAGTCTGGATATGAGATACCTTGTTTTGTTTAGTCTACAAAATATGAGTCTAATTGAAGTGATGTTGTAATTTGAGACGCCTTGATTTGTTTAGTCTGTGAAATGTATGTATAATTAAAGTGATGGTTACTTATGAAACCATCCTAAAGGCTCTGTGATGTCAGCCGCTGTTGCTGTTGTTTTGTTTATAGGGACCTCGACTGTAACTTACCTGCCATATAATTTTCTTAACATTTTTAGAAAATCTCATTTTTTCTCAAAAATTGCTCCACAGATTTTTCCAAAAAAAAATCAATAAATTTTAACTAAGTATGGGCTACCTTCAAGTGTAAATAAAATAAGCTTATTTTGAAAATTATTTTATGGAGACAAATTTAAATAGTATTGTATGTATGTATATCAAATTTTTTTATTTTTTTGGATTTTAAAAAAAAGTTTCAAAATTTTTTCTTGAAAATCATCAAATATTTAAAAAACGACAGGGTTGATTTTTACGAAACTTGGCACTGAGCGGTTATTTAACATATCCTAAAATATTTTAAACAAACTTTTTTCTTAGAGTCAAAATTAACGGTACTTTCAATATAAATTTAAAAAAACGTCACAGAAAATCTAAATTTTTTCAAAAACCGATTCCTATGATTGTTCTGAATACTTATATTAGTACGGTCTATATGATTTATCGAAAACAAACATGCTTATTATAGAATCCGCGGAACTGTATCCGCAGTGAATCACAATGTATTGCTCTCTTTTCTCTTCATTGATTTCACGTAGAAAGAAAAAAGAACAATATACTGCGAATCACTGCGGATCCACTATTGCGGATTCCATAATCGACCTAAAAATTTACAGTTAGCTATTATTAACGGTACCTCTCATAGAACCATTGTTTCTTATTTAGGACTACATATCTCTTTATCTGTATTACCGACGTAAATGGATTTTTTAATAAAAACGCTTCTAAAAATTTGAAATCATACTGCACATCAAAATTTAAAAAAAATAAATTTTGGATTTAAAAAAAAAATAGATGATTTTTTTTGAAAATTCGATATTTCAAAAACGGGTAGATGATTTTTTTCGAAATTTAGTTTTTAATTCAAAATTAATACTAAATACAACGGTACACCGATTTTTTTTTTTCTTAAAAATGTTTACAAAATTTTATATATAAAAACTAATTAAAAAAAAAAAAACGCTCCTAGAATTTTGAATATTTTGTTTTAAAAACTAAGATTGGTTAAAGAAATCAGATAATGAGCTTTTTTTATCTCTCCAAACAATTTAAGAAGATAATTTAAATAATTTTATTTCGAATTATGTTGATTTTTAATAATTTTTCAATTTAAGCTTTAAATTACATGTATAATACTAGTTTAAACTTAAGACTCCCATAAAAAAATTATTTACTTATAATATACTCAATCTTTAAAATTCTATGAAACTTTTACTACAAGAGCAAGTTTGTGCGTTTTATTTATCTTCGTTTCTATAGTATCCATACTTTTTTGCCATTTTCCCTTGAAATATATGTATGTATATAAAAATGAATCCCTTTTTGTGTTCGCACGCGCATAACTCGGCTAATTATCATCTGCTTTGGTTGGGGATTTTTTTGTTAGATTTTTATTGAACCAGATTAATACACAATGGAGCCGAAAATTTGAAAATTTGACCGAAAATTACAAAATTCGAACGGCAAAATCAGAAAATCGGAAACCATTGTTTCTTCCAAATCTTGGAATTTCAAACTTTCTTAATTAGTTTTTTTTTTCGTACGTGCATAACTCGGCTAAATATCATCCAAATTGGATGGAGATTTTTTTCTTGTATTTGTATTAAACCAGATAAACACACTACGGAGATAAAAATTTGAAAATTAGGCCAGAAATGTCGGAAAGTCATGGTAACAATAAATTGCATACTTTCTGAACTGATTCTATTAAAAATAGATTATTCAATAGACTAATTTATTCTGTTGTTATCTTAGCGTTAATATTTTTCTATTTGATTATTTCAAATATGTATTCAATAAGGCCAATAGTGCGCGAATTATTGCTGTTTTTTTTTTTTTTTTTTTTTTTTTCAATTTTAAAACAACGAATATATTTTGCATTGAATATTTATTTTTATTAATTATAATAAAAACCATACTTTCTGAATTGGATTTTTGTTTATACGTGCATAATTCTGCTGAACATCAACCGATTACATAGAAAGGGACATTTATAATTTCATAAGTCTTTTTAAAAGAATATAATTTATTTGTTTCTGTTGATGTAGAATTTAGGGTAGTTCTTCTTAAAGGTATTTGTGGTAATAAGAAAAGCTTAATACATATATAAAAATTGTACGACGAATTTGACCTGTTCGTCAGTGACTAAGTATATGTGCTGAAGAAAGTAATACTTTGCTGAGATAAAAACTCTAACTTAACTCTTATTTTAACATAAAATGAACTGTTAAGCTTTGATGTACAGATTTTTAAGTCTAACTAATATATGCTGATAAAAAAGTACGTATACGCCACAGTGACTTCACTAATTCTTAATTTGAATTATTTGTTTTAAAGGGTCTGTGATGTTATACATAGGAACTAAAACCAGGCAAAGAATAATAAAGACGATTCTTTCACCTCCCTCTCTTCTTATATCCACATGTAATAGATTACAAGATCCGAAAAAATTTTTTGATTTTAAGAGTCACAACATATGGTTATTTCCAACTTCACCTAATGGTAAGGCCTCTAGAAGTAGGTTCTCATTTTTTTTTATTTTATATTCTCGTTCGAATACAATTTGAGGAGGTGCCCCTATTTTTTCATATCACCCAGTAACACACAATAAATGTTTATATTTCCAGCTTTTTTGGACCTTATCTATACATGTGGATACAAGAGAGAGAGAGAGAGAGAGAGGTGAAAAAATCCTCTCCATTAATCTTTGCCTGTTTTAAGTATGTATATATGTATACAATTATAGACAGACCCATTAAAATAAATAATAAAATAAGCATTAGCACGGTCACTGTGGCGTATGCGTACTTTTTTATCAGCATAAATTAATTAGTTTTAAAAATCAATACATCACAGCTATATACATACACTGTACAATTATACCGTTCATTTTTGAATAGTAAAGCCCTGTTAATTCAATATAAGTTCTTATGAATATGAGTTACATACATAAATCAGAGCTTGTTTCTTAAAAAAAAAAATCGATTGCGAATCTTTTCTCACTAAAATTTTACTTCTTTCGGCATAAATATATTTTGTCTTTTGGTCATTGTGGAATGGTGTGAAGTTAAGTGAGTTGGTGTGCCAGCATTTAAATTCAGCATCATTTCTTCGTCAAATTTGTCGCACAATTTTTATGTAGGTAGGTACACTAAGCAAAAAATATTAAGAGAACAAAAAGAAATGTCACTTTTTTTTTGTGTTTTTTGAAGAGCTGTATCTGTGTGGAAAGTGGTCGCATTAAGATTATGTTTATGTGTTGAAAAAATTTAGCCAGACATTTTATTTTTTAAAGTTCATTTTCTTTGAAAATGTGAAAATGTTTTTTGGAGTCAATTAAATGTATTGATTCAATATCTTGTTAATTTAGCTTTCATGTCGTCTTTTTTCGTCGCTCCACAATTTTTTTTCAGAAGAATATGGTGCTTTGAATGAAAAATGAAACTTTTTTTTGGTTACCAATATCTCAGCAGAAAATGCCGCCACGGAAAATTTAAGGGCAGTTTTAAAAACAAAAATGATTAAAGTTGTATACAAACAACCAATTAAAGGAACAAATTGTATGGTTCATAATTATTGTGAAATATCCATCAAAACGAAAAAAAATAAGAATTTTTGTCAACTTTTTCCATGCACGCACAAAAAAAAAACCTGTTCAGAGAGTATGGTCTTCACGATGTTCTGGGCAAATTTCCCAACTTTTGTATTTGTATGGTAAAATATGTGTATTTGTATGGTAAAATAAGAATCCAACAAAAAGATCCTCATTGGATATTTTCAATATTTTTATTTTTATATGTCAAGAAAAAACTTTTTTCTGTATACAATAATTTAGTAACGCAGAGTCAACTAAATTGTATTGTTAAATTTCGCATTGTTCTTAATTTTTCTTTCCGTAAGAACTTTCTTACAAAGTAATAGATAACTTGAAAAAAAGATGAATGAAATCGGTGAAGTCGTTCTCAAGTTATAGCGTTACCAATGGAAAAAGGGATCCATTTTTATATTAGTCCAGTCAACGAAGACCTAAAATCATAAAATAAATGAAATAAACCGTGTAGTCTGGGTTATTTTTTTAAGTGGTAGTGGTGACCCTCAGGTCCAACATACCAAAAGTCCCCAGCCCAGGGCCGCGAGCTTAAGCCTGGAGAGGGGGTTAAAGGTCCCCTTTTTTAGTTTTTCGCGAATATTTCGAAAACCAAGGGCTTAACTGAAAAAGTCTGGACCAAGGAATGAAAGTAAATTAAATTTCCTACAAAAAATGTTATATTTATATTTTCGCTTGGAGCAACACTAAGAAAGATGCGGGGTGGAGAAATGTCAAGAAATCTAAAAAATCGGTCATTAGCCTACAAAATTTAGTGTTTCTAGATCAATTTTATCTAGAAATAACAGAAAAAATAAGTATATGTATTCAAAATTATTCCATTGATGATTTGGAAGGGAGTTTATGGGGTTAAAACAGGTGGCGAAGGTTAGAATTTCCTAATTTAATTTATTTGCTACAGTGTTTGCATTCACTATGAAAAATACTGTTTCTTTAAAGGTAAAAAGTATAATGGATTTTTCCAAGTTACTGACCATGACTTTGTAAAATAATTTTCAGACATGTACTAAGAAAAAAATCGTTTAGAATAGGGGGGTCTATGTCCCCTCGTTTATAAGGGAGGGACCATTTTCTAAAGCATTGACGTAATGTGCATTAATAATTATTTAAAATCAATGGAAGTACCTATAATACAACACTATAGGTTTTTGATAATCCAAGGACCTATTCTTTTATTTTGTTGCTAAATTAAGTTTTTTTATTAAACAGGTTATAAAAAAATTGAACTTAAATTTAAAGTTTTGAAAAAAAAAATTTATAATGATTTTATTTTCAAAATTTTTTGTAGCTAAGTGCTAAATTTTAGTTCAGTATTTATAGCCGTTGTTAATTCTGAGTCGAACGCTAAAAACTGTAGGTCTTTCAGTTTTTGAGAAAAACAAAAATTATGAACACTACTACTTTCTTAGAAATTTTTTCTAAAGAACCTTTACCCCCCCTCCTGTCTAAAGCTCGCGGCTCTGGACTGGGGACTTTCAGTATATTATACCTGAGCATCATCCCTAACTTATGAAAAAATAATCCAGACTACATGATTTTTCCTTCGTTGGCAAAGTGACGGTTTTACAAGAGAAATAATTTTCTAAAAAAGTAGTACTTTCCATAATTTTTGATTTTTTCCAAAAGTGAAAGACCTACAGCTATCTAGTTTTTAGCATTTGACTAAGAATTAACAACGGCCATAAATACTGAACTAAAATTTAGCACTTCGTTACAAAAAATTTTGAAAATAAAATCATTGTAAATTTTTTTTTTCAAAACTTTAAATTTAAGTTCAATTTTTTTATAACCTGTTTAATAAAAAAAACTTGTTTTAGCAACAAAATAAAAGAATAGGTCCTTGGATTTTCAAAAACCTATAGTGTTGTATTATATGTACTTCCATTGATTTTAAATAATTATTAATGCACTTTACGTCAATGCTTTAGAAAATGGTCCCTCCCTTATGAACGGGGGGACATAGACCCCCCCTATCATAAACGATTTTTTTCTTAGTACATGTCTGAAAATTATTTAACAAAGTCATGTTCAGTAACTTGGAAAAATCCATTATACTTTTTACCTTTAAAGAAACAGTATTTTTCATAGTGAATGCAAACACTGTAGCAAATAAATTAAATTAGGAAATTCTAACCTTCGCCACGTGTTTTAACCCCATAAACTCCCTTCCAAATCATCAATGGAATAATTTTGAATACATATACTTATTTTTTCTGTTATTTCTAGATAAAATTGATCTAGAAACACTAAATTTTATAGGCTAATGACCGATTTTTTAGATTTCTTGACATTTCTCCACCCCGCATCTTCCTTAGTGTTGCTCCAAGCGAAAATAAAACTATAACATTTTTTGTAGGAAATTTAATTTACTTTCATTCCTTGGTCCAGACTTTTTCAGTTAAGCCCTTGGTTTTCGAAATATTCGCGAAAAACTAAAAAAGGGGACCTTTAACCCCCTCTCCAGGCTTAAGCTCGCGGCCCTGGGCTGGGGACTTTTGGTATGTTGGACCTGAGGGTCACCCCTACCACTTAAAAAAATAACCTAGACTACACGATTTATTTCATTTATTTTTCCTTCGTTGACTGGACTATATACATAGTCTTCAAAATATCAAATATTAAATACAAAATACAGTACAAATACACTGAATTCGCAACAGTTTACCCTTTAACCCTATTTCGGGCTTAATATCAAGTACAGATATTTTTTTTTTTAGCCGCACTATACGAATGTTGAATGCTCTACCTAACCTATCTCTGTTTTCCTTCCCAACATTCCCAAATTTTAAACCAGTATATAATGTTCACGAAGGGTCATAATCTCTTAAATACCGACATAAAATAAACCAATACTGTATGGTATAATTCACACAACATGTACCAGTATACCTACCTCTACTTCATATAAAACAAACAAAACAAAAGAAATCGATTTCCCAAAAAAAAAAAATTCCTTTTTTGTTTTCTCCCAGCAATCCAAATCGAGTAGAAGCAAGTGCAGTTCCTTTGGCTTCTTTGAAATCGGTTCCAGAAAGTCACGATTCGGGGCAAAAACTACAACAGCTACTTCCCCAGAAGCCCGACGACACCGAAGACCTTTCACCAAAAAGAAAAGTATATCAACAAAAAAATATATATCGTTTAGAAATCAATATAATTGAACATCCCCGCTCACTATATCCGTTTTGTAATTTTCTTTCATACATTCGCATGTCCTTTGGCAAACATCACATGTATGGGTGGTTGGTTGGTTGGTGTGCTTCCTGTAGTTTCCATTCACTGAAAGCAAAGACTCCCCCATCGATACTCAACGATTCGATGCCAGTAGCAACGATGATGGTGATGATGCTAGCAATGAAGACTACGACAAAATAGACGCTTCTGTTCGCGACTCCTCCGTAATCGAATCGAAGAACAATATTACTACGACAACGACGGCGACGGATCCTGATGATATCGAAACTGTGGCTGGTGGAATGGGTGATGGATTCTATTGGAACACCCTGAATTATCCTAGTAGCAGCAATGTCAACTCCAAACACAGAGAACTCGGTGCATTTGACAGAGGCAAATTCCATGAATCCTTAGATCAAAATGTGCCCGGGAAATTGAGCAATAATACTAAACCAAATGGTGGCGTTAGGAATGGCAACAAAGAGTTTGGCAGAGCTGTCAGAATCCATAAGAAAAGAAACTACAATGACCGCCAAACTGCCGTCGCACGCAGAACTCCATCTAAGATGAATTCCAACGATAAGGACGCAGCATCACCAAAGCATCCCATTAAGGGGGCTGGGAGCAAGACAAGGCGTGAAAAGTTTCCCGATAAATCAGCCATGACCAGAAATAGAATGAAGATTCGAAGCAGTAGTGACGGCGGTGGTGGTGGTGCTGGATCTGGTGTTGGAGGAAGCGGTGGAGTTGTTGAGACTTCTGGCATGTACACAGCCAAGGACGGTGTTGTTCCGGCATTTCCACTAAATGGATACCCGGGTGAGTCTTTTTTTTTTTATTTTCTTGTAAATAACCTAAAAGAAAGAAACTTCAATTAAAAATATTTATCAAAGACTTCATTTCGATGTTGGCTAAATTTATTATCCTTTTTGTTGATGGTGCGTTTGTTTTGACTAAAATATATTTTTTTTTTTAAATTCTCCCATAGGGATATTATTGTAATTTTTTATAATTTTTTTGTGTTTTTTTTGGGTTCGTATTATTTATACAATCGATGTGGTACTTTGATTAATGATTTTTATCGAATTTTGTTCTGAATTTTCAACTCGCCACCCTTAGGCTATATTGGTAGAACTTTAAGTTAGATACGAACCAGAGGGATGTAAGAGAGGCGGCTAGAGATCGGAGTCGGAGAACGCGTTCTGGAATTGAATAAATTGGCCTGTCATACTTTTGTTCGAATTAATCGACTACATATCGATTTCGTTATTTTTTTTTTTTTGGTTTTTCATTTAAGTTTAACTGGGTCAGAGCTCAGAGTAAATATATTGGGTTGAGTGTTGTTTTGTTTATCGGAAATAGAGATTTTCATCCCATATCAGGATAGATTTCCGGAGTTTGAGTTGAAGGTTTGAATGTACACATATGTACATATTTGTAGTGCTTTCATGGGAAAGTTTTAGAACTCTAATTGAATGAATAAACTAAGTAAATCTGATTAGAAAAGATAGAATATCTAATGTGAATATACTCGTACAGCTTTAGCTATTTCTATGGCAATATTAAGTTTCGTATGAATTTATATTTTGTAGATAAATGTATCTTTTACCTACAAACTTTTTAATAAAAACAACTCAATTAAGAATACTGTAGTTTTTTTTTTCTTCATTGAATAAAGGCTTAGATAAGGGTTTGGGGTTTTTGTGGAAAAGAAGCAACGAGTATAATCTACTCATATTTATATTTGAAAACTTTAGTAATTATATTTTATATTTTTTTAAATGAAAAGGCAATGAAGATGCTTACTCACAAACTTTTTAAGGTTACGCTGACCAGATGGGGATTGGAGTTAAGTTTTCTAAAATTAAATAATAGAAATAATATATAAATGTATGATGTTTAAAATTTTGTTAATAGCTAAGCTAAGATCTGTGTCCATACTTTGCACTTTTATTTAAAAAAAAAAATATATTTTGAAATGAGATAATTTAAGCCAAATTTTCTTAAAAATGATTGAGAATTTTAAGAAACAACGGTTTGCTATGACCTGCGTACATCCAGTTGGGTAAAGAGTTGTATAATTTCTGTATATAATCAAGAGAAAAGGTCTCCCAGGAACTTTTTATACCTTCAATGAGTCCCAATTTAGTTCGATATTGACTTCCAGATCTAGACTCGTATACCTTGCCTGCTAACCATCCCGCAGCATCATTTTCTATAATATTAAGATCAGGCGAGTATTGCGGTTAAGTCAATAAGGGAAATTTTTTGAGCTCATCTTTCTGAAACTTGCATTCCAAGGGCCTAAAATATCCTTAATTGCTGGGAAAGTCCCCATACCATGAGACCACCAGCACAGCTGTGCTGTCAATTTAAAGTATGCTCTTCCTTTCGAAGATCATAAAAGTAGGAAGTACAGCCATTGGGATCCTCCAAATTATATTTTTTTTTCATCTGAAAAGCTAAAAAGCTGCCACTCCTTATCAGGTCATATGCACTCTGCAGAAATCGAGGCGCTGTGTCTTTCGAAGTTGGTTAGGAGGTGTTTTTGTTTTTATCTTACGACATTTTGAATATTTTTAGCATTTAAATAATGCTTTTCACAGTCCGTACGCAGGCTTTCACAGCGATTTTTTCTTTAATTTTTGCTGCAGAGTAGTGCGAATCGGACGTGCGCCTCAAAATAATTCGCTTGTCACAGAAGATGGCCAGCCCTTCATATACTTCACATAGTTATGCTCATTGCGTAAAAATAAAGGCTTAACTACATTCAAGACTTTTTGCATAAAGTACAAAAGTAAAAAGTATGCGAAAAATCCCGCGAAAATAGTGTAATATGTCTTTTCAGATTGATACTACAGAAAAAATAAAATTTTTTTGCACACAGGCATCTTTAAGCATATTTTTGCTCATCACATTTTCACTTTTTGCCCTACTTTTTGCAAAGAGTTTTGAATGTAGTTAAGCCGTAAGGAAATAACTTTACGGCTGCGGTTATTTTTTTTTGGAAATTCGATGGATTGATAGGCCACACTTACTATAAGCCTTTATGTTGGTCCTTATGGGACTCATTTAACGCTTTTGTTTTTTCCATATTTACTAAACTTAATTTGAAATTAAACTAATGATATCTGTATTAAGAAAATACCACTACTTACAAGCAAATATTAATAGTAAAGCGTAGGGGCGCTAATCGGCTGTCGAAAAAAAAAATGCTTTGATTTTTGTCATATTTGATAGAAAAAAGAAAAACAAAGGAACGGTTCATTTCCAGAACTCAAGTTTTTTTTTAGATTGAGAGTAAATGAAGAAGAATGTAAAGAAAAAAGATTGAGCATGATACATAACCAAAGTTCTGAGTTATTTGCATTTACACTGTAAGATTAGAGACTTGATTAAATGTAGACTATACCACCACGAATACACACAAAAAATGAAAAAAAAAAAATTGTTTTTGAGATAAATAACATTTTTTTTTTAAATGGTTGTATGGCAAGTACCGTTATTTTTTGAGCTTAAAAACAAATCTCGATTTCCGAGGTACAGACAGACATACATACATACAGACAGACATATAGACACACAGACATACAGACAGACGAAATTGAGGGACCCACTTTTTTCGTGTTCTCTATTATTGTAATGTCAAGTTTGGTTGCCCATAACTTGCCCTTATAGTACCTATACCTATATCGCAAGTAAAAAATTCGAAGCAGGACCTTTCAGCGTCGAACTTTCACCATTGGACACTTCACCACCAGCATCTGACCACCAGCCTTTTTAGTGCCTGGAAATTTCATCACAGCAGTTTCGCCACTGAGTAATTCGCTACCGTTCTTTCACCACCGTTGACCACCGCCTTCTGATAGGTAATGCAGTGTTAATTATTCAAATATGGCCTATTCATTTTTTATTAAAAATGTGGTAGGTCACAAAAGAATACGGAAGGTGTAAATCCCGTCTAAACAAGTGAATTTGCGTATTACAATTTTTGACGTGAATTTCAATTTGCTATTATTTAAGCTTTTTAACAATAAAACATTAAAAAATTGCTTTCCGCCAGTAACAAATTGTGTTTTAAAATGATCTTCTATCAATTTACATAATAAATTTTTAATTTTCGTGGTTTTTCTTTGACAAAAGCTGCTTTTCTGCATACGATTTCTTAAATAAAATGCATATGATTAAGCTAAAAAATAACACCATGTGTTATTTTTATTATTGAAAACATTGATTCTTATTGTGAAGCAACCATTTTAAACTTTATACTACCTTGCCAACACGAAAACGAAATATCCAGACATGAAAAATCTGGCACTTAAAACTGCGGCAGTGAAATATCCAGTACTTAAATGGCAGCACTCAAATATCCAGCGTTGAATCGGCGGTGGTGAAGTGTCCGTCTATCAATTTGCGGTTGCCAAAAGTACCGTACCGTAAAAAATGGGTTGGGGTCAAAATTCTGCCTGGGTTTTAAAAATTCTTCTTCTCAATAGTTTGCTTTTCAAAATTCTCTTACCCACAGCAATCTTTCCTACAGCTAACCAGTAGTTTTTTTAGTAAGTATAACTCAAAAACTGTCTATATTATGAAAAGAAAATGTACTTTTTTAAATCCTTTACAAGTACATCTTTTTCATAAATCGCTAAAGATAAATAATTTTTTAAAATTTTTTCAACTGGCAAAAACACTAATTTTTGCTTTTCAGTTTTTCAGTTTTAACCAGTCTTAGTTAATCCTGGACATAAATTTATTCAGTGTTAATTCAAAAATAAGTATAAAAAAATGTGCGAATCTATACCTAAAAAACTCGGAGGATAAAATATATCAAACGAATCTGATCAATTAATGCCGAGTGAGTTAATTCGGGTTTAACTTTAATCTCGCACTTTAAAACTATAGGCCACGAAAAATAATTTACACTTAATTTGTAGATCATGACATTTTTCACAAAAAAGATTATACCTAACACTTTTTTCTATACCAGCGATTAGTTACAAGATATTGATACATACCTCAGAAGATTTAAATGTCGAATATAAAGGTTTTTTACAACACCTGTTAAGCAAGAACCTTAATCGTAAGATTAAATTAATAACATATGTGACACTTTGGAAAGTGTCGCACTCTTAAAAGTGTTTTGAGCTTTATTGAATTGGACTTCGTCTCATAGCACTGTAAAATACTTCGTATGGACTTTAGGCTAAGAGATGCGCAACAATTTTGAGAGCAAGAGAGTGCGCATGCGAGCTCGTTTAAGTTATTCCTAATCAAATTTGATTTTTTACACGAAAACTGAAAAGTTTGACGAATCAAAGTTTCATTTATGTTCGTAGTTTGTTTTTATTATAATTAGGTGCAGTAGGACCTTGGTCGAAACGGCTGCGAATTTAATTTTTTCGACACAATAAGTTTGGTCCGGACTTTTTTTGTAGACAGAATTTAAAGACATGAGTCTAACGAAATACGACATCTACATCTACCATATCCATCAATATGGCCGATCAGAACGAGAAAGCCTTCCAAAAATAGTTTGGTAACAAACCTAAACCGTAAAAACAAACCTGGATTGGTCAAGAAGAAGTCTCTTCGATGCTTCCGAGAAATTGGCTTGGGCTTCAAGACCCTACAAGAAATGTCCGTTCACCGGCAACGTGAGGATTCGTGGACGCATATCCTAACAGGAGTTGTTCGCAAATACAGTGGTTTCGAGAAGCGTCACAGGAACATTAGTGTCCACTGTTCACCAGCTTTCAGGGATGTTGAAACCGGTGATATTGTTACCATTGGTGAATGCCGGCCATTGTCTAAGACTGTGCGTTTCATTCAACGTGTTTAAATGCTCGAATGGACAAGGAGCCAAGAAGAGCTTTAAGAAATTTAAAAATCTATTAACTTTCTGAACTAAGAAATAAAGAAAACTTTTTCTACAATAGGCGTTTTTCTTTTTTAGTTCAGAGTTTGTTAGGGGCAGAGCACTGAGCAGACTCTGAGTGAACGGAGTAAACTCTGAGCAGAGTATGTTCAGAGCACTCCGACTTAATTATGAAACACGCCTGGAGCACTCAATTGTCATATCTGTCTAATTACATGGAAACTGTATATGAAGTTGGCCGCGCTCAGTTTCTTACTCCGTCTGCTCGGTTATTCTATTCTGAGCTCATGGAGCACGCTCTGAACGCACTTTGAACGAAAAAAGAAACACAAATTCCAAGCTCTGAGCGCTCTGAACTCAAAAAAACACAACATTTTTGTTTGATGGTTCGGGCTTAGCTCTGAAAACTGCTCTGAACTAAAAAAGAAAAACGACTAATGTGGACAAAACCGGCTTGTTCTGATAAGACACTATGCATAGACGATAACAGAAATTTTTAAAAATTGCTAAGATAACTTTGAATTTTTGTAATTTTACTTAAACCACTTTCCCTGCTGTTTCTTTCAAAATATTCTCTGTGAAATAAGAATCGAGTGATTCGAATTAGGGTATAGCGTATAGGTCTCAAACAGTTCGCATTCGAATTACCAAATTTCCAAATGTCATGCTGTATTAATTTTTTAGTTATTAAGATTTTTTTATTAATTTGAAATGATATTTAGGTATTTATGGATTTTTAAAACAGTAAAATATTGTCTTTTAAACTTAATTCAACTAAAAAAACGTTGAATGAAAGATCCTGTAGCACACTTATAGTCCATAGCCTTCACACTTACACAAACTTGGGTCAAGTGTACACATATTTTGAGTTGTTTTAAATTCGTTCATGTACTTATGTATATGAATATCATTATTATAATTTAATTAAAATCTATTGGATGGAACTTAGCTTATAGCTATATTCTACTTTGATGCTGCTTTAAAGTCAAAAATTCGCACTCTTGCCAAAATGTCTTAATATCTGACATCAGAGCAGAGATCCATTTAACAAAATTACATCACAAACATTGTAAGCTCATTTCTTCAAACTTAACATATTGGAAGTAAAGAACTCATGAAAGGGACGTTAAATTATAATTCTGTTTCAAACCCCGCGCTCTCTGAACATACATAAATCAAAATAATCATTTCGCTTTGTTACTAAAATCTTTAAAAAAATCTTTGCTATACAATTTTCATTTTTTGTTTTCTTCTTCTGCCGATAACCTCTCACAAAAGATTCATCTTCTGATGCTGACCATTTCAAAAGAACACCTCCTTAGCGTCCTTGTACTTATAAAAAATACAAATACATATACGAAACTTTACATCGTCTTATTAGATAATCAAAGAAAAGAATGCTAGATGGAATTTCTCCTTTGTTAGGATAAACTTTCTGCATAACATTAAAGGACAATATTTTCAAGGACTCTTTCTTCTTTCCTTCAACCAACGATATGATAGTCTCTGTATATACGCTGTCGCTTAAAAATGTTGACCATGCCCAAGGATGAAAACGACTATGACAATTCCTATTATATCAGTTATGGTGGCGAGAATACAAAGAAATATCAATAAAAAAAAAATAATAAAATAAAATCAAAACTTTATTTTGGTAGCAATCAAGAAAGTTTTTCGGTCAATCAAGGAGAATTTATTTACAAAAATGCAAATACTTGGCCTAACAAGACTCCAAGACGACTCGATTCGCTCAGTGTTCCCTTGCGGCCTTTTTGTTGCTTTCGCGCCCGCAAAGAAGAAAATTTTGCAAAAGAAAAAAAGTGATTTCCGTAACGCAGCTGCAAGATTGGAAAATCATCTGCTTAAGTCAACACTCACTGAAAAACCGTCGAAAGGACAAAGTTGGGCAAAAAGATTAGTAAAGTGAGTCTATAGCCCTGGTTGAATGTGAGTAGCGGCAAAGGCAGCATTTTAAGTCACGGCCGGATCTCAAAAAAAAGTAAAGATGGCGTGCGGCGGACGGCACGTGAAGAACCATGGCGCGTGTGTGACTTACAGCCTTCAACCATTATTATATTAATATAAATAATATAAACATAAATATAAATATAAATATAAATATAAATATAAATATAAATATAAATATAAATATAAATATAAATATAAATATAAATATAAATATAAATATGAATATAAATATAAATATAAATATAAATATAAATATAAATATAAATATAAATATAAATATAAATATAAATATAAATATAAATATAAATATAAATATAAATATAAATATAAATATAAATATAAATATAAATATAAATATAAATATAAATATAAATATAAATATAAATATAAATATAAATATAAATATAAATATAAATATAAATATAAATATAAATATAAATATAAATATAAATATAAATATAAATATAAATATAAATATAAATATAAATATAAATATAAATATAAATATAAATATAAATATAAATATAAATATAAATATAAATATAAATATAAATATAAATATAAATATAAATATAAATATAAATATAAATATAAATATAAATATAAATATAAATATAAATATAAATATAAATATAAATATAAATATAAATATAAATATAAATATAAATATAAATATAAATATAAATATAAATATAAATATAAATATAAATATAAATATAAATATAAATATAAATATAAATATAAATATAAATATAAATATAAATATAAATATAAATATAAATATAAATATAAATATAAATATAAATATAAATATAAATATAAATATAAATATAAATATAAATATAAATATAAATATAAATATAAATATAAATATAAATATAAATATAAATATAAATATAAATATAAATATAAATATAAATATAAATATAAATATAAATATAAATATAAATATAAATATAAATATAAATATAAATATAAATATAAATATAAATATAAATATAAATATAAATATAAATATAAATATAAATATAAATATAAATATAAATATAAATATAAATATAAATATAAATATAAATATAAATATAAATATAAATATAAATATAAATATAAATATAAATATAAATATAAATATAAATATAAATATAAATATAAATATAAATATAAATATAAATATAAATATAAATATAAATATAAATATAAATATAAATATAAATATAAATATAAATATAAATATAAATATAAATATAAATATAAATATAAATATAAATATAAATATAAATATAAATATAAATATAAATGTGACTAAATAAAGACAATCCTTTAAAAAGTTGGAAAAACCCAACGAAACGAATGAAATAGTTTTATATTTGCTTTTGGGATTTTAGTTTTTTGGATTTTGGTGGTTTGGGGATTTTGAATTTGGGACTGGATTACCCAACCAATTATTACTTACAACTTAAGTACCCTCAAATAACTTAGTCCGGCAATGAACGTGTCAGAGAGCATATAATGTTATATGCAGAGCATTGAGACTGAAACCATTGTTATAGGCATTGTTTGGAGGATTTAGCTCAAACTTAGTCGTTGTGCTTCCGAACAATCACGAAAGAACTCTGCGCCGGCCACTGCAACGACGAACGATTGCAAGTGCCCAGGATTTGCTGTTTTTCAATAACGTCGAAAAGTCTGTCCAATCTTTCGCTTGCCATAGGAAAATACCATAAGACTGAGCTGAATGAATAGATGCATTATCCTAGGTTTTATATATTTTTTTTTTCTTTTTCGTTTTCCTTCTTTTATGTGTGTTCACATTGCAAACGATGATGATGACGACGGCGACGCAACGGCACGTGACGGTGGAGACGGACCTTCGAGTCGTGAATTAAAGTTCGTTAAGCTTGCCTGAGTCTATTCTTTTCTTCAAATGGCAAGAAGGATTAGCAAAAAAGATTGCTTGTCTTGTTGAAGATTGGATTGTTTGCAATGAAGTTGTTAGTTTTAAAATATTTGTTATTTTTAAGTCTTAGCAAAATTGTAATTAAAGCAAATCCTGTCAACTTAACTAATTTGTTTATTTTTAATTTATGTGGTTTTCTTAACGTAATGAAACTATTAATCGAAAGCTTTTCGAAAGCACACCCAAAACTATCACCGAATTCTTTGTTAATTTCAATTTGTATGATATTTTCCTTTTCAATTGATTGTGTGACATCTTTTTGGATTATCTTTTAGCAAGAATTTTGAACATCAAAGTATAAATATTTTGTATATAAAAAAAAAACTCTTTAAAATTGCAAATCTTTGCATTTTTTTATGAATGTTAGATTTTGAAATTTTAAATAATTTTCTTTTTGCCAGGCTACCTCGATGTGAAGACTTTTTCAGACTATTCTCCGCCAGCACATTCTCAGTCCTCATATCGTCTACTGGAAAATGTCCCACAAGAATACTTGCCACATCAACCACCATATGCCAAAGAATTATCCGATCCCAATTTAACAGTTAACGATAAAATAAGTTTGCTCGAAGTTTTGTCCGACCACGATGATGTCAAAGATGAAATTCTAAGAAATCTCGAGAACGAACTTGATAGTTCGGTTATCATACACGATCTAACCAATCACGATCGTATGCCATTGCCTTCGACGAGATTGTCTCGAAACCAATCTAAGAAGGGCATTAAAAAACGAAGCTATCTGACATATGATGATTTGACTATGCGAGACATTGATGAAGAATATGACGACATGGATGAGAAGCAACCTTTCGATGTCCCTCAATTCAATGAAGAGAGAAGTTCTAAATTAGGAAAATGTCAATCATGCTCTGGAAATAAGTGTCCTTCGAAACGGGATGGAGAAGAATGTACCTGTGACAGGCAAGGTCGTCATTGTGAATGCACCCAAAAGTCTGAAAAGAAAATTCGATCTGTCTCGGATGCTTGGTACTTCATTTGTCGCAACATAGAATATGATTCCAAAAAAAAGGATTAACTTTACTTGTATCTAGGTATTCAGTATTCAATATGAGTGCGCCCTTGCAGTTCCTCACTACACGCGTGGGGATCTATCGAAAACGCCACGGAGTCTGGTGGAAGACTGCCCCATCAATAACGTAAGTAATTAAAGGCGGAGTGCGGACGCGATGGTGGAATGCCTATTGCAGGTCTCTAGCTCATGTCATATGTGGTTGAAATATAAAAAATAAAGAATTCCTTTTTGAAATTTAATATGGTCCATGCGATTAGCCCTTTTAGAACAAGCCAATAAGCTTAAAGGCTGATTTCCAATGGCGCTTTCGCGTTAAAGACGCTTACGTATACGTTTACAAGCTTTACGAACGCGTCAACATGACAGACGACTTGAAGAGAACCTGAAAATCAAAATGAGCCTACATAACTGTAATTTCGAATTCCTTTCAACAAACTATTCCATTTTTTTTAAACAAAATCGATTTTTTTCCTTCAATAAAAGGAATTTGTCCAGAAAACCCGATTTTTTCTTCTAAATAAATCGATTTTTTTGTTAAAAGGAATTTGAACATTAGTTTAACTGTCAAAACGCACGCTGAAGTTGATTTTTTTCAACTTTAACGTTGAGGTAGCTTATGTTACGTTGGTTTGTGTACATGATAATAGGTGCCAAATCGTAACATAATACCCAACGCGTCATTGTAAACAATTTGCTTAAATTGCTATGTGTGAGCTTTCGCGTTGAAAGAAAAATCTGTCAAAGCGACGCGCAACGCGGCATTGGAAATCAGCCTTTAGAGACATCAAATTTTAAAACTAAAAAAAAATCCAAATAAGAACCAACCTAATGTTCATTTACGATGGCTCTTAATAGTTAATAGGCAAAAAATGGTGATGCCCCTACCAGTTGTGTTGTTTAGGCTCGACATTTTTGTGCTAATCCTGTTTATTTCCTTAATGGCTTGACCAATTTTGTTTCAGTTTTAGAAAAGTTAACTTTTAATTACATTAAATAGTTTTGCATTTCATAATATATTGCAAATACAATGTTTAATGATCTTCTGAACAAATTTTTAAAATTTACTATTCGGGCGACTGTCTCGGATGTTCGTCTACGTACACTCCCGCCGTTCTCGGACGATATCAGTCAGCACATTTATAAAGTATCAATTTTTTTCATGCACAATCGCAAATAATAACTGTCAAACTGACGAAAAATATAAACATGTTCGAATTTGTCCGTTGATCGCTAATTATCGGGCGTTATCGTCCGATGTCGGTCGGGGCGGAGTGGTATACGCACTCCCTTCCATTTATGTACATCTTCCGAATTCGGCAGACGGCGGCGGGCGTCCAAGCATACTTCGGCCGATGACGGCTTAGGTGTACGCGAGCCGTTAGGCTAGGCGCATATTGAGACGCACCCAACTCATGTGACATGACAATGTAAACAACAAATCAATTGAACACCGCATATTTACGAAGTGACGCGACATAACCTGACCCGTGTCATTTTCTGTCATAAAATACATAAATTTATTCAATAATTGAAGATAATAAAATCGTTACCCCCAGTTTAGACAGGCGAGTAGAACTAGTAGCCTTTATGTGTGTTAGTGTATCCGTACACGAAAGAGCCGACTAGTAGCTTTAATAGCATAATTTTTTTGCCTGCGAGTTGGTTGCTAATTAGCCTGCTAGTGATTTGACGTTTGTGTATTGTTTTCCCTTTTACACTTGTGCAGTATTTGTTTTCCGTTTCAATCGAAGAAACATTTTTCGTTGGAAATTTTGCATATTTACGATTTAAATTTGTCGTGTCGTAGAAATACAAAAACAATTAAAAGGATCTATCCATCTTTTTATTTTTTTTTTATTTTCTTTTTCAGCATTTTGAACTTCTTCTCATTTTTGATGTAATACCTATTTCTAAATTTTTTTTTCGAATATCTTCCTTTTGAATTTTTATGAAATAATTATCATACTAGTTGATCGAACACGCAATGAGATACTAGTTACACAAACATTAACACAACTAACACTACGATACAAATTCTACTAGTTCTACTCGCTTGTCTAAACTGTGGGTTAGTTTGTAAGTTTATTTATATTAATTGATTTTGTATGACAGAAGAAACATTGATACAATGTATTATTCGAAAGATACAACTCAGAATTTTGTTCACAAACAATCCACATGCAAATCGAATGATGTTCAGCCTAGTTATGCGCGTACAAAAAAAATTTCATTTCAGAAATTTTAAAATTTCAAGGTGTTTTTACGATTTTCCTAATTTGTCAGTCGAATTTTCTAGTTTTCGGTCATATTTTACAAAAATTGGTTTCTTAGTCTGTTAATCTGGTTCAATACAAATCCAACAAACAAATCTCCAACTAAATCGGATACTGTTTAGCCGAGTCATGCGCCTACGAACCCAAAAAGGGATTAATTTTTATTGTATATCTATACACAGCCTAACGTTCAAATATTTATTCTGAACTAAAACAAAGGGAAGCAATGTTTTAAACAAAGTGATTCGATTGAATTCAAAAAAACACTGGATTGTAGGTTCTCGGGATTTTGGCTTTTCTAGATTTTTAGATTTCACGATTTTGACCCCAAACCTGCTCATAGATGATTCATAAATCAGAGATTACTATGTTGTCAGATACATTAGCGCAAGTGGAAGACGCACTGCAAAAAATGCTTTTTATTTCATCAAAAGCTCATACAATTGTAATTCCTGCATTAAAAATACCGGGAGGCGCATTAATGAGTGTAATGGACTATCAGACCTTGCCGCCGCCGGAGGTATCTATGGAATTCCAACTTATTTTACATAAAATTTAAAAAAATGTGTTTTTTTTTGGGACTACTACCTCTTGCGAGAAAGTGATAAATCTTCCAATAGTATCTATTGTTATGATAAAGTGCCTCCCATAAAGCCCTTCAATTCCGGCAAAAAATTATAACAATCACAGGAATGGCTGAGCGTCACCAAGACACCAGGTCCTAGCTTGCTCCACGAGTATAGTTGCGCCGCCACCAACCGAATTATTATTACATTTTAAATTGATATTTAATTGGTTTTTTGAGAGCACAAAGTTCAGTAAATTATTTTTTTTTCAAAGTTGAAATTTTCTGAACCTCACAAAATTCAATTAATGGACCGAGACGTATGTAGAACCAAGTTACCATCGAGACTTGGTAAGTGACATACTTACCCGCTCCAATCGTAAACATAGAAAACAATCAACATTCAATTTGTTATGAAAAGAAAAACCATGAGGGTTTTGTTCTGTTAATTCAACTCACTTGTTCTTTATCTGTAAGCATAGCAAAACACATAAATTTATTTCTAACTATACAAATCCCTGGAAAATTCCATTTTCCATTCATATATTCCTTTCACAAAAGATCTACAAATTGAGATTATGAAGATTCCTGATTCCTCGTCCTTTTTGCCTTAATTAAAGCTGCATATATGACTCATAAGATTTCTGTTCTTCTATTCCATGCAAAGTCTAACGAGTTTATCGGGGATCTATGCCAGCGAGAATCTCTCGATTTTGTTCTCGTCCCATGTCGACATATTTCAACTTAAACGCCCACTCACTTTGCAAAATCACAAGCTCCTCATACCCCACATTGATTCGGATGATGCTGCTACTGCTGGCACAGTTGATGATGAAGTCAAAGCCAAACATCGAAATCTCTATGAGTCTATAAATCCAAGAGATGTCCTTGCCATCGATAGTTCTAAGTTCGATTTCAATAAAATTCACGATGAATCTGACACAAACAACAAAGAGGACGACCAAACCAATGACGCTGCTGCTGCTGTCGCTGCCAAGAGAAGTCTTTGTCATGCTACAAGTGCATCAGAACGCCAACGTAAGCGACGTAGCAGCAGCATCAGCAGCAACAGCCATGCCATCAGTGGTGAATCAGATGCAGTCCTTAGTGTTGGCGATTTGGGATACTTTCCTGGCAACATGAATATCCTGGAACAATGCCCATCCGATCCAAATCATCTCTGTTTGAATATGCTTGACGAAGAGGCTCCAGGTTTGTGTATCCTTTTTGACATTTTGACTTTTTCACTATGAAATTTTTCTAATCCTATCCTCTCTCGTCCACAAAGCTTTTACAATTAAGATCAAACAACCCTTTTTAGAGAACGCTCTTTTGTTCGGCGGCGAGTACAATGTACGGATTGCTTCCGTAATAAGCGACGCGACAACAAAAGATGCCCTTCAAGTTGCTGTTGTCCTGATTAACGAGGGTTTTGTTGCTCATGAATTTACCATTTGCATATGCAATTGCCCGATGACCTGCGGAGCAAAGACGACGGTGAAAAAGGATTTGGCACCCCATATTGGCGAAACTGTATCCTTCCTTCTGCCATTGGAAGAGCACAAGGATACGAAACTTTATTGCAACGGTAAGTAGGATACATTGCAGTCAAATATCACACCTATAAACTAGGCATACAACAAATGGTTTAACCACCCCTTCCCTTTCCCAACGAGGAACACTTGCAGCTCAAAAAGGATACACAGAATTATTATGGTAATGCTACCCTTAATCCTGGAAGATGGAAGTTTTACGTTAAAATTCATTTTTAAGCCTCAGGGATAGTTAAGACCTGTGCTTGCACCCCTTCTCCATTTTGAATTTTAATTCAAATTTTAAAATACAATTCATAAAGTTTTTTTGTAGTGAAAATGTTTTACCAGTTTGAATCTAATGTGAGTTCTGAGAATATTCTAAATACCGAGTGTTATGAGGTGGGATTAGAAGAGGAGGATAGAGGATGTGCAGATAAAGTTTTTAATAACCGCATTGATGAGGAGCTAATGAGAGTTGAAAATGAGCTTATTATAAAGTCAGTATGGCAATAAACCCTTATAATAATGTGCAATTAAGGATATTGGAGCGCAAAAGGTAAAATACATATCTAACCCCTGCATTTATGAATTAACTATAAAACTTTTGAGACAAAGTTATTATACTAGTTTATAGGTTTATAGGAGTTTAGATTTTCGATTAAATTCTATGAAAGTAAAAAACTATGTTGTTTATTCAAAATTATGCACTCTATCCCCTGGACCGTGTTGTAATGATATAGGGCGTTGGGCTGTCAGGCTGTAGGTATGCGGATCATATTCCAGGATTCCAGCCTATTGTGCAGGATTAAATTGATGCGGGGATGTGATTATTTCTCCAAGAGTATCTCTTTTGTCAGAAAAAAAAATTCCTCCCGGTAGGGTTTGGCAGTATTCCGTCATTTGGGTTTGGCAGTAAATTGTAGATTCCCTACACTGCCATCGACTTAGAATGCGCTATCAGGAAGGGTAGAGACTTGCAAGTCAGTAGGCTTATGGTCTTTTACGATCGCACTTATTTACTTTACTTTAGACGGTGCTTACAGACCAGGATGGACTACCAGCTGCAACTCACAAACTCCTCGAGCCAACTCAGTTCCTAGCTAGCTGCCTCCAATTACGCACTCCAAGTTGGTTTGAGGTCATTCTCCACTTGTGTGCGCCACCTAAGGTAGTGTCAACTTGTGATGCGCAGACCATCAGGGATAAATTTAAAGACTCGTCGCGGGCTGGTGCGTCGGTGTCCATATACGCTCCCCGTGACCCAGCTATCTCAGCCGCTGTATTTTTAGATTTTTGACCAGATCGATGTCGCTGTAAAGCTCGTAAAGCTCGTTGTTAAATCTTCTTCTCTATACTCTGTCGATACAGACTCGACAGAAATTCACAAGAAGAATCTTCCTTTCAAAGCCCCCAAGGAGATTCTCATCCGTTTTTGTCAGGATCCATGCGTTTGTCCCATACAGCAGGACTGGGATGATTAGGGTCTTATAATATAAGGTCTCCTTGGTTCTTTGGGATAGGGTACTCAACTGCCTTCTTAGCCGGAAGAAACAGCGATTGGCAAGAGTAATTCGTCGTTTGATCTCTGTGCTGATGTCATTTTGCGATGTTATAGTGAAGGCCAGGTAGACCTTGAAGACTTCGAAGTTGTACCTATCCATCGTAACGTTTTGCCCGAGTTAACGTTGCTGAGATTCCTTTATCGATGATAGCATATACTTTGTCTTGTCCTCATTAACAGCCAAACCCATTTTGGCCGCCTCCGATTCAATACTTGCAAACGCACCGGTAACAGCTCGCTTCGTTCTTCCAATGATGTCGATATCATCAGCATAAGCAAGTAGTTGAACGGACTTTTGAAAAATTGTACCTCTTTTGTTGACTTGTGAGTTGCGTACATTTCCTTCAAGAATGATGGTAAGGAGGTTGCATGATAACGCATGGCGTTGCATCAAACCTTTCTCGACATCAAAGGGTTCGGTGGTGTTCTTACCGGATTTAACGGAGCAGCAAGACTTCTTCATCATCATTCTGCACAAGCGGCCAAGTTTGGAAGGGCCGAGATGCGACCGACATGGCTTTGTGTAGTTCTCCTCTATCTACGCTATCATATGCGGCTTTGAAATCGATAAGGAGGTGGTGTTTATCGATTTGAAATTCCTGGGTTTTTTCCTAAATCTGTCGCAATTTGAACATTTGGTCGACGGCTGATTAGCTGGGCTTAAACAACACTTATGGGGGCCAATAAAATCGTTGGCAAAAGACTTTAAACGATCACAAAGTACAGAAGTTGAGGAGACTTACTGGCTGAACAGAATGATGACGGAGACGGAAGTGGAGCCGGAACTGGAATAGCTGTCAAAATATTGAATACACGCAAATTCAATGTTGCGAACACAATGGAACGTAGCCGCATACGAAGCTGCAGACGCAGACGGAGGAGTTCACTAACTTTTAACTTTTCACGTACTTCACTTTGTATGGAGAATAAAAAAAATTTTCGGATCGGAAAAAAATATTGTGGTTATTTGTATCGCGAAAAAAATTATTTATTAAAAGGAAAATTATTGGAAACAAAAAATGTGAATTCTGAGCTTGTACACAAGAATATTCTTTTGTTTTTCTTCAAAATACATTCAAAGCTGTACAGCTGCATTGTAGACAGGTAAACAAAAAACGTACGACACTTTTTGACAGCTCTTCCAGTTCCGTCTGCGGCTCCAGTTCCGTCATTCTATTCTTTTCAGGCAGTTATACCTCTGCAGTCGGCACAGGTCAGAGCATCTCTTTTCTTGTGGATGGGGCATACTATACCGAGACTCCATTTGTCGGGTATACTTTCAACCGACCAAACTTTGCAGATAAGTTGGTGTTTGCTCTTCCACTGCTTTGAATAATTCAGCTGCTAGGCCATACGCATCAGCAGCCGATGTACGATAAAAACTTGGCCATCTCACTAACCGCACTTCATTTAGGTCGGTTGGAAGAACATTTTGACCATAATCGTCCAAGTTGAATAGAATGTGTTCTATCTAACAGCGGAATTTATCAGCCTTGAAAAGTGTTGTTTCCAGATCCTGAACATCGACTGTGTGTGTACTGCCATATTCCCAATCTCATCTCTGAAGACCTTATGACATTGAATTGATAGGCCTCACCTCAATCTTTGCTGGATGCGTCAGCTGGCAGTCTTCGTCGAACCAGCAGGGTTTTCGTTGTAGTCGCCTAGTAAAACCCAGCACATCAGTGGCGCTGGCAGCACTTCTGATAGCATTTGGGCAGTATTTTCAACTGGTCTTCTGCAGTTGAAGCAGAATTGCTGACAGATTAAGAGAGATGCGGTCAGCAAAAGCCCCGAATTTAATCTATGATAATGATTATAGGAAAATATACTCGATACGCCTTCAAATTTGGTATACATAGAATAAATCTTAAGTCCTATAACGACTTGATTTTGTTTCAGAAGAGTTATAGGAGGGCTATAGGTATGAAGTTTTTAATTTCCGAAATCGGAAACAATTTGTAAATAATTTTCAAATATTTGAACTCATTTTAAAATCATGTCTGTTTGATTCAACATGCAGTTATACAGAACTTTGATGAACATTTGATCTCCTCAACCAAATTCTATTCAAGTTATTTGTTTAGCTTCCAATTCAAGCCATAAATTCACAAGCGAGCCATCATCCACATCACCTTACATACATTTTGTGATGGATATTTTCTCAATTTTCCCACAATCTGCAACAATCCTTTGTGACATATGACTTCCTCCTCGATCTAAGTGCATTTTATTACGTTCAAAGTTGTCATATCCGCTGAACTGCACATTGTATGTGACACTCACTCATCCCCATTTCAGTATCTTCCGTACCATATACACTCTGCATCCAGCCAGACACTCTTAACATTCTTGCACCTACAAACTACATACACTACACTACGTATACCGTTTTGCGCGACACTCCATCTTTTTTTTTTTTCTTCATCATCCGTTATCCTTTCAGTTGAAGTAAAGTCACCCGATCAAAAAGTAATTTCAAAACGAAAATTTATAGTTGAACCTACAGCCCGCTGCCTGTGTATCTGGGATTGTGACTGCCACTGCATTCAAGACCTTGTGTCACACGATGACTACGACGTTTGTCATAAGCTCAGTGACTACGAAGAGCAGGCAGCCGGATTTATCGAGGGCGGAGTGCCTGGCCAGGACTTGACAGGATGGCGGTGGTTTTGGTGGCGAATGAACTATTATGCCTTCAGCTTGCTGCTCTGCATGTTGTTTCTAGGTTGAGTATACAATTTCGAATAACATCGATCCGGGAAGAGCTCATGAAGTGTCTTCGTTGTCATCGGTGTCGTTTGGTGCGGCAGCGATGCCCATTAAATTGCATTGCTCCACCCGCACCCGATATCGACTTAACATCATTCTCCACCCCTTACACAATGTTTAAAAAAAAAATCATTTTTCTAAAGACGTTCGTTTTATTTTTTGGCAGGACTCCTTAAAGCCATTCTGGGAGCGTTGTGTCTGCGTCGTTTTGATAGATGTGGCTATGATTACGTGCAACCGCTACGGAAATATGACTACGCAAGCAGGTGGGTATATGGTTATAGAGCGTTGCGGTATGCACACCGTAAACTAGGTCATTATGCATTGTGACTTCACAAGGACTTAAGCTCATCCTTTTTTATTTTCATGGTTTCTAGATGCCGTCGATTTTTTATCAACATTGTGTTCTTTGTAGTGTTGCCATTTATTTGTTGTTGCAAGTGTTTCACTCCAAGCGAAGAGGACTTACTGATGGCCAGCACCGAATGGCAATGCTCCCTCATACAGCAGGGTTTATATGAAGATAGCAGTGGTGATGCTGATGGAGATAATAACGGCGGCGGCGGCGGCGGCGGTGGAATATGGAAGAAGCCTCTGGGGCTGTACTACGATGACGATGATGGTCAAAATGCCAACGACAACAATTATGACGATGACGAGGAAACTATTCTACGACTCAGTCAAGTATGGATGTCTATCGAGTACCTCTCATAATTATCAAGGAAATTGAATAATTTTTTTTTTTTATTATTTCCCCCCCCCCCCCCCCCAAAAATCGATTTCACTTCAGAGTTTCGAAACTGGAAGAGGAAGGGCTTCAGGATTGGAAGGCAGTCAATCAAGAGTGTCGATGAGTGAATTTTTGCTAAGTACTTGTGAATATGATGACGACGAGGAGGAACGTGACAGGAACTTCGTATTGCAAGCGCTGACTCAAAGTCGGGAATCCATCAAAATGCTTGTAAGTACATCATCATCAGAGAGCCTGTTTTATTGCGTACTTTTTTTTTTTTGTTGGGTGGTAATTGTTTTATGAGTCCTGTTAAATATTGGAATATTTTTGAAAAAGTTTGTCTTTTATAACCGCTATAAAATCATTTAATGTATATTTCGTGATAGCAAGAAATATTTCGGGATGCAATAAGAGCAGCATCGCCATCCGGCTTTGAAAGATTGTTAAATAAACATAAAATCCGCTTTCTCTCTTTTTGAAGCTTTTAAATATTTGTCATATGCAAGGCGTAGGAGTGGACACTTGAGGAATAATAGTCTTAGTGGAATTATTTCGCCAGAACTTATGTCGCTGCATCGTTAAAATTCGTTTTTGTTTTTACTGTTTTTAAAACTAATTTAGCAACGTGACTAATAATGCGTTTTCATTAGACCAAATGAGGTAATTTCGTTCAAAATTTCTAATTCAATTCAAAACCATCTCATTTCCCCTACAAATCCAAAATTCCAAATGAAGTAATTTTAACAAAATTTGCGCGAAATTCGGTAGGAAATTACGTAAAAATTTATGAACACACTCAAATAGAATCCATTAAAAGTGGAAAGCATTTAAAATGACAGAATTCAATGTAAAAAACAACAAAAACAAGCGATTGACAATCTGGACCGTCAAATAAAATTAGGAAATTTAAAATGTGAACACTTTTTTTTGTAATTTGCCAAATTACCTCATTTCAGCTCTAATGAAAATGCAGTATAAGTGCCAATTTATTCACACTCCATTAAAATCTGAGTTTTGTCGACTTAACTTAAACCGCGTTTAAGGTAATTATGCCACTAAGAACACTTTATTAGGTTTTTTAATCATACACTTTCTATTAGTTAAATGTCTCACTTTAATTGACATCTTTAAATTTAAATGCTTTTCAAGAAAAATTCCTTTAAACCTTAAATTAGGTTTAATGTAGAATCTATTTCTTCAATATTATTTAGCATTGACAGTTAATTTTTTGTTTGCTTATTTTGTTTTTAATCAGAAGTGTGATTAATACAAAACTCTATACTTAGGGAAAGAGACTGCCTATACTTTTTTGAATGCCCTGAATAGAAATCGGACTTCTAAATTTCTCTGTCACGTAGGTACATAATATTCTATCCAAAAATTACAAATCTATTTTTTGACGTCTCAAAGATTCAAACTTATGGAACGGTCTGAAAGACTCGGAATCCTAATTGCAGATTAAAAAAAATAAAGCAAACAAAAATCTAATTTTAAAATCTTGTTAAGAGTGAATAAATACAAACGACACATTTTACCTCCATAGACCCCTCTTGAAAGGCGTATTTTGTCTAAATGAAACTGAATACATATGTACATATATCAAATTTTATAAAATTTATAAATTTTATATTTTTAATAGTGTATTGAAAAGTGTAGTAGCCGTGGCGTGATGGTTAGTGCGATGGACTGTCATGCCAGAGGTCTAAGGTTCGATCCCCAGCCTCGCCATCTATTTATTTAAAAGAAAAAACGGCTACTGCCTCTTGCGAGGAATTGACAAATCCTCCAAGAGTATCTCCTGTCACAGAAAAGTGCCGCTCGTTAGCCGTTCGGATTCGGCAATAAACTGTAGGTCCCCTCCATTCCTGCAGACACGCACACAGGAATGGTTGAGAGTTGTAAGTCCCTAGGCCCTAGTTCTTCATGAGCTGTTGTGCCATCAAATTTATTTATTTTTTTTTATTGAAAATTTATTGAATAGTGACTAAATTGGCCCTAATTTTCGTAATGTTAATATTTTAATATTTTGTTTCTTTTGCATATCTGTCCTTTAAATACAAAACTTTTTTTAAAATTTTAATATATATAATATAATTTGTTTTTAATTAAATTAAACACAAAAAAATAATCGCAAAACTTCACAAAACCTACTGAAAACAAATCACACAATTATGTCGTTACTTGTTACTAGTACAGTTCTTAAATGTCTTTTAAACTGAAAATTATTAGTCAGATTATTTCCAAAAATTTACGTCTCTTTGTCTCACTACAACTTGAATCTTCTATTGACCGAGAGTCCACAGCAATTTTTGATTGTGAAGTAAAGCAAAAATTAAATGATGCTATAAGATATAATAAGACTTTTTATTTGCAAATATGCAAGTCTTGCAAGCCGTACTTGGGGCGTATTCAAATAATGCTGCATTGAAAACGCATTTTTTTTCTAAAAGCCCAGATAAAAGATATAGCACTTAAAAATTATATTTAATAAAAGAGCTGAATACCATAGACATGAATATGAGGGTCCAAGATTTCTTAGGTGGGGCCTTCTGTATGCAAGACGCACTATAAAAGTGTAAAAATGAATTTCTAAGTGCGTCTTGCATACATAAGACGTCTTGTACCCCCTATTCATGTCTATGGTATTCAGCTCTTTTATTAAATATAGTTTTTTTTTTTTTTTTAATTGTGCGTACCTTTTATCTGAGCTTTTAGAAAGAAATGCATTTTTACTGCCGAAATAAAATAAATACGTAATACATATTGCTTACCTATGCCTACTTTCTATAACTCCCACGTCGGTAAAATTGGTCGAAAAACGATGTAAAATGGTAAAACTCATGTAATTTGTTTCAGTTCTTATCGTTTCTCGTTTAATTTTATCGATATCAGAGCTAAAGAAAGAAGACACTGAAGTGCAAAATTACAGCCAGGGCCAAAAATAAACGTAAATATGAACGTGTCCCAGTTTACCATACTGTTGATAATGGGTCAGTGTACAATTTGTATTTCTGTTAGCTGATAGATCGTACTATCATTAACTCACAGAAAAATGTTTATCAAAATCGAGTCATTTTCGAGATAAATAAGATTTTGTTTAATGGGGTTTAAACAATTTTGTAATTGGTTATAAGAATAATTTTTGTTTTAAACCTGCTAGATAGTTTTAAAAATCGTATATGTCAAGTTTGATCAAAATTTCGATTTCGATTTGTCTAACGTATCAATAACTTGCCATAATTATTTTCATATAGTGCTTTCTATATGTAGTAGCCGTGGCGTGATGGTTAGTGCGATGAACTGTCATGCCGGAGGTCTAAGGTTCGATCCCCAGCCTCGCCACCTATTTATTTAAAAGAAAAAAAAAAACGGCTACTGCCTCTTGCGAGGAATTGATAAATCCTCCAAGAGTATCTCCTGTCATAGAAAAGTGCCGCTCGGTAGCCGTTCGGATTCGGCAATAAACTGTAGGTCCCCTCCATTCCTGCAGACACGCACATAGGAATGGTTGAGAGTTGTAAGTCACTAGGCCCTAGTTCTTCATGAGCTGTTGTGCCATCAAATTTATTTATTTATTTTTAGTGCTTTCTATATGTATGTTATAGTTGAAAAATACTTTGTACTAAACAACTTGATATGATTACTATAAATAATAGTCTAAAGATCATTGAATAATATTTTTATGAAATGTCATTCAGAATAAGTATAAATAGAAGAATCTGTTCTCCTGGAGTTCATAGAAGTTTGAACTGTGAAAGGAGTAAGCCAATAAAAGTTTGGCACAGAATCTATTATCAGAAGTGGGATTACCTTAAAAATAAACAAGAAAAAAAAAAAAAAAAACAAAAGAAGGCAGTTAAGGAAAATTTGGAAAAAAAAAAAAAAAGCAAAAATATTTTCCTAGAGATGGAAGACAATTCGAAAAATTTGGAAAATGAAGAAGAACTAGAAGAAAACGTTAGAGACACATATCAAGAAAAAGAAAATGGTAAAACAATGCTTATTACGGCTGATGCATTGTCAAAACTTTTCAAGATAGCTCAACACACAGAACGAAAGGAAGATTGCATCGTTGGATTCCCATTTTTTGATCCCGATCATTCGCGAGTGGATATTATGAAATGGTGTTCCGACATTGCCACAAGAATTGAGCGTGACAATTTAAAAGATTTTGATGTCTTACCTCGTGTACGTTCTTCTTTGATGGGTCGATCAAAAGTCTGGTTCGACAAATATGGTTATCAGCATTACTCTTGGGCTGACTTACGATCATCCGTTATCCATGCATTTTCAAGTGGAACAGACATTGTTGCTCAACTCAGAAAAGTTGCTAACTCCGAAAGCAATGAATTTGGGTCCTATTCTGATTTCGTGATGGAAAAAGTATCTCAAATAAACCGCTTACCATTCGAAATTCCAGAAGATAAAATTGTAAAGATAGTGATTGGATGCATTACCAATATGGGATTGAAAAATTCACTGATGTTCGTCATGCCAACTTCAATTCAGTGTTTAATAGACCATTTATCGTCTATTAGTGAGTCCCCTCGAAGGCAACAAGATACAACTATATCAAATTATGGATCTAACAAGAGATTACACAGCAATAGACGAAGTGATGAAGACAACTTAAGGTTCCCAAACAAGCGGCCTCGCTTCGAAACAGAACAAAAATGCTTCGAGTGCGGAAAAGTGGGTCATATTAGAGCAAATTGTCCACAATTAATTTCAAAAAATCGTTTTAAGCATGAAAGAATTGAGAATGCTAAAACATGTTCATACTGTAATAAGGCAGGACATGATGAAAGAACTTGCTGGTCCAAACAGAATGCTGATAAAAGAAAAGTCAATTTGTGCAATGATATTTCGACATCTGATAATACAACGGATGTGTTCATTAACGGAAGACTATACCACTGCTTATTGGATACTGGTTCCGATTGCTCGTTACTAAGGGCTGATGTTGCAAATCAGATGTCATTGAAGAGGATTCCACATTTTTTAAGTATCCAAGGTATTTCAAAGCATCCAATTCTTTTGACGGAAAAAGTAAATTTACTGGTTGAATTTGAAAAGCTTAACACTGAAATAGTCTTCCATATCATTGACGAAATTTATCTAAAGAACGAAATCATAATTGGACGAGATGTGTTAAGTGATTCATCACTAGAAATAAGAGTTGATAAACATGGATCAACACTGCAGCGTAAGGACCAACAGGTTATATCATCAAGTATCTTAACAAAGAAGACCTCTGAAACCTTTCCTGACCAAAACCTCGAAGTGGAAACGTTGTTAACGAAATATTCGGCGTCCATCGTGAAAGGATTCCCAGTGACAAAGGTGAACACTGGTTCACTGAATATCCGGCTGAGTCGAGAAGTGGTTGTAAATTACAGACCATACCGAATGGCTTTTGCAGAGCGAACAACAGCAAACCAAATAATAACTGAACTAAAAAGTCAAAATATAGTTCGCGACAGCAGTTCACCATACGCCAGTCCAGTTGTATTGGTAAAGAAAAAGAATGGACAACATCGTCTATGCGTTGACTATCGAGCATTGAATCGCGCAACTGTCAAAGATCGGTATCCGTTACCAAGAATAGAAGACCAACTAGATCGACTCTCTGGAAATAAATATTTTACATCTTTGGATATGGCGTCAGGATTTCACCAGATACCAATTGAAGAAAATTCAATTGAAAAAACAGCCTTCGTTACTCCAGATGGCCACTATGAATATTTAAGGATGCCGTTTGGACTTGCCAATGCTCCAGCAGTTTTTCAGAGAGCTATCAATAAAGCATTGGGGACCTTGAAGGATAAAACAGCTCTTGTTTATATGGACGATGTATTAATACCATCGAAAACCATTGAAGAAGGAATTAAAAACCTGGACTTAGTATTGAAAGCATTGACTGATAGTGGATTTTCGTTAAACATTGAAAAGTGCAAGTTTTTGAAGAGCGAAATCGAGTATCTTGGACGAGAAGTTTCCGCTTGCCGTGGTAAACGCTGTCAAAAACTTTCGAAATTACTTGCTAGGAGTCAACTTCACTATTGTAACAGATTGTAATGCATTAAAAGCAACTAAAGAAAAAAAAGATCTTCTACCACAAGTTGCTAGATGGTGGATCTATTTACAAGACTTCGATTTCAACATTGTGTATCGTAAAGGAAAGACTATGCAGCATGCCGATTATTTCAGCCGAAATCCAACACTGAAGGCTTGTTATCAACTTAACAGTTTGTCAGAAAATTGGCTTAATATAGAACAAAATTCTGACTCTGATTGCAATGAAATAATCGAAAAATTAAAGGGGGGAGACTCAGATGCCACTTCACAATACATATTCAAAAATGGATTATTGTACCGAAGAATTCAAGGTGAAAACAATAAATTATTTGTTCCACAAAATTGCCGATTACCATTAATGAGACGTTATCATGAAGATAATTGTCATATTGGATGGGAAAAAACGCTAGCAAAGATGAAAGAACACTTCTGGATGCCTAGAATGTCAAAAAATATAAGAAAATTTATAGAATCCTGTTTAATTTGTTTGGTATCAAAAAGACCTTCAGGTAAAAAACAGTGTGAGCTGCATCCAATAGAAAAAAAGCCAATACCTTTCCACACCATTCATATCGATTGTATGGGTCCATTTCATGGAAAAGACAAGGAAGATAGCCGTTACATTTTGATCATAGTTGACGCATTTACAAAATTCGTAATTTTATTTCCGTGCAAGACTTTACAAGCAAAAGAAACTATTCAACATTTAACCAATTTTATAATGTTGTTTGGAGTTCCGACTAAAATTATAAGTGACAAAGGAACGAACTTCACAAGTGAAAATTTTCAAAATCTTTGTGCATCTTATGGCATCGAACACCACACTATTGCTCCTGGGATAAGTAGAGCAAACGGACAAGTGGAAAAATACGTTGATACAGTGGCGAACCTCCTAAGGACTAATTTGGAGGTTCACAGAGAATGGACAACTTATGTCAGTCGAGTTCAACTGGTCCTAAATACAACTATCAACAAAACTACTGGACTTTCACCTTTGAAAATATTAACTGGAATCAATGGACGAACTCCTGAAATTAGTGCTTTATTTGCTGACTTAAATATTGAACCTGAATATGACAATTTTGATGCTTTACGTGAATTGGCAGATAAACGAATTCGTGAGAATGCTGGAAGAATGAAGAAAAGATTTGATGAAGGTAAATCTACCCCAACAAGATTAGAAATAGGAACAACGGTGTTGTACAAAAGTAATCAAATACGCAAGTCTAAACTCGACGTTCACTTTAAAGGCCCTTATGAGATTATAGGCTTGTTGCCAAACGACCGCTACAAGTTAAAGAAAATCAATTCTAAAATTGTTATAGTTGCTGCAAGGGAAACTGTTAGACCAATTCCAAAAGAAAATGAAAACTATTAACTGTAGTAATGTAAGTTTTATGTTTCATTAAATTTTATTGTTTCCAAGTTTTTGGCTGAAGTTTAAAGAAAGTATGGTTTCACTTATTATGGGTGTTGGTTTGGCTAAATGGTTTAAGAAAAATTTATACTTGAAAGCCAAGCCGCTGAAGTTCTTATTTTACTTTTATTATGGATTGTTTAAAAATATAAGTAGACAAGCTGATTGCCTCTGAGCTACTAAAATTTGTTGTTGATGGTGAGACAAGTTTAAGCTCGCGAGCTAAACCTCTGAGCTTCTTTCTGTAATTGAATTTTGGATTGTTTTTGAATATTAGTAGACAAGCTGCTTGCCTCTGAGCTACTAATGGTCGTTGGTAATGATAAGACAAGTTTAAGCTTGAAGGCTAAACCTCTGAGCTTATTATTATTATTATAATTGATATTAAAGATTATTACTTTGCTTAAGAATAATCCAAGCTATGAATTGTTTCATCGAGAACGATGAAAATTGCAGGATGGCCGTGTTATAGTTGAAAAATACTTTGTACTAAACAACTTGATATGATTACTATAAATAATAGTCTAAAGATCATTGAATAATATTTTTATGAAATGTCATTCAGAATAAGTATAAATAGGAGAATCTGTTCTCCTGGAGTTCATAGAAGTTTGAACTGTGAAAGGAGTAAGCCAATAAAAGTTTGGCACAGAATCTATTATGTATGTAGTTTATCGAAAGTAAAAAAAAATAATAAAAATCCCATAATAACAACCATGATGACATTGTTGCTTCTTCAATACGTAGTAATAATGGGAAATCAACGAACGTTTACTCTGATTGCATAAAAATTCAATTGGAATAATTATATAAAATAAATGCATAAATTCTCAATAAAATTTATTTCAATAGTAATGTAGTCCCGTTCATCATTACGACCAACCCGACACAAACGGAAACCATACATTTCCAGATTCAATATTTCTGCCCGCGTTATGGATTGTAAATGGAATCACTGAACATGGTGTTTAATATAATATATGTATAGTATTTATATATAGGTAAATTAAATACGTGTTTCGAAGTACTTATATACTCTGTATTTTGAATTGTAATTAAACCAGGATGTCATTATATTCACACCACTGTAGAATGGTGTTTGGGTAGACAAAAGATACAAGGGTCCTTAAGAAAGTAAATAAAATATATTGATCAGTTAAGGCCCATTAGCAAGGGAGGGCAAGTACTCAGCTTACAACTGAGAAAACGACGTACAACCAACTGTCTTCACATTCGCATGCCAGGGTTAATGGAGGACCCTTTTTACTTACGTACTCTATCTTAGCCATGGTATTCCTCTTTTTCCCCCTGGCCAATGGCGTATTTATGTTTCTGCCACCTAGGCTATTTCAAATAAATAAAATATTAACGCATTTCCGGCTAGCGTTGCGAAAACGCAACGTCATACCTAAGAACTTCTGGAACCTAACTGATGATAAATTTATGTAAACTTAATAATGAATTTGAAAGTTACATATTTGAATTATCTAATCGACCTGTTTTTTGATTTTTTTCAAACATTTTTTTTCGTGGTGATTTTGTACCTTAAAAATATGAAATTTTCGAAATTTTTGAGGTAGATTTTTTATAATTTAATTAATTTTCAAAATAATGTTAACTACAGGTAAATAAAGGTTAAAATTATATTTTGAAATAATGTTGACGCAATTTATATGAGTGTGAGAGTAGGTGAGATGAAAGCACTACGTTGCGTTTTCGCAACGCTCGTTTAATCCAGGAGCATTTGAACCTAAAAAAATTTTTTCTTTCCTTGCGTTTTTAAATCAGATTAAATGGATTTTTCTCAAAATATTGTGTGTTTATGTTTATAGTAATATACCAATTTTTTAACATAACATAACATAATTTTTGATTGATATCCAACAAACGGAAGAGTATAGTTTTTTAATCAATTATTTTTTTCAATTTTTGTAAAGTTTTTGATTTTTATGTTTTTAAGGGTTGGTTTCAGGAACTTCACATTTACATAGGGTACCTATTGGCAATTTTAGTCTAGATTAAAAAAAAAAAAATTAAAATAAATTAGTTTTTTTGATTTTTTTTTTTAATTACAAAAAAAAAATATATTTTTAGGTCAATTTTCGTTTGCAGTTTTTGATTTTTATCTTTTAAAGGTTGTTTTCAGAAACTTCAAACTTATAATACAAATAGATAATTTTGGTTTTCATTTTTTAGAAAAAAAAAATAAAGTTTGGGAACAATGAGTCTTTTTAATTTTTTTTTATTTTTGAAAAAAAAAAATTGGGGAAAATTATTTTTTACAATTTTTGATTTTTATCTCCTTGAGGGTTAACTTAAGAAACTTCAAATTTATACAGAGTATACACAGGTAATTTTATTGTTTATTTTTAGAAAAAAAAATAATTTTTAAAATTTCTTTTTTGTTAATTTTTTGTTAATTTTTGAATAAAAATATTTTTTTTTTTTTAGGTCAATTTTTATTTTTATTTCTAATAATTTGATAAATTTTCAATTATCTTTTCATTACTAAGTGAATCAAGGTATATTTCCCTATTTTTTCATAAAAGTATTAATATACAAGGTCCATATAAAATATATATTTTCTTCTTACATGGAATAGTAAGAAGAAAATATATATTTTATAATATATAATTTTGATACTCCTTTCGGCGAGCGTAGCGAAAACGCAGCACGAATTTTCTGGGAAACCAAAAGTTTTTTTATTTTTCCTCTATTTACACAAAAACTATCCAGAATGTGAAATTTCAAGTTCCTATGTCAACTGGAACTGGCAGCCGCCGGAAATATGGGTTCAAAGAAAAAACAGTTTCACCTTTAATGCGTTCTCATGCTCCAGCTTGTACTTCAGGTTGTAGCTTCTCAGATAATGGTTTCCTACGCTGATTGAGGATAGAGTTGTAATATGTGAAAGAAAAGAATTATTAACATCACAATCACAGCGGCTTGCAGCACCAACGGCTGTGGAAATGGACAGTTTGCTGCCTTAAAAAAAAGGAAAACTTTTTAAATTGAGTTGGCGTTTGCCCGTGAACTCCGTACCGCGTCTACATTTTTTAGAAAACTAATTCGTCAAAAAAGAGATTTTTCAATCGACGTAAATCAATTTGACGTGCAAAGATAAAAATTGTAGTAAATTGTTTTAAATATTTAAGAAAAGTGCGTATACGCCCGAGTGTACCTACTTTAATTAATTGAATTAAATCTGTTTAAATGGAGTATCTTATTTATTAAATAAATCTTATATTTTGTGCATTTAAGTCTACTTACATACACATTTATTGAAGGTTTGAAAGAAACAACAACAACAAATTGAATGAGCTAGGACGCTCACTGCTCTAACTGGTGCAGAGAGAGAGAGAAAGAGAGAGAGTTAGAGATAGAGATAGAGATAGAGATAGAGATAGAGATAGAGATAGAGATAGAGATAGAGATAGAGATAGAGATAGAGATAGAGATAGAGATAGAGATAGAGATAGAGATAGAGATAGAGATAGAGATAGAGATAGAGATAGAGATAGAGATAGAGATAGAGATAGAGATAGAGATAGAGATAGAGATAGAGATAGAGATAGAGATAGAGATAGAGATAGAGATAGAGATAGAGATAGAGATAGAGATAGAGATAGAGATAGAGATAGAGATAGAGATAGAGATAGAGATAGAGATAGAGATAGAGATAGAGATAGAGATAGAGATAGAGATAGAGATAGAGATAGAGATAGAGATAGAGATAGAGATAGAGATAGAGATAGAGATAGAGATAGAGATAGAGATAGAGATAGAGATAGAGATAGAGATAGAGATAGAGATAGAGATAGAGATAGAGATAGAGATAGAGATAGAGATAGAGATAGAGATAGAGATAGAGATAGAGATAGAGATAGAGATAGAGATAGAGATAGAGATAGAGATAGAGATAGAGATAGAGATAGAGATAGAGATAGAGATAGAGATAGAGATAGAGATAGAGATAGAGATAGAGATAGAGATAGAGATAGAGATAGAGATAGAGATAGAGATAGAGATAGAGATAGAGATAGAGATAGAGATAGAGATAGAGATAGAGATAGAGATAGAGATAGAGATAGAGATAGAGATAGAGATAGAGATAGAGATAGAGATAGAGATAGAGATAGAGATAGAGATAGAGATAGAGATAGAGATAGAGATAGAGATAGAGATAGAGATAGAGATAGAGATAGAGATAGAGATAGAGATAGAGATAGAGATAGAGATAGAGATAGAGATAGAGATAGAGATAGAGATAGAGATAGAGATAGAGATAGAGATAGAGATAGAGATAGAGATAGAGATAGAGATAGAGATAGAGATAGAGATAGAGATAGAGATAGAGATAGAGATAGAGACAGAGATAGAGATAGAGATAGAGATAGAGATAGACCTGTGACTTCAGAAAATCTCACAAGAAAAGGTCAAATGGCATGATCTCGGTGGCCAGTTCACATCACCACCACGTGAGATGAGCACTCCTTTGATTTGCTCGTGCAGAATTTACAATAATGTGGTGTGAACTGTGTGGCTTGTAGCGCAGTTTGTTGAAACCACATGCCGTTGGTGTCTATATCATTCATTTTAGGCCAAAGGAAGTTAATAATCATCGACCGTTGACGGTAATGGCTTGGAAATATGCACCGATGACGCCGCCAGCCCAAAATCCACACCAAACAATGACTTAATTGATTGAATTAATAATAATAATTTGACCAATTACTTGAACTATGAATGTTTATGATAAATCGGGCTTTTTTGGTCACTTCCTTCTATATGCAAATAAAACTTTACTTCATACTTTTTCCCTACGTTTCGTCGTAATTTCTCGACTTCATCAGGGGTAGTGTACTAAATCTGTAGAAACTTAAACTTAACAATTTGAATTTTTAAATTTTTGAGGTTAAACTTACATGAAAAAAACTTTTTGTTACATTTAATAATAATTATTCATAAATATGGTGATAACTTTAAACTTTGAAATTTTCTAAAATAAAAATAAATTATTGAACATTATTTGAAAATAAATGAAAAACAAATTAAATAAAACCTACAGCACAGCACTTTGGAAAACTAAATGAAAATAAAACAATTAAAATTTAATGAAAAATCACACCGCTCTTAATGCAAGAGAATAATTTGCTATTGTGTTGTCTCTATCTTCCTGTGTATTCATTGGATTGTCTATATTTTGTTGTATACGTAGACTTTCAAGTGTGTATCTATTATTTCTTCTCTTTTCCTTGTCCATTATTATTGTGTTATCAAAGTCTGCAGAGTGTCCAGTTTCTAGTATATGTTGTGATAACCCAGTTGATTCTGTTTTGTTTCGAATATTCGCTTTATGTTCAATTAATCTCGTCTCCAGTGATCTCTTAGTTGTCCCGATGTAGATCAGATTGCACGTCTCCCCTTCCTTTCCTCTGCACCCAATTTTATAAACTATGTCATGCTGTTTTTCTTTTTCTATTTTTGTTTTTGTGTTGGTGAATAGTTGTCTTATTGTTGAATTGGATTTGTGAGCGAATGTCACATTTTCTTTATATTATTATTTTATGTAAGTTTCTCTTATCAGTTAAATTTGGAATGTATGCAATACCATAATATGTCATAGTGTTGCCAACTTCCGGATTTTTTTGAGAATTTTTGTATTTGTTAGTTTTATTGATGTTATTGTTTATTAAATTATTTATTAGGTAATGTGGAAAATTGTTCATGTGTAATATTGTTTTAATTGTTTTTATGTTTTCTTCTTTAAATTCGGTATCGCTTATATTTATTATTTTGTTAATAAAATTGTTTGCAGTGTTAATTTTTTGTTGTAAGGGTTGAGTCGAGAGGAAATTAATCATTCTGCCAGATGCTGTAGTTTTAGAATACCAGTTAAATTTAATTTTGTTTCTTGTTCTGTATATTCTGATGTCTAGATAGGGTAAGCTTTGGTTTTGTTCTATTTCAACTGTGAATTTAAGTTTTGTGTGGTAATTGTTCAAGCAGTAAGAAGAGGTTTTTTAGCTGGTCAAAATGCAAAAATACCGAAATCTCTTAAACACTTCCTGACCGTACTTGGCCCTATGGGTAGATTAAGTTCATAATTTCATGTGACTAACCCATTCATCCAGAAATGGGCCTCATTGCTGAAGATGATAAGTCCACTCATTTTAATAAAATAATTTTATCATTTGCACATGTTGTTAAACACTATATCCATCCATGGTGATTCGACCAAACAGACTGAATAAAAAAAAAATATGGGCGCTATCAACTGTCAAAGTTCAGAAGTGTATTGGAAGACCCGTTAGATGTTATATAATATAATTTTCAGAAATACAAGCGGCTAGGGCTTTAACAACTAGGTAACTATTTTTTTAAATTGATTGAAAATTACTTCGAATTTTTTCTCAAATAAATTTTTAAGAGAAAATGTATTATAAATGTATCAACAAGACAATTTAAATCCTTTAAATTCGATAAATCATATTAAATTTGTTCATCTCTCATCTTATACTCATTTCATTAATCCCAATTAAAGTTCCCCAATCAATTATTAAGAATATGCTCTGTTGCACCCACAGCGCCACCAGCCACCATCCAACAGTAGTTAATATCATATTTAAGCCTCACATTATAATTAAAGACATGAATCTGATGACTCAGTAGCTTCTTGTCTGCTGCAACAGCCGCTCTCTTCCCCATACTCCATTAAGTATTTATTATAGTATCTTCAGTAAATCTCACCCACACTTACACCCACAACCAACCCACAAAAACAAATGCCAATCCCTTCGATATTTTAATTCCAATTAAGAAATTAATTTCAATTAAGATTTGAAAGAAAATAAACGTAGGGTAAAAGGATTACTCTGTATATTATATTCAGCTGGATGAAAGCGACAGCCAACGAAGCTGAAAAGGATTAAAAAGATAGGATGGGTGGTGGCAGTGTCGAATTAAAAATTCCTTTTAACTTTGATTCCCTTGAATATCCTTTGAAAAGTCACTTTTTTATTTTCATTTTTTTTTTATCACGAACATATTGAAATAAATTCAGCATCCTTTATAGAAGGACACAAATAAGTAGTTGAATATTTAAATAATTGTGCTGACATCTCGTGGGGATTAACAGAAATAAAATTCAACAAGAGAAAGAGAGAGTTTAGTTAAATTATATCCTGCCAATCTTCTGGGACAGACAGTATAATTCAATGAAATTCAATTATCCTATGTTTCAGTTAAAATCACACCGCAGTGAGAACTTGGACATGGCGAACCCACTGACGGCAAGGGCTGAAGATCTTGTGCGGCGACTTGTTGCGGCAAAAATAGTCTATCGAACATTCGACGTTCCCTTGCAAAATGTGGATATCCTCCCGGGACAGAAGTACTCAATTCAGGGCTACTTCATGTCCTCATTTGACTCAGGCTACCAGTTCATTGCGACAAATCCCTTGTTGCAACAGCGGCAAATCACGACGACAACGCCGCCATCGGTAGTAAGTGTATTGTAGTTGCCACCACACAATTTTCGAAATAAATCAATTTATTTTCCTTTAATGTAATTTCGTTTCGTGTTTCGCAGGGATATACAAGTGATAACCTAGAGCCGCCAAATATCCTTCGAGCGGAGCATTTCCAAAGGGTTTACAGAAGCAAATTGGAAGTGTTGAAGGCCGGTGATTTATCAGTGGCACCGCCAGTGGATGCACCATGCATTAACAGCTCCAAAACCAATAATGAGAGTCAATTCACAGCAGAGCTGGCATCGTTGTCTCATCCCCTCCAGGGCCAAGCCCCACTCCAACTAACCCCGACATCGACATTGTCACCTGTGGATAAATTGGTACCAATAGCTAATGACGTAGTAAGTGAACATGGGCCTGCTATTGCTAATGACACCATAACTAGGAGCGACCGAGTCGATGATGCAAATAATGGAAGCAATTCGACGGCTAAACAAAAGGATTCACCGAGAGGCTTTGCATATAAGTCGACCTGAACTATACCGCCACCCTTATGTTGGAGTAATTATGCCCCTTTTCTCCTGCCAAGGATGGTGACGACAATGACTACAATTGACGACCACGACCAACGACAACAACGACAACCCTTCGGGGTTGTTAGAGATAATCTCTGTTTAACGTGTGCACACACAGGTCCTGGTGTGACACTTCGTTCCCCATCCCCCTCTTCTTTTTCTTCACCTGTGCCATGCGACCTTTGAAGCTGCATTTGCACACAATGATGCCATCATACGCCGAGTGGATCGTGTTAATGTGAGAGGAGGAAAATGTCACTCCAGGTTCTGGAATATAGTCATAGGATGTGCAAGGATATAATATCCTGATGGGTATAATGCCAGGTTTTGCTTTGGACTCAAGTGGGATAATAAGTTTTGCGATGTTCGTAGGCTTTTAAGCTGACAGGTTGTTGTAATATTCATAATGTTCTTTTGCTAATTTTGTAACATGATTTTAATGTGTTTCGTTGTTGTGTATATATTTATACTTTTGAATAATTATATATTTTTAAGGGTTTATTTAAATGTGTTTATGTTTTATTATGGTATTTTTAAAAACCATAAATATATAATTGAAATTGGTTAAACAGATTATCTCGTTAGAAATAAAAAAAATGGCTCTATGAGATACATTTTTTTTTAAGTTTTGGCATACAATGCTCTTAATTTTTTTTTTAAACATTCTTCATACATAATTTGATAAAAACCAGGTAAGTGTATTAATATCCATTTTTCTGGAATATTTGTATCCCAAAAGGTTGGCATGTACCTGTTTAAATCAGTTGAATTTTTTTTAGGAAATTCTGCACTGCGACGCAAAATTTTGTTCAAATTAAATTCAAATCCTTGTGTGTATAGGTATGTATATTAAAAACTTTTGTTCAATCCTAGTTTTATTTTGCTATACACAATTTTAAACAGCCTTATTTTAAGAGGCTACCTATGTATATGATGCTCTTAATAATTTTCTGTTTTAAGGGTCTATGTCATAGTGTATATTTACCGCAACCAGCTGCATTCAAGTTTGGCTTATTTTGACTTTTGGATCTTTTTCATAGCTTGAGTAACCGGAAATAAATTGATCAACATGGAAGACTTAGCTCTCACTTATTGTTAAGTGAGTTAGCAAAATAATTGTTTAAAATTAAATAAAAAATTAGAGTTCCCAGTAGCAAACAAAGAGTTCTAGAGTTCCTCATACTACTTTAACACTTCAATAGTTCTGGCGAATGAAGTGTCAAAATTCGAGAAAAAAAAGTTTGTTATGCTAACTTCACGCAGCAAGGACTTTTTTGAGAAAAAGAGTTCTGAGCAGCGTTACCGCTGGGCGACCTTAGTCGCATTTTGCCACGTTTTTTGGGTCTGTGCGACAAAGCGACGACCTTTTAGTCAGTGCGACTTTTTTTGATTTTAAATGATTCCATTTTCTATTAAAAAAAAAAATTAAACTAAGCTGCGCGCACAGTGAACATCTTGATTTGTAATCTGGCAAAGACCCCACCCAATTAAGTTTGCGTAATGCATAAAGAGTAAATCTTTTTTGAACTCTTTCAATCCTCAGAATATTATTTTCGCAAAAAAGCGACCAGGGGCCTATTTCACCAAACACTTTTCACTTTGCAACTTTTCACTTTTACTTTGCAAAATTCGTTTCACCAAACGCAAATTTGCAAAGAGGAAATTATTGAAATGGAAAGTTTTCCTCTTTGCAAATTACGTTTCACCAAACGCAAATTTGCAAAGTGAAAAGTTCTTTTCTGCAAAGTGAAAAGTTTTGTTGATTTGAAAAAATATTGTACTTTTCGTTTCACCAAACAAATAAACTTTGCAAATTATATTTAGAATTTTAAAAAGTTTTTCAGTAATATGCAAAGAGAAATTTTCATTTGCAAATAAGCGTTTTGTTATGAAAAGTTGTCGGAAAATAATAAAAAAAAATAAAATAACCATTTTGAAAACGAAAAAGTATAAATAATAGTAATCAAAGAGTAGTTAAGTTAAGAATTATCTTTGATATCGGAAATAATTTTTCGACAAAAGAGTTTTTTTTTTTTTAAATTGGCAATAGGTTTAAGTCACTTCCCACAAATTTTGTGTGCATAACATTTGGCCGGTAAATAAAGCCCAATATCACGGTGTTGCATCTGTGTACGGAATAAGATAAGTATTTGTCTGCAGAGTAGTTCATCAAGCGTCGAATTTCTCCTAAACACCATTTGCTGGACAAAGAATTCTCTCCGAGGATTTCTTTGTGTAGCGGGATGTATTGACGGTACAATTCCACCAATACTGAAAACAACATTTTGTCAGCAGGCATAGAAAGCATGCTTTGATGGTTTGTGGCCCAGATCGATCTTTATATTCTGTAAACGTAAGCTGGCCAGCTAGCGTACAATGCAGTTTGCTTTAGTCGTATGTTTGAAAATATATCATCAGCAGTGCAGCTGGTGCAATAAAAAAAATCGAGGTTAGTAGACAGACAGAAGCGTCTCAAATATATCCGATGCAGGACGATTTTTAAGTTCCAATGAGGATATCGACCATCCCCTACTGCGGTGTTAATAACACCACTAAGTACAAATTCTGCAGAACAGAGATTTAAAAGGGGTCAATGTCAATGATTTTTTTTTAAATGCATAATTGATGCAAATTTATCAATTTGTATCAAGTTTTACTTTGCAACTTTGCAAAATACGAATTTAAATGCAAAGTTATTTTTTAAATTGGTGAAACACTTTTACTTTTCACTTTTCAACAAAAGTCTGAAAAATTGAAAAGTGAAAAGTCTTCACTTTGCAAATTTTGTGAAACACTTTGCACTTTTACTTTGCAGGAAATTATTTTTTTGCAAAGTTGCAAAGTGAAAAGTGTTTGGTGAAATAGGCCCCAGACTACACAACAATATTTTAAAACCGGTAAAAATATAGACATAAATAAGGTCTTCAAAGTATAAGCATCCTTAAAATCTTTGGAATTCCGTTTCAAAAAACTTAATAGGTAATTACCTTTAGAAACTACATAATCAACATGAGATCTGAAATCAAGTTTTGAATCAAAAATCACGCCAAGATCATTTATTTCATTAACCCTTAGAAGATTAACATCATGGAATTTATATACAAAATCAATGGGAGATGAAGATCTAGATACCTGAAAAATTTTACATTTCGAGTAATTCAGCTCAAGATTATTGTAATCGCACCAATTTAGAAAATTGTTGATATCTGACTGAATTAACCTGCAATCAGCAAGTGAAGATGTTGCTGTAAATACTTTAACATCATCAGCATACATCAAACAGTTACAATATTTAAAAATAGAAGGTAAATCACTGGTAAAGATTATAAAAAGAAGTTGGCCCAAATGACTGCCCTGTGGAAGACCCGATACCACATCTATAAGATTTGAAACACATTCATCTATCTTAGCAGCTTGCTTCCTGTGAGTCAAATATAACCCTAATAACCATTTTAAAAAAGAAACATTCAATCCAAACATCTTAAGCTTTTGCAGGAGAAGACCATGATATACGCGATCGAATGCCTTAACAAAATCAGTATATAGGACATCAATCTGTTTACCGTTTTCCATATTATTAATACAATCATTTACAAAAAGACTTAAATTAGTACAAGTACATCTACCTTTAACAAAACCATGTTGTTCTTGCGGTAGCGAATTCTTAACAGCGAATTTGCGTGACCATTTTTTCAAAAAGTTTGCGCATAACTGAAAGTTTTGAGATTGGTCTATAGTTCTTCACTAAGTGCTTTAGGCCAATCTTATAAATTGGAACTAGATATATTTATATTATATTTTCCATTCAATCAGAAAACACTAGTTTTTAAAGATTTATTAAAAATAAGGGTCAAAGCATTACAAAGTGTATAAGAACATTTTGACAAAAGAATAGGAGAAATTATATCAGATTTTTTTGAAACATCAACGTCTAGACTATATCTTTAGTGTTTGGAAGAAACATGATATATCCAAAAATAAATTGCAAGTTGTTTAAGTAAATAGTTTAAAAAAAAAATAATTTAAAATTCAAAATTTTCGGTTTTTCTCAAAAATTAAAAAATATTTTAACATCTAATTTTCAGAATTGACTCAGAAAAAGAGCATTAAATAAAAGAAAGAGGGACACATACAGTGGCAAAAACTTTTCACTTAAACAACTTGATTACAAATAAAAGGAAATAAAAAAATTTTAGCCTTCAAAAAAACCATAAAACAAAATTATATATGTGCTTTCGGTCGTTTTTAATATTTGTTTTCCATTTTAAGTCAGCCTTTTAACTTTTTTGTCTGTGTGAAATAAAAAGGGAAAAAAGAAAATATTTGTGGGACAAAAAGGGAATTCACCGAATGCGTGAAGGGAATTATGTTAAAAATGCGCCACAGCACTCATAGCCTACTATCGCTATTTCAAAATTTAAAGAAGCAGACCTTACTCCGAAACGACATGCCACAGGACCGAAATTAACTGCAAATCATGGAGAAGCTCGATTACAATTTTCTCTAGCGCACTATTACTGAAAAGTTGAACAATTTAGGCGAGTTATATTTTTGGATGAGCGTAGAATGTGTCTGCATGGAAGTGATCGTAGGAACAAAATACACAGATGACCTGGCGAGGGATTTGAACAACGGCTGTTTTGTCGAAACCGTGACTTTCGGGGGAGAGTTCTTTATGATACAGGTAGGCATTTCAATTGAAGGAAAGGAAAGCTGGTTTTTGTGCCTGGTGCGGTGGTCGAGGGGAGATTTAACTGCGGACCGGTACATCTCCGATATTATGTTGCACCACATCGTTCCTTATGCTGGGGTATTGATAAAGATTTCGTACTAATGCATGATAACGCTCAAAGCAACACTGCGCGGGAATACTGTCGGATTCCTTATAGGGAAGTTGGTATTGCCGACTGGCGCTGGCGCTAAGCTCAGACTTAACCCCAATCGGGCATTTGTGAGACGAGCTTAAGCGAAGGGTTAGATTCAGAAATTTAGCTCCTGGAACAATAAATGAACTGAAAGCGGCTTTAGTAGACGAATGAGAAAGAATACCGCTAGAGAAGATGTAATTAGTCAATAAACGAAAAATCTGGATTTTCAATAAAGTATGCAAAATTGTATTTTTTTTTTCAACGTGCTCTAGCGGCCAAGCCGTCCAACCGAAAAATATACATTTTAGGGGTTGCTTTTTGTAGAAAATTTAATTTACTTCAATAGTGCATACTTGTTTTTCCCAAAAAATTTACATTTTTATGACTTCTTGGCAAAAAAGCTGGTAACAAAAAAATCGTAAATATTGAGGTCTTGGTGATTTTCGTGAGAAGTAGCATGGTTGAAATTCAGATTCAGCTTTCCCAAAAACATAAAGAACGATTGAGAAAAAAAAATCCGGATTTTTTTTTCCTGACCAAAACACCATTTGACTGGACTAATTGTCAATTGAATAAACTTGGTAAAGGCCAAACAATTTTTAAACTCTTATTATTTCATGGTAAATGAAATTGAAGGGAAAAATTTAACAGTATTCTGACATTGCAATTGACATTGTCTAAAATAATGCGAATGGTCATAGTGTGAATGTTGAGATGTGGGTCAGTATATTATGTAGATTTAAAACATTAACATAGAACATTTGTGCAACTATCGTAGGTCTTTACCCATACCCACTACAAGTTCCCTTCCCGTATGTAATTTTATAAATTTTTTTTATAAATTTTTCACCAGCAAAAAGAAATTTTATAATATCGCACGTCAATATACTGAAATATCTTGATATTTGACCTTGTTTTGCGATGTAGTTACCCAAGAAATCAAAACACTTTTTTCTATTTACCGAATTAATCTCAGATGGATCGGAATTTCAAAACTATTACAATTGAATAAGCGACATTTGTGACACTCCTCCTCTTATAGCAAAATTGATCCAATTAATTTGCCTTAACCGGAACAGCGGAGAAAACCTGGTTTATATTTTTCAAACTCACATCTCATAACTAAATGCCTCGAGATTCATAAAAAAAAAAAACAAACAAAAATCGGTTACCTACCGGCTTTACAAAAAAAAAAAAAAAAAAAAAAAAAAAACAAGTTAAATAATAACGCTTGCGGCCAAATCATTTAATAAAAGCAATTCGGTTGTATACTAATTTTTATATGCCATCATGAGACTATGGCTGGTTCCGAAAATAATTTAGGTAACTTACTATAAGCTCATAAATATTCTTTGCCTTTGTAGCATCGTCTCTTCTGCCTAAGGCACTGGTCGGATACAGATACAAAATACGTACGACCAAAATAACAACAAAAACCAAGCTAGAGAAAGTGCAAATAATAAAAGTTAAAGAAAAGATACTTCTTCGAACAAAAAACCCACTAAAAGTCTCATAAAATTGTCAGGAACTCCACCCAAAAACGATACAAAAAACAAGCAAGAAATAAAGCAGAAAAAAGAGAATTATAAAATGGCCATTTCCTACGTCAATTCGCTGTCAATGGTTATGGCTGACAATGATGACGGTGACGGTGCGATTAAGTCAGACTTTGTGCCGTCATTATCATTCATAATCATGATTCATGAGTTAAAGTGTAAGTGAGAGCGATATTCAATACCTACTCATATTAACATACCTTTTGGGACGTGTTCAAGTGCAAATATTCGTGATTGAATATTACGCAATAGTTAGGTAAATGTTTATGAGGAAATCTTTTCGAGAATATTTATTTACTCAAGAAACCAAGATGCTATGTGCATCACGATTGCTGAAAATATTTGCCCTGCAATTACAACTGTTTTATTGATTGTAAGCATAGTAAGCACTCTTGTCGAATTGGTCAGTGGACCCTGATTTTTTTGTTTGTAGATATATGTATACTTTTTATTTATTATTTATTTATTATTTATTTATTTAAGCTTAATACAAGCAAAACTTAAAACTAAACATAGTATTTCTTAAAATCTACTTGATTAAAAGAGTCAAAACGAAGGTAGGGGAGTAAAGTGCTAAGGAAGGGTGGCGCTAAGGATGGCTTGTTTTAGAGAGGGCGTACTTATGTTGAGGTTGAAGGTATTTAAGTTGTTAGCTTTACGTTGCATTCGAGTCAAAGGTTCGTTTAGGCCGTAATCAGTGCGGTGATAGGCGACAAGGAAGAAAGGAACAGATCTCAGATGACGAGGGTTCGGAGACAGAGAGATTTTTTGACGTAAATCAGGGCAATCTATTACGCTATTTAATAATTGGTGAACAAAGAGCATGTCATCGATGTCTCGGCGCAATTCGAGGGTTTGTAGGTTTAAAAGTTTAAGTCGGTCAGCATAAGAGGGAAGGTTATAAGGATCATCCCAGCCAAGACCCCGCAGAGCGAAGCGTAAAAATCTGCGCTGGACGGCTTCAATTCGTTCAATGTGAACTTGATGATATGGTGACCAGACCTGGGAGGCATATTCAAGGAGTGGTCTTACAAAGGTCATATAAAGAGATTTTGTAACGTAAGGACAAGAGAATTCTTTTGACCAGCGTTTTATAAAGCCGAGAGCTGAGTTCGCTTTGCTTATGATGCTGTCGTAGTGGGAGCGAAAATTAAGTTGAGTGTCACAAATGACTCCCAGATCACGAATAGAGGTTACGACAAGAACGGGCTCACCATTAATGGATGCCTTTGTGGTAGAGGAGGACGCTTACGAGAGAATGTTATGCCTTGACATTTCTTAATGTTAAGTTCAAGAAAGTTTTTCTGACACCACATATAAAATTTATTTAAGTCTGATTGTAATAAAAGGATATCTTCAGGGGATGAAATTTGTTTCGAAATCCTCATATCGTCAGCATAGATTTCCAAATCAGAATTAAGTAAAATCAGTTCAACATCATTTATAGTCAGAACAAATAAAAGAGGACCTAAATGGCTTCCCTGAGGTACTCCAGACAGTGCGTGAATAGGTTTGGAGACACTTGATCTGAAAAGTACACGATACTGACGATCAATTAAATAAGATTGAATCCAAGATACAAATAAACTAGGGAAACCGAGCTTTTTTAGTTTAAAGAGAATGATTTTGTGGGATATTTTATCGAAGGCCTTACTAAAATCTGTTGCAATGACATCTACTTCTGTACCATTTTCTAACGCAGACAGTGTATTTGACACGAATTCAGTAAGGTTAGTGGTTGTTGATCGCCCTTTCAAAAACCCATGTTGCTTGGGTGAAAAAATTGGTTTACAGAGAAGAAACAATGACTCATACAGTATACTTTCAAAAAGTTTAGGAATGCAAGAGAGTTTGGCGATAGGTCTATAATTGGTTATATCATTTTTGCATCCTTTCTTGTGAATAGGAATGATGAAAGAATCTTTCCAGAGTTTAGGAAAAATGCCACTAGTGATAGAGAGTTGGAAGAGTGCAGTAAGGGGCTGGGCTAATTTGTCGATACATTTTTTTAAAACAATTGCAGGAAGACCATCTGGGCCAGAGGAGAAATCGTCCTTTAGCTGAGTGATTTTATTGATCACTGAAGATAGGGGAATATCGATATGCGTTAATGAGTTCGGAGGAAAGTTGTTAAAATAGCTAAAATAGTTCGGATCGACCTCAGTATTGTTACAAGAAAACGATTCGCTAAAAAAATCTGCAAAAAGATTGGATATCGTACTTGGGTCTGCGGAGAAACAGTCACGGAGTTTTAAGGTAGAGGGATATCCGTCCGATTTTTTTTTACAGTTTATGAACTGGTAAAACTTTTTCGGATTGGAAATAAGATCAGTTTGCATTTGGTGGATATAATTTGAGTAAAGAGAGTCACAAAGGGCGGAGAAGTTGTTGTAGGATGAGAGATAATTGTAAAAGCCGGGGCTAGACCTCGTTCGTAAAAACTTTTGCCAAAGTTTATTACGGTAGTTCCGAAGTGAACGAAGTTCTTTGGTGTACCAAGGAGTAGATGATGTGAAGTTTTTTTGAAATAAAATAGGGACCGAATTAGATAGGCAGCTTAAGATGTGGGAATAAAAGGTGGCAATCACAAGGTCAATATGAACAGATTCATCGGAGATGAAGTCAAAATCGATTCTACCAATGAGATCATTGAGTTGGTCAAAGTTGGCTTTGCGAAAGTTAAATTTTCGCTTCGTTAAAAGATCGGGATTATGATGTTCGCTAGCGTAGGCGAAGCTAATAGAGATAGGAGGGTGATAATTGTCAAGTCTAGTCAGGAGGTGACTACTTACTGAGACAACGGAGTTATCAGCGTCAGACGTAAAAATGAGATCTAATTGTCTTCCCAGGTTATTCTTGACATTGCTCATCTGAACAAGACAAGAAGCCTGAAGTCGGTCAGTAAATAAAACTTCTTTTTCAGAGGTGGCATTTATTGCAATAAAGAATATCTCATTCTCAGATTCGGACCATTCCAACCGAGGTAGATTGAAGTCACCTACAAGTATGACGTCGTCCTCGGGATTCATAGAATCGACAACGAAGTCAACTGCATCAGCGAGAAGCTGATATTGAATTGTGGGTTGGGACGGAGGTATATAGCAGCATAAGATATATAGGTAACGTTTGTTTAAATTGATTTTAACACATACAAGTTCAAGATTAGAGATATTTGGGATATTAAATAGAGAAGAGTCAAAATCAGAGTGCAGAGCTAAAAGTACACCCCGGCCAGTAGGGCTTATGTCAGAGGTGTCATTATTGGAGTGAGGTTCGCAAACTGGAGTATCGCTCCGAAAAACATTATAATCAGAGGTAAAGAGTTCATTGTTAGCAATGTCTTGGGAAAGGTTAGTTTCGGTTAAAGCAAAGACATTATAGGGAAGCTTTTGAGAGTTAAGGTAAACCTCCGAAGTTTTGGTTCGAAGCCCTCTACTACTCAATTGATTTCAATTAAACTTCGTACCTGTTATGAAAAATTTAGTTGTAAGAACATTGCATTTCAAGTTTTTTTTTTTTTCAAACAAAAAATCAATCATAAAATTAATTTTCTTAATATTTTTGAATTTTTAACATTTTGTTAACAAATAATCAAATATCATAACATCATTCATCATAACATTATTCAAGTAACAACAAAAAACCAAAAAAGTTACAATTTATTTAGAAAAATATAAATTCTTAGCGAACAATTTTTTTTTATAGTTTGGATCGTTTCCTTGAACCTACCATAATCAATGGCAAAGTTAGATTCTCTGCAACCCTGGGCTATTCAAAATCTGTCTTTTCTCTCCCCTCATCAGAATTTCGACACATATTTTTCATTAAATAGAAGAAAAATAATAACACATCCGTTTCACCTTCACTCCTAGAGCTGAATGGATGCTCCTGCTTGTACTTGAGTTTACAGCTTCTCAGATTGTGGTTTCCCCCGCTGTTTAAGGGCAGTGTTGTCGTTTTTCTGCATAAAATAAAATTAATCTAATAATCGCAGCTGTTTGAACCAGCTTAGCCATAGTAGCCGTGGCGTGATGGTTAGTGCACTATCATGCCGGACTATCATGCCTGAGGTCTAGGTTCGATCCCCAGCCTCGCCAAAAAACAAAACTTTAAAAATTCATAAAAAAAAACTATGGCTGACCAATTTCTGAAACCAGCTGACCTTTTATCAGGATTGCAATACCTTTCGGATGGTATAAATTTTTTTTCGATTATCCCATAAATGAGGTGCTAAAAGTTCATGTGACCTTGAGTGACCTTAAAAAACTTTGAAAATTAATTAAAAAAAAATCTATGCCTGACCAATTACTGAAATTACCTGACCTTTTATGACCAATTACTGACCTTTTAGACTGCATACTTTTTTTGCGAATATCCCATATATGGGATGCTAAGAGCTCACAGCCCAGCTTGCTACTTTCAAAAAAAAAAAAAAAAAATCACTACTAAAAAAGTGCGTATACGCTATACCACTATTTTGAATAAATGAACTTCATGTCTTTTTATGGAGTATCTTGTTTATTATATAAATTTTATATTATTTGTAGTTAAAACTATTTATATATGAATTTATTTTTTATAAATCCATAATAGTTGCAGCATTATAGAAGTTGAGGGCTCTTAAAAATAATTTTTTTATTTTTGTATTTTAATTTTTAATTTTAAGCTTTTATTATTGTAATTGTTTTTGTTTTCGTTGGTAATAGTTCTTATTTTCGCAAATCTTATTTTTTTCTTACAGATTTTTCTAAAAAAAAAAATTCGATGAATTTTTGGAAAAATTGTTTTAAATAACTTCCCATAAAACTTCCCTTTTCTCGAAAACTGATTTTGATAAATGTATTTTTTTTAAGAATGTTTCAAAAAGTTTAAATAGTATTGGATAGCTTTTTTTTGGATTGAAATCGATTGGTCGATTTAAATATTTAATATTTTAGAATATTTAAGACATAAATTATTTTTATAGTCAAAATCAGCGGTTAATACCATACAAATTTGGAAAAACCGTTATAGAAAATCTAAATTACCTCGAAAAAGACTCATACGATTTCGATTAAAATTATTACGGTCTTTGGACGTGTCCGAATGTGCCCGAATTAATAGCAAAAAATATATATTACTAATAGTTTGAACCTAAAAAACACCACGGATTGCAAAAAAATCAGTAAGAAAGACATTCAGAAAGCCATATGTGCTCAAAAAATAAAAAAAATGTGAGAAAGGCTGATGAGTTCTTAAAAAAAAAAACTGGTTTACTATGTATGGCTGGTACAAGAAAAACAAGATAAGTTCACTTTCCAGGTAAAATATTTGAGAACAAATGAGTTTTTAACAACGTTTAACTTTCCACTTGTGAAAGACATTAGTAATATTATTCCTCAGGTTAGTGGCTATTTTAAGTCAGTTTTCACGAGCCACTACCTCCAGGCTTCATCGACTTTACTTCTATTTTTAATAGATTCTCGCAATAAGCCCCTGATTTTTTTTAGATAAAAGCCCTACAAGGGCTTTATTAGGAGTGCTGATTTGGAAAGTCTATTCGACAAAAAATGATCAAAAAAAATCCTGATAGAATTGAAACAAACAGAAAAATATTAACGAATAGATTTTTTTTATATATGTAACTATAGTAGATTTTACCTAAGTCTATTCGACTATGTAACTATAGTAGATTTTACCTAAGTCTATTTGACTTAAATTCTATTTTTTTCCTATTTTTATTGCGTCCAATTGTCTGCTTCTGCCCAACACTGGTGGAACATTTTCGTTCACTTGAGCAATTCTTCTAAAATTCGGACAAAACATCTTTTAAAACACAGAACATAATATATTTATGAACTTCATTGAACGCAGTTTAATATCTTATTTAAGAAAATTCATATTTATATTTAAATTGGGAGTTTTTCGGTAAATAGAAAAAAAAAGTGTCGGAAACTCATCCTGTCTTCCCTACCTATCTCTCATAGAACCATTTTTTTCTATTTTATATTATATCATTATATGTTTAACTGATTAAATTTTTGTTTGTATGCAGGAGCTTCTAGTTAGCATATCAAAAAAGTAAATTTTAAATAAAAAAAAAAAAAAAAATTTCTAATTCGATTTTTCAAAAACAGGTCGATGATTTTTTTCCTATGCTTTTCAACATAAATAGCTGTGTTAACTTGCCCCAAAAAGTGTCACATTCTTGTTTTTTTGTTTCTTTTTTTTTTGTAAAAGATGACCACTATCCAGTTAACGAAAAAATCAAATTTTTCAAAAATCAAAAAAAAAAAAAAAAAAAAAATTTCTAGGTTTGGTCAAAAAAACAAACTGTCATTAAAAAATTTATAATTACATTCTTATCATAGGAATTATTAATCAAATTTTAAAAAGCGATTTTTAAAGGAGCATCAGCGTTCTTTTAGCCTCTCTTTAAAATCGATTTTTCTATAACATTTGCTGGTCAAAAAATTTTAAATGAACAATTAATCGGTCATCATTTTTTTTTTACAAACAAAAATATTATTAATACTGTAAAAATTTTGAAGCCAATTCAACACAACTATTTTTTTTATTATCAAAAAAACTCAGAAAATATGTAGGTTGCGATTATTCATAGAATTCAAATTAAATTAAGAAAAAAAATCATCTTTTGAAATATCGAATTGTTAAAGATTATGTTATTCAAGTAAATAAGAATTATGTAAATGATAATATACTCCAGGTGATAGTATAAAATACAACTGTTAATTTTTAACATCGAACAGAAAAGAAAATATGAATATGAAATAATTTTTGCCGCCCTGAAATCTTGTTGCCTTGACCTTTATAGCCGATTTTACCTACCCATATTTTAAATATAGCCCTGCATAAAATATTTCAGTCCTTGCAATCTTAAAACCAGGTGTTCTTCGATATAAACTTGAATGAAGGTACATGGCTATTTAATGGCACAGTTTAATTTAAAGAAATGTGTTGATATACCTTTATGTTCTGTTCGTATATGTATGTGATGATAAATTACCACACATTATGCTCGCATTTAATATCCATTATTTAACTAAAAGATGTACGAATTTTCGGGGCCACCCATACTGAAACCTTAACCTCGCCTGATTCCTGAAATATTACTTATATCTTAAAATATAAATTTGGAACGCAAGAGCTGTGTGTCTACTGGCGAGAAATTACTAACCACTTAACCAAGCATTTTGCAATAAAGTAGACACAGTGTGGTTAGTTGTGTTGTGCCTCGAGTAAATATCGCAGGCAGTGATGCTGGAGTAATCGGTCATATGCAAAAAGTGATATAACCAAATTGTGTCTACAATAAATTGCCCCACACAATATTGCTAAGTTAAACTTTCCAGCCCTCATGGCATCCATATATACGATGCCAACCATGATCCGTTTCATAAGTTCCCAAGCTCTGAAACCTTATTTATTCTTCCAATTGGCATCCTTATTTATCACTTTGCAATGCGGTGCTGGCCAGGTTCGCCGCCATTCCGCGGAAACATGCGCCTCTTTCATCTTTTGCGTGTCATCATCGTCAGCGTGTGAGCAAGCAAATTAATTTCATGCACATGACACAGTAAAATGCTTTTTTTTTCTGTTTTTATTTTTTTTTTAAACAGCGATTCATTGATGTTAAAAGATATAAACTACCAACTAAAGATAAAAAGATGTAAAAATAATTGCACAATGATGCGCGGTCAAAAATAAAATAAAAAAAAAACAATTTGCTTCTCATACACCAGCGAGCCGAGCAGCATGCGTGATCCAGGCCTTAAGGCTTCCAAGGCATATTCATTAATATTTACATCAGCGCCCGTGATCATGATTTGCTTAATAGTTTCATTTCGTCGGCGTTTTTTTTTTTCCTGGATTTTTAGGTTTCGTCTCTGGCATCATTGATGTATCTGAATATCAGAGAGGACGATTTTTTTTTCCTATAGCTAAAAATAAAGTGCACGACTGGGTTGCACGTTCTAACTCAATAGTTTTAGCAAAAAAAAAAAAAAAAAAACAATAATTTTATAATAAGGCATACATTACAAATAAGTTGGTAATATATGTACTTGAATATGAAGAAAGAGTAAATTGTATACAGTTAAAGCTCCCTTAGCCGGACAGCGACGGTCATAACACTTTTATCCGTCCAAGGGAGTTGTCCGTCCAAGGGAAAAAATAAAAAAATAGTTATGTAAGGAAATGTATAATATACAGTGGTAAAACATTTTTGCACCTACAAGCCATGAAATTTATTCAAACTAAAAATGAACATGAAAATACAAGAAAAAAGATACAAAAACAGACTACAGCTGCAGAAATAGAATCCGTTATGAATTTGATCACAGACAGTAATTTGGTGAAATCGTATCTATGTCGCTGTAAACCATCAGGGGGACCGTTTTAAATGCAGAATAAATATGTAAAAGTATTACTAAAAATAATGGTTGAAATTTACATACTAAAAAAAGTGTTTGTCCGCCTAAGGGAATTTAATTTAACAAATCGCGGCTAGTATTCTTGTCCGCGTCCGGGTAAGGGAGTGTCCGCTTAAGGGATCATAAAATGTATGAAATTTACATCCAAGATACACGGTCGTGCCTAAAGGGATTGTCCGCTTAAGGGAGTTGTCCGCAATAGGAGCTTTCACTGTATAAATACAAAATTTTAAAAAATCCAATGTTGAAGTTCGGAAAAATTCAAATTACAAATAAATCAGATTTCCAACATTTCTTAACCTTGAAATTCAAAATATCACTATAAAGGGTGTTTTTTTTAAAGAGGTGTTTTTATATATCCGTTATTCCTTTATTTATTTTACAAATCAGCTCAGCGTAATTATCTTCTCATTACATATATATTTAAAAAAATGCACTCTGTTTTTTTTATCATCATACGAATCATCTCGAAATCAACAACGAGGTGTATTCAGTACATTCTTTGATTTTGTTGCTTTTTTAAATTTTCATTATAATACATGTTTAATTTTAATATTTATCTTTTTAAAAATAATTAACCAATTTTGATTTGCTGAATTTTTGTTTTTACAAACTCCATACTTTACCTATAGAGTAAGTTAAAAAAAAAATACTTTACACGTACCACTTAGGTGGATGTACTGATAGCACACATGTGGGTCGGTACGTGAACATGAATAAATTGTGCGGAGGTTATTGAGCGTATTTCGAAAATTTCATAACAATTTGGTTTTGCCAGTCTTTGAGTCATGAACAACAATTGCTAGAGCAGCAGTGGCGGCAGCACCAGCAGCGCCAGCAGCATATTGTAATACAAAGAAGAAAAGTGAAACGTTAATGTCATTTAACATTTTTTGTTTTGTATTTTTTTCATACAAAAAAAAAAAGAAAAAAAACAAAAGAAACAAAAATTAACGATGGTATCTGTTAGGAATTTTCAATTTCAATTTTACGGACTATCACCCAATATGTAGATACTCGTTTCACATAATGGCTTGTTCATTTTTAGGTATTCTTCAAATATCAATTTTAAAAGGGTCGCTTTGGAAATGTTTCACACAAAAAAGATGGTTTCGTTTAAGATGCGTAACTTCACACCTCCACTATACATATGCGTGAATTCGCAACAATTTTTAAAATGACAACCTATAATGTGTTCGTTAAATTTTTTCCACCAATAAAGATTTGTTGCATCATGCATCCTGATGGGTCTCGCCATAATTTGAATACTTAGGTAACAAATATCATATAGAAGTATAAATAAGTGTTCTTTTTTTTGAAAATCAATATCTTGAAAACGGGTTAATGAATTTATGTATTTTGAAATAAGGTTTTAAGCTGTAAGTTATTAAATAAATACTTAACATTACCATTTCAATTGACTTACCTATACAAAAAAATATAAGTGTTCACTTGCGATGTAGATACCTACCTACTAGGTACGGTGACCACATTTCTGGAAGTAAAACCGGGACCAAAAAGTGCAAATTTTAAAGACTCGAAAAATTTAGTTTTCTTCTTTAATTTTTACTAAGATATACGAAGTTTAATTCCTAAAAAGAAAAGAGCTATAAAATAAATAATAATATTTTATCATTACAAACTTAAAACATACCATTTTTAAATTCATTATTCAAATAATTCAGCCCTCTGTTTACAAAGCAAATATGTAAGTCTTGAAAAATAATATAATAATATAAAGCTACAAAAATATAATATTTCATAATGCACATGAAGCAATGAAACCAAGTTTGCAATGTATTTTTTTTTCTTTTTCTTTAATACTCCTTTGTACAAAAAAATTCTTTTACAATTTTGAATAAATAAATAATTTTTAAATTAACATTAAAACACATTAGAAAATGTGCAATTACGTGACAAATAACTAAATACGGGACACTTCTATGTCCCAGGTTTCGTAAAAAAACAAAAATAAACCGGGACAGGCTATATAAATACGGGAAAGTAAGGGAAACCCAGGACGGATGGTCACCTTAACTATAAAGTAAGTTTTAGATTCGTAAGAAATTCGAACTAGAGATTTCAATCAAACTTGACATTACGATAATAGAGAACTCAAAAAATATGAAACCAGATATTCCTTCTGTATGTCTGTATGTCTGTATGTCTGTATGTCTGTATGTCTGTATGTCTGTATGTCTGTATGTCTGTATGTCTGTATGTCTGTATGTCTGTATGTCTGTATGTCTGTATGTCTGTATGTCTGTATGTCTGTATGTCTGTATGTCTGTATGTCTGTATGTCTGTATGTCTGTATGTCTGTATGTCTGTATGCCTGTATGTCTGTATGTCTGTATGTCTGTATGTCTGTATGTCTGTATGTCTGTATGTCTGTATGTCTGTATGTCTGTATGTCTGTATGTCTGTATGTCTGTATGTCTGTATGTCTGTATGTCTGTATGTCTGTATGTCTGTATGTCTGTATGTCTGTATGTCTGTATGTCTGTATGTCTGTATGTCTGTATGTCTGTATGTCTGTATGTCTGTATGTCTGTATGTCTGTATGTCTGTATGTCTGTATGTCTGTATGTCTGTATGTCTGTATGTCTGTATATCTGTATATGTCTGTCTGTACCTCGATCTACAGCCTTAAACACTGAATTGATTTTCTATAAACTTGGAACTTAAGATTTTAAGGTGATTCCTTGTGTGCACTATTGCAAGTAGCTATATGTAAAATCTGTGTTTTGGTAAAAAAATCCCAAAAACTGTTATTAAACGGTATCTGATGAATAGCACCATTTTTTTAATTTTTGGACTTTCTCGTTAACGGCTCAAACGATTTTGATCAAAAATGTAAACAACAAGGTCTTTTTAAGTCTGATTAAAATTGCATATAAAGTTTCAAATAAATATTATTTGGATTTAAAAAAAAAATCAAACACATGTATTTTTAAATTCTTAAAAATGGCATACCGTATTTTTGTGCTAAAATATTGCAAGAAATTTTGTATATAATTAATTATGTTTAATGCTCGGCTCCAGCTCTCGAAATTATATTATCCTCTAATTGACAGAAACTTATGCTGTAATCAAATTGTTGCTATACAAGGATTGGCTGTAATCCATAACAATCGTGGTGTATTAAGATAAAAGACTGCCACTATTGACAAAATTGAACAAATTATTTTATTTTCAGAATTGAAATTAGTCATTCAATTGACACAAAATGTAAAAAAATAATTTAAATTAGAAATAAAACTCGATTTAAAAAAAAGCATTTTATTTTTATTTGTTTTCGATTCATGTTTGTTTGGATTTAAATGGCTATAACTTTCGATCTAAGGATAGCTTTAATAAGTTTTATACATTTTGAGAAACTAGAAAAACAAGGTAATTTTTTTCAAAGTAAGAACCAATATCAAGTTTTACAAATTTTTTTTCAGGATGCTCTTTCAAAGATTAAAGTAAATAATTATTTTGATTAAAGTATGAGTTTATATATTAACTTAAAGGATAAGGAGGGTGTATAAAATCATAATTATTTTAATACACAAAACATGTATTTATATTTATTAATGTTTCAATGTAAATATAAAAAAAAATTAAAAAGTAATTATGGACGAGGTGGAAAAAAAACTCGTTCAAAGAAGGGGTTTGTGTAAATTTCAAACAAACAGCCGTTACTCATTACTAAATTATGAGAGGTTATGACCTCTTCTATCACCATATTCAGTTTGGACAATTCTTAGCGGGAAAATCTTAATACAAGATGATTTTACCGGCGCAAAACTGTCAACCCCACTGATTTTGTACTTTTTTTTAAATGTATTTAGTAATTTCGTGAAAAAATATTCTCTCCCTCGCCTGCTCTTAATACGAAATTTTCCTTTGTTTAATTGAGTTGCAGTCAAATAATTTAATAAATTTATATTTTCTGCATTTCTGTTAGAGATAGACCAAATTGATTCAGTATTTGTGATTGTGACCCGTGCCGCTGCCATCCACCAATATATCCCAATTCTAATCATTCATTAAGGTGAAAAAGTTTGGGAACCACTGCTATAAAAGGAGATGGTTTTTCTTAAATCTTAAATACTTTATTTTTCTTACTAATATAAATAATATCAATAAAATAAATTAAAGTTAATATTAGTTGTTTATTTTGACAAGAAATGTATGCCACCTTACCCACATTTATTCAATCTACTCTTGCTTATAAAAGATTGCACAAAAAGCGAGAACAAAAAAAAATATAGGACCCAAGACGGACTCTTGCCCATCACCTACATATATTAATAAGCCTCCCTGAGTTTAGGTTATCTTTTAATTTGATACTTAGCTTTCTGTTCAAGGAATAAAATGCTAATATCCTATATCCAATAAATAAGGGAGCGGACCAAGTTCACAAATTGAATTGGTATTGCTAAAAAAAAACAATAGATTATAGACATTTTGTTTGCCTATTTTTCTTAAGGTTTTTTTGTACCTTAACTTTTTGCGAAAGGCAATTAAGAATTACAAATCTAATTAACATTTCAGTGGAGAATAAGTTTAAGCAATTTCCATTATAAGTGCGTATATTTTTTCCACAACCTACTTTCGATTATTATTGCCACAAATCATTGATTCCAATGAAAGTGAAATACCTCTGAAGGTCACATAGTTCACATGAACTTAAACTCAACTCGCATCACGCATAAAAACAAATTCAAAAACAAAAAAAAAAAAAACAAAAAGTAAATAAGTTTCTCTCGTTCGTCATAAAGATAAAATCATGTCAACTAACCTATAAAACTGGTATAATACCGAAATCAAATTAATTTTCCAAAAAAAAAAATATAGACAAATAAAATTTCATCCTCCTGCTGGGCTCGGAACGGAAGAGACTAGTTGCATAAGTACCATCATCAATTCTATCTTATTTACATGTTTAAAGATGTAATAAAAAATAAAGATAAAAAAATCTGATCAAAATTCCCCCAATCAACGTAAATAATAATACAAACAAAAAAATAATCAAAAAAAAAAAAAAAAGAAATAATGAAAAGTATCTACAAACACAAAATCTACATATTATGTGGTTCGAACTTTCATTAAAACTAATTCGCAAGCATGGTGTAATCATTCGGATGACTACTATCTCCCTCTATGGCTGAATTTGTTATGAATATTTTCATAAGCACGCCCGGCCTTTGGTCTGGGCCAGGCGCTATACCATTACGATTGAATAGAATTTGCATATTGTTGTTGTTTTTTTTTTTTTTTGTCGAAATCACTTTTATTTTCTATTTTTTTTTCAGATTTCGATGTTCAGCAGATATTCATATGGCAATTCACTTGGAAGGAAAAGAGAGGTAAACAGGCTGGTTTGGGCGAAAATCTTTTAACTGATTTGAGATTCAGTGAAAGTGATGTATTGAGGAGAGGCGGCCGTGGTTATTTGTTGATTTTTTTTTGGCTGTGGTATTGTTGTCATTTTTTTTTCCTAGATATATCCGGAAGGTTTTGGTGTCTTTGAGATATTTTTAGCAACAGCTTTAAATGTATTAGGTACCAAATAATATATGAAAATGTTAACTTCCACCCCCAGTTCCAAAATTCGAATGTTAAGGAGGTTTTCGGTTTGGGTTTGGTGGACTATACTTGACTCCGATTACTAATTAACAGAAGTAAGATTGAAATTATTTAAATAATATTTGTTTTCTCAGAAATTGAACCTTTTGAAGTGCCGGAAATATTTCAATTTTTTTTTGATGACTTAGGGTTAACTTTTAGGAACATCTCATTAACCATTGAAAACCTATCACTTAGAAAAAGGTGTAGGCATCAGGCACTCTGGACAAATCATTAAATAATTCATTCTTTGACTGAGTGCTTCCCACTTTAAAATGAGTTTGAAGTAAACGTATTTTGGATGTCAATACCGGGTTGATTGACATAAAAATTGGTCATCTATGGTCATCAAAAAAGATTGAGTAATAATAGGTTAGGTAGGTATATAAAAAAGCCAATATTTGTTTAAATGCTTTAAAACCTTATAAGTTTGAAAGTTAAAAATAATAATAATAAAAAAAATAACCCATGATTAATGGTCAAATAAATGACGACTATAACAACGGATTTACAACTTTTTCTGTTAGATCACGAATTTATATATTTGAGTTCAGTATGTCTTCCCACTTGAATTGTTGGTAGTGCCTTTTTCTTAATCGGCTTGGTCAGTATTTAAGTATTATGATGCCTTTGTATGATATGGGAAAAAAAGTCGTTAAAGACATTACGTCAAATACATACATAGCACCTATAGATAGTCGTTATTTGCATAAACAAATAATAGTAGCTTTACGAGTATGTTGAACAAGAAAGAAAAGGGTTCATTATAGATAGTTAAATGGCTTTTTAAATTTAATATTAATTTTTTTTAAAAGATACCTATTAAAATTTTTAAATAATACATATTACATTTTTTAATATAGCTGCTTATAGTTTTTCATGTCACAATAAAAGTTTTCTTGTTTCAAACTGTATATTGGTCTACGAAAAAAACACTTACCAATTTAAAAAATATTTCTTTAAAATTATTTATTTAACTTAGATAAGCTACAAAATTATTTTCATTTTACACTCAGAAATATGAGGGGTATTCACGATCCGGTGCAACAAGTCTAGTAAAATTGCAATATTTTATTTTTTTTTTTAGTAGATCGTGAACGCACTTTGTCTATTCCGTTGTAACACTGCAGAAAATACACACACGAACAACAAGAATGACATTTGGCTTGCTATCAAATACACGTTCGCAAATTTTACACCGTTGGAAGTTTTTTTTTGCAATAAGGTTGAGGTATAGTAAAAGTGCAAGAGTGTTGTAAGACTGTATTCAGTATATTTTGTTGTGTATACTTTGGAGTGTAAGAAAATGTTACACTTTTGCACTTTTACAACGATACTAGACCAGTTACACCGGATTGTGAATACCCCTATGGTTCTTTTGTAGGTATAGATGTTTGGAAAAGCTCCATACACCAATTCATAATATATTTTCAAAACAACCCATTGAAAATCACAACGTCCATAAAGTTAGAGTACCTATACAAATGATCTTAATCAATTGAAACAAGAAAAAGAATTTTATGCAAATTTTGTTTGAAATTCGAGAATTGTGTGGTAATATAGTTTATTTTTTTTTATAAAGAATATCTTGAGATCACACCGAATGCCATAATTGATAACAGATATACAATTTGTAAAAAAAAAATGCAATTTTAGGCTTTTTTTCGAAGCTAAAAATTTTTAAAAATATTTTTCGTCTCGAATTTATTTAGAGCTAACATATTCGAAATTTGGTCTTCCCTTATAATTTTTTCGAAGATCTTCTGTAATTATTGCCGATTTTCTTATAAAAAGTAACATCCGGCTGTAGCCGTGAAGAAAATTTTTTTAATTTTAGGCTGGCAATCCAACCCAGACCTGTGTTCGAATATCCCATAAATGAGGTGCCAAATCGCTGATGATCTTGAAAAACTTTGACCTTGGATTAAAAATTTTCTAAGCCTGACCAATTTCTGAAAATAGCTGACCTTTTATGACCAATTACTGACCTTTTAGATAACATGTTTTTTTTCCAAATATCCATCCCATTATGAGGTGCTAAGATCCTACAACAGCCTAGAGATACTGCAATTTTTATGATAAATGTAACAGTTTATGGAAACTTTAAATTCGCTTGTTAACGCACATAAACATTAACTCTGTAAGTCTATAAAACCTTCAATGCATTTCCTTAATACAAACAAGGACTGGCTGGCATTTAATTGTGGATTTTGGATTCGTGGTCTTTGGTTTGGGGATTTTGGGTTTGGGGATTTCAGATTTTTGGATATTTGTGTGGGGATTTTGGACTTGGGGATTTTGGTTTTGGAGATTATGTCGGTCTGCCATTCTGTTTATGTTGGCCCCGCTGTATAGAACCTGGTTGGAATAATAATAATGTATGTACTCCAAGTCTGGTGTTCTGTGTAATCCAAGTCAGCGTCTAAGGCACTTCCTCTCAAACACCAAAATTTTTTACATTTGAGATAAGTTACCGTTGAACCAAACCGGCCAGGTAGCAAATCACCTTCACCCTGCTATCAAGCCAGCTGCTATGAAACAACCTTTTCGTCTGGGAGAAAGCTTCCCTAGCCCTGGTCAGAGCAGCATTTATATGTCTTTTACTCGCCGGTGGATATCGATTTGGCCCTACGATCACGAACTCGAAGATTGTGGTAGAAGTTACATTGCCAATTTTGACTACAAAATTTCTAGCATTGAGCATATAAAATAGCGGTTTACTTATGCCAAGTCTGGTCTGCTTTAGATAAAGACCTTCTAGCCATACGGTATCGAAAGCTTTCTCCAAATCAACTAGACATTAGGCACCCGTACACACTACTTTCTGGATTTATTCCATTGGATATCAGCCCTAAATCCGAACTGATTATACGGTATGATTTTGTTGTGCTTTACCTACTTTCCATCCAACTATAATCAATATTAATTTCCAGCATTTTTTTTTTATTAAAGCAATTTGAAATAATGCTTAAATTTTGCTTAAAAAATACAAAATATCTTTTGAATAGCACTACTAAGTGAGGAATAATACCTTAGGTTCGCTGGGATTTATTTCCTTTTTTCGTGACTTCAAGAGACACAAAGGGTGTAAATCTTAATGAATAAAATTTTATTTTTTCTTTTTACAGTCCGTCTAGAACTTCACAAGGTTCTCCAATTACAGTGGTTTCACAAGAGGTTATTATATCCCATTTTCTAGATTCCAAAAGCTTTGGTAAAATGTATGTAGATGAAACCTTAAGCTTTACATAGATATATGCATCAATTATAATTTTGAGTCCAGTACTAGCTCCACCGCCCTACCTACCACGCCTTTTGTTTCTGATCATCTTGAAGTTAAGCATCAACAAAAATGTTGCTTATAAGTAATGCTTACATCACAAAAAGAGCTATTAAAATTATGAACAGGGTGACTCGCTTACTGCTTTGATTTCAGATATTATTATTATTACATAATACAAATATTTTTGCAAGTTCGTCATGTCACATGTTGCGTATTCTTCTCCAACTTTAACTTACCATAACTTCTCAAGGTTGAACTTTCTTATAAACAATTTTATATTAGTTTGTATATTATTGACATTTTGGACAGAGAGCTTCCGAGAGTCTTGGCCGGCGGCAGTTTTGAAATAAAAGTTTAAAAATAAAAAATTTATTTTTATATTAAAATACATAATTATATATGTAATTGAACTTTTAATTATATAAATATAAAAGAAGTCCCTACTCAAAAATAATATTGTCATTTTTCGATATAAGCAGGACCGAGACGAGACTTACAAAAATATCCTCTTGTCTCGAATCGTGGCTTCGTGCTATATTAACAAAACATATTATCTTCCGGTATTATACGGACAACAATTACCAACAAAAATCTGTTAAATGATTTTCCATAAAATAGTTTCATCTGACGTTGAAAGGTCAAAGAAAAGGTTAATACCTATAAAAATAAAATGTTGGCATTTTCTTACTTAGCAATAATATTTTACGCCTTTTAGGAAAAAAATTAACTAAATGAGTTATGTATTATGAAAAGCATTGATACAAAAGACGAAATTACATCTTTTTTCTCGATGAAGTCTTTTATAAGAAAAACATCAGTATAGTCATCAGTGTGGTTTAAATCTTGTTAGCGAAATAAATTTGTGAAAATCAAAAACATTACAATTTTTAAAGGTTTTTCAGCATCAGCTCTTAAAATAAAAAATAAAAGTTCGGGAATGAGTTTTATGTAACTGCTTGCTGTTTCAAGTGGGCATTGAAGTTAATGCTTATGCCAAGAGATACTCTTGGATGATTTGTCAATTCTTCGCAAGAGGCAGTAGCCCTGAAAAAAAGCTGAGGTGGAAGCGGCTGGTATTGAACCCAGACCTCTGGCATGACAGTCCAACGCACTAACCATTACGCCACGGGCTACTACATTCGATATGACATATCAAACACATAGCACACAGGAATTGCAGGTTTTGTGTTTAACTTTTGCAATTTTAAGGCTTAAGTATACATTCAAGACATTTCGCAAAACGGGAAGAAGTGGAACTGGAAAACAAAATCATGCGCTAGAGATGCCCATTGAATTTAGAGATTAAAACTATTTTTTGTCGCGCGAGCATCCTTAGAGCATTTTTTTTTTTTTTTTTTTTTGTACTTTTTCACTATTTTGCAAAAAGTCTTGAATGTAGTTAAGCCTTTAGTCAAGTGAATGTAGTCAAGTCTTAAGGTTTTTTTGTAACTTGTATTGTTTCGCTTGCTATGAATTACCAACGAAACGCCGCACCTGACCTATTGGTTGACATGGGGGCCAGTCATATGGATCAGTAAAGATCCATCAGTAAAATGGAAACAAGTTAAAACTAATTCTGTCTGTATGTTGAAAAGTGCACCAATAAGGCATGTTCAGGAAAATTAAATTTCTGAATAGGCAACAGATAAATGAAAGAAAATTTGAATTCCAATTAGTTTGTTAAAATAAAACCACGAAATAGCTCATTAAGTTCCAAATATTGTAGTAGAGCCTGGTATTTTTCCAACTGATAGTTTTTCTTTTACTAACAAATGCAATGTACAGTGTACACTCAAAAATTTCATTTGTTGAGTTGGTTCGTTTTTCTTCTGATCAACAACAATAACAGCATAGAATAATTTATACTACTAAACGACAAATTTCGATAACGTGCATATTATAAAAATTTGTCTCTTCATTGTATAATGGTTATTGCTGTTTTCATAAATTTATAATTGCCTATTCCTTTCACTTAATTATGAAATGGAGATTTTTAAAACCGTATAATCAAATTGTTAATGGCTTACAGCAAGCTAATAACATAATTTCTGTATATGTATAAAGCAGGTCAGTATGTATCTATCAAATTATAAATTTATTGCATATTTATGTTTATGGATTTTTGATTTTAAATTTAAAAAAAACTTGCAAAACTGATTGTTAAAGTGTATCACTTTATACATATATCAATATGATATCCCTACTAAATTTGAGCATTTCAAAGAAAACTGCTTAATATGAAGCTTAATTTATGGACACGGATTTGGGTGTGAAAGAAACTGCAATTTTGAAAATATGTTGAAATTTGACTTAAACGATAGGTACCTAAAGTGATCTTTTCAAGCTACAACTAGGTAGAACAAACTTGCTCTCATTGTGCAATAGCTCAAGTTTTATAAGATCAAAAAGAAGAACGAAAATAATAGAAGATGTATTATTTTTGTTGTTGTTTTTGTGGACTTTACGCAATAGCTTAAATAACTTTTAATTCAAAATAACAAATTACCAATCCTTTGAGGATACTTATTTTCTTTTAATTACGAATTTCAATAATTTAATTACTAATTTTACCCTAAAACTTAAATAACTACATAATTTATTTCTTTTGAAATCAGGGTTTAAAATATTTAGACTAAAAAATTCACATGTTGATCGTACATAACAGCAACTTCGTCCGACCTAGAGCAAAGAGCTAAGTAATAGCCGAAAAACATTGTGTTGCAAGTAAAGTTGCCTAGAGTTTTGGGGTCGAAATCCGGTTTTAGACTTCTGAATTTCAAAATACTGCAATTCAAAAATCTATGGTTACACAAAATTCTGTATGAGTAAAAATTCTATATTCCAATATTCAGTTTTTTTTTCATTCCATTATATTAATGTATAAAACTGCACACTTTTTAATATTATCAAAATGTGAAAAAAAATCCGAAAACTGCCCACTTTTTTTCACATTATCAAAAAATTTTCTTAAATTATACAAACATTTTTTTCTATTATTGATTAAATTTGTATAGAATTATAAAGAAACAAAATTTGGAATGTTTTTTCACTCTAGGCCTAAAAATAAGGACATTTTAGAATGAATTTAATAATAAATCATTTCGGACATTTGACAACATTGCTGAAAAATTATTCTAAGTGGCTATGGCATAATTCTAGAATTTCAACATTTCCGAGTTTCACAGAAATAAATTCAAGAATATAGACATAAATTTCCGCAGGGGGCACTGTTCCCCTGACTCTAACAACTTATTAATTTATTTTATTTAGATTTTATTACGCAAAAAAAAAAAGTTTAAAGGTTATGTAACCGCACATTTTACAATTAAATTAAAAAAATACCTTATAGTTAAGTGACTAGATTAATATATGATAAACAATAAATGATAAAAAAACATCAATCAATTAATAAATCAGTATAAATAAAGAATTAAATGAATAACAAGCTAAATAAATTATTAAACGAACTTAATGTATAAACAAATAGATAATTGAACAAATAAACGTGTGATGTAAATAAACAAATTAATTAATAAATTAATAGGTAAATAAAAAAATTAATACAAAAAATCATTAAATTAAAAAATAAATAAACACATAAAGTAAATAATTGAATTAGGTAGTTATACATTAAAAAATAAATAATTGAGCGAACAGAAAAACAAATAAATAAAAACAAAAATACATGTATGTGTACAGTACAGAGATTGAATAAAAGAATAAATATTTATCAAAGGTTTTGGTTAAGCTTGTTTATGAGTGGGTTTTCAGATGCATTACAGCTGTAAAAAAAGTTGTTTCCGATCATCTGGATTCGTTTAGAAATCAAATCAAAATTCGTTCTTCATCATTTTTAACAATCAAATTTATTTTGAGGCACCTGAAGTTTTTTGTATGAGGGAAAAAACCAGCTTTACCCATACACGACTACTTATAGTGTAATATTGCTTGGAAAATTAATTTAAATATAGTAATTTTGTTGTCGTTTTTTAAGAACCAAATTTTTACTAACGATAGGGTTACCAATATATTTTTTACTTTTTTACTAGGGATTTATTACAATTGCGACTGTTTTCTTGCGGTTTTCAGTCGGAGGCCAGGTTGCCGCTCACTAGTTAACTGATGAGTCCCACTGAGGCAGCGGTGGACACTTATACGATATTTCCAAATTTTTATTGAAAAAAGGAAAATATTCCTGAAGCTAGACCCTAAACGCGTGGAGAATTTGAGAAACTTTTAATTTTTGTTTTCGAAACCAAACAACAATTTTAGCTCTCTCGAATTTACTTTTATTGCTATGAATCATTAAAAACTGCTTCTTGGTACAACTAAAATGACCACCTGCCTTTTCTCCTTGGCTTGTTGTTGACTATTAAAAAGAATCATTATAAAGAAGAACTCAAAAAAAAATGTATCTACCTAAAAATAAAAAAAAAATAAATCAAGTTTTTACAGAAAAAAATATCGTTACAAAAATTTAAGTTTAATTTTGCAGAATTCGGGCAAAACCGGAATTTTGGAAAACAGAATTTTATACCTACTTACAGTATATATTTTGGACTTACAAATATTTTTGGATACATACAATTTTTAAATACAGTATTCTGAAATACAGAATTTCGGTCGTACAGTGGGTGTTTTCAAAAAAAAATACTTTGGCAATACTGACATATAAAATATTGAAACCTTAAACCTAGAGTTCTGACCTGCTTCCTTCTCAAGGCCATGCGACAATTTTAATTCAGGCAAACGTATTAATTTCGATATCTATCTCGGTAAGCGTTACAGTTAAAGTTTGGTTTTAACATTAACATTATGAGCAAAGTTACCAACATATATTCTACATATACATATGTAGACGAAAAATGCACTAAAAATTATCCCTTTAGACCTCATGTGAACAGAATTCGCAAAACTTTGGAAAGATGAAAGATCTTTCGATTTTGTAAATAAAATATGTATCTAACTTTATAAGCTAAATTGATACAAAATTTATTTACAAAAATAACTTATATATGTACATATGGTAAAATTTTTAAGTACATTATTCTAAAATATTATTTAATTTGGACTTAATTCAAAATTCATTGCAAAATGTTACTTTACAGATTCTGTTAATACGAAAACCTTATATATTTTATTTAGAGGTATCTATTTTTAATTAAAATTTAAAAAAAACTAATTTCAATTTGGTAATTATGTATTTCCAAAATTTGGTAATTCAAAACTATGTTAGATTAAAGGAATTTTGAAATTCAAAATTTTTGAATACCTACAATATTTCATACTAAATAAGTCATAGGTACCTACTTTTTTAAACTCTCCAAACGCCAAAGGCAAGTAAATTTGAGTTTAAGGCCCCTTGAAAACGGTTTAAGTTTATGTGGCTTACTCTAAAGGGCTAAAATTTTTATAGCAGACTCGATAATTCACTATAATTGTGGGCTTTTATGTGTCTAGACGCCGCCGCTGCATCGAACGTTCCATTATCACGACTTAAACCAAAACTATGTATGTGCTCAACATAACAAATTCAATTGCTCCAAACTATAATTCATTCACCGGCACATAACCAGCACTCAAAATGAAATGAAAAAATCTCATCCACTTGACTTCAATGGCTTGACTTAAAATATTCAAATTCAATCAGATAGTGCTTAAGTCAATTGTTACTGAGGTAACAATATCCAGGTCCGGTCCGTCCCGTGCACCATCTCACCTACATACCTACTAGCAGCAACACCACAAACCAATGGCATAAGCTACGAATTTGCATAAACCACCTTACATATTGAAAGCCTCATAATATAGATAGATGAGTATGGGGCCGTCCGTACACACGCATCATTGCTATACAAATTTCCACAGATACCGCTCTCTACACTTCCGCATGAGAGTGATAGTGTTTCTGGCTGGCTAAGAAACAATTTGTTAGCTACATGCGTTTGGTCGTGTAAAAGTATCTCCCGCGTTTAACTGAATATATCTTACCTACCTACCGGTATCTTCATGCCACCTCCATACCACATAATCTTTTATTGTTTTGCACTCTTTGAAAGTTTGACACATTGATTGATCATTAACGGAAATTCATAGACGAACGAGGACTGTTCGAATCAGTTACGTATTAGGTACTCGACCTATCCTCCGAGCACTAAAAATGACACTTCATCATAGGAAACTGCGTCTTAGCCTTCTTCTTGTCCACCGATACCCATTCCACTTCCATCGAACCTTTTTGACCCAAAAAATAAAAAAAAAACTCTAAACTTTTTGTTGGAGAAATGTGTTAAAGCCAAACCTTTAGAGAACCGAGACTCGATGACGGGCGCAGCGATGCCGTTGATGATGCACGCATATGGTAGTGGTAACAACGCGAAATTTTTTTCGTTGATCAGGTTGGGGGAAGGGCAGCTGGACTGCGGCACACGCGGGAGAAAAAAAAAAGAAAGAAGAGAGATTAACATTTATACACCTTTTTCGTGTTCGAGTATAATTGATTCGTTAAACTTTCGAGGTATAAATAGTATCTTAAGATTTCAGATGACGGTCATTCGGTTAGATACGTTCATCAGCATAAGTTAAACCATACGCGGCATTCCCACTCACTAGACGTGTCGCGAAGTCTTTAAAAAAAAAAAATTAAAAACGTTTAGCAAAACAATATGAAGTGCTTCGTATTAGTTGCGTGTTGCGTCCAATTGGCACTTTCGCTGCCACAAGGATATAATTACAAGGATGCTGGTCCAGTGGATTTAAATTTGGGAGGATTTAAGCCTGTTGTTGGTGTTGGGGCACCATGCAATCATGGACCAAATGCAGCTGCTCTGGTGCAACAGCAGTCGGTCGGAAGGATTATTCATCATGGATCAGGACACGGAGACTCACAAGCTGTTACACTCAACAGCCATATTACTGTTGGAGAGGGTGGTCACTCTCACACCCAAACCTTCCAAAATGGAGTTGGTTATGTCGAGCAAGGTAGACCAGCACCGATTCCTCTTCAACAGGGACCACATCTCCCACTGCCAGGACCAGCACCATCTTTCCTACAAAACTCCTTCGGTTCATCGAGCTCATTCGGCCACAGTGGACATGGAGGTTCCTCGATCAGTGGAGGAGTCGGTAGAGTTCCGGGACCTTCTTCCAGTGGCTTGAGTGGGGGATATTCTAGCGGTTTTGGTGCTGGACAATTCTCAGGTGGTTCAGGATTTGGTGGCCAAAGACCTCAGTTCTCAGGGGGTCAAATCAATTCAAACTTCATTGCCGGTGGATCTGGACATGGCGGTGGTGGAAGTTTTCTAGGATCGGGCTCAAGCTTTAATGGTGGCAGTCAATTCCAGAGTGGATTTGGTCAGCAGCAGCAGTCTGGAGGATTTTCACATGGTGGTTCATCCCAATCCTTCGGGCAGTCCAGTAGCTTTGGTGGTAATGGTGTTTTGAATGGTGCCCTCGGAAATGTCATCCGCGAAACTTTCGCCAATGCTCCTCTTGATCCAACAGTGGAGAAGCACATCTACGTCCATGTCCCACCAGAGGATCTCGAAGAGAAGGAAACCCGTCAACAATTCAGAAATGAAGGCGCTGCGAAGAAACACTACAAGATCATCTTCATTAAGGCCCCAACGGTAAGTCAACCTACCAACTACGCCCAGATTGCCAATGCTGGAGTATCCGAAGAGAAGACAATCGTTTATGTTCTGGTAAAGAAGCCCGAAGAGCCATCCTACGAAGAAATCCAACAAATTCAACAGAACACCAAGCCCAGCAAACCAGAAGTCTACTTCATCAAGTACAAGACCAGAAACGAAGGAGGCAGTGGTGGAGCTGGTGGATTCATTGGAGGAGGTTACAATTCAAACATTGAACAAAGTTCTGGAGGAGGACACCAGCACATCGAATCGATTGGCGGCAGTCAATTTGCTGGTTCAGATATCGATGGTGGTATTGATGTTCGCGGTAATGGAGCTGGCAGTTCAATTGAAAGCTCCCATCAAGAAGGAGCAACATTCTTGACCACTGGCAGCAGTAGTAGTTCCAGCAGCATCAGCAGCGGTAGCAGCAGTTCCTTTACGACAGGAAGTGCAGGCGTAAATATTGGTGAGACTGGGACCCCGCATGAAGTCTATGGCGTTCCAAGTGTGCCAAGCGTTTAAAAAATTTCCAGAAATGTGCTAAATGATTTTGATTGTTTTGTTATGTGCATCTGTGATGTAACCGATATATTATGTATTTGTATATTTTTTTTTATATATTTAAGGATTTTTTAATTATTATTCACGAGCATTTTCTATATAGTCATCATTTGTTTTATATGATACCTCATTTATCTATTTATTGCGAAAATAAACGAAATTATTATTTTAAATTATACGGAAAAAAAATTCTTTCATTCGTTAATTAAATATAGTAAGTCGAAATTTCACATTTCATCCCAAAGGCCTTTCAAATATGTAACGAAGAAGTTTCTTATATTCTTAGAAGAAAAATAGTTAGGTAATAACAATACAGACTTTTAATCCCTGTCATTCTGGATACCGGACTGACTATTTTACATCAGAATCATATTTTATCTAAATTATGAAAATTCTTTAACTTAAATTTTTGATGAGAATATTTTGACTTCAAAGTTCTGTCATATTGAGTAAACGTTCCTCCTAACAACGTAAGGATATTAAGTATTTCATTAAGATTTTTTTCTTTTCTCCGAACCGTGTATACGTATCTCAAGCTAAAAGCACTGCTATTAAGCGGGACTAATTAACTTATTTTTGCGCCATTCCTTAAAATAGCTTTTGAAGTATTCCTTGGTGAATGCAATGAATTCCCTTGCAAATATAATTTCCTGGAAGAAAAGTTAAATTATTTATTATTAAATTCCCTTCTACATAATCTTTTACCTTATTTTGTTTTGCTTACAAAAAGAATTAAAAACATTATTTCTATTAAAAATACATCTTCTGCAAACAGCGGCATTGCAATAAATTGAATATAATTTACAGCATTTTTGAGGGGCAAAAAAAATTATATCTATACGCGGTAATTAGCTTAAACAGTTTGTTTGTATTTGTAAATAAATAATTAAGGAACTTTTCGTTTACTGCTTCACTATGTACCTAAATTTATACTTACGGATGAGTTTTACGCCTTGAATCTGGTTCTGGGCTAAGTGCTTCCATTTCCTCAATTACAAATTAATTTTATTTGGAAGTAAACATCAAGGAAACCAGCCTTGATTTCAAGCATTTTAGTGATATATTATGTAAAATTAAATATCTATGTAATAATGTGGAAAATATAAAATCTTCCTTCAATGTAAATAAAATAGTAGAAATTCTTTTAGCAATTTTTAACGAAATGCTGTGATTTTTTCAACAACGCATATTTAAATCTTATAATCAAACATCTTAAGTGTCTTAAGTATGAATAAGTATGTAAATAAAAGAATTCCGTTAAAATTTGAGCTCTTTTAATAGAAATTTATGATACTCATTCTTAATATTTCTAAAACAACTCCTTTAAATGTATTAATCTCAAGAAGACAAGAAACATGCTTTTATGAAAATTGGAGCGTTGGAGCGGTTTTCTTAAAAAAGTTATTTTTATATATAACATTTCTTTAATGATAACAAAAGTAGTATGCCGTTCTAATTATTTAATAATAGCCGTGGTTGTTTTGTTAATAAATTTAATTTTAATTATTGTTTTGCAAATAAAATGAGAAAATGAGTACTTTATTAAAAAAAAAAACCCCGTTCTCAAAATAATGATTTTTAAAAAAATAATTTAAATTTTTGAAACAAAAGAGCTTTCAATGCTGCAAAACTTGGCTTTTTATCCCGGTGATCTAACTTGTTGGATTCAAAATATAACTTGTGAGGGCCTTCTTAATACGCAATTTTTTGGAAGTTCAATAAAAATAAAAAGGTTAGATATATGAAAGGTACGGGAAACCGTCAGAAATTCGAAAGACAAAGTCTCGAAAATCAAAGGTTCGCATAGACAAATTTGCGTTAAACAAAGTTACGAAAGACAAAGTTCCGGAAGACAAAGTATCGAAAGACAAAGATTCGAAAAACAAAAGGTTCGAAATTTTAATTTTTTAAAAGAAATGAATCTAAGAATGCTGTGGACGATTTATTTTCGTTTAAAAAATACATTTTGTGACACAAACGGCTCATGAAAAATCAGGGCCTAGCGACTTACAACTCTCAAGGTTCAACCATTCCCATGTTCGGGTCACCATTGTTTGGCAAAATTCATTTGGCATTTCTTGTTTCGCCTTAGTCGTTAAATATTTTGTTTAATTCGCAATTCTTAATTGGCAATTTACATTTTGTTTTTTATTCATTACGTTTTTCAATCATTCTGCAATTAACATTCGGCGGTTTTATATTTCGGTTTTTGTTAAAATTATTTTCAATCATTTCGCAAAATTCATTTGGCAAATTATTCCTTAGTTTTTCTTTGTTAAATTGTTTATTATTTGGCCAAGTATTTGTTTGCAAAATATTGTTTCGCCGTTTCATTATTTTGCGAAATCACGCTTTGCCGTTTAATCATTTCGAGAAATATCGTCAAGCCGTTTTATGATTTCGCTAATCATCATTTCGCCGTTTAGTTGTTTTGATCGTTGACCAATCACAACCATCGTCTCTTTTCAAGATTAATTATGTTTTTTATTTGAGAAGTGCATATAATTTTTTTTTATTTTATTTTGAAATAAAAATGAAATTAAGTAAAATCTTTTGTTTAAAATTTTTGACATCCCTTTTGTCGTTCAAAGTATTTAGGTAAGTACATAACAGAAAGAGGATTTTCACATTTTACTCCAGGAAAAAACGGTTTTAAGCAATTGGGCAGTTATTTTCGTAGGTGCATTATATTTTTTATATTCTCTATTCAGTGTTTTTTCGCTGAAATAGGTGTCAACTTAGCGAAGCAGCCTCTGAAATACGTATAAAAACTTCTTATTGGGAATGTTTTACTGCTCCATAATTAGCCTTTAATTAGTCGTGAATTCGTTGTGACTATTTTGAACTTGTCACTCGATGTGTTCTATGTTTTATTTTCGAAAATTGTTAAATTGGTATCAAGTTAGCGAGGAAAAAGTGGTACAAATTTCTTATATTGAATGCTTTATAATTTGCGGTTTGTCAATCCTTAATTATTTGTGACAATTTCAATTTCGTCATGCAATGTTTTCTATATTTTTTGTTTTGCTAAATTATCAAATTGGTCTTATATTGATTGGGTTCTTGCTTAATAATTTGCCTTAAGTCAGTTTTGAACTAGTTGTGAAAATTCCAATTTTGTCGTGCAATGTTTTCTATGTTTTTTAAAATTTAAAGTTCGAGAAGTACTCGTTGAAAAGGGGTTTAAACTTGTTTAATCGACATCTTTATTGCTTAACAATTAGTTAGTTGTCGTGCAATGTTAAATATAATTTTCTCACAATAAATAAAAAAACATAGAAAACCGCACGACAAGATTGAAACTGTCGCAATAAATTTAGAACAGCTGAATGGCAAATTAATAAACATTAAGCCATTCAAAATAAGAAGTGTTGACCCCTTTTCCAGGGTTCCTCGTTTACTTAAAAAAAAAAAAAAACATAGAAACCATGGCAAGACAGAATTAAAATCATCTTAACTAATTTAGGACTGATGAATGGCAACAAACCATTCAATATAAGAAGTTTGTATCCCTTTTTCGGAGGCTGCTTCGCTAACTTGACACCAATTTCACAATTTCGCAAAAAAACATAGAAAACATCGAGTGACAAATTCAGAATTATCACAACTAATTAACGACTAATTAACGGCTAATTATAGAGCAGTAACACATTCCCAATAAGAAGATTTTATACGTTTTTCAGAGGCTACTGCGCTAAGTTGACACCAATTTCACATTTTTGCAAAAAAAAAAAAAAAAAAAAAAAACATAGAAAACATCGAGCGACAATAATACGTTTTTACCCCTTTTCAAGGTGCTGCTTCGCTAAAAACATAGAAAACATCGAATGACAAATTCGAAATTATCACAACTAGTTCCCGACTAATTAACGGCTTATTACCCAATTAATAATTTTTCGATCGGTAAATTACATCATCTGGATGTGGCTTTATTAGACCTACTCTTGAGCGTCTATAACAAATTCAAATAAAAGACGTTGGTCAAGTTAAATCCCGGAAAGTATGTAACGCTTTTTGCCAAGCATTGAAGGCATTTAAAAAAATATCGCATCTGGCCAAATATCAACGCCTTCACGAAAGGAGATTTCCTTCCATTTGCATTATTGTAAGAAATTTGATAAGATAACCAACTCTATTTTTAGTGGGTTTATGGTTAATGATGCGTAGGAGGTATGACTGCCATGCTAAGGCTCTGGTCCGATTTGCAGCTTCTGCCTATTGCCATAAGTTAGTGCCTCTCACCATAGCCGTTTGGGTTCGGGTGCAAATTGTAGGTTCCTATATTTCAGCTCTCAATCAACATGCACGAATAGGCACGCTTTAAGCTCTGGTTCTCCAAAGACTGTCATCTGTCATCTGTCGCACCAACACGTTTATCTATTTTTTTTTTTAGAGTGCTATTCATGTGCACGTGAAGTGGCAGGTAAACCTATTTAATGAAAAATGTCCTTGTCTATTTATACTTTTGTTTCGTGCAGCTGAAACATAGATACTTATTAATGTATCTTATTTACTTATTAATGTTTTTCTTTCAATAAAAATAAATGTGAATATTTTTAAATATTATTTATTGTATAATTTGTTCAAATACGCCTGACCAAGTCATGCTCTTTATTTAATTTCCGTAAGTATCTCATCATTTTTATCAAAATAACTTAAATAAAAAAAGAAAATAAACTGTCTTTGATTTATTTAATATTTTTTTTATTACATTTGAAAATTTGGTCCCATTTATCCATTGAGAGAAGACGGCACTGAGAGTGTAGGAAAATAAATAAGTAGTATTCTTCGTTTTCCAATGGGCGTCCAAAATAATGCACTCAAAATCTGGCAAACACAATAAACCGAAAGTTTTCTTCAAGGCTATAAATTAGTTCTGTGGAATTTACTTTTAACTTTTTTATTATAAAAGAATAAGTACAAAAAAATGTGGGAAGACTGTAATTTTTAAAACCAAGAATTTATTTAAACTTTGTTTGATGATTTACGGTTATTGCATTTGAATTATGAAACTAAAAAATTTGTCTATTTTTTCATTTAATTCATCCAAATGTTGAAGTGAAAGTATGGGTTGAAGAAAAATTTAAAAGTAAAGGGAATTTGAAAATAATGTATCTATTGTGTTGATTGTTGGGTTGGTGGCGCCGGAAATAATGTTTTTTATTTATTGCATACTTAACGGATACCTTACCAAGATTTATTATTTATGCAATTAAATGCACATCACAGAAATATTTAGTGCCATAAAATACAAAAATGGCCACCCGTACACTCCGGTCCATAACAATAGGTCATTTTATAAAAAAAAAATAATGTTATATAAGATGATTCTTTTTTATTTTGTAGTCATACATTGACGAGAGAAATAAAAAATAAAATGTAATGTATGGCCTTAGAGGCACGGGGCACTGTGGGATGAAATGGCATTTTAGCGCGCCAAAAGTCTGGAATGGGTATATTTGTGTAGGTTGTGTCAAGACAAGAAAAAAAATATATGGGAGAGGGGATCTGTTTTTCTTCGAATGATCAGGAGGGGCGATTTTCTGAAAAAATTGACTGCACGTAAAGGCCCACTAGAGGTTTATATACATATTAAAAATTAAAATATGTTTTTGTTTAAATAAAAAAGTATTCATACATATCTAAATTATTTTAGTACTCGTTTGGTTTTTAATACTTAATATGCTTATATCGATCTTTGTGGAGCATACAAAGCTAGATAGATAGCTGTACGCTTTTTAGTTTTTGAGAGAATTAAAAATAACAAAACTAATTTTTTTCTTTGGAATTTAATTTTTAATAAATGATTACAGGACATTGGATTACAAAGTTATTTTTGTATCTAGAAGTCTTAGGCATAAAATACGTAATTAAATGTAATTTTAAAACCTATTTTGCACTTTTTCCAATTTTTGAAAAAAAAATTAAGAAAAAAAAAAACAATATTTATGTATGAATCCGTTATTTTTTTTATTAAAGTATTAAGTACCCATCGCGGCATAGTAACCAAACTAGAGTAAATCAGGCACTAGACAAACTCTTGTTCAGAAAAATCATATGCATATCCAACTGCATTCTTGAATCACCTTTGTGATTGCGTTGTCATGTTTGCGGTTAACATTTGTTTTCATAAAAAGTCGAATATCTTGTGATTCTGCCAAGTTTTGTCAACGAATTTTTTTTAATAATGGTAATATAGAGATTGACGAACTTACTGGCTGAACAGAATAGAATAATGACGGAACTGAAGCCGCAGACGGAACTGGAAGAGCTGTCAAAAAGTGTCGTACGTTATTTTTTTTAATTGTCCACAATGCAGCTGCACAGCTTTGAAAGTATTTTGAAGAAAAACCAAAGAATATTATTGTGTACAAGCTCAGAATTCACATTTTTTTTCCAATAATTTTCCTTTTAATAAATAATTTTTTCCGCGATACAAATAACCACTATATTTTTTTCCGACCCAAAAAGTTGTGTTTTTTTTTTCTTACAAATTGAAACGTCAAAAGTGCCGTACGTGAAAAGTTAAAAGTTGGTGAACTCTTTCGTCTGCGTCTGCAGCTCCGTATGCGTCTACGTTCCGTTGTGTTCGCAACATTGAATTAGCGTGTATTCAATATTTTGACAGCTATTCCAGCTCCGGCTCCGGTTCCGTCTACGCTACCATTCTGTTCAGCCAGTTAATAGAGAAAGAAATTTGAGGTTGCGAGAGATTGCAGGTTTTTTTGGCTGGCTTTTTACAAAAAAAATATTGCAGTAAAAAATTTGGTTCTGTAGAATTATAAAATTTTTACATAACCAGTTAATGAATATTACTGATTTCGATCGTTTTTAATAAATATAATATGGACGATAAAAAAGTGTTCTTACAACTTTCTCCCATATATAGAATTAAAAACGACAGTTTGAAAAAGAGGTAAATTAGTCTTCATATTTCAGTTTTGTCATACGCACGTTCAGAAAGAGATGGATAACAAAAATTTGCATTTTTTCCAAAACCATTAATGGAGTTATTCATAGTCAAGTAATTAGAGTGATTCCTAAAATTTTCATTCAAATCTGAGACCACTTTTGTCGAGCTAAAATGCCATTTCATCCCATGTGCGGGGTAATAACATCGGAAAAAATTTTGTTGGTGATCTAGATAGGTACCTACTATAGAGATTCACGTGAACTTTGGCAGATTTAATCAAAGACTATAACCAGGGATAGGAAAATACGGCTTCTACTTAAATAAGAGAAAAATGAAGTATGTATCAGTTTTTAGCCGGGTGAAAAAAAGGCTATTTACTTGAAAATACATAATTTAAGAAAAGATAAATTTAAATTTAAAATAATTTCTAATTCTATTTAAGATATCTGTCTACTAATTTTTGTTAAAAAATTTTTTTTTTTAAAGAAAAAGTCCATACCAGCAATTTGGTTCTTAAAAATCATTTTTGTTAAAGAAAAAATACTTTCCAATAAATGTGCAGTATGCTAAAAAAAAACCCATTTGTTTTGTCTAATTAAAACCTACATTTTAAACCGAAAAGAAAAACACCGGAGAAACAGAAAACCGGTTATTTTGCAATAACCGCCATACCTTAAATGAGCAACTGATTTGTATAGCGTTAGGCATTACATATTTCAATATCTGTCATTTACCAAAAATGCATTTTTTCACTATTGATATTGATTTTTAAAAAAATTTATATCTTGCTACCAATTTAACAAAAAAATTTGGAGAAAAGCATTTCAATTTTTAATTGGAAAAACTGGATGGTTGTAAAATAGATGGTACATATTTAGTTAACCAAACATTTATTTTTAATCGATTTTATCTCGGTAAAGAATAAGAAAAATAAAAATTGCCATTTAAAATCCAGTAAATTAGGAATATAAAATAGGTAAAAGAGTGTAGACTTGAACCTTTCATGTCGGTAACGTAGTTTTTTTTTTTTTTAGTCAAAAAAAAGGATGCGTTCGATGATATTTCTAATTTAGAAAAACTGATTAAAAATCCGCCAGTTATTTTTACTGATACTCTGTGGAGACAGAAAAAAAAATACCTTGTGAACACGCCCACAGAAATTTGACATAAAAGTGAATTATTAAACCTTTTATTGGAACTTACATTGGCTAGTTTTGAACTAACAAAATTACGCAACAAAAAGTCGGAAAAAAGAATAAATATTTTGACTTTCCAATATGAACAAAAAAAAGTACACTCACAGGCACATTTAACCGCCCACCTCGTATTTCTGTAAATTTAAAGAAGCCGTCAAGTTTAGACCACATTGGGTGTAAGTAATGTATGAAGCAAAGTTTGAAAAATAAAAAAAAAAACAAAATTCTGAGAAAAATTCACGTTTATTAAAGAATTAACAGAAATAACAAACAAAAATTCAAAATACTTAAAAAAAAGATGTTATCTTTTGTTGTTAAAAAAGTAGTAAAATTATTGAAAAACTTAAATTTTAATAATGGGTGTTTGCGACGCAGGCTCTAATTTCATCGTGGAGCCGGTTTGACAATTCGTCAATGATGTCCTGAACATCCGACTGAAGGATGTTGTGCCACTTCTCCAATGCAGCTATCTTAAGCTCTCCTAGAGTGGTAGGGACATGTGTTCTCGCTCGGACACGTCTTTTAAGGTTGTCCTAAAGATGATCGATAGGTTTGAGATCTGGACCGCAAGATGGACATGGCAAAACTGGAATCCCGACCTCATTTAGGTAGTTAGTTCCAGAATTTGCGGTATGGCAGAGTGCGTTGTCATGCATTAACCGCAAATGTTCACCACAAATTGTTGCGAAAGGCATCACATTGTCTTGCAAAACGTTTTCCACGTTTATCTGAGCATTCACACTGCCTCTATCGAACACAACTAGGTCCGTGCGAGCTTCATAACTGATGCCTCCCCAAACCATTATAGACCCTCCTTGGTAACCCACTGTTTCGGTTATCGTGCATGAAGCACACCTTTCTTTTTGTCGCTTGTAGACACGCTGACGTCCATCTGCACCTCGTAGACCTATTCTGCTTTCGTCTGAGGTTAAGACGACCCTTCCTTCCTCTGCAGTCCAGTTAACACATTCTCGCGCAAAACGAAGTCTTGCTGTACGGTGCTGTGGGAGCAATTTGGGGCGCGCGCTGGTCGAAAAGCTCTGAAATTTAATTCTGCTAACCTTTTTTTGATGGCACGTTCACTCACACCAACATTCCTCACCTCAAAAAGACGTGTACGAGCTTCAGTAGCGATGCAAAACCGATTTCTCAGTATGTTATTTAAGTAACTGAAACAATATTAAAATCGCTTAAATTGCAAAAAATGCTTCGATGACAATTTTATCGGGCGAAATAAGGGTTTTAGTTTTTTGTTTCTTTCGAAAATATCCGCTAAACAAAAAACAAATCAGCAGATAAATTATAATGAACTTAAAGAGTTAGGGTAAAGAAAAATGCAGGTGGGTGGATAATTATGCCTGTGAGTGTATTTTAATAACAGAAGAAATAATTAAATTTAATTAATCATATATCAAAGACATTACGAACAAAATTCATTCAATTTTCATCCACCAACAAATATAAACAAAATAATAATCACAAATTTTCCAATTACGTATAAAAACACCTACAATAAACATAACAGTTTTATGTACATAAACCTACCTACAATATTTATGAGTTGCATCATCATTAATTCGCTGCATAACAATCTAACCAGGAAAAAAATAAATTAAATTTGAATATACCCTCGGAGAAGAAAAATAAACATAAAGTATTCAAAGAAATGAAGAAATGATCCACAAAAATCAAGTTGAAAAAAAGTTGATAAATTTCAAGAAATCAAATTCACAAAGTCAATTTGACGACAGAGATTTAAATACAAAAAAAAAATATATTACAACAACAAACATGGAATGAAATCATTACACAATTTCTTCCACTTCCACCGAACCACTCCATCATATTAGAAAATTGTAAATATATAAAATTAGCATTTTAATTAGTCAATTCTCTTTGCCGCAGTATAAAAATAAAATGTTTTCCCATATTAATTTATGATAATTTAAAACAAAAACCATCATCTGAATCACGGGAATCAAAACATTCAGCAGTTTTTTGTGTTTATTTTGTTTCTTATGTAAAAAAATAATAAAAAAAAAAACTTAAATCAAATTTATTTTCAACAATAAAAAAAAAAATAAAAAAGATACAAAAAATATATCTCACACTTATAGAGCTAATAAAACATTGATAGTTGAGTGGCGAAATTTCAAAGCGAACCAAAAAATTCAAACTCACGTCATTCTTCTTCTTTATATCTCGAGGGTCAGCATCTCAATGTTATAAAACTGTATCCCCATTCGAACACATAACTCGGTTATATTGAAGAAGATTGGCGCGAAACGAACTTGACTAGAACCGCACACCAATCGATATTTTTATTTTTTTTTTCTTACTGTGTCTACTACTAGTACAACTGGAATAGTTTCTACTTCTGGTTCTCATCATTCATTACTTTATTCGTCTCCTCATCTTCGGCGGTGGTGGTGGCGGCGGCATCCTGGTTAAGATTCTTAGCTTCTCGTTTCCTGGACTCATCGTATGAGTAGCCACCATTGCCACTAGCAGCTTCTAAATTATTGCCTAGTTGGTGCTCGATGGATTTTTGTATCGTCTCTGCTGAGATGCTACTTGCACTGCCAGCGCCACTGCCACTGCCACTACCAAAACTTCCACTGCCCAATGAACCATCTTCGGCCTTCTGCTCATTAGCCTTGTTACTATATTATAAAGAAAAGAGTTATACACTCACTGACTGACTCATTCATAATTTTTACCATCTTTCTACAGATTAGTGTGTTATAGATATATATATATAGAAAATTTTTTTGAATAGCCTTATATATGTAGAGCTCCACTAAGAAGGGATTTTTTGAAATTCTAATTTTTAATAGGGTAAATAGGGGTAAATGTAGAGTAAAGTCGGTTTTCTATTTTCTAAACGGGATAAGATAGAGATTTCATTCTTTTTGTGTTTGATAGATTTTTTTAAAATTAGATTGACATATTTTAGGAAAAAATTCGAAAAAATTTATTTTCGGAAATAAAGTTGTTTGAAACTCAAAAATGCAAAAATTGATGTTTGACAAAATAATTCTAATAAATCAGGAGATTGTTTGATTGATTTTGGGATTACGGCGATTGAAAGAAGATAAAAAAAAAGGTTATCCATGTGTCGGGGATTTTTTGTGGGCGTGGTATTGTGGGCGTGGGGAATTTTTGAAAAGACGCAACTTTGTCGGCTCATTTTTTGACGGTTTTTATTTTTTATCTTTTTAACGGATGTACCTAGAGAGTTGAAATTTTTGAATCTTATAGAACTTATAGGTTTTGATGTTTTTGGAAAATTTTAAATTTCTAAATTTCCGTTAAGCTGAGATATTTGAGTTTAAAAAAATGAGCAAATCGATTTTTTACGGTTTTTATCGATTATCTTTTTACAGAGTGAGAGTAGGGAGTTGAAATTTTCACTTATGATAGGATTTTTTAATCGCAATCGATTTGCATTTAAATTTGATTTTTTTAATATCGTTAGACAGAAATAGCGGTAAATATTGACTTCTTGAATAAATTCGTTAATTACTTATCACTGAGTGCACCGATTATTTTGGTTTTTCTTTAAATCGCATGTCCGTTTAACGACAAAAATTTTGATACCTCATTTGAATCTGTACGACCTCTAGAAGCTTCACAATCTTAATTAAAAGCCAATCAAGAAATCGATTAAATTGCAATAAAATTGCCTGTTTCGTTCATTGTCAACCACCATCGACCAGTGGGAGATAACAGTCATTTTATGAAAATCACAAAAATCAATTGATATTGTTCGATTAAAAAATTCATAACTTCTATACTATACGTCCGATCGATTAGGTTAAGGTCTTAAAAGAATCACGAAATGTCAAGCTTTAATTGTGTGTACAAATTATTTCGGGGAGGGGAAGCATTCTATACGAAAAGGGGTCGGAAAGCCGTCATCGAATCGATTTTCATTTTTCAAAATGCAAAACATGATGAAAAATTTCAAAATATCGAAAAACAATATACTACAAAGTTATAGCCCCATTTCTCATCTACAAAAATGTCAATGGTTATATAGGGGTTAATTCGACAGGAGAGGCTGTAGGGGCCCTTTAATTAGTTTAATAACCAAAAAAGAATATTTAATTATAAAAATGATAAAAAATTATCGATTAGGCCATCTTATTAGGCTAATAACTTCGCTAATAATTATCGGATCTTCTTGAGGTAAACAAATATGGAAAGATGAAATGTCAAGCTAAATTTCTGTATAAAAATTATTTCAAAATCGTAAAAAAAGTCATACCAAAAAGCTGATTTAGTCTGAAATCAATATGGATCTTATCATTTTAAATTCAAAAGTTGATGAAAAATTTCAGAATTTTGAAAAACTCTTACTATATATTAATTGCAAAAATCTTGGTCTACAATAATGCTGAACAATGTTTTAAGATTAGTTCAACAGCGGAGGCACTAAAATTAATTTAACGCGATTTTAAGGATTTTCATTAAAAAATGCAAGAGACACGGCTTTTTATATTATTTTTTTACATCCAAAATACTAAACGGATTTTAAAAGTTAAAGTCTTAAAATACTGTCATTAAAACAGACATTAAATGTGTGGAAAAAATTTTATATAATTGCATGACAACTTTGAAAAAAATGTAAAAACAAATTGAGTTTACTTTTTTTTCTCACCCACTTTACTGATTAAAAAATTAAAAACGGTATATAAACTTGATCGCAGGGAAAAAATGCTACCAAAATATTATTGCCTAATATTTTTTTTAAATATATGTAGAACATAATGAAGCCATTTATTTAACAGGAGAGCTGATATTAATTATTTTTTGAATTAAATTTATTTAAAACTTGCTTTTTTCGGCACAGTGCTTGGCCGATTAAATCATTCATAACTTTTTAGTAAGTTGACGGATTTTGTTTAAATAACTTTTTTTCAATTAAGCATAAATAAGCGCTTATTTTCATGTATAAAACATACCCATACATGACTTAATATTTACAATAAATGTTCTTTTAAAAAAAATTGCGATAAAATATTTTAAATAATTTTCTTGAAAAATGTCTGAAAGAGTTATTGAAAATGATCTATAACTTCAGTAATTCTTTTTAAATCTTCCAAAATAACATTTTAAATGAAATCAAATATAATTAAAAAATCAAAAATTTCAAATTTTATGCAATTGAAATTTCGTGATATTTCAAAGGCAAATGCATGGAAAATTGCAAAATTAACGATTCAGCTGTAGAAAATCGGCTATAAGTCGAGAAATAATACTTCGATTTTTAAAGTTAAGATGTCAATAGATAGGTAAATTTGTCACAAATATAGAAATTAATATAAATATACATGATTATACATTTTGAATAAATTAGAGGTTCCAAACGAAAAAAAGGAACGTTTTCAACTTAATTGACAATTAAACACTGATTTTTCATATGACTTTCAACATTATAATTTATTTATTTTTTTGGCTAATCAGCATTTATTTTGGTATATAAATTATTTTTCTACATAAACCACAAGCTGAGATACGAATTTTTGAATATTTTTAAACGCCAAATCCAGCAAAAATCCAATGGATTTGGTCGTTAAAATTCGGTATTTAGAAAAGATGGCCGGAATTGCTTATAACTTCGGTAAATCTTTTTTTTTATTTTCAAAATTTGCATTCCTTATTAATTTTGTATTTTATAATTTTTTTTGGATACCTAATTACACAATCAAGGGCTACGCAAAATTGGTAGGGGGTGCTTATTACATGCAAATTGAATTAATTTATAACTTGAATTCTAACGGCCGGATTTTAAAGGTTATAGTTTTTAAATGAAGATTAAATTAAATGCAACGCAAGGGCGTGCGCAAGAAGGGGAAAAAAGGCATTTGCACCCCAAATTAAAATTATTTTTCTAATTTTTTTTTGTTAAGTATTAAATAGTCAAAAGTGTATGTAAAGGTGATAGGGGATGTTTATTGTATGTAAATCGTCTTTATTTATAACTTATATAGAGAAATAGAGATACATATAGAGATATAGAGATGAAGAGATGTAGACATATAGAGATATTGAGAAACAAAATTATAGAGATATAGAGAGATGGAGAAATATAGAGACATAGAGATAGAGAGATATAGAGATATAGAGATAGAGAGATATAGAGATATACAAATATAGAGATAGAGATATAGAAATAAAGAGATATAGAGATATAGAGATAAAGATTTAGAGATATAGAAATATAGAGATATAGAGATATAGAAATATAGAGATATAGAGATATAGATATATAGAGATAAAGAGATATAGAGATTTAGAGATAAAGAGATGTAGAGATATAGAGAAATAGAGATATAGAGATATAGAGACAGAGACAGAGACAGAGACAGAGACAGAGACAGAGACAGAGACAGAGACAGAGACAGAGACAGAGACAGAGACAGAGACAGAGACAGAGACAGAGACAGAGACAGAGACAGAGACAGAGACAGAGACATAGAGATATAGAAATATAGAGATATAGAGATATAGAAATATAGAGATATAGAGATATAAAGATATAGAGATATACAGATATAGAGATAGAGATATAGAAATAAAGAGATATAGAGATATAGAGATAAAGATTTGGAGATATAGAAATATAGAGATATAGAGATATAGAGATATAGAGATAAAGAGATATAGAGATATAGAGATATAAAGATATAGAGATATAGAGATATAGAGATATAGAGATATAGAGATATAGAGATAAAGATTTGGAGATATAGAAATATAGAGATATAGAGATATAGAGATATAGAGATAAAGAGATATAGAGATATAAAGATAAAGAGATATAGAGATATAGAAATATAGTGATATAGAGATAAAGAGATATACAAACAGAGACATAGAGATATAGAAGTATAAAATATAGAGATATAGACATATAAAAAATGTTTGGATTTTTAAGTTTCAAAATTTTTAAATGAAAATTAAATGTAATTCAAAACAAGAACGTGCACACAAGGAGGGGTAGGGTGAGGGGGACTTGCACCACTAATCTAAATTTTTAATTCTCTTTCTCTAATTTTTTTATATGTATAAATTTTTCGTGTTTATATTATAAAATAATTATAATAAAAATGTATATATTTATTATTACAATATATATTTATGTTATGTATATATAAATATAGAATTATATTTTTACATATATAAATTTTTTATTACATATGTAGAATTTTATATATAAGTAGAATTTTATTACATATGTAGTATTCAGTTTGCGAAGCAACTGACACGGGCAAATCGGCTAGTACTTAATGAAATACACTTCCGGTTTGTTTAGTTTAAAGGATTGCTGTTGGTGTTGCTGCAGCTCAGCGACGCTGGGAGTATCCGGTTTCTGCACCAAAACATACACCAAAGTTTGTTCCTCGATTTCGGGCAGCACTGGTGCTGGCGGAGGTGTCGGTGGCGATGGGCTTCGGACCAAAATGATTTTATAATGCTTCCTCGGAGGATAACGGTATTGGGGTTGTTGGGGATATTGTTGCTGCTGTGGTGGTAGCTGGACGTAGATTTTCTTCTCCTCCACACCATCGTTGGGAATCGGGATTTGCAGTTGAATTGGTGGTTCAGTGAGCTGCTGGTGCTGTTGGTTCGAAGGTGATGTTAAAAATGGCAGCTGCTGGAGTTGCTGTTGTCCCGCTGGTGGGACATAGAATGTTTGAGGATTAATCCTGCTCTGAGATTGCTGAAGTTGACCAGAAGGTGGTGGAAGATACGCCTGCTGTTGTGGTCTGCATTCTGCCACAGTAAAAATCACAAGAGCCACAAACACCGTCAATGCACGATCACTGATCAATGACATTTCTTTACAGCCTTCACGAAATGTATCTGACGCAAGCGAGAGGGTCTAAATTTGTATCTAATTTGGTTTAATTAAGATACGTTTCCGTTTTAAATGCAAGCACTAATGAAATTCAATAGTCGACTGACTGCACGTGTGGGGAGTTTTCCGTATTTATACCGCGGACGCCACGCGACAATTAAAAACAAAAAAAAAAAAAAAAAAATATGAAAAATTTTCTTGCCGAAGAGCGTGTTCGCCTCTGGAACGATACGGTACTTCTGTCTGAATCGGAGTTCCAAACTAAAGTAATATCGAATGTGATTCTCCTCGAGCAACGACGAAGCAGCATGATTGGCCATGGATGGCATGATGAAGATTGAAAAGCCATAGTGGTTGGTGCCCGCACCGCTCGTTGGTGATGGATTTCGAAATGCAAACATCAGCCTCTCTTACTGGTTTTTATTATTTTTTGTATCTAACAGATGCGAAATGAAAAACAAATATATTCATAGATTAAAAGTGCAACATTACATATTATAGATACAAATTTATTATGTGTCGTGTTTGGCACACAGCTGTTTGTGGCTTTTGTGTAGATTTGAACATATGAATCCGCACTTGTTTAATATGATGCGGCTTCTGTTTATGGGGTTCATCTAAAAAAAGGGGGAAACATAATCTAACTATCTAATCCCTTTTTTTTTTTTTTTTTTTTTTTGTGGGTAAAAGAGTATAAACTGTAGGTAGGTACATTTCCGTGTTTTCGATTTCACGTTTATGATGCCTATGGTTTAGTTGATAAAATCTTTTTGATCTACATAACATATTGGCATTCATTAGTAAGCTATAATTATCAATGCCTCTTTAATGAGCTTGTCTTCTTTATCGTGGCTTTGATGACGACACATTGCGATGAAGGTGATACACAAAAAAGATGACCAACAGCATTTCGTAGAAGAAGCAAAAGATGATATAAAATATATAGGAATATACCTACATTAATATTTTATGTAGATACAGTTTTGCGAAGATTAATAAATTTTTTTTTATTTTCTTTTAAAACTGTTCGTTTTTTTTTGTCTTCTTTCTTACGCATCAAGAAGTATCAAGGTTAAAGCTAATGATGGTGAATGGACCAAAATTGGTTTTGTAGATCAATTTAGTAGGTCACGAATGTTTTAAATAGATCTTCTTCAAACATTGCTGAATGGAACTGATGTTCAAGGAAGTTTTGATTTGCAGTTTTTTTTTTTAATTTATTTAATAATTTTCATCATAAAGATACGAGTAAGACTTAAAACTCAAGGTCGTGATGTGAAGACTTTGAAAATGCAGATAATTAATAGAGAAAGAGTAAAATGCACGACTGGATCGTAGAAACTTGCTCTTATGTACAATCACGCAAGGCCGTAGCCAGACAAATATATTGGGGGGGGGGGGGTCAACTTTTTTTTTAGAAAAGGCTTCCCTCTTCTAAAGAAAACAACCAATTAATTTTTGTAAGAAAATCAAAATCAAACTTGCAAATTTTGAAAATATATGTGAGAAATTCAGTGATGTAGTCTATGGTACAATAAAAAAAACATAGAATTTGATTTTTACTTAATATTTTTATATCTTTAACTCATCATCACAAAACGAGTATTAACACAAAAAATAATATCACATAAATATCAGTAGGTATTAAAAGTATTTTTTACAACAGCAAATTAAGCTGTCTGGCCTTCTGTGCAGCAAACACATCTATAACCTCTTCAGTATTGATATCAATTTCTCTATGAATTGACATCAAAGCTAATCCTGTCAGTCTTTCATCGCCGGTAGAGTTTCTCAGATATGTTTTTAATCTCTTCATCGTTGAAAATGTTCGTTCCGGTGTGCATGTCGAAACTGGAAGGGTAGCCAAAATTTGTTTGGAAAAAGTTGTTGGTTGCATCTTTGAAGAGCTTCTATTGCATTTTTCGCACGGTCTTCTGGTAATTGTTGGTGGCATTTTGTCTTCCATAGTAAGAATTCAGCCTCCATAGTGTCCCAATCCAAAAATTTCTTATACAATTTAAAATTTTCTTCATTAAAATTAGTTTCATTTTTACCGATAGTCGATGGTATTAAAATATACAAAGAAGAAAGTGTGGACTTATGATTCTCGAATCTCATTTTAAGTTGACTAATAAAGTCATCTAAGAGAGGAATCAAAATTTTTATCCTAAAATGCTGCACAAACTTATCAAAAAATCACTAGCTGTAACAGATCTTAAAAAGCAGTTCGCCTTTAATGAAGTTTCGGAGTCCCTATCAGCACCCAACACATGTAATTTGTGAGTTGTGACCTGCTCTGAAGCAGATCACAATTTCGATTGTTTTTGTGACTCTCACAAGTTGTGACTTTGGGAGAGAATACGAAAAAGTCACAAAATTGATTTCACCACCTTTTATCAGTGATGGCGGGGAGAATCGGGCTGTTAGTGCAGAAATTTGGGAAAAAATTTTAATAAAAAGCTATTAATGAAAAAAAAATAATTTCTAAAAAAATTTCGGGGGGGGGGGGTTCAAACCCCTGAATTTTCAATTTTGTTTTCCTTTACACTCATTGCAAGCCCTATTGCTATACCAAATTTTATCCTTCTACATAAATCAAAAAAGTACGTGAGTCAGTGAGTATGTTAGTCAGTCAGTTACGGTTTTCGTGATTTTTGACGTCCTATATCTCAGGAACCACTAATGGTAAGGAGATGAAATTTGGTGAGGCACCTGTGATCGCCCAGCTTAGCAAATATGCAAATATATGGGATTAAAGTTTCTGACATTTTTAGTTCCGAAGTTAGAAGGCGGGAGTCGAAAATCGCTTAAGTTTGTTCCTCTAAAAATCAGTAGTGTCGATAAATTGGCTGGGCACTACTGTGCCCTATAATGTGAATTTAAATCTTTGCTTTAAAATAAAAATTTTAAACCATAATTTTTTTTTGCAAATTCTGATAATGTAATATTATATGTCTAGTAAAGCTTAGAAGCATCGCAAAGGCCTTTTTAAAGAAGGGAATCAAGCTATACAATTTTTTGTTGTCGATTTCAGGTCAGCATTCGACGGAGTGGATAGGCTAGGCATGTGTAAATGTACAAGCTCTTTTCTTAAGGGATGTCCAAAAAATTTGGAAGAGTTCTCCAAAATCTTTATGCGGATACGAAGGCGGTGGTATAGAATGGAGAGGAAATATCTGAATGGTTTAAGACCGAATCAGGAGTTCGTCAGGGATAAGCGCTTAGTCCTCTTTTGTTTGCACGCTTTACATCGAGGATCTGATTGAAGTTTTAAGTGAAGGGGACGAATAAGCAGAAACCCTAATCAAGGCACTTTTCTTACATAGTTCTATTTGCTTTTTCACCGGAAACGCTGCAGCTGATGATTAATCAACTTTATAGATACTGCAAAACTTGGAGTCTTAAAGTAAATCCGATGGGCAAATCAAAAGTCATGATTTTAAAAAATGGTGGGTGAAGGAAATGAAAAGTGGTCCTGCAACGAAGAAACCATTGAAGTTTTAAAGGAACATAAATAGGGGTAATTTTCACATAAAATCTAAACCTATAGAGAAGCATCTAAATGAGAAACTGGTGAAGACTTATAATGCCTTCGGTGCTAATTGGAGGAAATGTTTCGCAAACAAAAGAATTGCGCATGGTACCTACTAGCGCAGTGGTGTGAAATTAAATTTAGATCTAGAAAACCTTAGTGGATGGAGATACCCAACCTTACAAGTTAATTAAAAAGGAGGATGTCAAATATTGTGAAAAATATAATACAGAAAAAGCTACCAGTTCTGTACATACATAAACTATACTTTATAGTTGACTTTATTAAAATTTGGATACCAAAAACTTCTACTTTCATGAGTTTTTGCCCCTTTTTTTTAGAGATTTTTTGACTTTTCGATTTGCTGTAACTTTTTAACAGTAATTGTAAGGAAAAAAGTGAAAAGCCATTTTTGTTGAAAATGTTGAAAATGAATTTCGTCTAACACAAACTGTTTTTGAGATATTTGAAAAAAAAACTCCTATTTTCATGACATTTGGCCCCTTTTGAGAGATTTTTTATCTCTTCGAATCGAATCAAATCGAAAATACCATTTTTGTAGGAAATCGCCTCAGCTACAACAAAATTTTTCTTTAGCACAAACCGTTTTTGAGATATGTATTTGCAAAAAACTCATTTTTAGACCCTTGGACCCCTTATAACTGACCTAGCGGTCGTCGGATCGATGAGGAACTCCCTCAGTTTTTAAAGAGTCCCATTACCAACGTCCATGCCAAATTTCAGCCTCTAACTTATTTTTTCTTTGTAAAAGTCTATTTTTCCTGGACTATATTGAGATGACACAAAAAGCATTTCAAAGCTTTATGTTTTTTTGTGTTAAAAAATTTTAGAAAATGATTTTTTAAGGTACCGTTACTGCGCAATAACAAGAAACCTGACTATCCAAAAATTAATTTTTTTTAAATTTTTGTTTGAAAATTCTTTTCTGAGCCAATTAAATGAATTGATTCGATAAATCGTTTATTTATCTTTAACGTCGTTTTTTTTCGTTGTTGTACAATTTTTTTCTCAGAAGAAAATCTGGCTTTGAATGAAAAAAAAAAGACTTTTGACTTTGGTTACCAATATCTCAGCAAAGGGCAGTTTTGAAAACTGAAATTAATTTTCAAGAAGATCCTTTTAAAATTTTATTACAATTTTCTTTTTGACCCCTCACCGTAAGATTAAGAAAAGGTAAACAAAACGACTTTTTAAAGACTTTTAGGGTTTGTTTCACAATGTCTGATTAAAGTTCCAATTAAGCTACATGGAACTTATTTGTCACTTAAAAACCGCATTTACGTTTCACAATATCTGAATAGGTCTAAGTGGCACTTAAAGTTCTGAATATTTTACAGGCCGGTTGAGGTTCCGATTAAAAAATTAAACTGGCATTTAAAATATCTACAGCTGCTGTCAGTGCGACTCACACAACAAATACATCAATACTTTGGACTAGTGACGAATATTTGTATGCGTTAACCCAATTACTTAAATACTTACTTCACGACAAAAATTCCACCCCTTAACACCATAAAAATGCAATTTCAAAACGCACTTAAGTATTTTAAATCACTCACATTCAAATATCAACACAAAATTTCTAACTGGATTTTATCAAATTGCAGTAAGGGGCCTTAAAACACCAAAGTAATGTTGTTTGTTACCAGTTCTGGGTCCAAAAAGTTTAATTATGACACTTTAAAGTTCAAAACTTGAGAATAAATTAATAATTATTTGATTGATTATTTTCAATCAGTCAAATTCTTTGGAAAACTGGAATAACTGACAACTAGCTAAGTGGCACATAAATTTATGATTGTGATACACAAAGTTTTTTAATGAGAGGATTTAAGTTGCGGATAATTTATGTCTCGGATAGTTATAGGGAACTTTAACCAGACATTGTGAAACAAACCCTTAGTAAATCTTTCACTGCCTTACAAATATTGATTGCAGAACTTATTTTTGTAAGCAAATTTAAAGAACTTTTGACCACTAGTATATCTGTAAAGCTTCAAATTGAACCATTAAACCTTTTTTCTGTACCGATTGATCAAAGTCGTACACACCAAATTGTAGTGTTCATAAACATTGTGAAATCGTCATCAATATGGAAACGAAAGGAACTATTTCTGTCAACATTTTTCACAGTTGCTTATTACCTTATTATTTTTTTAGAATCTTTATTTTTGTTCTTGGGATATTGGGGACTTATAAAATTTTACAACATTTGTTTTGTTATAGTAAGAAAACCGCAAAGTTAATTTTTGTAAAACATATTTCTGTATTTCTTTAGGTAGGTATTCTGTGAAATAAAATTTATTCGAAGTCGATATCTTCTTTTGTTCTTGAGATTATCGTGAAAGAAAAAAGTTATTACGAACGTAACGACCTTTTCAATTAGTTTACAGATGAAATGAACTACAATCGACAGCAAATTCGTCGGATTGCGAAGTTATATTTTGATCATAAAATGTTTAATCTTTGATAATACACCATCGAATAATTCTGACTCTTATTTTCTTTTTAATATACCTACTTTCATTCGAATTGATTTGTTTACATTTTATATAATATGTAGGGGGTACAATATATAGGCACAAGTATAGTATACTGTACCTATCCTATACATATTTTATTTTCCACTTAAAACACAGGCATTCTGCATTCAATGAATTTAATGACATTTTTTGTTATTGTTATTAATAAATTTATGATAGCAATATGGAAATAAGCCAAGAAAATATACATAGTTCTTTTGTTACTGCCAAGTCATGAATTGAGCCACCCACATTGCTTAAAGTTACCTAGAAAAATATTATAAATATTTATATTTCATCTCTTTTAATATGAACGAATTGTAGTCAAAAAGAGGAAGTAATAGAAGTGAAAAGAGATTTCCATTATTTTTGTTGATTTTTTTTTTTTCTGTTTTGAAGTTTCTATCGTAAAAATGAAGGAGTTTTGATTGGAAATACGTATAGGAACATAATCAGCCCTATCGGGAATTCCGTGGGAAATATTTTCCCCTCGGAATTTTATCGTTCCCGGGAACACATTCCTGCTATCGGGAATTCCCCACGGAATTTTTTTCCTTGGGGAAAAGTTTCACCAACATAAAAATAATAAACAAAAATTCGAACTTTATTTTCGAAGAGTTTGACAAGTGATTTTAGTGTCAACAGTAAAATAATGCCAATAATATCATCTTTTTTATTAATGGAAGAAATAGAGCAAAGAAAACGAAATGAACAGAAATTAATAAGGCGAAGATTAAGGGATCACTCACTCAAATCCTTTAGAGCTACCACAGCCATACTTTTTCCAAAACAGCTTATGTTGTTATGCCTTTTTGTCGTTCTTTTGTTATTTTGTTTTAATTTTGTTTTCGGTGTTTATTGTTTTTGATTCTTCCTGTTCAGTGTGTTTTTCTTGTTGTGCCTCTGGTTCTGGTGAATTGATAAGTATGTCCATTAGAACGTTCTCTTCAAATGACTTGTCCTTTAATACATCAGCAGAACGTTTGGGTGTTGATAAAAATGAGCAATTTTATTTTTCAGTTTTTTTACTTTGATTAACGTAAAACTTTCATTTTTTTTTGCTGCATGAAGGCAACCCAAAAGTAGAAGCATTTGGACACCCTTCAAATGATAGTTATGTCCAACGAACTGAATTTATACTTTTTGTTAGGCCTTCCACCAGGTGCTTTTCTTTGTCTCAAGTTGTCAGAAATTTTTTTCCTTATTAACTTTTTTTTATAAAGCCAAACTTTAAATTAACTTGTCTAAAAAAAAACGTCAATAAAAAAATGTATCATTTAATTTTTTCCATTCGGCAACAGATTTTATCGATGGGTCCAAACAATTGAGATCACTTTCAACTTTCTTCCAAAACTCTTGAACATCTTCCTTGGGTCGTTTTGTTGTAAATCCATTTGCAATATCTCTGTTTTTTTTCATTAAGTTAATTAAAGCGTCAATTTGCTTTGAATTTGATGAATTCGATCTTAAAAAGTATGTTGACGATAGGTATTTTTTCCCTCGGAATTTTTCCCTAATCTCGAAAAATGTTCCCGATACCTATTTCTCGAATATGGGAAAGATTCCGTGGGAAAATAAGTTCCCGATAACCCCAAATAGCTCTGTTCACATTCTAAAAATAAAACATTTTTTTGAAAAAAGGAAAAATATGAAAGGTGAATACGAGACGAGTATTAACCTCAACAAAAACAAAATTACCTTTTTCCAAAATATCTACATTTAATTTTAAATCAATAAAAAATGTTTAAATTATGTTTTTAGTCCGAAAACATAATTTTTTGAAAACAAAATTCTCCTCCAATGGTTTTTGACGTTTGAATGGTTTTTGTAAAACATTGATACCTATGGGAGAACAAGCAGGTGAAAATGAAAACGAAAAAGTACGAAAAAAAAAAACATCCCATCTTCAACACCATTAACATTTATCGTAGAAAGGTCCACAATTAAGCACATCAATTATTACAAATGTCAGAAAATTGATGAACTTAATGTTAATTGTACTAATTACTTTACACTAAGTCGTAAATGATCAATAAAAAATAATTCTGCCTGGGTCGTAATTCTTTTGTCAAAATTCTGCTTTTCAAAATTCTGTGTTACAAAATTCTGCAAATAAAAAAAAAAAGCCCGTGCTTTTTTAAAAATTTTGAAATATTTTTTATTATTTGCAGAAAAAAACTGGTAGGTATACAATTTTCGTTTTTTTTTTTGCTTAATTTTGGGTTCGATAATATTTTTGATTTGATTATTCAATAAAATAAATCTATATATAAATAGGCTAAAATAAACTTTGTGGTACCGTTTTCTCAAAAAGTATTTGACCGATTTCGATAAATTTTATATGGTTGGAAAGCCACAATTGCGGAGATGTGCAGAATATACGTGAGGCAATTATTATTCACTGTGGGTCATTTTTGTTTTTGTACTGTCGAACACTGTGTAAAAGAAAAAATAAAATAAAAAAATGTTTTATTCCTTCAATATTTTCAAACAAATTGTTTGCGAACTTAAAGTTTTCTCCTTCCTAGAGTACATATGTCAGTTTTTGTTGGCCGAGTTTCGGCCGCGGGACGATACTAGTAGCAACAGATTTATTGCTTTAAAAGAACACATATACATAATGTACAGCAAAATATTTTCGGTGCAACTTAGTTGTTTAAACTTTTTTGTTTATTTTTTTATCAAACTTACTAACTCTAGATTCTCCTTGGATTTTATTGAATTAACCTGCACATTTTTAAGATTTTGTAGATATTTAGATAGGTATTCATTATAGAAATATTAATTGAATGCTGCAGCTAAGACACATCTCTTTTTGTCTTTTTAAATTGACAGCGATTTACATATACACTCCGCTTCAACTGAATAAGCATAACAATTTTCTAGGCTACGTTGTCGATTTTTTTTTAAATTTCAGGCCTCAATGTATCATCTGATGATGCTTACAGTTAGCTTATGATGTTAATAAAGGAAATTAGAAAGAATAATTCAAAAAGTACCGCTATATTTTCTCTGGCTCTCTTGCAAAGCGTTCCATATGGGAAAATGTAGATTTTTTTTTTGCGTCAACTGAATAGACACAAGGTCACCTTCATTATTTATGAGTGTTCTGAGGTTTTTAACACATTTAACAGTTGAAGTGTTTTAAGTGAAATTTAATCGTTTAATTTAAATTTAAAGACGGTGTTCACATTGGACTTACTCCTCGGATTATTTTTGGCGTCTATGTACTTTTTCTCGTTCCCACTTTGTAGCAAGAAAGAGACGGGCAAGTGAGGCAGGATTTTTAAATTTTTTTTGGATTTTTTGACGTTTCCTTTTGTGACATCTGTTTTGTTAGTATGTATTTAGTTTTTGTTTGGCACTTAAATACTACAGAATTCAAGTTTTTCAGTTGGAAAACTGAATCGGTTGTGTGTGTCTAAACACGAGCTGACTGACTTATGCCAAAAAAAAATTGTAAATCTGAGTTCAATGAGTACCGTCAAATAAAAATGGATACGTCAAAATCTCGTAATAGTAGTGTTGACAAAGCTAAAATCGATTTATTAACAGAACAAGGACTAACCGGGCGTGCTATAACTACAAAAGTTGATCTAAGTTTTAGTGTGATATATTCCCACTTAAGAAATAAAGATTCGTACGGAAAAAAGATGAAATGGTGATTTCTCATTTTTACATTTGGGCGATCTTGCGTTTTGTTATTATTAAAAAAAAAAAAAGAAAAGAAATTGGGCGTTTATTCATTTTAATTTTTGGGCTATCGTGCATTAATTTTTTGGGTCTTCTTTCATTATGCAAGTTCGCCCAATAATTTTGGGCGATTTCTGATTTTTAGGTTTTGGGCGTTTTGTTTTTGGGCGATTTTTCGCATAACCTTGAAAAAACGGCAAGAACAGCAGTCTATCTAAGAGCAATTTCAAGATGTGCTTCCAATTCATGTGACTGCGGCAAAAATAAAACAAAAAGCTAGTTTAAGTGCAAGTGTTTCAACAGCCCTTAGAGTTATCAATATTGCAAATTATCTAAAACGATTGAAACACCAAAAGAAACCACTTCTAAGCGAGCAACGGAAATGCATGCGTTTAGAATTTTCTAGACTCCAAATAAGCTGAAAAAATGAATGGCTTCACGCGGTTTTTTTTTGGTTGGGAAAGAATTTAATTTTGATGGCCCTGATGGCTTTAAGTATTACTTTCACGATGTGAGAAAAGAAAAACGTTTTTTGAGAAGGCGGTGTTATGCTATCGGGAGCTAATATTTCACTATTGAGCTTGACTGCAGTTAGTTACAAGGGAATCTTGGACAGAAATTTTCTTAAATTTTCGAATATTTTTGAACCCATAAACTGGACTTTTTAGTAGGATAACGCACCCATCCACACGACACGTATTGTTAAAAATTGGATAGAGGAAAGAATGTGGAATTGCTTCAATGGCCGCCGCCGCGCCGCCGTACTCACCTAACTAGAACCTCATTGAAAATGTTTGGGGGTGGTTAGTACGAAAAGCTTATATGAGTCTGGCCGTCAGTTTGAGGACAGAGAATCTTTTATTGTAGACATTAAATTAGTCTGGAGTGAAATTTCGCTGGAGTACATAAACAGGCTGTACGATTCCATGCCGGACCGAATTTATGAAGTCATTGTGAATAAATGCAGCAGTACCCACTTCTAGAATTAACCAATAAAAAAACTTATTTAAGAAAAACTTGTTTCATTTCATTTATTTGTATTCCCAATTTCAATATTTGACGCAAAAAAATCTGCGTTTTCCATATTGAACGCTTTGCAAGAGTGCCAGAGAAAATATAGCGGTACTTTTTGAATTATTCTTTCTGATTTCTTTTCACAACATCATAAGCCAACAATAAATATCATCAGATGATGAATTAACGCACAAAGTTTGGAAAAAATGGAAAACGAACCTTAGAAAAGTTTTGTGCTTATTCAGTTGAAGCGAAGTGTATGTAATATGAACCTATGCAGGTAAAACTCGATTTATGAAAAAAAAAAAAAAAAAACAACTCAAAGAGCAAAGTGCTTTTGCTTTCTATTTCTCAAACAATAATTATCTGTTTACATTCTTAATCAGTCCGCAGCCTAGGTTAGACGTTAGGTATTAATTTGACAATTTTGGAGATTTGTCAGTTTCTTAAAAAAAAGACCTTTCAACACAAAAAAAAAGAAGTCTATCCTATTGCGTTGAATGGACAATAAGCTGAAATTCAACGGCCACCTTTTATGTAATAGTTTGTCATATTGAATTCTCATCTGATACCATATGGACAATTTGTAAATGGAAAAAGTTAATCTCTTTTTTTTTTGTTACAATAAGTCGATAGTGTAATATATTAACACTCATTCATAGTCATATTTGCCGCCTTTTTGATGATGATATTAACGTTGCCTTACAAAAGATTGCATAACTGATGCGAGAAAGCCATCATAATATGAAGAAAGATCAAAAAAACACAAGAAGAACTGTTTATGTCGCAAGCAGCATCCAAGACTTATGGATTATGACTAATTAATACACTCAGGTAGCTTTACTTTACAAATACGACCACAAATCTAAAACCTCAAATTAAAAGCTCATATTTTTCAGCATATGAATATGAAATATTAAATTTCTCGAGACATATTGCAAACATAGTAGACGGTAGACCCACCCCAGGTAAGCTCTTTTGCGGTTTATTTGTTATCAAATTTTCATCAGTTTTTGTTAGATGATTGTTGAATGTTGATGTCTTTGTACAAATATTTGTTTTAAGTTTAAGAGAAGAAGAAAGTAGGTGTGTGGCTGATGTTAATTGAATATAAATTTTGATTTCTCTGATCTCTGATTTGAAACTATACTTTGACCGTTGATGACATTTTGTTTGTGATGCAATAGGCTGGGTGTAGAAGTGGATACGAGAAACGAGATAATTTTTTCGTTAAAAGGTTAATGAAATCAGGTTAGTTTCAAAGTTGATTTTCAATTTGATCACATTATGGTTAGTATGAAATGAACAATTTTGGGAACCACAATAGTTAATAATGTAGGTATAAACCCTACCAGTTTTTAATCGTCGCGAGCGTCGTCGGCGCGGGCGGCGAATAATGTAAAAAGTAGACGCAAAAGTCTAGAGAAGGAATTGTAAAGTGGAAGACTAATCGAAAATAACATTGAAAATTCAGCGTTAAAGAGGTATCGAAGAAACCTCTAGCTCATTATATTTCATTCATTTAAAGTCTAAGGCGATACGATCATGAGTTATGATTTTTGTAAGTCTGCTATTACAAGTTGATTTTAGAGTCATGACTGTTCTTCGAATTCTTCTTTGAAATTTTATCCTGTGAGGCGTGTGCTATTACACCATGACTTTTGAGACTTGACTCTAATTCGACGTTTTCTTTTAATTTTCTTTTCTGTATTTTAGAATTTTTCGGAAAGTATTTGTAAATTGTTAATCTAGATTTTGGATGAAATAAAAACAAAGTTTTTGGATTAGCTGAATAATTAGGTAAATTAAACTAAAGATACAACTAAAGTAAAGAATACAAACAACATTAATCATCTTTCCCCCAAAGTTTCAACATTTTCTACGCCCAATGGCCTTGCGCATCAAGAAGGCACATGTCACACATCCTGAACTGAAGGGATTCCACCTGCCCATCATTGGAGTTAAAAGGAATCCCAGCTCCCCGATGGTCACACAATTGAGTGTCATGACTTTATAAGGGTACTGTGACCAAGGTCAATATCTGGGAACTAGGTTTGGTCACTCAATCAGGAAAAGTAGTTTGGGGTTAATATGCCCCAGGTGACGAACACCCTTGAAAATTATGGCGTGGTCAATGCAGTTTTCCTAGTTTAAGATTATTGATTTTATTATAAAAATGTGACAATGTGGGGCAAACAACTGGAAGATGGTCGCACTTTGTATGACTACAACATCCAAAAGGAATCGACTTTACATTTGGTGTTGCGTCGTCATGGTGGTTCCAAGAAATGCAAGAAGGAGAATTAAGGCTGTTTCACAATGCGACGAGAAAACGAGACGTCAGCGTGACGAGATCTCTTCACAGTTGTTCTCTCTTCAAAGAACCACAATGTTGGCTCGCGAATGTCATCTGCGCCATCTACACTTTTCTTCGATTTTTCTATCTCACGCAACTCGCAGATGAATTGGTTCCCATATGTATTTTACGTTTTATGGCCTCAACAGTAATTTAAGGAGCCAACTGCTTTAATGATTCTTGGATTGCAAAAAAGAATCAGACTTTTATAGTTCTATTCATATTGTGGGTGTGTTGTCACATATAAATTGGGATGGCACTTGTTAGCTTTCTGCTCCAATTAATTTATTTACTCATTTCTTAATAAAACTTCAAAGTTTCCACATAATAAAAAAGCCGTGGCGTGATGGTTAGTGCGATGGACTGTCATGCCGGAGGTCTAAGGTTCGATCCCCAGCCTCGCCACTTATTTATTTAAAATGAAAAAACGGCTACTGCCTCTTGCGAGGAATTGACAAATCCTCCAAGAGTATCTCCTGTCACAGAAAAGTGCCGCTCGTTAGCCGTTCGGATTCGGCAATAAACTGGAGGTCCCCTCCATTCCTGCAGACACGCACACAGGAATGGTTGAGAGTTGTAAGTCACTAGGCCCTAGTTCTTCATGAGCTGTTGTGCCATCAAATTTATTTTTTTTTACATAATAAAAAAAAAACTGGTTTTGCACTTTTGCAGTAAAAAAAAGTCGAATAAATAAATGTTCTTTATCCCGTTTGTCAATGAAAGGAAAATATGATTGATTTGGTAAAATAACAAACAAGTGAAAAGAGAAACGTCAAAAATGAGTCACCGAAATCTGGCCCACGACTCACAGGGCGAAATAAGTCATGACTCTAAAGTCAACGCGTAAAAGCAGACCAACTGAATAATCATGTGTTATATTATAAATCACTCTCTAAGCCCTCTAATAATCCAGTAACCTTGTCGTCTTATAGTAGGGCGTGTTTGCGTTAGCTCCGGTAGTTCTGAGGCCTCATCACTTTAAATGAAAACGATTGGTCGATATCGTTTTCACCATTGCTATATCTTTCATATCAGTACAGAAAAATAAAGATAGCTATATTCAAAACGATATCGTTCGATCGTTTTGGTTTTACGTGATGAGGCCCATGATTTTTTGCTGAGTCGTTAATGATATGGGCCTCATGAAAAACTCAATTTTTTGAACTCGAGCATTGAGCTATTTAGGCATCTTTTTTTGGCGTTTCACTAAGAATTGATAATATTGATAAACAAAACAAGTGCTCAATAACGTAAAATTTATTTAAAAAAAAAAAATGTTTTTTATAAAAAGCGGTACTTTTTGCAAAATTTTGAGTTTGGAAATAAATTTTTCAAAGACTATCAACTGAAAAAACTTTATTTAAGAACAATCTTTTTCTTATTATACTGAAAATTATACTACTTGTTGTTATACATTTATTATTGCTAAATTTTGAATATCTGTATTTACAAAACTGTTGGGTCTACACAGATCGCTCTGAGCTCAAATTGAAGAAAATTTAATTACTTTGAAATCCTAGAGCAAAGTTATAGTCGAATAACTAATCCTTTGCAATAACTGAAAAAAGCGTGAAAATTTCGCGTTAGATAATATATGTAGTTCACTAAAACAACAACAATAATAATTTTTTATTGTTTTTGTTTTTTTTTCTTCTTCGTTAATATTTGACGACAGTTCGCTCGCAGTCAGTCAGTAGCCAGACGCCCCGGTTTACCCGGTACATCCTGGATTTTAGGCATTAATTTAACTGTCCCGCTGGGGCAGCTTTTTTCTAAGATATAAACTCGAACTTCCAGAAAAATATAACTTTAAGCAAAATCTGACAGCTGTCGCTTCAAATTGGAAAAATATTTACATTCGTTTGCTTTCCAAATTGCAAAATTCTTCCAAATTTAGTCCAAAGTTAATATAAAATCTAAAATTGGTCTAAAATTGAAAAACAAACAGGCTTATTCATTAAATTTTTTACTAGTTAGACAGGTTCTAATTATTTCGAAATAGTGGGAAATATATCCTCAATTTAAATATAAAAAATATTACACTTGTCAAAGTTTGGACAATCGATTACTTTTTCTAAAGTACATCTTATCGTACTTAAGATCACTCTAGCAACAGTTAAAAAGTTTAGGGTTTATAACTTGGATGCCTGTCTAGAGTTAGACAACGTTTATAAATTCGACTGTAGCAGTTTTGGATGATAAACAACAGACTTAATAGAGATGGGTCTAAATTGGACTCATTCCGGGTGACTCATTTTGACGACTCTCTATTTTATGGTGAGAAAGATACATACATATATTGCCGACTTCATAACGCCCTCTTAATCAAATACGTCATTTCAAAATGTAAAAGCCTATTAAATATTTTTTTAAATCGAACAATAGTCAAGTAAAATTTGTTCGCAATAAGAATTTTCGAATTAAACTCTTATGTGAATTGGATTCAAATCACGTTAAATTTCATTAATTTTTGGACACCATAATGAATTGAACATGTATGTGGAGACTTCAAAATTTAATATAGGATAAAATTCTGAATCGAAGTTTTAATCCTATTCGCACAGGAGTTAACACAAATTTTATTTATGGAACATTCACTGTTTTACTAAAAAAAAATTGCTCGATTTAATGTTTTTTATTTTGTCCCGGGGAAAAAATTGAAATCCCGGTATTTTTCCATATTTTTGTCACATGTCCCGCTGAGCTATGAGGAAAATCTGGCAACCCTAGTTATCAGCGACAACTCATGTGAATGAAATGTCAAAATTCTCGAACATTAATAGATTGCTGGGTCATATCTTATGTACAAGACGCTTAAGTGAACTGTTAGCCACTTCAACCTTAACTAATCCTTTACACATTTTAAAGCAGTTTTTAAAAAAAATTTTAAACAAACTTTATCTGTATAACTTTTTATATATATTTTCATACAAACAATATTCCCTCTGCTGTTTAATTTCAAAAATATTACAAGAACATGAAAATCATCAGAAATTCACGACCCAGAAATTAAGAAAAATTATGTCTTTCATATTCACAGCAGCAGCAATCTTAAAATGAATTCCTTTCCTCCTCCCCCCCCCCCCCCCCAAAAAAAAAAAAAATAAAAAAACAATCAAAAATCCCAGGAACTTCTCATAGAATCTTTTAAAATGCAATAAACTAAATTTCTGCATCCATACATCCTTTCTGGATCTGAAGTTGAATGTAACATTTGAATCGGTAAATCTTAACAAATAGACGGTCTTTTAGTAGACTGCATCTTGCAGCAGCAGTAGCAATATTGCCGAGCTGTATAGAAGCATACCAGCATCACATAAAACTGTAATTCTTCACGCCCATTATTTTCAGCTTTCTCTTACGAAATTCTTACGTATTTTACGTACAACATGCACTAGCAAACGAGGCTAAAACTATATCCTTTCCTCATCTGGTATTCAATCCCGCCAACAGTATATCATTTCGCCGAAAAATCCTCATCAGGTATAAGACATATAAATCCTGGACCGTAAACCGTTCCGTTGATGGTGGTCCCTGGATCTGGGATCGTTGGAACTCATATCGTACCGTAGCGTTAACTTGTTCCCTTTCGGTGAATATGCACCAAAATAATGCATTCGCCTAGAATGGGTTCTCTTCAAAATATGAAATATCCGTTTTCTTATCCTTTTCCGCCCTGAAGCTTAGTATAGGTATACACTACACAGTTATTCTTTCAGCATTTTCCATCCATGGAATACAATTATAGTTTCAGCAGACTTTGTTAAGTGAGAAATAATATTCTTCCTTCGCTTAGGGCACCACGTTGTGGCGTGCATGGTGGCAGAAATGTTGGAAAATGGAACGACTTTGATATGACGCTGCATCGTATGCATGATAGATTCCAAGCCAAATCACCAAACCCCCTCTCCACTCTCTCTCTCTCACTCTCTCTCTTAAGTGATGGCACAAGAACAAAATAAATAATAATGCCTGGCAAATGCATAACCATTAATAATTTGAATCTTTCTCCTTTTCTGCGATGTGTGTTCTATCTACGACGAAGGCATAACGAACATTTTTGATTTATAAAATCATACAGCAATGTCGAGGATGCATATGAGGTATGTGGGGGTATAACTAAAATACGTCTTATATCTGTTGGGATTAGGACGCTGTTTATCTGTACATACACAACACACATATCGGAGGAGACAGCGGGTTGAAAAGAATCTTTAAAGATGCCACACAAAGGTAGATATTGTATCGTGTGGCTTAAAAAGGAATATCTGCCAGCTTAGAAGCTCATATTTTGTGCTTTTGCGGTCTAGCTCTATGGGGGAATCCTTGACATGCCTCTTGGGTCTCGGTATACAAAACCGTAATCATTTGTTCGAATTGTTGCCTCGTCATACGGATGAGTTAAAATCTTTTTCCAAGACAAGACAAGGCAAGGTTTATATAATAAATCACACCTCAAGTGAAAATTCCATTGGTTCTTTAAAGTTCAGAATCTTGTCTACGGATATTGTTTGTATTTTTAATCTGAGATCTTTAACCCATTGGGGATCAAACATAGAAAGGGAGTTGAAGAATTTCCCATGTTAAATGATGAACTCCTGAAATAAGGCCAGCAACATTTAACTTACTCTGATAAAATGCTTAGGGCCAGTTGTACAAATATTTGATCCGTGGTTCAGGAATTTTAACTCACCAATTTCGGCGGATTAACTGTGGTTCAACGATGGTTCAGGCATGTAATTGGCTTTTAGTGCATATTGGAAACTTGAACCATCGTTGAACCTCAGTTAACCTGTCGAAATCGGCGAGTTAAAATTCCTGAACCACGGACATGGACATAAAATTAGGTGAAAGATATGTATGAATCCTTCTTAGAAGTTTAAATTGTGAATATATGACAAACATTTTGACTGTTTTCGCAAACAATAATAGAAATGGAAGGAAACAAATTTTAAACTTTAAATTTACTCAATGGAACCAATTTCGAAAATTTGCTATCCATTTTAATATTTTTTAGAATAAAGGACGGAAAATATTACTTGTGATGAGATTGAAAATAATATAAAATATGTATAAGATAGTAAATAAATGCGTTCATTCATTTTTGCTTTCGGAGGGGAAAGTGTTTCTCGAGCACCCTTATAGAAGAAAATTGACAGCTAGCTGTAAATTAGTGTAGTAAAATAGACATTCATTACTGCCTGAACAGAATGATGACAGAGGCGGAATCGGAGCCGCAGCTGGAATAGCTGTCAAAATATTGAATACAAACAAATTCAATGTTGCGAACACAACGGAACGTAGCCGTATACGGAGCTGCAGCCTTTTCACGTTTCAAATTGTATGAAGAAAAAAAACTACTTTTTGGTCCGGAAAAATATTGTGGTTATTTATATCGCGAATAAAATTGCATGCAACTTGCACGAAAAACTTGCATGCAACTTGCATGAAAAACTTGCATGCAACTTGCATGAAAAACTTGCATGCAACTCGCACGAAAAACTTGCATGAAAAACTTGCATGAAACTTGCATGAAAAACTTGCATGCAATTTGCATTAAAAACTTGCACGAAAAACTTGCATGAAAAACTTGCATGCAACTTGCATGAAAAACTTACATGCAACTTGCATGCAACTTGCATGAAAAACTTGCATGCAACTTGCATGCAACTTGCACGAAAAACTTGCATGTTTTTCGTGCAAGTTGCATGCAACTTTTTCAACTTGCATTCTTTTAGTTTTTGGGAAACTTGAAAATAACGATATCTATCTATTTTACTATACTCTCTTAATGGAAATAGGGGCTTTAAAAAAGGAGACCATGATATTTTAGGTATTTTTGTTCATCTTAATTTTTTTCCATTACAAGTCGATTCTTTTAGAAAATTGCCTCTTCCGGCTAAACGGAGGAAATAGACCCCCCTTCCCATTAATTTTTTTCCTGACCTCAACCCAACCTGCACGCTCTAGCTTTTTGTCACACCTCATGCGAATCACCATATACCCTTGTATATTAGTCATCAACTCATAAAAATTTTCAATATTTTTTAAGAATGTGTGTATTTTAATTTTTTTTTTATAAAATATAAAATAATATCTAAACTTTTTGAAAATTCTCTTTTTATTTAATTTAAAATGATTGCATTTAATTCCACTTAACACTTGATTCCTCGCCTTTACTTTGTCGTACGTGTATGGGGTGCTAACAAAGTACTCATTTTCGAGGCGTATATGACAAAATGATTTTAAGGAAAAACCTCTATAATTTGCAAACCAAAACAGACTCAACAACTTAGAATACTTCAATCAAAAGGAGATATTTCACATAATATTCTATTAAAAATACAGAAAATTCTATCGGTTTGTTTCTTTTTTATTCAAACGTGAAACTTAAAATGCGATTTCCCAAAAATGCTCAAATGACGTATGGTATACGACAAAACTATTCTCGGGCGACGATATGCCATTTTGTTTGTTCTAGTCAAAGAGAAAATCGAATTATAAAAGTTCGAGTTATCAGGGAAAAAATGTATGGAAATTGAACTCTAAACGCTGCTGCCACATAGTTTTGTCCGAGTTATAAAAAAATCGAGTTATCGAGGTTTGGCTGTATTTCTTTTCTTTATCTCCAACTATCCTTCCGAGAATATCCCTTCTATTAAATTAATTCCTCAAATTCCTTTTTATTAGATGTCCTTAATACCTTGATCATTGAACATACCCACACTATAGAACACGTTTCGACAAAAAAATTTAGTGTATTATTCCTATATGCGATTAAACATTAAAACAATGTTCTATGTACATATGTACCTGCAGTTCGTTAAATAACGAAACAGATACTGCATTAGTTAAATTTTCTTGAATTTAATTCAAAAATTAAGTCAGAAACTTTTGAAAATAAACCAAGAGTTACAAAAACAAAAAAGGAACTATATCCAAACATGTGAACCTCATCAAAGGGAATAAATTTGTTGGCCTGATTGCAAAATGTTCTTCAAACAAACATCCAGACAAACTGCATGCGGCATTGATATATATTTTGGTAAAATAGGATTTTAGCTTTGTTTGTCATGCTGTCAATCTGGTGTCATTCTTTTTGGATCTAAATATAGTAGGTATATGTATAGGATAGAAATTATACACTGCCCGCATTCCAGACTCTGGGGTCTAAGCATTCTCAGTTCAACTCGACACCCATAGCCTGTTTGTGGTAGGGCGAGTGGGTAAAGTCAGTTTGTCTGCAAACATGTGCGTGTGTGCGACGTGTCAACCACGAGAAAACCCTCTAAATATGTCCTCCCAGACCGGAACTAGCTGTGTGGTGCAACCATTTCAACTCCACATTTGTTTATTTATCCAGCTTGCATACTATACTATATAGACGAAATCGAAAATGTAGTTTTAGATGGTGGCATAGACGAACTTCAGCTCAAAAACTGTATGTGTATACACTGATTTGATAGTGACAACGTTTGAATTTCGTTAATGAACAAATATCTTTCAGGCAATGGGCTTTTTCTGTGGTCCTTGGGGTCATCCCACCACAGAGATAGAGAGAGAGTGGAATGCTAAAGTCGAATTGGGGATTTGAGATTTGTATTGAGGGTGTTAGATCCATTATCACCTAGATATGGTGCAATAGAGTGTTTAGAATGTTGCGGTTTCGAGTTGAAAATGCTGCTGCCTGCTAAGACTAAATGAAATTTCAAAATGTAAAGTGAGAAGATTTCCAAGAATATTAAGTGGCAAAGAGCAATATACATGATACATTATGTACATTATTATAGATCTTCTTAAAGAGGAAACAAAATACGAAACTTATACTTTAAAATGATCAATAAAAGTGCTTGAAACATATGTATTTTTTTATTTTTTTTTATTTATTACTAGCATCCCCGTGCTCGCATTGCTTCGACTGTTAAAAAAAAAAATAATTTTATGATTGTAAAATACTTTTGTATTTGTTTTTTGATATTTTTATATTTAATTATCTGACATTTCAAACAATTTAACACTTTTTTTTTAATATTTTGATTGTTTTTTGGTAAACTGTTGTAGGTTTTAAAAACTAAAGTAGCCTATGTCCATCCTCATGTTCCAAGCTATCGTTCTACCAATTCTCATTACAATCAATTTGGTATTTTCGGTGATTAAGAGGAACAAAAAGACAGACAAACAAACTTTCACATTTATAATATTAATAAAGGAAAAATAGGATTATGGAGGAAGCCTACAGTTTACTGCTGAATCGGAACGGCTGAGGCAGTTTTCTATGACAGGAGATACTCTTGGAGGATTTGTCAATTACTCGCAAGAGGCCAGTAGCATAAGACCAAGTCACCAATTTCCTGATATATAATTGTATGTATGTAGAGTAAAGTATATCAGATATAGCCCGTGGCGTAATAATTAGTACGTACGACTGTTACGCCAGAGGTTTGCGGATTAAATTCTAGTTCCTCCATCAAAAAGTTTCAAAATAACTTTATAGGAATTAGCTTGGTAAAAAGGAAAAACGAGGACAACGTTTTAAGAAAAAAAAGTACGTATACGCCCGAGTGTACCCATGCAAGTAGGTAACGAATCCAATTATTTAATAAACAATTGTCTCCTCTTCTATTTTGTATTATCCCTTCCTTCTATTTGAATTCTACTACATTCCTCTTTTTTATCTTAAAATCTAATCTGCACGCGCAGCTCAAAAGCCAAGAATAAATGAACGAGACAAGAGAAATGCAAAATTATAACAGTTTTTCGTCATTAAAAATATGAAATGTTCAAGGGTGACTTGAAAAAAAAAATCTGCTTGCCCCGAACTATACCCATCGGAGGTTGGCCCTGGACCTAACGGGGCCGCATAACTATTACTTTTAAAAACAAAACCTTTACAAATTGGCATTTCTAGATTCACTTCCCATTTTTAAATTTATTTGTACAAACAAAAATACAAATTTCTCCCAAAATTATACTACGAAAATATTAATTTTTCCAAGACAAACACCATTTCCGCAAATCAAATACCGAAACCATATTCGAAAATTGAATTTCGAATGTAGGTTTTGAATTTTAAATTCGTTGCGCCAATGATCATGATCCACTTTTTGAATTTAAATTTGAACAGAAGCGTTCAGTTTTGTGTTTATAAAGACGTTGATTGAGGTATCATACCTTTTAGTTTAATTATTTTCTGATATCAAAGTTTTTGTTTATTGTAATTTTTGAGTAATTGGTAAGAAGTTACCATCCATGTGAAAAACATCTAATTCTTAAAAATTATAATACAGATATAGCATCGCGTGGTACTAGTCTGTAAGGAGAAGGTGGATTTTTTTAAACGAATTTTGGCGTCCATTTTTTTTATAAAAAATAAAATAAAATTATTATTATTTGTATTGTATTATTTATACTAGAATGTCAGTTTATTAGACTTGACCATTCTTTATTCCGTCAATTTCATTGAATTTTGAACAACAACAACAACTTAAAGGTGCTACCACCAATTGCTTACGAATTAATTTTGGGTATTTTTAATTCGTTTTATTTTTGTTTGGCTAGAGATATACATAGCTATTTCAAGGGGTGCCAAGCCCTATCATCAGTCTCCTTTATAGTGGTGCTGAGCTTTAATCCAATTTTATTTGAAAAACTTTCTACACATCATGCGGTATTTGAACCCGCGCATCAGATTTGCTCAGTCTTCGAAGCTGTGTACACTACGTACTCTGCCACTGCTGACCACTGACGTCACAGGTCTAGATGTGCTGTTTGTTTATCAATTGCATTTGGAGCATCAGCATTTTTATAAGCCCCTTTAAGTATGCTGTCTTGTTCCGCCTCCATATATTTCTATATAAAGGAGACCGATGATAGGGCTTGGCACCCCTTGAAATAGCTATATCTCTAGCCAAACAAAAATAAAACGTATTAAAATACCTAAAATTAATTCGTAAGCAGTTGTAGGTAGCACCTGTAGGTTGTTGTTGTTGTTCAAAATTCAATTAAATTAGTTGTACCTTCAATGAAACTGTTTTACCTGAAAATAACCCGTTTCATTTTTTTTTTTTTGAAAACTTAAGATTTTTAGAACAAGTTTGTGCATTTTATTTGGATTTATTTTAAACGAGTTAAGTAAACAAAAATTTAAAATTAAATGTAATATAACGTAATGCCGCCTGGAAAAATGACAAGTTCCTGCCTAGTTTAGTCAAGGCCTTAAGACGTTTTTTGTAAAGAAAATCTAGACAAGGAAAGCAAGCGCACCTTCATTTGTTTTTTTTTTTTGCTCTCATCGTTTGTGAAATTTTTGTTCGTAATGTCTGATGAATATAATTGTAGAAGTAAAGACTTCCGTTCCTTATTTTTTGTAAGACATATTACGATTACATATAAGAGTTGTAGCGCCTTAAAATTGGGGTAAAATAAATCAAAAAACGAATTCGTTTTGTCTTTTGATTTAAACTTTTAAATGTTACGCCCTAACAAAATTATATACCTAGTGCTATAAAGGCCAATTCATATCCTTCTTAATGCAAGCTTAATTAGCTGCGTAAACTTGCGTATTTACATTTTATGGATCCTTAAGTAACCATACCTCTTATTGTAATTATTTCAGAGTCTATCACAAAATGAATGCTCATTTACAAGAATGTTTCTTATTCAGCAATGGACAAATGTTTATGGAATTGAAAACAACATGTCCCATTCCATATTCACTATCCTATTCAAGCCTTTAACCACAATTCCAAGTGTAGTTTATACAGCATTAGAGGTAAGAGTCTCTTATTTTTGCAAAAAAAAAAAATATACGTTACCTGTAAGAATATTGCCAAAATAGACACATTCTTATCTAAAATTATTGAAAATGTTTAAACATTAAGGAAATATCTGAAAATAAAAAAAATATATGGCAGCCAAATTTTGGCTATAAAATCTTCTGGCTGGGGCGGCCGTCTAAAGAGTACTCTTTAAGTCCAACTGATTTTTAATACTTGAAATTTAAAACAAATACTCGATTTCATTGTTAATTAAAAAAAAAAAAATGTTGAATCAAGTCTAATTTAAAGTCAGTTCACATTTTAATGGCACGAGTAGGTATAATAACTTTGGCGCCAAAAATTGATAACTTTTTTTTGTAGAGGTGGCAAATATAACCATTTTTACTTTAAGAGGGGGGAGTCTATCTCGCCCCGTGAGGTAGGGGCAATTTTAGAAAAAAATCACATACGATAAAAACAAATTATTAAAACTAACGGCAACTTTTACAATGAAGTAGGTACTATAAAGGTTTTGAAAGCCAGAAATCTGTTCTTTAATCCTAAATTTTAATTAAGTTATTTATGTCAATAGTTTTTAAAAAATTCGCATGTAAAATCAAAATTTTGATACAAAAAATTAAAAAAAAAAGTTAAACCAATTTTTTTTTTAATTGTGAAATGAAGTGCTGAACTGGCTTCCTGTTTTTTTATATATTTTTTTTTTTTTCATTTTAAATCATTTTTTTTAACTGCCCCTACCTCCTAAACGGGGCAAGATAGACCCCTCCTTGTTTTTCAACACTTTAAAAAAAAACCTTTTCAATTTTTGGCTCTAAAGTTATGTTCCTCTCCCCTATTTAACCTACTACAGTGAAAGCTCCTATTGCGGACAACTCCCATAAGCGGACAATCCCTTTAGGCGGACAAATTCTCACGACCGTGGATTTTGGATGTGAATTCCATACATTGTATGATCCCTTAAGCGGACACTTCCTTACCCGGACGCGAACAAGAATATTAGCCGCTATTTCTTAAATTAAATTCCCTTATGTTGAAAAAAGATGTGCCGCTTTTTCCAATGCAGCGAAAATAAATTTACACAGGTTCTTATGAGAGCTGACATATTCCAGGCTATGCATGCAGCCTTTGCTGCACGATATCTCTTTTTCTAATTTCGCTGCATGGGAAAAAGCTGCACATCTGTTTTGGGCTTTAGGCGAACAAAAACTTTTTTTTAGAATGTACATTTCAACCATTATTTTTAGTAATACTTTTACATAAATTTATTCTGCATTAAAAACGGTCCCCCTGGCTTACAGCGACATAGATACGATTTCACCAAATTACTGTATGTGATCAAATTCATAACGGATTTTATTTTTGCAGGTGTAGTCGGTTTTTGTATCTTTTTTTGGTATCTTCATGTTCATTTTTAGTTTGAATGCATTTCATGGCTTGTAGGTGCAAAAATGTTTCATAATGCCACTGTATATTATACATTTCCTTACATAACTATTTTTTAACAGGAGCCGAAAAGCGAATCAAAAAGCTTGAAAATAAATCAATTTGGTTTACAATTAGCAAAGATTTGTCAGGTGGACTCGCCTCGTAACGTAACAGCTCTCACGATTTTGATTAATCTTTGTACCTAAAATAACCAAAATAAATATGTACATTTGATGGCACAACAGCTCATGAAGAACTAGGATAATACACTCTCAACCATTGCTGTGTGCTTTTTTGCAGGATTGGAGGGGACCTACAGATTATTGCCGAATCCGAACGGCTAATGTGAGCGGCACTTTTTCTATAACAAGACAAGAGATAGGTACTCTTGGAGGAATAGCCGTTTTTTTTTTTATTATTAGGTGGCGGGGCTGGGGATTGAACCTAGGCACCCGGCATGACAGTCCATTGTACTAACCATCACGCCACGGAGGCTACTACCAAATAACCAAAATATAGTTGTAAAAAAAACTGCATTTCAGGTTATTCCCAAAAAATTCGCATTTCGTATACATATATAAGGTCTTGATGTTTTTTCAAAGAAATTTCCGTAATTTCAAGCCAATAGTGTATAATATTTTCTGAATGAGTCAATCAATTATGTTTAAATTTTATAATCTGGTGCTTCTGTGTTCCAGAATTATTATTATTTTTTTTGATAGGTAGGTTAATTTTATTGAAAACAATTTTCTGTGATAAAATTTCGAAAAAACCCACTGCCTTGTAGCAACTTTATGCATTAAATAAACCTCAACCAGGTGTCATTTTAAAAACCCTTAAATGGCAGAAATAACAAAAGCCATTACTAAATTTCACAGCATTGAGAATTCAATAAATTTTTTTTTCCATACAGCCAAAGCCACATGCCAATTTAAATTTAATTTACCACCACACCAGTCAAAAAGTAACTTCACATCCTTTTTGCCAACAATTGGAAAAGTTAATCTCACGAGCTCAATTTTTCTTGTATCGCTGGTGGTTTTATTCTTTATCCTGATGGTTGCCAGAACAATTTACAGAAAAATAAATAAATAATGAGATTGAAAAAAAAAGGGAAAAAAAAATTCATTGTTTTTATTATGTGATTGCAAGGCTAAACACAAAAAAAATGCAAAAAAACTTCTTACTATCGGTTGTTGGTTGCGACCCCAGTTCCCAATCGCAGTCCTCATGTTCAATGTCCATATCACAAAAGAAAAAGGCGCACTGCATGCCGCAGCCGAAGACGAAAGATATGCGAGAACATAATGCACACGACGCACGAGTGAAGCGATACCAAATTACGTATATTACTCTGCCCCTGCCTAGTGCCTTGCTATACTTCACAATGTTGTTGTTTTGGGGTTTGATGATGGTTGTCGTTGTGTCGCATAGTCCCAGCAATCCCAAAGATGCCATGCTTTATGAGAAATTGCATATTTTAATTTTTTTTTTGTATTTATTTTTAAGATAGCTCGGAGGAAAAGCGTGCTTCCTTTAGCGGAAGTGCATGTAGATTGCACATTTATATTTTTAGTTAGGTTTACGAATTGCAGTGATGGTTACCATTATGCATGCGTAATACGGACCGCAAAATTCTGCATCTCTTGACCATTTTTCAATCTCAAAGTTCATCCAAACCAGTTTGCTATTATACAGGGACTCACTTCATAGAGGAATGGGCCTTATCCATTGGTTATACTGAGAAAATTTTTTTATAATAAAGAGAAGGGGCCGGTTATAGCGATCAGAAAAATGCATCAGGGAAACATTTTATTTTGAATAATTTAATGGTTTATCTTACGATTTTGAAATAATTCAAAGACCGATACGAGGCTTATACAAAACCGAAACTATTTATCCTCTTTCCTTACTCAAAATATGTTCTCCTTTTCAAAAACTAGAACGATAGGTACATTCAAATTAAAAAAAAAAAAATTAAAAAATATTCCTGTCATTTTATACTATGTATTAATTTACGGAGTGTGCATTTTGCGAATTAGCTATTGTGGTATATAACGAATATTAGAATGGGAACTATCGAATAAAAACGATAGTTGCTAGTTGCTAAATATTCATTCATTCGATAGTTTCTATTCATTCATTTATTTCACTAATTGAAACAATTTTCGTGTAGGTAGTTACTATTTCACTCGATAGAAGCTTTGAACGATTTTAGTAGGTATACTTTTCACTCGACACATCTAGTAGTTCTTATTCTACTGATTTTTATTCAGTTACTCTTTCAACCGATAGCTGAATTGAACGATTCAGTGCATTAAACTACTTTATTTGTCAGCAATATCTTTTTTAGTAAGAATAATTAGTAACTATGTACATTATGTTTATTAATTTCATGCTCACACCCACTTTTATTATTTCTTTACTTCTCGGTAACGTCTAGGGTTCCCAACTGTCCTCCATTTGGGAGGACAGTCCTCCTTTTCAACTATTTGTCCTCCCGTCCTTCCTCACTTAAAAATGTCCTCCTTTTCAAAAATCTGAAGGATAAAATCAATGATTCATTTGATAAGTATATACCTTTGGTGTTTTATGTGTAAATTTTTCACTATTTCTGTCACTTTATTTCAATTGTTTGTCATAATCCTGCTTTATGCCATATGTAATAATCCTGCTTTATGACAAACAATTGGCATTAAATGACACAATTATTGACATTTCGTCAATCGTTCAAACATATTCAACTACTTTTTTGTCAACGGTAAATGTAGTGTAGTGTTAATACTCCTACTACATATATATCTCGCAGTATTAATTAGAATGCATATTTTTTTTGCTGCACTAATGTGTGTGAAAAATTTCATAATTTTTTCCAAAAAATTGTACGCTGAAATACAGTTTATTTTCTTATGAATAAGAAAAGTTTAGCAAAAACTTTTAATTTTCCTCAAAATCTTTCAAATTTTTAATTAATAATTTTTTAACAGAATAAGGAATTACATAATAAAATTTGTATATCTATTTTCATAATATTTATACCTTTTTCATATTATTTATGTTTTTCCAAGTTTAACCACGTCCCCCAAAAATGTACAGTAGGTAAGGAAAATTCCGTCGACGAAACGTAGCAAATACTCAATAGGCCCTTGATAGTAAAAACTCTGAGAAAGTTTTGCTATCCCATAAGAAATAACCCTTTTATATTAATAGTTACTCATTTTCAACATTGAAATTTTGTATTCCGAATAAGTAGTGGTGAATGGAAGTGATTAAAAAATCTTTCCGTCGGCTTTTTTGGTCACTGTAATTTTTGCAATGAAACACTAGGTTACATTAACTTTTCCGACGTTTCGGCAGGGGAACTTTATTAAGATAAAAAAAATACATCAGTTTACAATGTTAACTAACAATTAAGACAATAAAAAACAATAAACTCACTTGTTTGAAAGTTGTTAGATATTTAACATTAAAGTTGTAAATGATTGTTAAATCATTAAAAAGAAAAAAAAAGAGGAAAAAAAAGTGCACTTCAAAATGAAGTCAAGTCTACAAAGTTTCACAAAGATTTGATTATGGAGTGTGATTTATGAAGAGATGAGAGAGCAATATACTGCAGAAATGTTTTGTGTATCTTGTTTTCTATTCATGTTGGTTTTGTTATTCATTTCGATACATGTTTCTCCGTTTGTAAAATTTTGACACCTTCAAAATCTGGAGAATGACCGCTTTCGATGCTGTGGCTCGCCAGGGCTGTCTTTGCAGGATTATTTGACTTGATGTCAGACCTGTGGTTTGAAATGCGCTGGCGAAGGAATTGTTTTGTAGTTCCGGTGTAGCAGAGGTCACATGACTCATTTGGTTTACCATTGCAATTAATTTTGTATATGAGATCTGTTTGTTTGTCCAGATCTGGTTTTGTTTTAAGCTTGGTAAAAAGCTGACTGAGGGTTTTGTTGGATTTGAAAGCCAAGCGAACGTCGGTTACATTTTTGGTGATGACTTCTTTGAAGTTTTCAGTGAGATTGGGGACGTAAACCATACTTTTGAAAAAGCCATTATTCGTGGCAGCAACCCCTGCCGAAACGTCGGAAAAGTTAATGTAACCTAGTGTTTCATTGCAAAAATTACAGTGACCAAAAAAGCCGACGGAAAGATTTTTTAATCACTTCCATTCACCACTAATTAATCCTAAATTGGTCAATAAATCATCTTTAATATTCCGAATAAGGCCAGAAGTGCTTAGCGTATCAGACCAGTTAGCGCAAAATTCCAATACCGAATCTCAAATACACCAATTTTTTTTTATTTATTTTTGTCTCGAGGCAAAAATAAATAAAAACTAGGTGAGGGCCTAGTTTGATTTCGGTAGTAACCATTGCTGGTCCCTTTTAATAAGCTACTATGTAAGGCTTTCTAGGGCCTCATCTAAGACAAATTTGTTTTTCCAGGCGGGTAGGATTTTATCTATACTTTATTTTATTTATATTTTATACTGTTAAGCGCCAAATGGTTTTTTTTTTCATCCAATATCAGATTTGCAAAAAAACACGGCTACTACTTGTTTTTATTTGGAAAAAATGTGTCCTCCTTTCATTTCGAAGAAAGTTGGGACCCTAGTAACATCTGCAACGATTTCGATCAAATTTTCAGCGTTTGTCAGGCATAAAAAACATTAAGAAAGTGATTTTAGTAAAATTCGCCCACTACCACGCCCACTTTTCTTTTTTTAATTGGTTTCTCGGTAACGGCTCAAAATATATGGATGAAATTTTCAGTCTTTGTTTCCATAAGCGAGAAGAAAATAAAAGAGCGGTTTTGGTAAAATCCGCCCACTGCCACGCCCACTTTTTTATTTATTAGTTTCTCGGTAACGGCTAAAACTATATGGATGAAATATTCATTGTTCGTTCCCATAAGCGAGAAGAAAATAAGAAAGCGATTTTGGTGAAGTTTTGCCCACTGCAACGCCCACCTCTATTGTTTCCTTGTTTTTCGGTAACGGTTTGAACTAACAGAATGAAACTTTTATTTTCCACAAAATCTGATCCGGATCAGATCATGATAATAAAACAAACGGGATCACAAATTTATTTATTTCTAACAGTTGGCTTTATTTGCACAATAAAATTCACAGAAGGAAAATTATCGCAAATCTTGTTTGAAATAATATTTGGTATCTAAGGAAGAGCGAATGTTTAAAAATGGAACAGATTTATTTTTTTAATTTAATTTCTATTAAGTTAATAGTTTTTATGTATTTTTTCCGTGCCTCGCGACGCGTCGGCTCTATTAAATGAAGAAAAAACTGATACAAAAAAAAATTGGAATGATGGCGGCATGTGTTTGATCTCGAGAATTTTTAATTTTATTGGGATTTTTTTGTAAATCTCAGCAGTGGTATCAACCTATAAAATTAAAATGTTGCTAGGAAAGTGTTCAGAAAATGGATTTTGAAATCCAAATCCAAAGGCAGACCTGGATCTTGTGTTGTTTTTGTATTACTTGTATTTATGTTTCCAAATCCAATCAGGATCAGATCTGGAGGAAAATAAAATGCAGCTAGTGTTTGTTTCTACGACAGGAAAAAGATTAAAAAAATGATTTCGATAAAATCCGTCACTGCCACATCCAAGTTTATTATTTCTTCATTTTTCGGATGTGTCGCTTACGGTATGGTGTATGGACGAAGTTTTGTGTCTAGATAATAAACCAAAATAAACGCTAGAGAAAATTTGGATAAAATTTTGTATTCAAATAATATGTATGTACATACAGTAAAACCCGCTTAAGAGAAACTGCAAAATGTCACTTAAGCGGAGTCCGGATAAGTGAAAAAAATGTCCTTTAAGCGGATCTAAAAATTCCATTCAGCGGAGAATATTTATCTTTGAATTATGAAAATTTAGTTTTCTTTTTAATAAATGTCAAAATACGTAGGTATACCTCATGAGCTATTTGAAATGTTGTTTTGGATTTATGTTTGACAGGACAAAGCAATTTGTTTTTAAAACGTAAATGTACATAAACGTTTGTTAAAGAAGCAGAAATTCAAATTTCATTTTCGTGGTGAAAATTGTGTGAAAAATAAAGAAGAAACGAATGCTTTCAGCAAATTTTTCGTCTTGTGCGATTCAATTTTTTTGTTTTTTTTTTTTTTTCAGTTAAGAGAGTTTTTTTGCAATGAAAAATATAAAATTGAATTGAAAATTATGTTTCAGGTATCTGGGTTTTTCGCTTAAGCGAGTTTCACTTAAGCGGAGTGTTTTAAAGGTAATTGGCCGAAAAATACCCGGGGATGAAAAAAGTTTTTCAGATAAGCGGGTTTTTTTCTTAAGCGGGTTTCTCTTTAGCGGATTTTACTGTATTAATATTTTGTGTTGCTTTGATGAGGGAATATAAAAAGATATTTTATATTGCGGCCCAAAGCGCATCAAGTCAAGTGCTCGCACAGACTTTTTTTTCGTTTAGAACGAATTAATTATTCTTTTATACTTTACTTGAATTGACCCAATGAATGAATCAATTCGTTCGATAGTTAAAATTATTTAGCTACTAACTAGCGATAGTTAAAATCGTTCGAGTGTTCCCATCACTATTGAAATAGCAAGACATTGCACATTGGTATAGATTTCATTTAAACTTGGTATCTAACTTTTTTTTTCGACATTCCCACGACACATTTATTTTATTTTTTTTAGGACCCAAACATTTCTGCCCTATTCTTTTTTTTAGCACTTTTGGAAAATTTTATTTTTCCAAGAAAAGGCTCCACAGATTTTTCTTAAAAAAATTAAAAAAAAAATTTATTAAATGATAAGGATAGGTATTGGTGAAAATAAAATTTCCGAAAAATGGTTTGAAAAGATACCTCGTTTTTCGCAAAATAGAATAAGGTGATTTTTTTAAATTTTTTGTGTGGAGCCTAAACTAAATCAGTACCTACCTATTGTATTACAAACATTTTCAAAATTTTTTCCTGAAAAACCAAATGCTTCGAAAACGACATAATTGTTTTTTACGAAACATGGTAACGAGCAGTTTTTAACATTATCTAGAATATTTTTAACAAAAATCTTTCTGATAGTCAAAATTAATTTTACCTTTCATGGCAAATGTTAAAAAAACAGTTACAGAAAATGTCAATTTTCTCGAAAACTATTCCTACGATTTTGAATAAAATTGTTCTGAATAGGTACTAATATCAAAATACTATTACCAAAATATTATTTACATTTAGGCATTATGAACAGTTCCTCTCATAGAACCATTACATATTTTGACATCTGTATGAACGACGTACATATGTGCATTAAATTTTGTGTACAAAAGCTTCTAATATGCAGTATAACTGCATATCAAAATTTTCAAAAAAAAAAAAAAATTAATGAAAAATAATTTCGACATTTTTAAAACGGGGAACTAGATGAGTTTTTTGGAAATTTAATTTTTAATTCAACGTTAAAAAATATTAAAAAATTGTGTAGGTACCTTTTTTTTAATTTTTAAATATTTTCTATGTAGGTATAAAATTGATTTTAGAAAAAAACTACGATTTTGATTTTTTTTTCTCAAAAACTAATATTTGTTAAAAAAATCAGATGGTGTAGTTTTTTTGGCTCTCAAAAATGTTTAGTAAGAATTTTAATTTTTTAATTGGTTTTATGTACAACTGGCCTAAAACAAACTTATAAATAACTAACATAAATCATGTCGGCTCAATAACAGGGGCCCGACGTACTTCAAATGACTCTATAGTCTATACAATGCTATTTTTTTACAATGTCAAAGTCCTTTCATCCAAACAGTGTCTTCTACTTTTTGATTGCAGTATACTAGAAGCGGATGGATGGTGGAGTGTTTTCCTCGAAAACCATACTGGAAGTCAGGTATGATCTCCCTTTCTCTATGCTGAAATGCTTGAGTTTCCTCAAGATGAGTGCCTCCAAAATCTTGCTGACACAACAGAGCAGCGAGATTGCCCGATATCCCTCGATGCTCGCCCTGCTATTTTTCTTCGGCACAGTTACCACTTTTTCCGATCTCTATGTTTTGGTGAAGTGGCTGTTGTTCAGGCAGTTGTTGAAGGTGATCGTCAGCAGGAGGATGGCGAGATTTGGTAACTTTTTAAGTACAAACTTAGAAATCCCAACATTTCCCGCTAACTTCTTGGAGTTTCCACCATCATGTATGAATTGTGATACTTTCTCGAAGGAAGTGAAAGCATCTCCATTTTTATTTTAATGTGGTATATCCATTGAAGTATCTTGCGGAGTTTCTGTCTGTGAGCATATGTCCTGAATTTTTTTTTTTTTTTTTTTAAGTCTTGAATTTAGTGATTTGTATGTTGTTTTTTTTTTTTTTTTTAATATTTTTAGAACAGCAATACCGGTTTTTATTATTTTAGTTATATTTTTTTTTTAATATTAAGCCATAAAGAATTGCATATCTATGTTATTATTGCATTTGTATTTGTTTTTTATTATTATTTTTAATTTTTTTCAAAAATTTATGCACAGAAGGATTTAATTTATTTGTTAAATATTGAGTTACTCTGCTAACTCTTACATCAAGAACTACATTGGGTGGCCATTTTTTTTTTTAAGTTTTTTAAGATAACGGTATCACTCCAACGGTCAATGGTGATCGGTATTTAAAAATGATTAAGCAGTTTTTCTTGACAGAAACCATTTGAAATCTGTGTAGTTTAAAAGCAAGATGGTACAGCTCCACACAATAACCTACAATCATTGTGGTATGACTGAACTAACTGCAGCGAAAATTAAGATATAAGCCCAAAACAGAGGTGCAGCTTTTTCCCATGCAGCGAAATTAGAAATAGAGATATCGTACAGCAAAGGCTGCATGCAGAGCCTGGAATATGTCAGCTCTCATAAGAAGCTGTTTAAAGCTGAAAACAGATGTGCAGCTTTTTCCCATGCAGCGAAAATAAATTCACACAGGTTCTTATGAGAGCTGACATATTCCAGGGTCTGCATGCAGCCTTTGCTGCACGATATCTCTATTTTTTTAATTTCGCTGCATGGGAAAAAGCTGCACATCTGTTTTGTGCTTAAATTTATTTTCGCTGCATTGGAAAAACTGCACATCTGTTTTGGGTTATAATCTGATTTTCAGGAATTTAAAATTCCTTAGCACTTGACTGCAAACGACATATTATTTGCAGGATTATTGTAAACATGAACTGAACAAAACGAAACGAAACCCACAAATTTAAAAAATTTAAAGTGGGCCCAATTGAATTATGTTCTGGTGGATGATTCGCCCTTCATCACACAGAGAAAGAGTGTTCCATTAAAGGCCACCAATTTAATTTAATTCGGACGAGTTTGTCAATATTATGACTCTTCTTTTCTTTTTACAAATGAAACTTGCGCAATATCATACAAGAATTGCATTTGCACTGAGGAGCTTGCTTCACATAGTAAATAGGTACCCCAAAGAGAATAAAAAACTAGAATTCTTCTTCAATCTGGCAACACTTTGGGGAGCCCTCTCATTTTTTTAAACGATCCATTCCACTTAATGAGTGTCGGTTCGGTGGTAGTTGGCTGGATCCATCACGATCGGGGCAACCAGCCACTGTTGAATCCATAGGCTTTCCAGTTGATCTTGCAACGTGATCGTGTGTGGACTTATTTTCGTCTGTGTGTCGTTTCGTTGCGTTGTCGCTTCTCGTTTATCGTCGAGTGTTGTGTTTTGTGTATTTTGTTTTGGAATTCAGCCGGTTTTGAGTGTTTACTGTTTATGTGTGTATTCAAAGTAAGAAAACAAAAATAAAGAAATTTAACGATTTTTGTGGATCGTATCTTATTGATCACCTTTATACAGAAAGGTACACGTTGATCTTGATCGTGTTTTTGAAAAATGCCCATGTTTGTTGCAACGAAAATACCATCCACAGTAGTTTTTTTCGAATGTGAAGTTCTTTGATTTATTTTGCAATAATTCTATCGCGGTAGATATGTAATGTGCAATTATACATACCTACATTTATGTGGTTAGGTACTTGCGGATGAGTGCTTTGTTGTGCAGTTCTGCGTGCAATTGATCTTAACTGGTTGAAGATCGTTTTGTTTAGATTTTCGCATGTAATGGCTGCCATTTCCTCTTTGCCTAAGGCACTAATATAACCGTCGCGTTCGTTGTCGTCGTCGACTTCACCTCGTGTGGGTAATTTTATTTGAAAAAAAAGTTTAGGTGTATCTGAATACATTATTGTGGTTTTTATGTTTTGTATCTTTTTGCGCGGTCGAGTAATCCAGTGATCTTCCTGTGGTGTTTACCTTAAATATCTATTTATATACCTAAATTTAATGTGTCGTTGTATGTACATACATGTTTTTAAATTTAAATAATTCATTGCCAGTGAGTGAATAGAATCTATAATTTATAAATACTTACTTTAATAACTAATTAATATTTCTTATGCGATTTGTATGAGTATCAGTAATTACATAAATGTATTTTTTACTGAGCGTTACTCAACATAAACCAACAAATTTTGGATTACCGCCAACGGGCCGGAGTTAATAACCCTTTTTGAGATTTATTTTTTGTTGGATACCTATACATACATACATACATTGATACTTAAAGCTGATTTACAAGTTGGTAGGTGAGTACCTATTTATTTACAAAAAAAAAAAATAATGAACTACAAAAAAGAAACATTATTGGATGCCTGTGGTTTTTGGTTGTATGTTTTTGTTTTTGTTGCTTTTGAAACTGCTTTATGGAATAAGTATTGGTTTCGTGGGAAAAAATACGATATTTTAGCAAGAATATATTTTACATACCCTTGATCTAACCTTAAGGTTGACGTGGTTCGTTGGCGTACAGATACGTAGAAGCAAAAATCCTCTGCCTATATGATAGAGCTTACGCATAGGAAAAGGCTTGATGCTAGGGTAGAAAATATGTTATACATATTGTGTACGTCTAAGTCCCTAGTAAAAAAATTAAAAATATTATTGGTAAGGTGTGAAAGGCTCTATATTTTGTCTACAGTATTCCAAAAGAGATCTGATTGTAAATACCGACATAAGTTATCTTGTCTACTTCCTAATAGCCGAGGAAAATTAGACTTTTACTTCGAAAAAATTCCGACAAAGCTGAATTTTGGTGCAAATGTTTAGTTTTGTCTTTTAAGCATTTTTCAAAAAGTACCCCAAATTTGGACCGGGTCTCAAATTTTATCGGGCGTGAAAGAAGTAGAATGTAGTCTTATATTCTAGCTTAATATAAAGACTCCAATCTTAAAGATCCGATTACTAAGACAAAAGTTATAACTTCGAAAACCGTCCATATTGCTCTGTTTTGAATTATTTCTGAAGTGAAAAATAATGAAAAATAATTCAAAATCGAGTGATATTGTTGGCTATAACTTTTGTTTTAGCAATGGGATCTTCAATGTTGGAATCCTTTAATTCAGTCAAAATATCAGGCTACATTTTTGTATAAAAACTTTTGGGGTTGGGTACAAAATTTCGTACTAAATAAATAAATACATTTTGTGGCACAAACGGCTCATGAAGAACCAGGGCCTAGCGACTTACAACTCTCAACCATTCCTGTGTGCTTGTCTGCAGGAATGGAGGGGACCTACAGTTTATTGCCGAATTCGAACGGCTAAGTTGAGCGGCACTTTTCTATGACAAGAGATACTCTTGGAGGATTTGTCACTTCCTCGCAAGAGGTAGTAGCTCGGAAAAAATCTTAAGGTGGAAGCGGCTGGTATTGAACCCCACACCTCTAACATGACAGTCCAAAGCACTAACCATTACACCACGGGCTATTACTACTAGAGGGGTAATTAAATCCTCCTGCAATGTGATTTTCGATTTTTAAAATGCAAAAGTAAAATTATACAGTTTTAAAAAATAATCTTCGACAAAGATATTTCACCAACCCTCCTCAACAAAATTATCATAGGTTTTGGTAGAGTAAATGCCACAGGAGAGGCAGAAGGGTTGTCTGAAAGCCAAAAATTCAATTTCAACCACTTTGACAAGCTATAACTTAAAGATGAAAAAAGTCCCAGAGATCGTTAATACCTCATTTTGTAGGTATTTTGATTTTGTTTAAGTTTTTTTTTGGTCATTCTGCTACAAAATAAAATCCAGGCGAGTTATTAAATGAAAACAAAATTATCAGCTGTTTCAATATCGCGGCTTTTTCCTAGCCCGTACCACCCCGAAAATTTGTTTTTATAATGTGGAGATGTTCCCAAATACAAACGATAAAAAATATTTGCCCGTCAAAACATGCAACTTTAATAAATTTATTTGACTAAATCCAGTACACTATACAGTTTATGCACGTTTTTCTCAAAACCTATTGATTGTACAAAAAAAAGTGTCATAACATTTTTAATATAAGCTATAACTTTTGTCTTCACATTTTTTTTTAAAACACTGATAATTTTTGAGAAATAAGCAAAAAAACTGAAATTCAATCCCTTAAAAATTTTAGCCCCGGTCCAAATTTAGGGTACTTTTTGGAAAATGCTTAAAGTACAAAAATAAACATCTCCCACGAAATTCAGCTTTATCGGATTTTTGTGCATAATTTTGCTATTTTTTTTTGTCGAATTTTCATGCTGGGCTATAAGGAGCTCCAAATGGTTTAACGAGCAATGATCCATGTAGTGTTACACTAAACAAACCAATGGTCCAATTTTGGATTTACACGACTGACAAATTTGCAATATGTATTTCTAAAAAAAAAAATGGGAGAAGAATAGACAAATTGATTTTTTTGACAGGGTTTCGATAGACACTGCCAATTCCACTGCCAACAAAATAAATTTGCCGGTTTTATTTGCAGGTATGGTAAACACTATAATTATGTACATATCATGTATTTTTAAACAATTATAATAGCAAATATTCGGGTGGGCTACGAAATCCCGCCAAACAAAATCCCGCGTATCAAAATCCCGCGTAACGAAATCCCGCCAAACAAAATCCCGCAACACAAAATCCCGCAAAACAAAATCCCGTGTAACAAAATCCCGCAGTAACGAAATCCCGCCGTTTCACTCCTTTTCTTATTACAAAGCGACATCCCGTGTAAAAAGCTCGGCATGTAAGGGGGGGGCATGCTGAAAAAAATTTCTTTTCAAGCTGAAATTGAATAAGAAATTACCAAAACGCTGAAAAAAATCTAAAACACCTGGTTAGTGGTTTTCAAGCGTTAAAAAAAAAAAAAATTAAAAAATCTAAATACACCCCAAAAAACAATTTAAAAACTATAGCTTCTTTTGATTTTTTGCTATTTTTACTTTTAACACATAAACAAAGCAAAACCCTGCGACCTACCGTCCACTTATTTTTTTTTATGTTGTTTTACTCTAGCTTTGGTTTGTTTTCCATGTTCAAAAAAATGATGCGTGTTATTACTCGTAAATAAACAAAAAAAAAAGGGCAAAATGACCTCAATCAATTTTGCTATGAAACACCGCGGTTATATAGCTTTGCTACATGTTTATTATAACTTAAATCTGAACTAAACTACATATTGCTGAATTTAAAAAAATGGAATATACAGCTATTAAAAATAGCTGCAAAATTAGACTTTGACTTCGGAAAAAACCCGATACATACCTACCTAAATTTTTGATAGAGCTTTATTTCCCAAAAAAAAACACAAAATTTGAACTAGCGCTTTTGAGAGTGAGTATATGTATATATATTTTTAAATTGCTCGGAAATAATCAGTTTAAAAAAAAAAATAGCACAATAAAATCGTAGCTGTTGAAATAAATATTATAGGCAGCGCCGGATCTATGGGGGGGGGGGGCAAACCGGGGCACGTGCCCCGGGCGGCAGCTTCAGCGGGCGTCAAATTGGGAAGACACTGTCTTCAATAGACTATCAACGCGCAACAAATTAAAAACAAAAATATTATAGACTTATATTTATACTATAGGCAGTTAAAATTAAAAAATGAAATTCCTATTTATCTCAAAACAAGTAAAAAGGAATGAAAATGTAATTCAAACTATGTACCCTAGACTGATTCAAAAAAATTAAAATGTCTCCGATTTTTAATGCCACTAGCTTTTTAGTGAAATAATAAGCCATGGTAATATATAAAGGTCGCTCATCGCTAATTTTTTTTTTTCTTTTTTTATAACTTTACAACAGGTTATTGTTCGGAAATGATTGAAACGTATTCTTAAAGGAAATTAAATTTTCTTTAAAAATGTCACCAATTATTTAATTACAGCACTCCTTCAAAAGTTATTAAAGGTTAAAGTGGATGGTTAATTCCATAGTTTTTTGATTCCCTGTAGAAAAAATCAGCTGTAATATACAATCTTAATATTAAATTTTGTTGCATATGTTGAAATAATTGTATTGTTTAAGAAAAAAAATTATTTAACGCAAAGAAAAAAGACAAAAAATAAACAGTTAAAATGGCACATTCTTTTGTTATTTTCTGTTCATGAAGCAATCAATTTAAAGGAATTTTTTCATAAAAATTGATTTGAAAAGCAGTAGTATTGTGTTTTTTTTTTAAAGCGGAAGAGCAATTTTCTAAAAAATCTACTTTAAATAACGGCAACGATTTCAAAGTCATGCTAAAACTGCTTTTAAAGCCAGAAATCCATTCTCTTATTAAGTTTTTAATAAACTAATAATAGTAAATAGGTTTTTAAAAGATTATTTTCAAAATAAAAATTTTGAATACAAAAATTAAGAAAACTGTGTTCAAACTAATTTTGTTCAAAATTTTACGTTATCAAATTGTATTCTGTTTTTATATTCAAATGTTTCTTTCAATTTATGTCAAACTCTTTAATCCAATTCAGTTTAATTTTAAATTCAATTTATTTCAATTCCACTTATATTTAACTCAATTTATTTAAGTGAGTATAAATAAAAATTTTGAGAAACATTAGTTTCATCAACATTTTCTTGAATTTATTCAAAATTTTGATTTTAAAAAATAATTATTCAAAAACTATTTACTTAAATAAATAAAACGATATATATGTAAAGGATTGGATTTACCATTGTAGGTGTTGCCATTGTTTTTTAATGACTTTTTTATTTCAAGACGATTTTTAAAAAATTACTCCTCCCGGGGAAACAGGGGGTAATAAACCTACCTCTCATACCATTTTTTTTCTTTTCTCACCCCAAACTACAAGCCTTAAAATGTTGACGCATCTTATGCAAAACACCCTGTATACTGGTTACATGGTCTGTTATTTATTTTATTATTTATGTCACACGTAAATAAAAGTTGCTAAATAAAAAGTTTTCTCTTGTTTCGAAAAATCCAACCAACAAGTATAAATAGGTACCTATTATTCAGTTTTTTTATTTTATAATCATTCACCTCAAATTCTGAAGGGGCGCCAAAGGTTTTTGCCCCTCTTCGGAAAAGTCGTAGATCCGGCACTGACTATAGCGACCATTGACGATTATTTTTGTAGAAGCAAGAGCAATATATAGATTTTGAGAAATAAGTGCGCATTTACGTACAACTCGTTAAGTTTGGAATCCTTTATATGTGCATATATACATAATGTAGGTAGGTAATGTGAATCAAAAAACGTCTGAAGTTTTGTAAGAAATGTTTCCATAAATTTATGAAACCATTTTTTTTTTGGAAGTGCCTAATTAATTTAACTGGACTGTTTTATCCCTCAGACATGATTCGTTTTTCTTTTATTTTGTTATGTGTTGAGTAATTATGGTTCTTTGTTTTGGTTTTAATCCCCAACATGGCATAATAAAAAATTATTATAAAAATTATTCTGAAATTATTATTATAAAAGAGAAAATTCTGAACCTGGGGTCTGTTCATCTCTATTTATAAGTAAGCTTATTGAATTTATTTAAGGAAGACTCAGCTAGGTATAGATAGGTTCTCTGGCATTTGGCTCAAATTTCAAGGACAAATAAAATTTCCTTCAAAGCAAATAAGTAAAATAATTTCACTGTGTTGAAAACTCACCAAGTAGTATTAATTGATTTGAGAAAAAGCTATAACATTTTATCTTTTATACACCAGTATAATTTCATAATTACTAGAACATATCACCTCATTTTGTAGGATATTTAAAATAAAAAAATAGTGTGCAATCTGCAAGGTCGGAAATCTAAGATAGAACATATAGGAGTGCAGCAGGCTTGTAAAAGAATGCAAGATCAAGATTTCTTGATTTTTATTAACCTGTGCTCATAATTTTGCCAAAAAAACATGTGCAAAAATGACAGAATGTAAATAAATGCAAATTAATGCAAATGAATACAATTGATCAATTGATTTCTGTAAAATGAATGACGGAAAAAATACATGATTGCAATCTTTTTGAGTCAAATGATTGGTGATTGCATAATTTGAAGTGTGAAGTCTCAAAGTGAAATCAATGAATGCAGTCTTTTTATTGAAGTCATTAAAAAGATTGCATTCACAAAAGATTACATTCTTTATACAAGCCTGGTTTTTAGTACCTAATTAAACTATTCCTTTAATGATAATCCATTTTAATAAAACTAGAAACCATTCTGGCAAACCGTGTTGTTTTCATTTTTAATAATCTAGTAATTTTAACTCACATCCAAATCTTATAATAAATAGATATGTACCTAATGTTTTGTTCGATTGGATTTTGGGAGTGTTATATTTTACTACTCATAAATTTTCATATTCGATTGGAATGTAACATTTCAAAAATCCACAAACGCCACACAATTTACATTTTATTTTCAGTCAAAAATAAAATGAAAGCAAATCGAAAATTTAGTTCTGATTTAATCAACCTTACATGAAAAGTTCTAGAATACATAATGTTATGCAATACAAAAATATCAACTTAAGTAAACAAACATTAAATTTGTCTCCATGGCCGGCAACACAAACAAATCACCATAAATTCTTATTTCTTATCATTATTTTCCGTACCTATGTAGGTACATATATGCGCTTATCTAAGATCTTCAACTTGCAGCACCGCAAACTAAACACAAAAAGTTTCTTGAACCCAAACATATTGTATACAGTATATATCTACCTATCTGGCTTACGAATAAAGTTAAACCAGTCGACTCAAAGTTAGAAATTCAATTAGTTTCTAACAACTTTTCTCTCCCAACGACCGACCGACGAGCGGCGACCGCACAACCCAAAGACGCATACGGACCATCGAAGTAGAAGCTAAACAACCAGCAAACACGTCTATTACGGTTAGAAACTTCACCTGATGATCAAAGTGAAATCATAATTAACCCAATCAATTTGATATAATTTCATCCAAGTGGAATATGTATACACAGGCCAAGATAGGTAATATACTCTGTGATTGTCTTGGGAAAGGCGATCCGATATCCATGGAGGCCGTCCGCGTACCGGCCATTCACCCAACATTGCATCCAGTTTTCTTATCGCTGCTCTCTCTCTCTTTCCTTCTCTATCACTCTTTCGCTCTATAAAGTGACAATATATAGTCCCCATGTGCAGTTATCGTTTCTTGATAACACAGAAAAATAAAAAAATCCATTTAATGATATGAAGTTTAATTATACAATACAAGATACAATCACTTGTGCATTTAACCATAACTGTTACGCTTTCAACGATTTCCATGAGGCGAGTGAATTCATGTCGTCGTATTTCTAATGACTTCTTCAGATTCAAATAGACTTTCACTGAACCTTCACTAAAAATGTGTCAATCAAATCTCGACGACTGAAAACTAAAGAAATAGAAGATAAACCCCTTCTTGCTATCCCGGAAGTATCTTAGGGAGTAATGCACTGCAAACATGCCACGCATTAGGATTATCTATATACGTAGGTACTTCGTGTGTGACACATTTAAAACATTATTCAAGATAGGTTCGTGGAAGTATCTTCTAGATTCTATACCATAACCATACCACCTTCGAGAGCCCGTTATATTACAAATAAATTTTATCTATTTTTGAAATCACTTTCCTGGATGTGTTGTGTAAGAGAAAAAGAATTAAATTTCCAAAGATAAGCAACAAAGTAGGTAGCAGTAGGTACCTATCTGTTGGATGCGTGACACATGGATCAAGGTTATTAAATTGAAATCCAAGAATTAATTCAATGGGATAACGAAAACAAATATACAATATCTATTATAGACACAATGTATCTTGAATGAGTCGAGTTTCTCTATTTTCATGATCTTTTTTTTCCAAAAAACGTTCGAACTGTCACCAAACACTGATTTACAAGATTGTTTCGTAATTATACATATCTAATACATACTGACGGACGATGGGGGACCATTTTTTTTGTAACACTGCTATTAATAGATATTCAAATAATGTTTTGTTCTTTTAATTTGCGGTGCAGAGTGCGAGAAGGAGGAATATTCTTTGTTTGTCATGTTTCTATGTTGGGGGGACCCTCTCTATATGATGAAACACACTTGTTTTAGATAAATGTTTTTTTTTTTTTTCTTGTAGGTATTCGGCCTACACGAAGAGTTTTGTCTAATGATTTTATTTGGCCTTAGACTATGGGAATATATTTGGGTTTCAATATTGTTACCAGGAAAAAATTAATTTTCTTACAAGCATAAGTTAAAATTAATATTTGATTGAAATAAGGCTGGAGTTATATAATTTTTGGTCACACGAATATTATTTAACAGGTACCTAAGCCTTAAAAAGATGAAAAATATTAAGATGAGTTTGGTTTTAAATAGGTACCTATCCTTAGTAACAACCTTATACATATGTACGACCGTAACCGTATATGTTCCCAATTCCCATATAGAAACAAAACCTATATCAGATTTCAGTGGTCTAAGTCCAAATCTCAACATTTCTCCATTTACAGATTTCAGATATCGATATTTCGTTGAAATCTTAATGAGACATTTTTATATGTAATTGAATTTTTGAACAACAACAACAACTTAAAGGTTCTACCACCAATTGTTTACGAACTATTTTTAGGTATTTTAATTCGTTTTATTTTTTTGGAGATAGCTTAAATTAGTTCGTAAATAATTGGTGGTAGGGTAACACCTTTAAGTTGTTTTTGTTGTTCAAAAATTCAATGAAATCAACGGAATAAAGAATGGTCTAGTCTAATAAACTGACATTCTAGTATGAATAGTACAATAAATAATAGGTAATAATAATAACATGTTTATAATGTACCGATTCGAAGCTTTCATATTAAACGGGTTCAATTTTTAAATCTTAAGTCCTGCAACCAATATTTGTAAAGCACTGAAATATTTACTAAAAGTCTTTACCTTTCCTTAATCTTACAGCGAGGGGTCAAGAAAAAATAATTGTAATAAAATTTTAAAAGGATCTTGTTGAAAATTAATTCCAGTTTTCAAAAAATCCTTTAAATTTTCCGTGTCGGCATTCCTTGCTGAGATATTGGTAGCCAAAGTCAAAAGCCTCTTTTTTCATTCAAAGCTAGATATTCTTCTTGAAAAAAATTGTAGAGCGTCGAAAAGCTGACATTCAAGCTTAATAAACAAGTTATAGAATCAATTCATTTTCAAAGAAAATGACACTCTTCAAAAAAAAAAAAAAAATTTATTTTTTTACTCGTGCTGTTTTTTATGATTGTGGGAATAAAGGTACGTTAAAAAAATCACAATATTTTGCAATACAAAAAAAAATGAATCTTTAGAATGCTTTTTGTTTCATCTCAATACGATCACTTTCCACAGAGATACCGCCAGCTCTTCAAAAAACACTAAAAAAAGTGATGAATATTTGTTTTGTTCTCTTAATGTTTTTGAGAAGTGCATTTATGAATAAAATATGGAAAAGAAGAATAAAACAACTCCTTAAAATTTTTCAATAAATTTTATTTATTAATGAATTCTGAATTCTAGAAAAAAATATTTACACAGAAAAAAATTGTGAATTCGTCGCAGCGGTTTTCTTAAAAATTAATTTTTTTTATGTACCTTTAAATTTTTTTTAAAATGGTAGATCTAGATACGCCATATCTAATTATTTAATAAAAAAAATTGTATAGGTATGCAATATTATTCAACAGTTCTTCAATATTTTTTTTCACCAAAATGCAGACAAAACCTACAATTAATAGATACAAGAGAAAATTTAATCAAAATCTTTAAATCTGTTTTTGAGATATAGACTCAAATTATGGTAAGCAACGAAATATAAATCATTGTTTAATTTTGTCCAGAGCAAAAAGGGTGCTCGATATGTATACATAGTGTCCCGGGGTTGGGGATGCAAACGAAAATAATGGGTCTACCTTGACATACATGTAGTGTAGGTTGTTCCATAGAGAAAACAAAACAATTTTTTTAGATCCAAAAATTTTATTTTTTCCATAAAAAAGTTAAGTACCTAAAAAAAATCGATTTCTTCTGTATGGATTAGCTTTTGTACCCATGAAAATAAATTTATATGATTGGGTGCATCACTTCATAATACAAAAATTGGAGTTATGAAAAACCCACGATGATTTTATTTTTATTTAGTTACTTACTTACTTAAAAAAAAAATGTGCAACAACCTCTACAAAATTCAAAAAAAAAAAAATTATTGATGGCGGACTAAATAACCAATCTAGGTAGTGTTTATGAAGTTTTTTTTACTCCTGTTTAAGAACTCAAAAATGTAGCATTATAATCTGACTTCATTTAAAGACCTTAACCTTTAGGATCCGAGTACAAGAACTAGTTTAAAATTGGCGTGCATTTTATTTTCTCAAAAATATCTAACGGCCATATTATTGAATTTCTTCAAAGCTAGTTTTAAAGAAAAACTATAGTTCTAATAGGTTTGACTATTTTTATTACTTCGACATCTAATGTCGTTTTCGATTGGATTTTCAGAGTGTTTCACTCTTTTTTGATTCCAATGGAATATGAAAAACTCTCTTCCGTAATATGTGTATCTATGTAGAAGTTAAAACTAAAATGAGTTCTTCAATAATTTCAATTCCAGAACATCTCAAGAAGAAGCATTTACTATTTTAACAATTAATCCAACACATACTTTTAAAAATATGTGTGTTTTCAGAGTGCACTCCTAGCACTCTTTAATGAAATCCAGAGTGAAAAAACACTCCTAAATCATCACTCCGAACAGCCAATGGAAGGTTTTTGGAGTGTTGGGAGTGTGGATGGAGTGAAAAAAGAGTGCTAGGAGTGACCAACGGAAAACGACATAAATCAAAATATTCATACATACAAATTTTGACATCTAAATCAAATCAATATTTGTTTTTGAAAAACTTAATACTCGAAAGCCCTAAAGAACTACTTTTTCAGTAAAACTAGATTTGAAGAAAGTAAATATAATATGGCCGTAAGCAATTTTACACAATACGTTTTTTTTTTTTTAACTGCAACTATTTTTTAAACCGTGCGGTGAGGGCAGTGCAATTATAAATTTGGAAGCCAAAAAGTACTATTTAAGCCAACGAAATAAATCCACAAACCAAGAAATTTGGCGCAAGGTACTGTTGTATATATTGTACAAGAATACTGCTGACATTATCGCCTGCCTGGGGAATGACCCAAAGAAGGAATCTTGGAACCTCCGAAGCGGTCTATCCAAGATACTTTCCTCAACGAAAACTGTTGAGAAATGTCCGGAATGATTTATAAAAAAACAAAATATAGGTATCGAAATTTTACCAATGTTGCTAACAAATTCTAAACATACATAAATTCAAATTCAGGAATACGATTTACTTTTCGAAGTTTTATAGTAACATATTTTTCAGATTTTTTGTCTAAACTCCAGTTAATCTGTTAATAATAATTGCATTACAGAAGTAATGATATCATGTTTAAAAAAAGGTTCAACGTCGAAAATGTTGAACCTGCAACCTCTTGGATCGCCCTTGATTACAAATGATTTTAAAATTACAATTTTTCAAAAAATACAGCTTAAAAGTTTAAAAAGTATGAGGCTTAAATAAATTAGCTTCTCTCTATGATCACTGCGACTAAAAACATTTGCACCCAAGCCAAAAGAATCGGAGTAGGACTGTGCTGTGCATTTAACTATAAGCTAAGCTAAGTCGCCTTCAAAAAGACGCCAATAAAACAGAATATCACTGTTTACACATAAATTATTTTTTACAAACAACTTGACAGGGACAGCTACAGTCTTTTAAAAAGCTTTGATTTTTCCATTGCGCGGCGCCAACTTGGCGCTTCCTATATAAATCGATTAAATCGCTTACCAAGCCCAGTTTATTAAATTGAAATTACAATTCAGTTGCCAGTACTTACACAAAGCAATAAATTCATTGGATTCCATTTCATTGTGATAAAGATCAATTAACATGAATTGATTTCCCATTAATAAACATTAACTCAATCGATGACAACAAAATCAAAAAAAAATCGGCTTTCTATATTATTCCTTAAAAAAAAAACTGCAAATAAAACAAAAAGATCTGGGTTTAATTGCATTGTACATTTTACGATTTAATTAATAAAACACATAAAATCATACCTGTTTCATTAAAAAAAGAAAATTTCCATTACCTAGGTCTCCGGGTATAAATTTTATTACTAAGTCTTTCAATTCCAAGGGCAGCTGCTGCATGCAATACACATTTTCCACTTTCACTTTCAAACACGCTAGGTACATGTAAACAGTTGATATAATTATTATTCAAAAGAAGCTTAAATAAAGCTCTTAGAAATTATTTTATTAATGTAAAATTGTAAATTTCCAAACAAATCATTTCATAATTCTCCATATTACAGCTTTTCTTTTGTTAACATGCAAACATCTTCCTATAGAGAGGTATAAGTATACCATAAATAAATAATACAGTAGAACCCACAAGTGGGCGAATTGATTTATTCGTGTTTTTTTTTTGCTTGTGGGCGTTTTATGGTAATCCCTTTAGATTTATTATATGTAAACAATGTTTTCTCATTTGTTTGGAAAATAAAAGCAAAGATTTTAATGACCAAAAAACTACATTAATTCTTGGACACAACATAAATAAATTCAGCTCTAATGACCATGTTTTTATTTTTGTTTTCTTTGCATTTCAAGTTCATTGAAATTCTCTGTGCGCACATAAATTAATTAGACGTAGAAGTAGGTACCTATCATATTTTTATTTTCTTGAATAACAATGTAACTCTTTTTAATGAGAAACAAGTTAACAAGCCATCAACAAGCACAAGAGTGTCTTTCAATAGAAAAACAAAATTTAAAAAAAAAACACGCAAAACTCATTAAAATTGTATTTGCACGCCAGTTAAAAACATTCAGATACAACAAATAAAATGCACGACTAAGTCGAACGAGCTTACTCTTATTATATTTCACGTGACTTAGAAATTTTAAAAATTTGTTAGATACTTATTTAAAACATGCATGTATACTTCACATCTTTATCGGCCATATTATTCACATTGGATTTAAGTTGGATTTAAGTGAACTTTAAATCTTTTTAATTTTCTACTTTTTCTTACTTTTGAACTAGAATTAATTAATTTTTATATCCAATGTATGAATAACATTTATTTTCGAGCGCAAAAATCAAACATTCGAGACTTGAGATGAATATAAATTGAGTTTAAATCTGGATGTAAGTACTTAAACTGTCCTCCGGAGAGCAGTTTAAATTCAATTGAATTTATTAAATCTGGATTTAAAAATTTGGATTTAACTGCGGATTAAATGAGTGAGTAATATGGACTTGGATTTAATTTTTGGATTTAAATTAATTTACATCTGGATTTAAGGATTAAACTAGTGAATAATATGGCCGTAATTGTTCAGATCCGTATGTCATTGTGGTGGTTGTGTGAGGGGAAGGTGTGAGGCTTTTAGCCACAATAGTGAGCTGACCTTTTGTCAGCTTAGAAGGGGATGTTCTCCTCGTCGTTGGTTGTTATTAGAACCTCATATCTAGTAGTTCCATTGTTTCAAGGTACCACTGAACAGGATTTCCTGGCTGGCTCGCAACTCCTCTTATCAGAGGCTTTGGGTCAGCGTTGCCACCCGAAAAATTTGTACATGCCATATTTTCTGAAAAAAAAACACAAATTCTTCTTTTTTGTTGAAAAAAAAAAAAACTATTACGGCTATATTATTGACTTTCTTCAAAGCTAGTTTTACTGAAAAAACTAGTTCTATTGGAGTTTCGAGTTTTTATGTTCTCAAAAAAAATTACTGATTTGATTTAGATGTCAAACTATGTATGAATATTTTGAATTAGATGTCAAAGTAATAAAAATTAGTGAAAAAATTAAAACTCGAAACCTGAATAGAACTAGTTTTTTCTCAAAACTAGCTTTGGAGAAAGCCAACAATATGGCCGTTATCAATTTTACTAAGGAGTGTAATACAACAACAAAATTTCAAATGAAATCAATTGCTTAATTTAAGCATTGTCAAAAAATAGGAGTTTCTGTCGATTTGTTACGGAAGGAATTTGGATACATTTTTAAGTGAATTTCGGCGAAATTCAATTTTAAATAATGGAAATAAAAAATCGTGCCATATTGAACTTTTTTTAGCCACCGTGCCTAGGAGGAAATTATCAAATAAAGCACGACCGTGGCACTTCGGCAACGCTGGTTCAGATGGTTGATTTATAAGGTATTTATCGGGTCGTCGAATTTTGTTGCATTGCTGACGTGTTTCCTACGTATCCTGTCATAATTCATCCCTGTGCACATTCGAAAGATCTTCCTCTCAAATAGGTACTGCCAGCTTGTTCATGTGAGAGCTGCTTTTATAAGTAAACTTTGTCTTCTGGATTAGTCCGTTCTATTTTCATATTTTCGCATTAGGTAGTGAATAGATGCAATGAAAGGCGAAGTTAGGTTTATTTAGGACTGCTTCTGTGTAGGGATTGAACCGTTATAGCTCGCTAAACTTAATTTTAGGTGATTTCTTGTTGACAGCTGAGTTCCATCATAAAGGGTGATCTTGGTGCTTTTGGATTTCGTGGCTGCGCGTCGCCTCTTCCACTTTCTGAATGTGCTTGGTCGCCTGAAGCAGATAAGTTCAGATTTGGCAGTTTTTGATCTTGAAGTCCCAGTCGACTGATATGTGTAGGGTTCCCAACTTTCTTCGAAACGAAAGGAGGACACAATTTTTCTAAATATGTACATAAAAATAAAATACGATAGGCAGCTACTTATTTTTTAAATTCGAAAGCTCATTATAAATAAAATCCTTGCCGCCTGGAAAATCAATTTAGTGTTCTCACAAGGCACTAGCAAAGCAGGTACTTTCAAAGTCAACCAGGCCCTCGCCAGTTATTACCATTCCACTTTAAGAGAAAACATAAATTGGTTTAATTTAGATTCGGTACTAAAACTTTCGGCTTACTAGTCTAATACGCTAACTACTGCACTGGCTACTTTGAAATACTGACGTTCAATGATGAAAATGAATAACTTTAAACTTAAAAGGGGTATTTCTGATGCAATAGGAAAACTTGCCTAACAATTTTTCAAGCAAGGGCCTTCGAGTATTTGACAAGTTTTCCCTAATGACAATTTTCAGGATATTCGGTACAAGTTTTCCCTAATGACAATTTTCAGGATATTCGGTACACTTGGCAAAACTTACCATATTTCCAAGCGGGTTCTTGGCATAAATTCTTTAAAAAAAAAAAATAATAAGGAATAAATACAAATTTTATCATGTTATTCCTTATATTAATAAAAATAATAAAAAAAAATTAAAAAATATCATACAAAATGGGCACTTTGTTGCCATAATAACAAAAAAGCTTAAACTCAAAAAATTCAAAAGGAAAGTTAGAGGTATTTTGGTTGAACTCTTCTTATTCCTCACAATATAAATAAATTGCATTTCAAGTCAGTGTCTGCCAGTGTGTGCAGCAAAAAAAATTGTATTCCTTCCATTGGATCTTGCAAAGTAGTATAGTAGTACATTTTCATTAGTGACAAAATGTTATTTTTTAGTTTGTTATCAAGCAGGATTATGACCAACATTTTAATAAAATGGCAGAAATAATGACATTATGACGCATAACAACAAAGATACATACTTCGAAAAAGAATTATTGATCATATCCTTAAATTTTTAAAAAAGGAGGACATTTCAAAGTGAAGAAGGACGGGAGGACAAATAGTTGAAAAGGAGGACTGTCCTCCCAAATGGAGGACAGTTGGGAACCCTAGATATGGGCTCCGCTCCGACTCTTCCAGCAAAAAAAAAATCGGTAACAAAGCCTTGATATGTGTGAGGAAGTCATCGGCAAACAGGAGATTCTCTGTGTTTTCTGGATGTGGTTGGTCTGAAGTGTATTTATTATGAAAAGTAATTGTCCCAGTTTAAATCCTTGTGCAACTCCGGTTCTTCTAAATCTAAGTAGGGAACAAATTTAAATACATTTTGTGGACAACAGCTTATGAAGAACCATCAGGGCCTAGCGACTTACAACTCTCAAACATTCCTTTGTGCGTGTCATGCAAGAATGTAGGGGACCTACAGTTTATTGCTCAATCTGAACGGCTAATGCGTGAGCGGTACTTTTCTATGACAAAAGATATTCTTGGAGGTTTTGCCAATTCCTCAAAAGAGGTATAGTAGTCGTTTTTTTTTTTTTTTTTTTTATTATTATTACGTGAACGAGGCTGGGAATCGAACCTAGACCTCCGGCATGACAGTCCCTCCTATACACACTAACCATCATACCACACAGCTTCTAAGTTCTAATTGAGCTTAAACAAAAAAAAATCGTATTTAACCTAAAATATTGTATAATGTTCTGTATAAAGAGCATCAAATTATTCCCCCTGTACAAATTTTAAGGCAAATCGGTCCACCCGTATCCGCTAAGGCTGTCGCTCGAATTCCAGTAGATGTATACGGAAGCACAGACCGACGGACGGTGTATCGAATGGAAATCCACTTTTTCGGACTTTGCTATCATCGCGCCGGTCTTAATTTCGACTGTAAAACCTAAACGATAAAAATTGTCTCATTCAATCGTACCTACTAGGTTTCGTTCCAATTAAAATCGATTTCTCTAGCACTTACATTATACACTCTGGTATACCTACATACATGAAAATCTTAAATTTAGTTAGTTTTACTATATTTTTTTTTTACAACACCAAAACATTTGCCCTAAAATTTGTTTTTCATCAAATACAAAAATGTTCAAGTGAAGAAATTAATGTTTGAAAAGAAACTGATAAATTACGAATAAAATAAAATGCCAAGACTAAGTCCAACTTTCCGGTCAACCACACGATACAGTTGTGTAAAAAAAAAATTCGAGGCTTTGCGTGGTGTGGTTTGCGTTTGGTTCATCGTTATGTTGTTTTTCTGTTTAAAGCCAAAACTAACCATCAACATCTCTGGTTGGACCAGTTTTGTAATGTTTTGACCATAAAAAGATACAAACATGCTGAAGCAACATACATATGCATCATCCCGTCTCTAAAGTCACCTCACCATCCATATAATCTTGACGAAGAGAATTGAAATTGTAATCGCAGTCACACACAGCTCCATCCCGATCCCCTTCCCGGCTCAAACCACGCAAAGAAATTGAAGAACCCAGAGAAGTAGGTGAACCTGAATACTCCACTGATCGTGACTAACGATCAGCACATAAAATCACTAAATACGAAGTACCTACGAAGTCGAAGTAGGTATGTAGGTAGGTAAAGTAAGTTGGGTTCCTTTGGAGTGTTGTTTTCTTTTTGTGTTCATCTTTAAATGCACAGTCGCGTGCATTCCTTTGTGCAGAAAAAAATAAATTTCTAAGGTCGCAGATCGCAACGGATTGTTAAATCTCGTTCATTTCACTTTGTGAGCATAAAATTGTGAATGTACCGCGGTTATTCAGTTAATGTGCTCGAGACCATGGCATATGGTTTTCGTATAACAGAACCAGAACCATGCACAACGAAAGTTTATTTCATGGTAGAGTACCTCTACCAGTTTCTTATTTAGGCTTGCCGTCGTCGTCAGGGTCGGACTCAAGTTGGAATACACGAAGAAATTGGAAAGAAGATTTTTTACATACCTTTCCTAGTTACATATAGGTTTCTTCAACGAAGAAACAGAATTAGTTGTTGAAGACTTCAAATCATAAATCAGTAGTACATTATTTTACGGATATATGGAAAACTCATAAAGAAAAACTCGCCTATTTATAAGAAATGCAATCCAAAAAACTGTGTCTTTTCTTTCAATTTACATATAGCTATTAGAAACGCATACTAGAAAAATACGGTTATAAGAAATTTTAGTTTGTCCCTAAATATTTATTTCAAAGAAAAAAAAAATGTAATGTGCATACAAAATGTACTTTCAAGTATTCCCTTAAAATTTATTCACATCAAAAATTCCCTGCCATAGAGGTCGAGGTGTCGCGCTCTCTGTTCAATACACGCTTTATGCAAAAAAATGTGTCTTAAACGTTATCTACGTTTCCGGTGACTAATACTTCTTCGACTTTCCATTTGAAATCATCTACGCCACGCCACTGCTGCACAGTAATATTTATTTAAAATTCCGGTAATGTACGGTTTGAATTGTGCAAAAATTGAAACTGGTGCGGCCGAAAAAGAAATCGAAAAATTAACCTGCGTCAGTTTGTAAAATTTTATTAAGATTAAACTGTTCGAAAGCGCAAATGAGAATTTGAAAATTAATTTTTAAATTTCAGCAGAAATATAAAAATATAATATAAAAAAAATAATATGTGTCTATACAAGAAAGAAATCGTAAAAGAATGGGATCTATTTCCCCTCGTTTAGGCGGGAGGGGCAATTTTCTAAAAAAAATCGACTTGAAATATAAAAAAAAAATCATTTAAAAATAACGGCAAAAATCCTACCATTGAATAAATACAAATAGAAGTAGACACCGGGTAAATCGGCCACTAAGGTTTGCATATAGGGCTGCTATCGCATGGTAGGTTGATGTATTCAATAAAAAAAAACTTCCTTAATCATAAAAGGGTTATGAATTCGAATGGGAATTTTTTCTAATTACTATGGAAACGAATGTTTAATTTGTTTTGTTTTCATTATTTTTGTATATTTCTATGGAAACGAAAGTAGTTGTGTTTAGTCTGAAATTTAGAATTTGTATAGAATTATTTATGTGTGTACGCATTTGAATTCCTAACTTAATATCAAAACACTATATTGATATTTACTTGGGCAATCAAAAATATGCTAGATAAGAGTATTTTTGCTAGCAACACTTTTAAAAAAAGGCTGTTAGAAATACGTGTTATGAAAAATACTGTTTTTCAAGCGCATATTTCTTCGAAAAAGTATGGCATGGCATATTTTTGGTTGCTCTATTCATTACTATCTGCATTGTTTAGGTATACCTTACACCTAACTCTACTCATCTGATATTTAAAGTGAAAGTGGCAGGAAATATTTCAATGTGTGTACTTACATTTTGGTAGGTAACAAAATTAGTTTTAGGTCAAGGATAGTGGGTAGGATAGGGGTGTTGTATACCTATAGGTGCACATAATTTCGAAACATTTCGAAGGCTGAGGACGAAATAAAAAACTGCATACGGGAGAACCAAAGCATAATGAAACACCTTCCAACACTTCCTCGGTGCTTATCTGCAGGAATGGAGGGAACCGAAAATAACTTCCATTATGACGCCGCCGTGGCATGGTGGTAAGTGCAATGGACTGTCATGCCGGAGGTCTAGGTTTGATCCCCAGCCTCGCCACCTAAATTTTTTTTAAAAAATAAAAACAACGGCTACTGCCTCTTGCGAGGAATTGACAAAACCTCCAAGAGTATCTCTTGTCATAGACAAGTGCCGCTTACATTAGCCGTTCGGATTCGGCAATAAACTGTAGGTCCCCTCCATTTCTGCAGCCACGCACACAGGAATGGTTGAGAGTTGTAAGTCACTAGGTCCTAGTTCTTCATGAGCTGTTGTGCTATCAAATTCATTTATTTTTATCATTAATAAATATTGCCGTGTTAACTGAAAAAACGTATCTGACATTTTTCGTTTTTTTTGGTCAAGACAAAGTTTGAAATCCTTGGGATGTTTTTTTATCATGATTTTGATGTCACACCTTAGGTGAATCATCTAGTAAATAAAATTTTGTACATTAAAACAAAATTGGTACACCATTTTTTATTATTTATTAATGTTGAATTAAAAATTAAATTTCGGTAAAAAATCGTCATTAAAAATAAATGTGTACATTTTTTTAAAATTCCAAAATTTGTTTTCTTTGTAATTTTAATCGGTTATACAAAAATGAGATAGTCCAAAATAAAACAAATGGTTGTATGTGATGCAGTGTTAATGATTTTCTGTAACGGGTTTTTAACATTTATATGGAAGGCAACGTTAATTTTAACTACCTAAAAAATGTTTGTTAAAAATATTTTAGATCATGTTTAAAAACCGCTCGGTGCCAAGTTTCGTAAAAATCAACCGAGTCGTTTTCGAAATATTTAGATTATTTAAAAATCCAAAAAAATTTTTGTATAGGTACAATACTATTTGAATTTTTCATAAAAAAAAATTATCAAAATCAGCTACTAATTGCTTTCGAAAAAAAAAACGAAAATAAAAATCAATAGTTTATAATGGGAGGTACCATAGCAAGCTGAGAAAAAATCTTCGAAAATGGTTGTATTCGATATCAAAGCACTTGTACCTATTAACTTACATAATTAAATTTTGGTTATCTTTACCTTCCAAAATTTGTTGTCACCTCTTTGAGACTTCCAAAGTTTTTCTCTAAAAAATTTAAAAAATTTCAAAGTATCGACATTTAAAATTTCAGCAATTTTGAGTTCTGGACAACATTTTTGGAAACAGTATAGTACCATCGTACTCGGTATTAATATGTCCTTGCACTGATACTGTTTTTAATGAAAATACCTATGCGCGGATAATTGAAGAAAATCAAAAACCGCCAAAAATGTATGGAAACAATTTAGATTATTCAAAAATTCATTTAGCCAAATATTGAGGTTAGCTCGAAAATTTGGAAAATATAATTTCTTATTTGCTTTTTCCAGAAAACATAATTTGCTTTCAAACAACCATATCTCGAGTTTTAGATTTTTCACAGTTGTTGTATATATCCATGAATTTTGTATATTTAAAATTAATTACAAAAACAACCACCTCCCTATCATTTTTCGTTTAGAAAATAGATTCTGATATTTATCTTTGTTTATCCTTGTTTACCCTATTGAAATTGCGATTTTTAAAAGACCATCTGAATAGTTAAGTGCATGGCACTTATAGTGTAGCTCAATAGCTATTTCACATAATAAAATTGATAAAAGTACGAAAAAAGCGAGGCCGCCAAAGAATTTTATGCTTCAATTTTCAGTCTAGTATTGTACTAAATAAAGTGATACACTAAGTGACTATTCATCCCGGGTTTCCCGGGACTGTCCCGTATTTACATAGCCTGTGTCTGTTTTTTTTTTTTTTTTTTAAGAACCCCGGGACTTAGAACCTTTCTAGGGTTTATAAATATGTATGTAGGTACAGACAGAGTTGATTTTCAATAGATTTTACCTTTATAAATTAAGATTTTAAATTTGAAAATAAAAAATATCTTTCTATGAAATGTTACAAAAAATAGGAAAAATTAATTCTTATTTTACGAAGAAATCAGAATCAAGAAAATAATTCAAGTCTGAATAGCAAATAAAATAATCAAAATATTCTCATCCTCATATAATTTTGTTCTGTATTTCAATATGAGAAATATAATCTTCAGCGTAGCATGTAAAAATCATCGTCATATAAACAAAAACATAAAAAAATAACCAATGCCTCTAAATGACAATACATACATACAAACATTCTCCACATGCCTTTGTAAACAAATTTCAAAATTAAACAGAATATTAAAAATCGTCGTTATGGATACCGATACAAAAAGGAACAATTTAATAAATAAAAATCCCCTTTGAATCGGTTTGTGTACAGACAAATTTTACATCATCAATTTGTTTCTACAAAACGCCACAGGACGAGCATATAGAGCTTTGAGTTATTCGGTGTCACTTCTATTTGTATTTATTCAATGATCCTACCTAATAACGTAAAATTTTAATTTTAAACAAAATCAAATTAAAGACAATTTTTTATTTTCGAAAATTTAAATTTGCTAATTAGTTTTTGGGTTTACAAAAAAGTACAGCGTGCCGTTTTTTTTTTTGAAGTTTTTTCTGTTTTAAGTCAACTATTTAGAAAATTTCCTCTCCTGTTATTTGTGATTTTCTCAAAGCACAAAATTAATCAATAAATCTTTTTGGTAATGGTGCGAAGAATTTAAAAAAACCAATTTTACTCATACAAAATTTTGATCATATGCAGAGTTTCATTCTTTTTAGCTTAAAAACATCATTTGATGCAGTGCAGCTCGTCAGTGCAAAAATCATAAAGACGATCTTTTTTAAAAAATTACAAATTTTTCCGTAAAATTGATTTGAAAAAGAAATACATATCTACCAAGTAACTAACGTTCTTTTATTAAATTTTAATAAATAGTATAACTTAAAAACTTCTTTATAACAATGCCATTGAATCGTAAAGCTTCGACAAAATAAAAAAACAATTTTTTTCAAAAACTTTTAGGTGCACACATAAATAAATTTCCAGAACGATTCACTTAAAATTTAAATTCAAAAACAAAATTGAAGAATGAATGGCTATACAAAAAAGCTATAACAGGTATTTTTTTTTATATTTTGTAGGTAATTTCCCTCCCGGGGAGATTAAATCCCCTTCCCATACGAGCTTTTTGTTGTGTCAACTCAACCTACGCCCATATCACTTTTTGTGCTTTTTATTGCATGTGTCCCTCTTGAGTCTTGCCCCCAACTTGCAGACGCCTATGCAAAAGTTTAACTGAATAAAATCTACTTACAAAATTTGGCTTAATTTTTTTCCCAAAAAAACATCACATATGCTCCTACAATGGCCCTATCCCAAAAATTAGTGAAAGTTTTGCTTTTCAAATTTGTATTCCAACTGAAGAAGATAGTGTTTCATTTTTTTTCTACTAAATCTTATTCTTCTGCCTTCCCAATTTTTGTTTCCGCCCTCTTGATAAAAGATTGATGTTTGTGATCTGGTAATCTTGATGTTAGTGTTACATATATCGCTGGAAAGATTCCTTCAAGCTAAGATTGAAGTGAAGGCATCATGTATTTCAGTATAGTCATAGAAAGACAGCCTATATTCTTTACCAACGCCTCTGTAACACGAAGACTTAACTTGGTTTGCAAAGTACTCTTCCAAATTTCTGTTCAATAAGATTTTATAGAAGGACCTATATTACTATAACAAAGAATCAATGTAGGTACATAAATATATTAGATAGTGTGAGATACTCGTAGTAAAAAGCGAACATGACTGGAACCCTTAAACCCTTAAAAAAGTGGATTTTATATAGGCACCCGCTTACACAATCCAGTGTTACTCTTGTAACTAAATAAACGAACATCATCATAATATTCAATTTAAAAATAGAAAATTATTCAAGTCTTTTTCAACCGAACAAACAATTACATATTTTGTTTACCTCCTTCAACCGTTTATACCTAGATATAAATAGTTTTCCCTCCCTGTTAAGAAATATTATCTATGAACAAGAAAAACACTTCAAAAACAATTCAAAAAAGGTAAAAGGTGCCAACAATAGCCTACATCCATCATTCATTCAACGCCAGATTCAGTCTCAGCATCAGCCCTCTTCATCTTCACGATGTTGTCATCGAGTTATTAATAGGTTCCAATATTACTGGTTCTTAACGAAAGCCAAAATACAAACACAGATCCTCAAACAAACGATATCCGTCCTTTCATAAAATTTCCAAATTACCCATTCCTTGTCCTCTTCGTTTACCGCACACATATTAGTTTGAAGAAATATATATGCGATGGCAAAAATGTCTATGCCTTTGCCTATTTACTTAAGGCAAACCATAAACATTTTGAACGTTTGTCTTCCTGCATTCCATAATGCGTTAACCATACTGACTGGACTGGACTGGGCTAGCCTGGCGTGGCCTGGTGTGGCCTTATTTGATGTTACTTGATTTGAGACTTGAAATTGTTTTTATTACGAAATTCCCTGCACGTCGAACACATTAAAAATCCACAAAGCCAATGGAATCAAACGAACTCTTCCGTCTCATGTAATATTATCCGTGACTCAAAGAAGTTAGCCCTCTGCCTGCATGTCTCTTTTTGTGTGTCTCTGCTGTTATGGTTTATGGTTATGGATGGGTAGAATATTGAGCATGGGTCAGAGCTAAAGATGTATTGTTAGCCTACAGCCAGCATATATACGAATTTTCACAGGTCATTGCCTACAGCTGTACAGAAAAACCACTCAATGCCGAGTTGTGAAATTTATTTTTGTTTTGTTTTAACATGGGCATGAGCATAGTAATGAACGAGCTTTGGCCTAAAACCCTAATTTTATCTATGTGAACCTATTAGTTCTGAGAGTAACATACACTCCGTGTCACATGATTGAGTTCGAAATTTTTTTGATATGATTTCGATTAATAATTTAACAATATTTTTGCAAGACTGAAGGAATATTTCGCAAGACTGATGTCCAGTTATTAAATGTTAAAGGAAAAATGAAAAAAAAAAAAAAAAAAATTGAAAAAAAATTGTGTTCAAATAATTTTGTTGAAAACTTACGTTGTTAAGTAGTAGGTGCCTATTTTGCTTTTTAATATTCAATTTTCCTATGAGTTTTTAGTGAAACTAAAAAATCATATGCTTAAGTGACTTCTTGTTCGTCAGAAAATTGAAAATAATAAAAGTAGGGGAACCCGGGGGGTATAACGGGCACCCGAGCCATAATGGGCCCCCATTGTATTTCTATATCGAATAAAGGGTCAGCCCCGAAATGTAATCTATAAGGGGAAACCCCTTTTTTGAATATAAATTGCAGTTGCTTTTCGTTTTGAACGAAACAAAATTTTCGATAGTGTTTTTATTATTTTAAGGTTTTTTCAAGTGCATTTTTCGAGTAACTGGTCACTTGAATATTGGATTCTCTTTATTTGACAACAAGATATGTAAATAAGATTATATACCTAAATTTATTTTTCCAATAAGGTTAAGTTTTTTACTTATTTTTGTATTTTTTATTTAAAAAAGAGGTTTGGGGCAGAATGGGCGGGGCATAATAGGCATGGGTGCCCATTTTGCTCCGTTCATGTTTTTAGTATTTATTTCTATATGATTTTATCAGCGTATTTTACATTTTCTCAGATGTTTCGTAATTATGACAAGAAGACCAAGTGGCAAGAATGAAGGAAGAATAATGTGCTTTGGCTATAGGGTTTAAGTTTTAATTACGTCACATAGCAAAATTTGAGAAAAATAAGAAGCAAGTAAATTTAGAAGACTAGAAGTTCTTGTATTATGGGTATTTACAGTTCCAGTCCACGGGTAGATGGGTTTCCTGCAAAGCTTGTTGCAAGTGGTATAATTTTTCTGGGAGAGGCTAACATTAAGGAATCGATGCAAACATGCTCGCATTGCAATCCAATTTAGCTTCGTGCCCATTATACCCCACATGCCCATTATGCCTCAGCACCGAGGTATAATGGACAAATTGAAATTGAATTCAAAGCAAAAAAAAATATACTAAATAATTTTTTTTTAAATGTCTTTCTTTTGCTTATTACTTAATAAATTTTCTTGCTAATGAAATTTTTTTAAAAATTCTAAATACATTTCTGCAGTGTTTATTAACGATAATCCTTAGGGGGGCTCGTTATGCCCCGGGTTCCCCTACATTTCTTTTCAAATTAGACTTTAAACCGCTAATTTGTTGCTCCACAGATATTATTTACATTAAGAAAGTAGTGAAGTAGATTTTTTCTATTTTCAATTGTCTCAAAAAACTGGAAGACACTTTAGCATTTGGTTTTTAGAGTTTGACTAAAAATTGATAAGATCAAGAACACCGAATCGGAATTGAACAAATCAAACATTATATTCCACTGTATTTTTAAATAGACTGAATAAATATACACCCCTGAAGAAGTAAGGAAAACTTACGAAACGTTGGGAATAAAAAACTTGTTTTATTCGCATTTTTTACAAACAGACCAAAACAGCCTAAAAAATACAGTGAAAAAGTTACACGAAATAATTGGTCAAATACACTAAAGAGCACAAACATTATATTGTTTTAATTCTGCAATAAATAAAATGTATGTGAATAATTCAACCAACAAAAATCAGAGTAACAACGCTAAGCTGATTTTAACATTGAAGCAATCACTTGTCCAGATTTAAAGAAGTATTATTAACACAATTTTAATAGTTAGTTACAACCGAAAAAGGATATAAACTAAAACAGTAGATAATTATTGTTTTAAAGAAATAATAAAAACTACACATGTTATTAAAAAGTCCACAATTAAAAATTTAAATTTTGGACTTTTTAATAACATGTGTTTTTTTTTTTACTATGTATTTTCTTTAAAATGACATCAAAGTTGGACCAAGTGGCGTCAAAAGACTCCATAGCCAATCAAAATTATTATTGTTGTTGTTTTTGTTTTAGTGGACTGGATAGATATATTGAATAAAATTCAAATGGAAGTTTTTTTTGCTCACCACACAACAGTTGTTGGCCTCATAAAAAGAAACATAATTTTAGTCGATGGCTACCCTACCGACACAAATATCTTAGAAAGGTTCCACAGCATCTAACTGATGATAGCCCAACTGTTGTGCGGCAAAACGCATTGGACTTAAGGTCGCAAATACAAAAACATTTGAATGTTAGTTCAAAAATTTATAAGTTATAACTTTTTTATCTTCTAAATTATAATACTATGAATAAATATATTTTTTATTAAATACTGCTAATGCTTTCTATTTCCAAATTAATTTCTAAGAAAAACACATTCATTTGCAGAATCAAGTAAATTAGTCAATTTCGAAGCATCAATATAAACTTTTTAATTTTATTCAAAAATGTTATTTTTTCTCTTGAATTCTTGACTGATCTTCTTTTATTAATTTCGTTTTGCCCCGAAATTGAGGAAAGCAAATATTTTTTCAATTAAAAAATACACACTTAAGCATCAATTACTAAAGTGTTTCCTCGAGCCGACAATGATGATTCCCATTTTGGCATCTTAGTCATCAGAATTCACAAATAATTAATTATATTTGCTCACCAAACGACGCATCGCTTGAAAAAAAATTATAAATAAAAAAAAAATAAAAATTCAAGATCAAAAGGGTTAACGGTTTTCATTTCATGAAGTCTATTTGAAATATACATACGAGGATAAAAGAAATTTTTTGCTGTGTGTCTGATGAGTGTTTTCTTCAAAACAACACCATGGTTCTCAGCGCCAACAGCCTAATAAGTTTCCAATATGGATTTCTTTGTTCAAACCCCAACAAGAAAAAAAAGACCTCAAGTTTTGTCTTTTCTTTTCATTTTTATTTTTTTTTTTTCAAAAAAAAAAAAAACAAAAACAAAATAAATAGGTATATTGGATGTGGAAACAGCCGTTAGCAATATGAGTAATGTTCGCAATCCTTTTTCTGGACAAAAATGTTTACTTTTTCCCCGAAAACCTCAAAAAAAAAATTAATAAAATAAAACAAAAAGTCATAAGAAAACAAGACGATAATGTGTGGTGATAGCACGTGTGTGTGGAATTGAAGTTGGAGTTTGTTGAATGTTTCTGGTTGAATGGGTCAGTCTCAGCAACTAAAAAAGAAAGAAGAAACAAAATTCAATGCACGGCTGCTAAATTTAAACTATTTATCAAAGTGAAAATTCTACAATGACATGGAACAGTTTCGACATTTTTTTTTCTGCTTTTTTATTTTGAAAAAAAGTCGATTCAAGTTTTTTTTTATAAAGAGTTTATTGTTCGCTTGGGTTGGCTTGGTAAGAAAAAAAGTGTCATTACACGTGTTTTCGGATTTTTTTTTTCAAATGTAGGTTACCTATCCAACAATACAGAACAAATATAATTGTTTTTTTTTTTTGGTCAATAGGAGCTTAATTGGCCATAAAGCAGTTTAAAACTTGAACGAAAAGTCACTTGACGGCAGAAGATGGATAGTTGTTATAATAGAGTTGTTTTCATATAAAAACTTAAGTGGTGTAGCGTGCAGCTGTGAAGGCGCGCGTCTTGACGCTTCAGATTCATTGTCATCGCACCTTTAGAGCAACGTCCATTTTCTTTTAGTCCATCGTGGTGTGCTCGTTTAGAACAACTAAACCTATTGTACTAAACGGGAGTGAATTCTCAATTTCCGGCTTGTCGCATGGTTCTTTTCCATTTTTCGCTGACTGACTGAGGAGGGGGCGCATTAGGTCGTCCTCGACGGTGCGGGCAAGCTCTGGTAGGGTAACATCACACCTACCGATGGTGCTTCTTTAATGGGGCCGAGATGAATTCAGGAAGTGAAGATAGTAGCATAGAGGTAGAACAAGTTTTTTTTTCTTTTGAATTGATATGGCACGATTCTTTTTTATTATTTTGTCGGATAGATGGTGACAAGTCCCCACCCCCGCGGCGAGCTAGCCCGAGCTGTTACGCAAGCGTGCCATTCGTCACCATAACATAAAGGAACATGCAAATCAAATTCCGGCCGGCACAGTGGGTATATTGAACTGTAAGCTTAAAAGTAGAAATATCTGAATAGGTAAAGCTATATTTAATTCAGAGCTTGGAACATCTTTAAGATACCTTAAGTCAATTGAGATCGCATAACCAAAAGCAGAAAATGATTTGAACGTGGAAACTAGAGCATGTAGGTTCTGCTTCCAGAAGCAGAATTATTTGTATTCCTAAGGGAAAATACATCACCCACCCTTCCTATAAGATTTTAGTTTTCTTTAAAGGTTTCGTCTTAAGTAGGTACTTAGTAAGTTTTTTTCTCTGGTACTTACTTATTTTGACCTAACCTACATGCTCTAGTTTCCACGTTCAAATCATTTTCTGGTTTTCTATAATTTTTGAGAAAGTTGAAATATGAAGACAGTTTAAAATTATTTATTCATTTTATTTTTTTTCTTTGAATTTTCAAACCATTTTTCAAGAACTTTTCTCCAAACCAACTCTATTTAAAATAAAAGTTTAGAGAGAGAGACCATCTTTATTTTTTTTATTGTTGGAAATTATGTAACGTACCAACAGTATTTAAATCACAATCTAGACAAGAAATTACTAACTAACTATAATAATAGGTACGTTTTTTGGGTAATCCATAGGTAGCGCAGCAATGTAATTTCAATAAAACGCTGTATCAACTTTCTATGTCCGCACTCTTTATTCTTTGCCTGTGTTCATATCCTTTTGTGAGTGAAAAACAATCTACATACGTTACCGACATTTTTTCCTCTTTGATTAGATTAGATTAGATTAGATTTTTTCTTTATTTCCTCAGATAAAATTACAATTTTTTAGAATAAGAATACGGACCTGACAATTTTGCCGTCTGCCGGAACTGACATTTCAGTAAGATGAAAGAAAATAGTGTTATATAAAGAGAAAATGTAACGATAATTCTTGCTTACGATAATGTTTAGATAAAGTTAAATTAATAAACAATTAATAGGTATTTACATAATGTATTGTACATACGATCGTTTAAATTAATATACAAAATAAATTTGTCCACTTTTATATTCACTAGTTTACTGGATTATTTCTCGGCACTTTTGGTTTTGTTGTTGTTCACCAAAGGGAATTTTACTGCGCTAGTTATGTACAAAAAAGAACTAGTCTTGTGCTACAAAATTACTAGAGCTAGCCTTAGGTATAATTTGAAAATATGGATGTACCTAAATAGCGTTTAAAAATATTTTTTGTTTTAATTCATTAAAAAAATGTTATATAAAGAAATGAACGAAGACGTAAAATAAAAAAAGGGAAGAAAAATATATATGGATGAAAAAAATGAAATCGACAAAGTCTGCATAAGCTTGAACTTTCTGTAAAATTTCAGCTTTGCCAAAGTTATTTTAAAATTTTTCTTTTGATAAACTTTCTTTTCAATCAAAATATTTTGGTTAACATTTTTTTAAGGTTTCCTAAAACTAATCATACCTTATATAGTAAAATTTCAATAAGAAAACGAAAAAAAAAACACTCCTTATTATTATGGAAAGAATTTTATTAATTTTTTTTTTCAAATAGAGATATTTTTTTAACATTATTTTTATATTTTTAGTTTGAAATAACAAAGTATTGGAACTTAGTAAAGAAATTAAAGCCAATTTTCTTTTTTTATTTGAAAACTGATTCACCAAGGGATAACATCGATTTGTTTAATATTCAATAAAGCTTATATTATAAAGCTTTATTTTTCAAAAATATTCTTAAATTACAAAAATCGATTTTTATCGACTTGATTTAAACAATATATTTATCTATGTAATTTTATATCTTCTTTAAGTTAGCGTATAGTTGCTATTTTTTTATAATAATTCAAAGAAAAGCATCAAGCACTAGCTTATACAATCAAAAAATAAAGTGAAAGAAAATTCTTTTAATACGAATTATTATAGAATTCATTACATAGAATAACAAACATTGAAAGATTCCTTCTAAAATATTAAATCTAAGCAATATACGAATTATCTTGTAGTTCATCTGATAACTACCTAATGCAAATCTGACTTTATGAGCATTAAAATTAATCAATTTAAAGATTTGTATTAGTGAAATGAGTTATAGGTTTATTCAAATATAAAAATGTTGTTAACATATAAATTTAATTTGTTAAATTTTTTCTTGTTTGAATGCTCAAAAATATATATTAAATTCTGTGATATTTACTTATTTAACTTTATTTATTTCTATTTTGTTTGTTGTTATTTATTCATTAATTAATTTTTTTTTATTTATTTATTTGTTAATTTATTTATTTGTTTTTTCTTTTTTAATTTATTTATTCATTTATTTGTTGTTTTTTTGTTATTTATTTATTTATTTATTTATATATCAATTTATTTATAAACTTATTTATTTACTTATTTATTTAAATGTATATTTATGTTAATTATTAGTTAATTAATTTAATTTTGTTAAGAACAATTTTTATCTTTATGTAATTTAGTTTAGACGGCAAAAAAATCTGCAGTTGACAGATATATCGAAACATTCTCTGATTCACACATTTTTGAAGGCTCAAGCTCGTTCCCCTGCGTACGCCACTGATTTTAAGTACAGTAAAACCCGCTTAAGAAAAAAAAAAACGCGCTTATCTGAAACACTTTTTTCATCCCGAGTATTTTTCGACCAATTACCTTAAGAAGACTCCGCTTGAGCTAAACTCGCTTAACTGAAAACCCCGGATACCTGAAACATATTTTCAGGTCAATTTTATATTTTTCATTGAAAAAAAAAAAACTCTCTTAAGTGAAAAAAAAAATTTAATCGCACGGAACGAAAAATTTGCTGAATCCTTCCGTTTCTTCTTTATTCTCCATACGGAGTGGAAAGTGTGAAGACAAAAAATTTTACACTAAAAATTCTTAACATTTCTTGTCAGAGCCCCAACTCTCTAAAGTTAGACCCCTCAAAGATATAGAGCGGTAAAGTTCTTTTTCTTAAGCGGGGTTCTCTGAAGTGAAAAAACCTCTTAAGTAAAAGAAAGACTGTGACATTTTGCAGTTTCTCTTGAGCGGGTTTTACTGTACATACCAACACGGGTTTATTTCTCCTAGTTCAACAACCATCAATCTATCACTCATAAGTAATTATATCATCAATTATTTTAAAATAAAATTTTAATTTCCAAATTCCAAAGCATCTGGTTGGTTTAATCATCAGGTTCTTACGCAAAAAATCTTTTGCAATCTGTTTTTCATTCGATTTTTTTCGATTGGTTTAAATCTTATTAAAACTTTAAGAGTTTAAATTATTAAAGTTGATGAACATTGGTCTGAAAAAATCCTAATACCATCTGGCATCACGCAGGGCAGTCATTTAGGTACGCTATTATTCTTATCGCAAAAAATCTTCCATTTAAATTTGATTTAGTACATTCCACTAAAACAACAACAAAAATAATTTTCTTTTGTGTAGAAAGTTTTTCAAATAAAATTGGATTAAAGCTCAGCACCACTATAAACGAGACTGATATAGGGCTTGGCACCCCTTGAAATAGCTATATCTCCAGCCAAACAAAAATAAAACGAATTAAAATACCTAAAATTAATTCGTAAGCAATTGGTGGTAGCACCTTTAAGTTGTTGTTGTTGTTCAAAATTCAATTTTCTTTTGTTTTTGTTATTCCTCTTCTTTGTACACTATCCAGACCACGGGCATATACCTAAGGTGGGAGGTAGAAGGAGTATAAGTCAAAATTTGGTCAAAATGAGATAAGTAGACTCTAAAATTGATGTGGAATTTTTGGGAAAAGCCGTATAAGTCTTTTGCACACCCAAATTACTATAAAAGAACCAAGAGCCACCATTTAAAAAACGCAAGTCCGTTCGTCAAATAAAAATAAATAAATAAATAAATTTGATGGCACAAACGGCTCATGAAGAACCAGGGCCTAGCGACTTACAACTCTCAACCATTCCTGTGTGCGTGTCTGCAGGAATGGAGGGGACCTACAGTTTATTGCCGAATCCGAACGGCTAAGGTGAGCGGCACTTTTCTATGATAAGAGATACTCTTGGAGGATTTGTCACTTCCTCGCAAGAGGTAGTAGCTCCGAAAAAAAACCAGCCGCTTGGTATTGAACCCAGACCTCTGGCGTGACAGTCCAACGCACTAACCATTACGCCACGGGCTACGTTCGTCAAAGCAAAGTGAAAAACAAAATTTGTGCGGTCAGTCAGTTGAAAGTTGGGGCTCTCACCACCAACTCGTCCCCAAACATGTAAAAAAAATGGAAAATTAAATTTCGTTAGTCTAAGCTAAAAAATTGTATAAATATTCTTACTTATTATAGAACAAAAAAACATTGGTCAGTTAAGTGTATCCGGGGGCTATCTCAGGCCAGTCACTCGAAATAGCACTACACCGCATTTATCCACTTTTTTTTCGAAAAAAAAACTGATTTATTTCGATTCCTATTATTCATAGATGAAAAATGTGTAGACAAAAAATTTTTAACATTTATAGACTCAGATTAAACGTTCTAAAGGCAGCCCGCAAAAAGATAGAGAGTGTCAAAAGCAAAACTTTAGTAATTTTTTTTTTATATTTTTGATTGTTTGATGTATTTCGATACTTATTTGTCGGAGTGGAAAAGTGTGAAGACAAAACATTTTACACTTAAAACTCTAAACATTTCTTGTCAGAGCCCCAACTCTCTAAAGTTAGACCCCTCAAAGGTATAGAGCGCCGGTAAAGTTCTTTTTAATTATTTTTTTTTAGTTTTTATATATTATATAAAGGTATTTATTTAATTTTGAGATTAAAAAATAAAAGTTGTAGACCTAAAAAAAATAATGACACACATCCTTCAACGCTTTTTTTTTTGTCTCCTCTATCATTGTTATGCCAGCCAAAAATAATAAGCGTAAGTGGCAAAGCTTCTAGTTATAGTCCATAGTCAACAAAGAAAAATTAGTTTCAAAAAATCCCATGGTCTGGGTTATTTTTTTAAGTGCCAGGGCTAACCCTCAAGTCCAATATACTAAAAGTCTCCAGCCAAAGGCCGTAAGCTTTAAGCAGTAGGGGGGTAGTAACAAAGTACGTTGGGGTGAAGGTTCTTTAGAAATTATTTTCATAATGTTATTAAAAATAAAAGACCTAGGTACAACTTCTGGTTTTAGCGTTTGAATTAAATAACAGCAGAAAATAAAATAAATAAATAAATTAATTTTATGGCACAACAGCTCATGAAGAACTTGGGCCTAGCGACTAACAAATCTCAACTCAACCATTCCTGTGTGCGTGTCTGCAGGAATGAAGGGGACCTACAGTTTATTGCCGAATCCGAACAGCTAATGTGAGCGGCACTTTTCTATGAAAAGCGATACTCTTGAAGGTTTTGTCAATTACTCGCAAGAGGTAGCAGCGGTTTTTTTTAAAATTATTATTATTAGGTAGCGTGGATGGGGATTGAACCGAGACCTCCCAACATGACAGTCCATCGCACTAACCATCACGCCACGGCTACTACAAAGCTAATGTTAACTAAGGAGCTGGTTATAGCGATCAGGAAAACACATCAGGAAAAATTTTCTTTTTGATAATTTAATGTTTTAACATACGATTTGAAATATAAAAACAATACAAATCGATGATAAATCATTTGAAATATTTATTTCATTGAACAAATTTTCTTTATAATAAATATTTATTCTATAAAATGCATTTCCTGATGGAAACTCGTTTTCTGTACGGAATTTCCATCAGGAAATTGAAAAAGTACTTGTTTTAGGCAAAGTATTTCCTCCAATTTAAATTTTTTTCATAAAAAAAATATTTAAATTGATCTACCATCTATTTTTATCCTTTTTATACTTCAAATCATATGATAAAACATTGAATTATACAAAACAAAATTTTTTCCTGATGCGTTTTCCTGATCGCTATAACTGACCACTTAATAAATTTTATAATTGATATGTATCTGTATACTTATATATTCAATGAGAATTCATTCCCAGAACACCAACATTTCAAAATTACTTTTAGCAAAAAATCTGAACATCCGACATTCGCACTTGAAAAATTTCCATCTGGTTTAGCTCTGAAACTGAACAACATTTCAAAGAAGTATTTTCTTACCTGTCTAACTTATTCTTAGCTGAACAGTAGATAACAAACAGAAGATAGAAAATTTTGAAGAATATGAGAGGAAAAAAAATTACAGCACCTTTCACCATCATGATAATAATCTCTTTTCCATTTGAATGCGTCTTATTTTAGATCAGGTTTTCCTCCATCAAGACTTTCCTTGTCCTCTTCCGTTTGCTAGCGATGTTATATTGAAATCAAATTAATTTCCATCAACATGGATGATGATTCTCCCATGCCAATGAACTCGAGTCTCTCTATGGGTGTATTAAAAAAGGAGTTGATCAAACACCCACCCGGCCCTTTTCTGAACAGTCATTACCTAATTGAACGCATTAAAGTAACGTACTCTTACAACACTGTACAAATACTATACACCACTCTTGTCTACGTCCTACTCTTGCCAGCCCCTTTAGCTACTCATTGAATGTACGCAGGCCGCCCGCCCCAGCGATTTTTAATGAGTTCATCGATACTTTTCCACGATAGACACTCTTGTCGTTGTCGTTGTCTTGGTCTTCGTCCTCTTCATCTTCTAAAGTTAGAGGCAATATGCGCGAGTGGGTTCACTTTGATTTCAAGACCTAGACGTCCCGTACAAACGACCATATGGGGAAGAGATAAATAAAGTTTGTTTTTTATTTCGATAGGCATCCCTCTTCAAGTCCCCTCAGTTGCTTTGGCGTCTTGATGGAGAGATCAGTGCACCATACACCTCCAGTTTCCAACTCCACACAGACTCTCTGTGCCGGCCCGCAAGGTATTTTTAGATATTATATTTCATTTGCTCTCTCTCTTGGAGTTGCCACCATTAGATGTTGTATATGCCACTACTGCCACTAGCCTTTCCGCCGTAACTAACTATATACTGGATGGTCGTCAGTGCCGGTAGGAAGGAAGCTTTATGTACCGACCAAGTTGTTGGTGGAATCGTCGTGCGTCGCCCTCGTCACCGGCATCCGTATATGGCAAGAAAATCACATCAAAAAAATAAAATAAAACAGCACCTCATACCTTGTTTACCTTATAGCATACTTAAAAGTTCAATTGCGTTCACAGCATCTTGGGGCTGTAGCTCCACGGTGTATACGAGGTTGCACAAATGCAAGCAAAAAAAATAAAACAACACTTAGAGAAATGAATGGACAACATACTTTTAAGTTCTAAACAAAATAAATAAAATGCAAGACTGGGTCACATGAACTTTCTTTTATGTACGATCATACTGGGGATATCAGTCAAGTCTGAATAATGTAAACCAATTTATCAAATATTAAAAAAAATTTATTATGGGACCCAAAATTTTATAACAGCTGCCTAAAACCTTGTTAAGTTTAAGATAAAACTATGTGGTGACTACACGAAAATGAACGAATTAGCTCCGCAGAATTTTTGGCAGATGTAGGGGGGACACAGTGCCGTAGCTACTCGGTTTTTTTTTGGGGGGGGGGGCAAAGAATTTTTTCTAAATTTACAATCTATTAATGAAAATTTAACCATTCACGAGGGCATTCGATAATACAGATAAAATTAGGATAGAATAATTATATCCATTCACACACAGACGAATCTGCTTGACGCGGAGAGTATTCCACAATGAACTTTTGACTCATTTTGGTGGGTAATAAGTCCACAAATCAAATGTAGAATTTTAAATTATTTTGATGGGCCAAAAATTCAAAATTAAGTGGGTCGATAATTAGATTATAAGTCCACAACTGCTTTGGCAAATTCATTTAAATTAGTTTGTAGAAAAATTCAAAAATTTATTGTGAAAGATTCAAATTTCGTTTTTGTTTGTATGAATTAATTTTAAAAATTTTGAAGGACTTTTTTTTCAATAACCAAACTAAAATAATTAAAAACTTTTTTTCCAAAGATTTTCTAAGTAAAATGCGAATAAGTTTATAGCAGAAATAATTAACTATACAAATTATTTTCATTATTATTTCTGTTTTCGATTGCTTTTTAATTTCTTCCTTCTTTTTCTAGTATCGGTTTCATAAATTGGAAAAACGCTTGCGGGGCAAGGCCCTCGTTTGGGGGACAGAGCCTTCGTTAGCCCCTACGTTGCTACGGCACTGGGGGACAAAAGAAAACAATTAAAAAAAAATTGTAATACATTTTTTGGAATATTACTTCTTTTTACTGGATTTTCATTAATCCCTTAGAAAATTTTTCTAAGGCCATTCGCTCACTGAAGTGTTGATGAAGTGGAGCGATAAAGGAGTAGCGAGTGGCAGTGGACTGGCAAAATACGTTCATAAGTCAATAATCACAGGCATATTCGTATGTAGTACAAAAATCCACTTCGTCACCACTCGCCACTTGAAAATTAAATATGTTCAAGATATGTGGCGGATGACCACCGCCACTCCGCCCTTTGATGAGCGCGTCTTCATTGAATTACATAGGTTTTACCAATTCCACCTGCCACTTAAACACCACGCCACTACCACTCCACTTCGTCACCACTTCAGTGAGCGCCTTGCCTAACGTAATATTTAGACAGTGGGCTGAATTTCTACTTTTCAAAATTATTTAATTTATACATACAACAAGGTGACCTGACAGACGTTGTTCTGTCTTAGATATTAATATTCAATCCGAACTGGACAAATTTTTTTTGTCAAGAACATAAGTATTGCTTTTTATTGTAATGCTTTTTGATACGCAACATTATAAGGTTTCTTTTCTTGTGCATAAATAAATAATTTTTGATGGTTTTTCGACAAGGGGGTAGGCGATATAGAATATTGTCCATAACCTGCTGTATTATGTAAAAATGTAAAAAATGTAAGAAATTAAAAAAAAAAACGTGAAAAATAATCAAAATTGGTTAGCTTCAAAACTGAACATGAGAGTTGAAGCTGATGATTCTGTGCGGTATCTTAAAAAAATATTGGGTTTTTATTTCATTTCCGATTAGTTTATAAAAACAGATTCACTAATCCATTTCCGTCACTATAAAATGCTTTAATTAATTATTTGTTTTTTCGATTTCAATGAAAAGATTATGTCCAATCTTTTTCTTAGAGGAAGTTGCTTTAACAATATTATTTTTGGCATACTTTATAAACAATTCAAAACACTTGAATGACTGCAAACTTTCTTTTTTTACTTAGATTTTGGCAGATAGTGACAATTCCTCTCATTTTTTCTGTTTTTTTTCTCAATACTTTACTTTATTTACCTCTTCTTTAACTTTTAATGAGTTGTTTACGTTCTCTAAGGGATTTTTACGTTTTTTACACTAATTTACACATTCTTTACCTAGAAAAGGTAAAAAATAGTTTTTACATGGATTCGAGCATCACTATTGTCCATGTGAAAACTTAAAAAAAAGAGATGAATAAAATTGGATTCTTACGATTATCTGACTTCTTAAGTCAAATTTTCCTATTTTCGGCTCCTTAAAGTATTTACCTGGTTCAATACGAATCTTACAAAGAGATCATCATCCAAATCGGATGAGGTTCAGCCGAGATATGTGCGTTCAAACAAAAAACCAATTTAAAAAGTATGTAATTTACCGATTTCCCAGATGTTGGTTAGACTAAAACTGAAGGAAACCGTAACATGAACATTTTTATTATTGATAATTATATAATCTTAGAGGGTGCGTTCAGGTGTAGAGAATTAACAAAAACAAAATAAACACAAAAAATTAAGGAAAATGTTGGGAAGCACAGCAGATGTTCCTATATACTTCTAGAGGATTTATATCAGGTGAAGAAGGAAATAAATAACCAAATGTTATGACGCACGAAAAATATCTAGCCATACATGTGTACCTGTCTAACACACTATGATATTTTATATTTCCATTTTTTTTACCATATTTTCTATTACATGTGTAAATAAGAATAGTGAGAGAGAGGTGAAAAAATCTTTGCCTGTTTTTAGTATATATAACACTAAAATAAATAATACAAAATAAGAATTAGCAGAGTCACTGTGGCGTATACGTACTTTTTTTATCAGCATATTAGTTAGTTTTAAAAATTTGTTCATCACAGCTATACAGTTATTTTTGAATAATAAACTCATCTTAAATGAAAACAAGTCTTTATGTGAGTTAAGTCAGAGTTTGTTTGTTCAAAAAAAAATTAAAATCGATTGCGATTTGTATCCCACTAAAATTGTACTTCCTTCGGCACAAGTATTTTTTGGTGTTTTGATCATTGGAGTGGTACGTAGTTTAGTAAGTTGGTGTTAACATAACCAGTGCCATCATTCAAATTCAACATAATCTCTTCGTCAAATTCGTCGCACAATTTAGTTATATGTATGTACAACAATTTTATTTCCGTAAGGACCATCACCCAGAAAATTAGAAAACTTAAAAAAAAGGCGAAAGAAATCGGTCAAGTCGTTCGCAAGTTATGGCGTTGCCAAAGGAAAAAGGAATTCATTTTTACATACATACATACATATGTGCATAGATTAATATTTATTCAAATAAAATTTATGTTCATTAGAATTTTCCGAATGAACATTTATTGGCAACAATTCATGTAAACTTAAAAATTTCATGTTTTACAACAAAGAAGATCATTACAAATACAGGGTGTCCCAGTGGAAAGGATATTCAAAGAGGGACAATAAATTTTAATCAACACAATTTTAAAAAGTAAATATCATTTGTTAACATTTTTTTAATGCATTTTGACTTGTAAAATGTTTTAGTTTCATGAATTGGATTGAAGAAACTATTTCAAAGGCTTCATCCACTTAAGCTTGCCTCGGCTGCCTGATGAGTAAGCCTTCATTTGGATCATCTGGATCATTTTTACCATCACTCATGGTTTCCACTTCAGAAGCTACCGAAAATTGAACAAATAATATTAATTTGAGAATGGACATTAGTCATTGAATTGATATAAGATGTCACTAGTACTTACTAAAAAAAGAATTTAAATTAGAAAATGAAACTCGTTTTCGAACCATATTTGTTTGGCTATAACTTTCAATCTAAGGCTAGTAAGTTACTAAATTCAGAGAGGTCATGACCTCTCCTATTACCGTAATTCAATTTGGACCATTATTACTGGGACGCCCTTTATGTAATAAAGATCGTATTACATTTGGTATTTTGATTTTTAAAATTTAGAAGTAAAAATTTTTTTAATCAAATACTCCATTTTTTTTTAAATTGCATACACACATATGTGAGTTAATGATGTGAAATGTCTTATCAAATGACACTTCCTAGTTTATGGGATTACTTCTACGCTTTCCACCTCAAACTGGTGAGATAAATTTATCAGGTCTGCATAAATAATTTCCCATACAAGATTTGGCAGCTTGTTTCTGCTGAGATAAAATTATATGTTTTCTGAGGTTTATCCGGGTTTCCCTCCGTTACATGAATACCCTTAATAAATAATTTTTTAAATACTTTCGCGTCACAAGCGAATTGTAGTTCTGTTTCGCTGAATTTGGTATAATATTAAAAATAAATCGTATACGTTTAGTTCCTTTGTCTGTGTTAAAATGCCAACTAGTAGGCACTATTTAATTAAACTTGTTGAATTATTGATTTAAAATAGATTTAATGGCCTTTCGTTTATGAAAATTAGTATATGCTATGCTCACAAGATGCAAATTATAAAAACAAGCATATTATGTCTTTTTTTTTTCTAACAGTGTGTATTGCACTACTCCCTGACTAGCATTTTTTTTCTTACAAAACTGAATAAAAAATGAATTAAATCACTAATTCATGAATAACATATGTTAGTTTGAACAAAGCAAGCAATTAAACTCTGAGGCTTATGTGTCCGCCTGGAGCTGCATTTAGATGTATACTACTAATATTTAAAGACATTTTCCAAACCGTCATTATTTCTCTCAGTGTTTTTCTTGTAAAAAAAGCTCCTTCCAGAAGGCAGTGTTTGAGCACTATTTATGTACTCAGGGTGTAACATTTTGTTATTGTTTGGCGTACAACTATATACCTAAACTCCCACTCACAGTAGAAGTATAGTTGATATAATCAGTTCCAGATTTTACCGATAGCCTTCGGAGTAGTGATGCAGAAGAAACAAAATAGTGCTCCGAGGAAAGTTCTTTATTTTGTATAAAGTCAATCCGGAGAGAGAAAGAGACACATGATTAACTTGAAATGCCCATACATTTGATGATACTAAAGTAAGGAGTGCCTCCTGATGCTAGATAGACTCGGTAGTCGGTATATTTCGGATTGTGCCATTGTACGACTCCACAAGCCATGTGGAAGCTATAAATTTCAAACTTGTCCTCTGCATAGTAGCATTACCATTGTAATTTAACAGAGATAGAAGACCATCAGAGTATAGGAGACGGTCTATTAAAGCCCTTCAATGGCAGCTATAGCAGTGATTGAAAGTTGTTTACTTAATCGATGGATAAACAATATCGTCTCTGATTGAAAGCCGGCTGGGAATGGGCATGGGCATCAGGGGTAAGTTGAGGCTATCCCTATTTCTATCGTTCGTATAAGACTATAAGAGATAAGATCAATGATGCCAAGTGCATCTGATGTGTATTTGTTAGATGTTTATTTATCTTCCCACTTCTCGTTTTATACGGAGCTAAAGTTTACTTTACAATAAGATATATCTTAGCTGAATTGCTTAAGATATGATTTTTTTTACCTAACACAGAAATACAAAGCAAAATTTTACTTCAAAATGAAATGGCAACAAGAAGTGCCTGTTGAATAAAGAGGATTATGAAGTTCCCCTTCATTTATTTATACTCCAGAGAATATCTTGTTGCAAATGATGATTCACGATATGTGTATGTGTAGTATATCAGCAGCTGAGTTCTTCCATTCAAGTGATGTATCTCAAGTACCTACCTATACCTACTCCTGATGGTTCTGACATCTGTGAAAGGCAAGACAAGATAAAAATATCATATCCATCTACAATTCATGCTCTGATTAAATACGAGAATAAATTGAATTGATTCTTATAAAAAGAAAGCTTGAGTTTGTGCATGCAATTAAATGACCCTGCAACTTCTCGCCTCTTGTCGTTCCGAAATCAATAGATATTATAAATTTAGGGCAGACTGTACAAACTGTTCTTAATTAATTTTCTCCAAAATTATATCTGGATGGTCTTTTAATGGAATATAATAATGATGGTGATGATGATGATTTGAGGGCAGATATGCAATTTATAATAATGTTTCTACCACTTAATTTGTATTATTAGATATTTGTCTGAGATAAATTAATGCTTCGGTTCTATTTTGTATTTGAAATTTTCGACCCAGTCGTCGAAAGCCTTAATTATTATTGTATATAATCTTCTACGAAAGATGTGCTTTGCTATAATGAATTTGTTTGTAAGGCGATGATGATGATGATGTTTCTTATTAGACCGTAAAATGAATGTGAAATTTATGGTTTTGTGTTTTATATGTTTGCAAATTGTTATTCATGTCGATTTTAATTTAAATTAATAGAACATGACATTATATTTGAAATAATTGTGGTATTTTATGAATGGCAGAGAAACAAATTGTATATTTGAAATTGGAGTTAGATATTATTTTGATAAGATGGTATTTAGGTACTCTTGTTTTTGTCAAAAAGATAACTGTAAAATATTAAAGAGGTTTTAAATTTCTTGTTCTGTATTATACATACTTATCAAGATTTTTCTTTTGAAAAAAAAATTGAAACAGAAGTCTTTTAATGTTTCTCAAGGGTTCAAGTTTTTTACAGGGTGGTGGTTAGTAATTTTTTTCTACCTATATGTACATCAATAAACTAAAATAAATTTTCAAATTTTTCATATTTCTATTACTTGTGTCGCTGAGCTCTAATTTTTACTTTCGCTAGAGGGCAAGCATATTGCTTTGTTTCATGTCAAAAAAAATAAAGGTTTTAATTAAAACTAACATTACGATGATAATAATGCTCAGGAAAAATGAACAGAAAAAAAGAAATCATTGCAAAAAATACAAGTGAAGATTCTTAAACGCAATAGTATTTATTTTGGCATTAAGATTACTGACTGAAATTCCAAGTTCATAGTCGCATTTGGGTTGCATTCAACGGTTATTTGGATTTTTTTGAAGCAACCCATAGTCAGTATAATAAGAATAAATTCTCCGAAATATTTTACGGGTACCTTTTAGTCTAAACATCAATATAGTCGAGCGACCTTGAAGGTGTTATTATTCAGATTTCTCTCTCTCTCTCTCTCTCTCTCTCTTTCTTTCTCTCTCTCTCTCTCTCTCTTTATCTTTCACTCTCACTCTAGGGCTCTAGGCATGTCAACACTCTTGATAACATTTTAGCTATTAAGAGTGGGCCATACGTAGGCATAGCCTCCAAAAGTTTATTTTTTCTTACTTAACGAAAAACGGTTATAAACGCGCATAGACTGTTATAAATTGAAATTTTCTAGTGTCACCCTCACCCTATATTGAAACGTCATCAGAGTTAAAGCAAATAAATTGAACCCGATTTAACTTAGAAGCATTTTTTTAGTGTGAAATTAACATTTTTTAAATTTAATTTAATAAAAATCTTTCGAATTCAAAGTGCAACACTATGGAATAAATCCACGTTTCGCTATCGAAATCCAGATTATGCTAGGTACTAAGGAAATTGCCTTTTCTATAATGTTCAGTTACCTTAATAATACAAAAAGGAAACGGCTGCTGCCTGTCGAGAGGAACTAACAGAACCTCCAAGAGTATCTCTATGATGATGATATATCATAAAAAAGTGCTACTCATATATTAGCCTTTCGGATTCGGCTGTAAACTGTTGTCAGTCCGTTAGCATAAGCCCGATGATGTATTCATAATCTGAAACGCGTCGCGCTATAAATAATTAACAATGTTGTGATATTACAAAAAATATATTCAGTTAGAAAAAGAATATAACAATTTAATTTAATTTTTAAAATTTGCGTTTATTTTTATTGTTTTTTCATTAAAACAACAATTCACACAACATGGAGACTAAACCACAAACAAAAGTAAACTGTAGATCCCCTCCCTCGATTCCTGCCAATAATACGCACAAAGGAATTGTTCAGAGATGTCTGTCACTAGGCCCTAGTTCTTCATAAGTTGTTGTATCACCAGAACTTTTTAAATTTTTTTTAGCAGAAAAATGTGTTTCAAGAGTTAGCTCAAATTAGTGACCACGAAAAGTGTCGAAACGTCAGGCAACTTATGTTTCAATAACAATTTCTAAAGCAACTGTGGTAAGTCTGTAAAAATTTTTTATACTTAACCATGTCTCAGAACAGCGATAAAAATAATCTAAAATCAAAAATACATACAAATATTATATTTTATCTCAAGGAATTCTCTTTTTTACTCGTAAAGGCAATTGCCCATTTCTGGCCGAGATTGTTGCAGTTTGGTATCAAATAAAAGGTGACGGTGAGCTTCTTATATGAGTTAAATATTTTCAAAATCGTTCATGGAAAAGTATAGTAGCCCGTGCCGTATAATTGTAAATGCGTTGGACTGTCATGCCAGATGTCTGGGCTCAATACCAGCCGCTTCCACCTAAAGTTTTTTCAGGGCTACTTCCTCCTGCGAGGAAGTGACAATTCCTCCAAGAGTATCTTCTGTCATAAAAAACTGCCGCTCGGATTCGGAAATAAACTGTAGGTCCCCTCCATTCTTGCAGACACGCACACAGGAATGGTTGAGAGTTATAAGTCACTAGGCCCTGGCTCTTCATGAACCGTTGTGCCACCAAATTTATTTTTTATTTATTATTCATGGAAAAGTGGAGATATTTGAGCCCGATTGCAAAATTATGATTTAAGCCTTTTTTCCAAATCATTGTTCATAATGTGCGAAATGAATAACGTAGAAAAATTGAAAGGTATTTTCCATACGATTTTTTTTGTGTTATTCTGTATTTCTTTTCAGCTGTATCCTATGACATACCACATAAGTGGAATTTTTATATAATAGTATAGAAGTATAGATAAGTATGAGGAAAAGTTGTTTCAACTGTTGCGACGCTCCACCTGCACTGAATATCGGTAGCAATTAAGCTCTCGTATTTTTCCGTTCTATGTATCAAAAAAATAATTTAATTTCAATACTTAAAAATAAATTTTACAAGTAAGAGTCAAAGATTGCTGTTCACACAACGGAAATTCTACCCTCCATTCTTTCTTTTAATAAATACCCACATAATGATACTTAATTTGTTTGCCATTGCCACAGAAGAAAAAAAATCGTTCGTCCAATTATTCCAGATAAACGTAGCGGTCGATCGTCATCATTTTTCTCATTGCCATTATCATTATGTACTGCTAGAAGATAGCCAGTAATATTATATAGGAAATCGATTGGCCATCGAAGTTGATTAACCTCATTTTTTTTCCTATTGAAAGGCAAAACTCATCTCCGATTTCAATGGCTATTTCCTCAAACGTCAATCGTGTCCCACTCAAGCTTAAAGCGAGCGCTCTTTCTGAAAAGGATATTATTTCTATTCAACATTGCATTTACCTATAATCGCTTGCTGCCTTTTGGCTTGGCTGAGGCATCATGCATAAACCGTTCACTCCACTTCGCTAGCTCGCCATTTATCTATCTGTTTCCAGCTGCCTTTGTCCGATTTTAAAGCTAATTAACTATTAATAGACCCACAAACAACATCAAAGATAACATGGTCACCGACCACACCAGCATCATCATCATCGTTCCAAGCGTCCGCTCTCCCTTGTCCTCGTTGGTGTCCGTCGAAAAGTCAGCTGCAACTCTTCTCGCAATTCATCTCAAGAGGATGGATGCACTTATTGCACTTACAACGATTGCCCGTTGTAGACAGTGCGCTAATTTTACACCATAATTGTCTTTTGCCATGCTACCTACACATAGCTTACATATAATGTAGATTCATGCAAAAGTTACACACGTTTGTGTATGAGTTTGTATATGGCATTTCTGCATCGAGTACTACGGTAATTTTCCTGCCCCAAGTGGGCACTAGGACTTAATTACCGGAAAAAAACATTACTGAAGACGTTTTGCCACCGCAATGTTGAATGTGGACGGTGATGCTGAACCGGACCGATGGATATGCTGATGGTGATGATGTTAATGTAGTACGTCTATGTCATTGCTAATTGCATCAGATGATGACATGAGTGCAGGGATGTGCAATGAAGCGAAGTGCGGGAGTCATTTTAATTCTCATTTTGATTTAAGTTTTAGTTTAAAGGAATGTGAAATGGACAAAATGAATGTCTTAGAGAGGCGTTATGAACATAGCACATACATAATTCTGCCTAATGTTCAATTAAATTTCATAAACAAAAGTGGGGTAGGTTGGTTTGTGACAAAATATGCAATTCCAAAGTTTTGAATAAGAATATTGAAGTAGTGAAATGATTTAAAAAAAAAAGAACGAAACTTACGTTTTTACTTTGAATAACTTTAACATTGACTTGAGAAGAATGTAGTAGGTGTTCTTAAGAAACTGTAAAAAAGTCTCCATCGATAAGAGCACCGCTAAAAATTTGACGGGAGGTTAAAGGCCCCCCAAAATGGTTTTTCAGGAATATGTCCCTAACGCTGCCTTGAACAGAAAAAAATGTAAATGGTGAATTTGTAGCTTAAAAATTTTACTACAAAAAAGATTATAACACTTTTCTTCATAAAAATGACGGTTCTCAAAATAATAAAATCGATAGAGTTAGGGTTTTTAGATTTCCATACAAATATAGAATACACTAAAATACTTACGGTGAATCGGACAGTGATATCCAAATCCAGGTAAAAAAATATTTTTTACCTTTTCTAGGTAAAAAATGTGTTTTACGTGTAAAAAACGTAAACATCCCGTAGAAAATGTGAAAACTATTAAAAAATGTAAAGAAGATGTAAATAAAGTAAAATACTGAGAAAATACTTTTTTACATTTTTTACGTTTTTTACATAAGATTAGTAAAAATACAGCAGTTAAAAAACTAATGTAAAAAACGTAAAAAACTATGTAAAAAATGTAAAGTAAAAAATTCGTATGAGAGGGGGGTCTATTTCCCTCCGTTTAGGCGGGAGAGGCAGTTTTCTAAAAAATCATTTAGAAATAGAAAAGACATTATTAAAAAAACAACGGCAACACTTACAATGTCACGCTATACTTTTTTTTTTTTTTAAGCTGGAAGTTCTTTATTTTGCTTTTAATTCAAATATTTTCAGAGACTATATTTCTGAAAAATTTATTTTCAAATTTAAAATTATGGAAAATATTGAAAAAAAAACATTTTTTTCAAAATTTTACGTTATTAATGGTATTTTTGTTTTCATTATTCGATGCTCGTATCAATTTTTAGTCCAATATTAAAAATCGAGTGCCTAAATGTATTTCAGTTTTTGAGAAAATCGAACACTAAAACATGCAATTTTTCAAATCAGGTTCCTGCAAAATATCAAACCAGTCCCAAAAATAGATGAACTAATCGATGAAAAAAAATATTTCAGCTAATTGGTTTCCTTTTTTTATATTTTATTTTTTATTTTATTTACAAAAATATAATATAACGTTGTTGTTTTCTTTTCAGGTATACAAACTACATACATAATATCCTCATCAACAAACAACCTTATTCAGCCTGTTCAAGTGCTTTTGCATAAAATATTCAATTGATGAAATTCCTTCCCATTGAAAGGTATTTACATATTTTTGACTCTTTTGATTGCGCAAATAATAATAAATGACTAATTAGGTTTTGTTTTCCATAAAAACAACTCGTTACAAAAACATCAAACGAATCCTTATTCACTCCATGATTCTTATCAAAAAATAAACTTCCCAGCAAAACAATTTTAAGGAAAATAATTTAAAAACAAAATAAAACAAAAAAAAAAAAAAATGTAAAAACACAACCTTTTTTTATGACTTCCTATAAAATATTCTAAAAAGATAGGCATACAAATTATATAAATGTACATATTTTAGAAATTCATCAAAATCCTTAAACAAACAGCACAAAAGTCCATTATCATCAATCGTCATCCTGAAAGATACCTAACACGATTTTAAATTATTCTTATGAAAAATGAAATTCTATAAGGGATTGATTGACTGTGACACAGTGGGACAACATTTCTCTAAAATTGTAAAAAAATGAAAAAAGTGAAAAGAATCTCAAACATAGATTTTCGTTTTTAAATTGGTTGATTTTTTAGAAGAAAACAACGATAAGCCCAAATTCGCCCACATTCATCTCAATTCTGTAATATTATTTTTACTTGCGCGATTAGGTATTACTATGTACGTACATATGTACCTTTATGGCCAGTTTTAGATTCATACAAAAATCGAACTCGAGATGTTGATCAATATTGACATTACGATGACAGGGAAGACAAAAAAAATGGGTTTCAAAATTCCGCCTACAGCTTAAACTCATGGGTTGATTTTATTTAAACTTGGTATAGGAAATTTCCCTGACACATTTTTTTCATTTTTAGGACCAAAAATAACGGTACCTGCAATATAATTTTTTAAGCACTTTCGGAAAGTCTTATTTCCCTTAACAAGGGCTCCACAGATTTTTCTGAAAAAATTTTTATTATATACATTTTTTTTATTTTCGTTTTTGTCGAAAATGGATAAGCTGATTTTGGTCATTTTTTTATGGAAAATCCTCTGAAAAATTCAAATTGTATTGTATACCAAAATTATAAATTTTTTTTTGGGATTTGAAAATTTGAAAATTTTTTTTCGAAAACCTAATAATTTGAAAACAACTTGGTTGATTTTTACGATTTTTCAACATTATCTAGTATATTTTTAACAAAAATTTTTCTTATAGTCAATATGGTTCCTTTCATATAAATTTAAAAAAAAGTACTATTACAGAAAATCTAAATTTTCTCGAAAACGACTCTTACGATTTTTAAGTTGTTCTGAATACTTACTTTATCACGGTCTATCATTATTCAAAAACAAAATTTACAGTTAGTCATTATTAACAGTAGGTACCTCTCATAGAACCATTTTTTTTTTTTTAAATTTTGGACTATCTCATTATCTGTATAACCGATCAAAATTAAATTTTTTAGACAAAAGCTTCTAAAAAGTTGAAATCAATATCAAAATTTTCAAAAAAACAAATTTTGGATTTGTAAAATATTTTCAATTTTTTTTTTTTTTTTTTTAAATTTGATTTTTCAGAAACGGGTAGATGATTTTTTTCGAAATTTAATTTTTAATTCAATATTAGTAAATACTAAAAAATTGTGTAGGTAGATATCAATTTTCTTTCCTTAAAAATGTTTATAACATTTTTTATTTAAAAAAATAATTTTTAAAGAAACCCTTCTTACGATTTTGAATTTTTTTTTCTCCAAAACCAAGATTTGTTTCAGTTGGTCCACTGTTTTTAGCTCTAAGAAAATTTAAGAAGAGTTTTTTACTAAACTAATTTCAAATTATGATAATTTTTAACAATTTTACAATTTATTTTCATATCGTCTTCAATTTATTATGTTTATAGATAAATATGTACATCTTCTATATATTAATACGCTTGGGAAAAACTTACGGTACACTTTTCTCCGTTAATACTCAACGGAAATGCATGAGTGATATACCGTTAGAAAGGTTTTGTCCCATAGATGTGCAGAAATCAAAAATTATGTGCATATGAAGGCATTAGGGACAGGTAAGGGTTATTTAAATTTTTTGAGATTATTGATTTTTATCTTTTTAAGAGGTGCGTTAAGAAGCTTGAGGTATTTTGAGGGATGATGACTATTATAGATATGGATTTTTGGTGAAAAAATGATATTGCAAAACTTGCCGTAAAGCGGGGAAAGTTACAGTTTTATATATTATTGCGCAAAAATCACTCATATGAGAAAATGATTATAGTCGTGTACTCTGCTTAAAACGAGAACGATTTTTTTTTTATTTAATATTAAAACAAAATTAGGTGTGACATTTCAAAGTTTTCAAAACAGCACTCACCCCGAATAAACGTTTCACTACAAATTTCATTGAGCGTGGTCAACGGAAAACTGCATGAGAGATGTTATAAGCGATTTTGGTTGCAGCGTTGCGTTCAAGGTTCTGTCTTATACTCTGTCCAACAAAGATTGTACGTTTGCATCTTACATAAGTTTGGTTGTAGCGTAGCGTAGTGAATAAGTCTATATTATAATAAATATACTTTTTCTAATCCTTAGAGCTTTAAAAAAAAGCATTAATTCTGTAAGCTCTTGCACTCAAATTATAGAAAAAGGAATAGATAGGTAGTTGAAGTAGGTAATCTTCGCAGTGGTAACTTAGTTGGCGGTTGTGTCTACGGCTGTGGGCTAGATAGGTCAAATTACAAAAACAATGCTATGGGAAATCTATGGTTAGTATAAGTGGCATTTTGATTCATGGACTACCTTAGTAATTCGGTAGGTCCCACTGATTTGAAAAAAAGCTTTCTCATAAGGCCTGTACTAACAATGTTTATTGGAGAGAGCTTAGAGAGAATGAGTGGTATGAGGGATGTGTTTTGTTTATACAAGTACGGGGTCGGATTCGAAAAATGTTATCTTCGTTGTTCCTTGAGTGATTTCAATAAAACTGACACAGGTTATAGCTCACGGCTCTAAAAATTGCAGAAAATCAACTTCTTTTTTTTGGGGTAACCAAGCGAACGATACAACAAAAATTTAGTAAAAATCTCCTGTGTATAAAGCTCTCAATATTAGTAACGGTTATTTAATTTTTTTTAGTTTTATGTATTCGAATTTCGACTACTGGTAAAAAAGTTCTTAAATTCAAATACTAAATTTGATTTTAATAAATTAATTTAAAACAAAATTTAAGGCACTTTCATGGTGGCGTATGAGCGTCCACCAGACTTTAAATTAATTTTAAAATTGGTAACTGATGGTCAAATAATACCTAATTAATAAAGAGAGTGGAAAAATGTATATACTTTAAGCAAACAATAGCACGATTTCGCAAAATTAGTTTTCTCTTATAATTTATTTTTTTATTTTCCTTACTGTGTGTCAGTTTTTGCTGGCCGAATTTCGGCCGCTGGGCGATACTAGTTATAATTATTATTATTAATTATATGTACTTTTAATACACTCAGTCTTTGAAATTCATAGAAGCTTTTACTACAAGAGCAAGTTTTTAATGATGTGTTGATATTACAGAGCACTATAGCAAATAAGCTGTCCCACTGTAATTCCATCTTCGGCTTACGGCAAAGAGGGCGGGTTTCGTTATAATATCTGAATGAATGATAAACCTTCGTAAATGTCATGATCTCACTTTAATGACTACGCTACCATTTTGGGGTAGGTACTGAGAAGTGAAATGATAATAACGAATCCAGCTTTTTGGCTAAATCAAAAGGCAACAAATCTTGAAAGGGGCAATGAAATTCAATATTCCATCCAAAGTACAATGATTTTCACCAGAAAAAGGGTCGTTCTTCTTCTTCTTTGTCATCGTTGTTCGTAGCTACCAACATTTATATAATATTGTGTGAGTTTCCAAAATCCGACCAAAGAATTTCCCAACTCAAACAAATCAAATCCAATTCAAAAATCAATTAAAAGTCCTCCTAACCCCTTTTCTCTCTCCCCCTCGTGAGTAAAAATAACAGAATCTGGATTAAATTAATAATCAAGGTGTTTCTCTTTTGTGGCTCAACGAAAAACCGTGTATCTTGTCGCTCGAATAATGTCACACAAAAAGATAATTTATTTTTTCAAGATAGATACTATACCTTTTCATACACGATGCAGCTTAAAAATGCCAGAGCAATGCATTCATCATGCAGTCAATTTATTACGAATCAACTTGTCAAGGTTTTTAATTAAAAGAATCTGTGACTTAAAGTGGATGCGGGCTGATGGCTGATGCGAAGATGATGTTGCTGCGGATATGGCACTGGTGGTCTGTGCTGTGGTGCCATTATCCTACGCTTTCTGTCCATATGAAATCTGAAAATAACTTTCAAACAAGCTGAAGAGTCTTAGTTCTTGTTTTTGTGTTTATGGTACATCTTAAAGAGATACATCGGTCTTGCAACATGCGAATGCAGCCCACTATCGTTTGGGGACATCATGGAAACCACTTAATTCCTCTAATCTCGAAAAAGCTTGGTGCTGAATTCATTTCTGTGCGAGGGTTGATACATAGCATCCTCGAGAAATATTGAAAGTATAGTCACTCCGTCCGTTTGTAGAGTACCGGGTCTGGGTAGATTGACAGAAAAATTATTTCAGCTGATAAGACATGCTACTCTCTATTAAAACTAATGGAGAATAATGGGGGAAACGTTATGTTGTTGTCTTGTTATTCGGATGTTTGTAATAATCGTGATTCGTGATAGTGTGTCTGATGAAGCGCTTCTTGATTTACTTTAAGTGTTTTGCTATTGTTTGTAAGTACAGCAGGGAGTTTGTAATGATAATTTGAGAGTACAGGGAAACCGCATTTGAAAAGAAAGTTTCTTTTCTACGAATGAACAAAAGAAATTCAAATGCTTTGCTTCTTTGTTGCTTAGAATCAATGGTCTTGCATCACTTTGAGACCAATCTATTTGCAACAGCATCAAGTTGAGAAGACCGCAATTAAACGGTCACAAGTTTATAAATGGAATCTCAACCAGGAATCTTAACCTACCACAAGCCACAACCAAAACCTTTAGTAAGAAAATCGCTTGAAGGTGGCTTAAGCTTAAGTAAGTAGGTATATTTAAATAAAAAACTTTTTACAGCTGGACATGCTTAAGAAATTAATCAAACAAAAAGCATTGGAGGTGGATCGAGTTGAAGGAAACTTGTTATTTGAAAAAGAAATTAAAAATTTTACCTTTGAGTCAAAAATGTTCGGTTTCACAGATATTTAACATGCTTTTAAATTTTTAATTTCGTATGAAACAAACGTCATTTAAAAACTTAAAAGCCTGTTATATAGTTAAAAGGTTTTATAAAACCAGCCATTAAAGAGGGTAATTTTCTCGTTTTCACTTGCTTATCAAACTTCAATTGTTTTTTTTTTTTTGATTTTTAGTCTCGTTTCTTAAACTGGCTCTAACTTTGCCAAACTGTAACTGATCCTTTTCTGTATTTATTTAGGAGCAGCTAGCAGCTTTTTCAACTTTTTTCTATGCAACGGGTTTCTCGCTTATTTATCAAACCAATTTTCTGGCATTTGGTTGTTTTTTTTTTTGTGTTTTGTATTATTTTTCTTCACAAAAAACACGTACATATTAAAGTACTATTTTTTCTTTTTTTATTCTGATAGCCCAATTATTTATTTTCTTAAAAATACTTGACATTTTCGGCAAAAATATACATTAGAAAATATACATTAGAAATTATAAATAAAATAAAAACGATTTTTTAATTTTGAGTTTGAAATTTATTTTTTATTCAATTGATTAAAAGATAATATTTCTGGCTTTAAAAAAAAGCTGTGACGCAAAAGGCTTAGTGTAGCCCTTTTTTTTAAATATTTTTTTTTTATATGAAGCCAATTTTGCCACCCTTCCCATACGGAGGAAAATAGAGGCCACCCCCCCCCCCCCCCTCCCTCATGCATTTTTTGTCTTTTAACGTGCTAAAATACCATTTCATCCCACATTGTGCGCCAGTGACTGTGATGGAGTGTGGTACACCCTGTCAGTATTACCACTTTACTTCAATTGAAGTAGTACTTCCTACTTCGCACCATCACCAAAATATTGAAATTTACTTCATTTCCGAAATCTCTGTTTGAACTTACTTCAATTTTACAAAACGAACGCCAAATTTACTTCTTTTTTCTCTATTTCAATCCAGAAATTTTTCTTTTTTCACATCTACAGCTTTTATTTTGTAAGTTCATTACTTTGATGAATTTTTTGAGGTTAAAATAAATAAAAATAATTCATTTTGGAGAACTTTGACACCCTTTCATTTTTCGGGCAATATGTATATGATTAAAAATATTTATATAGTCACTCTAATAATTTTATGTCGCACCTTCTTTACAAATAGGAATTGAATAAGTTCTTTTTTTCGTGCATGTGTCGTTCGGGTATTTTGTTTGAGAGGTAGTGTCACTTGCGTACATCTGTTGTTGACTACATTTGTAATTCGAGGATGCGTCGTTTCGAGCATTTTGCTTTTCATTTATCTGGTCTACGTACATCCTTCGATCGAACATTTTGTTTTAGTGGAAGTGTCAGGTTCGCCAAACGACTTTTTTTCCGGAAGTGGTAACGCTCCAACCTGTATATCGAAGTAAAAATTAGTTTTTTAGAGGGTCAAATGGGGAAAACATTTTTCAATTATCAGTTAAATAATCAGTTATATACCCGACGAATAAAGTTAACTGACTCTTAAACAATCGAATAGCAAAATCGAATTTTTCAATCATGAATAAATAATTACATGAATATTATAATTTGAACGTCAAATTTATTTGTGTTTGTTTTTGATACATTTCAAAGAATATAATTTTTATTTAACTTTAGCTCTATGCTAATTTTTTCTATGTTTTTTACATCTTTTTTTGTCTATTTTGACTGGGACATTTGAGCCAAGGTCTGAGGAATTAGAAGACTTTATTACTTGCGTTATTGGACGTTAACTATACGAACTAGAAACTCCTGAGCTCTAAAAGTCTTACTTTAAATAAATTGACCCTTCTATGAATATTATTTTTACCCTAACGTATGTAAGATAGGGCATGCAACGAGACCAGAAAAATCGGGAAACCGCGATATGGACATGCGGTCGAGCGTCGAGGTGATACAAATAAATAAATTTAATACAGAAGATAAGAATTTTTTTTTTGAGATATCGTTGAGATAGTTCAGAATCTTCGCTGACCCTATCCTTAATTTCGAAATACCCTATCCCCACTTTTATGAAAAACTCCACTTCCCATTGACTTAAGTCATAAAACGGACAGTATATCTACCATTCGATTAAGCGGGTAAAAATATAAAAAAGAATAGTACCATTTATAGTTTTTTTATTGGCCCCAAAGTGTGGCGATAAAACATTTCTGAAATGCTACTTAATTCAAATTGAGTTCTCCATTAAAGTGGGGAAAACTGAGAGCGCTGAGAAAAGATAATTGTCTTTCACTGATGTGACAACGGGAGATGTGACATGTTGTGAAGATCAACAAAAACATTCTTAGAGAAGTCTAAAGTAATGAAGATGTCATAACCTTAGAACAATTAAATACTAACCAAATACCTAATGGGAGATCTGCTTACTGAAAATTTCAAAAATGAAAATAACAAAATTCCGTGTATTCTATTGTTGTAGTTATTATGATGAAACACACATACTCTTCCTTATCATTGTTTTCATATCTTTAAAGTGCAATAACAATAAAAAAAATTTGAGGAACATTTCATTGATCACATTTTGAAAAAAACGATTTGTGAAACTTGCTAAAACCATCTAAAATTTCTTATATTTGATTTTGTTCAATATTATCAATTGCATATACATTATGTATATTTATTGCATATATTTTGTTTTTGTTTAAAGAAATGAATCATGTACGGGTACTCCTTTAACAACACCTCCATCTTCGTATTAAATTTTTATTGATAAAACTGAACCCATCTCTGGTTGGTGTCACCATCAATAACTTCCTCAATTCGTTAAAGCCTCTGCTGACTTACCATAATTGTTTACCTTTTCAAATAAATTTATTTTTTATTATCTCTTTGTGAAATCAATTTCTAAAGAGGACCTGCAATAAACAAAAAATAACGACTTTGTTTCTAAGAAAAACAAAATATACCGACATAATTTCCATTGCTTTTTTTGTTTTAGAAATCTCTTAACATATACTTTATAAAGACAAGTTGAGTATTTGTAAAAAAAAAAACAACTTAAAATAACAACATTTCGATGGCAGGAAGATAGAAATTTTTCCGTCTTCATATTCATAACTCTGATTCTGAAAAAAAAGACGAGAAAATAAGTTTTAAACTAAAGGTATATTCTTATAGTGCAGTCAACGAAGACTAAAAATCTTAAAATAAATGCGGAAAATCATGATGTCTGGCTTATTATATTAAGTGGTAGGGGCTACTCCCAGGTACAACATACTGAAAGTCCCCAGTCCAGGGCTGAGCACTTTTTACAGGAGGGAGTTTGAGGTCCCCTTTGGTAGTTTTTTCTTTAACCCATTTCCGGCGGCTACCAGTCCCAGTTGACTTAGAAACTTGAAATTTCACATACTGGATATTTTTTGTGTAACTAGAGGAAATATTAAAAAATAAATTTGGAAAAGATTTTGGTTTCACAAGTTTTCAAAATTATTTTTTTTTCCAAAAATGAACACTAAAATAACCTATGTGTACTCTGTATAAATTGGCCCTACGATCTAACTCCCAATGAACTAACTTCCACCAAAATTGGGACTTATTTCTTTTGGAAGTTAGTTCGTAGGGCCGTATAAATTTGAAGTTTCTTAAATTAACCCTTAAGATAAAAATAAAAAAATTGTAAAAAAATTATTTACAAATAATTTTTTTTCAAAAATGGAAAAAATCAAAAAACTCATTTTTCCAAAATTTTATTTTTTTTCTAAAAATGTATAAGTTTAAAGTTTTAAAAACAACTCTTAAAAAGATAAAAATCAAGCTGTAAACAAAAATTGACTTAAAAAAATTATTTTTTTTTCCAAAAATTAAAAAAATCAAAAATCTGTCTTCTTTTTTAATTAAATATTTTTTAATCTAGACCAAAATTACCAGTAGTAGCCGTGGCGTGATGGTTAGTGTGATGGACTGTCATGCCGGAGGTCTAAGGTTCGATCCCCAGCCTCGCTACCTATTTATTTAAAAATAAAAAACGGCTACTGCCTCTTGCGAGGAATTGACAAATCCTCCAAGAGTATCTCCTGTCACAGAAAAGTGACAAAATAGAACAAATTTTGTTTTTTAATATGGCATATAAACTGGCATGAAAGATGGGACTGCGGGATCTTAGCACCCCATATATGGGATATTTGCAAAAAATGTATGCAGTCTTAAAGGTTAGTAATTGATCATAAAAGGTCAGGTAGTTTAAGAAATTTGTCAGGCTTAGAAAATTTTTAATCCAGGGTTGAAGTTTTTCAGGGTCACCTGCGATTTGTGGCACCTCAGTTATTGGATATTCGAAAAAATTATATACCATCTGAAAGGTTACTTAATCCCCATAAAAGATGGTTGCAGGAATTGGTCAGCCATAGAGATTTCTTTTATGAATTTTCAAAATTAATTTCTTTCAAGGTCGTAGGGATTTTTAGCACCTCATTTGTGGAATTAAAAAATTACTGAATTCTCATAAAAGATCAGCTAGTTTAGTTTCAGAAATTGGTCAGGCATAGATTATTTTTTATAATTTTTGTAAAAAAAATTCAAAGTAAACGTCAATGACCTTTAATTTTTTTTTTGCTAAGCTCATAACTAAAAACCTACAGCTGACAAATTTCTGAAACTGCCTGACCTTTTATAAGGAATAAGTACCCTTTCAGATGGTGTATACTTTTTTCGAATACCCCATAAATGAGGTGCTAAAAGTTCATGTGACCTTGTGGTGACCTTGAAAAAACTTTAAAATATTATTTAAAAAAATCTATGTTTGACCAGTTACTGAAACTACCTGACCTTTTAAACTGCATAATTTTTTTCTTAAATTTCACTAATGAGGTGCTAAAAGTTCATTACTGTGACCTTGAAAAAAACTTTAAAAATTAATTTAAAAAAAACCTATGCCTGATCAATTTCTGAAATTACATGACCTTTTATCACTATCCAGTGGCCCTTCAACTGAAATACTTTCTTGCGAATATCCCATATATATGGGATGCTAAGAGCACACAGCCGGAAAATGGCACGTTTTTTTTTTTTAGAAAATATAGGACGTTAATGTTTTTCGGGCGGCAACATTCTCAACATCGTCGGCTCGGGCAAAACGTCACGATGGATAGATACAACTTCGAAGTCGTCAAGGACTTTGTCTACCTGGGCTCCACTGTAACATCGCAAAATGACATCAGCGCAGAGATCAAATGAAGAATTACTCTTGCCAATCGCTGTTTCTTCGGGCTAAGAAGGCATCTAAGTAATAAAGCCCTCTCTCAGAGAACCAAGGAGACCTTATATAAGACCCTAATCATCCCGGTCCTGCTATATGGGGCGGAGGCATGGACCCTGTCAAAAACGGATGAGAATCTGCTTGGGTGCTTTGAAAGGAAGATTCTTCGGGTGATCTTCGGTCCAGTCTGTATCGATGGAGTATGGAGGAGAAGATTTAATAACGAGCTTTACGGGCTTTACAGCGACGTCGACCTGGTCAAGAAGCTGAAAATTCAGCGGCTGAGATGGCTGGGACACGTGGAGCGTATGGACACCAACGCACCAGCCCGACGAGTCTTCGAATCTACCCCTGACGGTCTGAGCAGCAGAGGAAGACCCCACCTTAGGTGGCGCACACAAGTGGAAAACGACCTCAACCAACTTGGAGTGCGTAACTGGAGGCAGCTAGCTAGGGACCGAGCTGGCTGGAGGGGCTTGTTGGTTGAGGCCGTAGTCCATCCTGGGCTGTGAGCGCCATCTAAAGTAAAGTAAGTAAGTAAGTAACATTCTCTCTGGTAGGGATAGTTGGCGATTTAATTGTATTTTAGACTTTCGTAAAATCTTTAATAAAATGTCTCCATATGTCCAATCCCAATGCGTTCTTATTTAGGTACTTAACATAACAGCTAACCATTGATCAGAGCTGTAAAAGACTGCAGTACTTTGGTAATGCAGTTAATAAAGTCGCAGTTAATTAACTTACATTTTGAATGTAAGTTAATACTGTAAATAAGTACTTTAACTGCGAAACAAGCAGTCAGCAGTCAGTATTAACATTCCGACTGTGCAGTTAAAAAAAAAAGTTAATTAACTGTAAGTTAATTAACTGCAGTACTTTTTAACTGCTTTTAGTCTTTTTAGTCAGTAAAAAGTCTTTGTACTGCAATGATTTAACTTTTAGTCAGTAAGTCTTTTAACTACAGTCAATTTACTGTAAGTCTTTTAACGTTTTCTATAGTCTTTTAACTAAAAGAAACAGGATGGAATAAAAAGAAAAGAAATTTAAAAGAAAAAAAAGTTAAAAAAAACTTACAGTTAATTGACTTTAGTTAAAAGACTTGGTGACTAAAAATTAAATCATCGCAGTACAAAGACTTTTTACTGACTAAAAAGACTAAAAGCAGTTAAAAAGTACTGCAGTTAATTAACTAAAAGTTAATTAACTTTTTTTTTTAACTGCACAGTCAGAATATTAGTACTGACTGCTGACTGCTCGATTTTAGTTAAAGTATTTTTGTAAGTTAAAAGACTTATTGAAATTAGTCTTTTTAGTCAATTAACTGCAGTACCGAAAAGACTGCAGTTTTTACAACTCTGCCATTGATTTAATAAAATTATTGAAAAAATGATGCTATCTTCCGAAGTTGTAATGTATAATATTGTCTAAAAATGCACTTAGTAAAGATGACCTAAAACAAAAATTCTTCTAACACCTTTGAAACATTGAGACTTAAAACAGCTAACAGGTACATACGACCGAAAGTTCTACCTTTTATTTTTGTTTGTTCAGCATTCAGGAGCAATAAGATTTCTCTCAACTGTAGAGATAGAGACATTAATGTTGAATAACAATTATAAGGCTAAATGGTCTAATTTAAACGTTTCATGATTAAGTGCCTCCGATAAGCCATTAAGGCAAGAACCAGACCCTAGTTGTTGGCATTTTTTTATTCTCAAAAAAATCTGTAGACCTAGAATCTTTACGTACCGTACACACAAAGAAGATAAATAGGCAAAAATAGACTCATTTCGAATAATGGCCCTGATGCTCATAGTGACTTGGGACTTTAAGTCAATTCAATCGTCGTCGTCGTGCGTCGTCCTGTCCTTAGATGAGAAAATGATTACATTCACTTGAACCATTTCATCTTTGTTTTACTAAATTTGCCTCTCAAGCTTCATTAATATTATGTCCTTAATGTCAATTTTTTTTTTATGTGTTGTTCCCTGTATATTATTGTTGAATAAAGTAGTGTGGACAAGATAAAATAAAGAATCTATGACATTTAAAGTGTCATTCGCACTCACAATACACTGGCACCATCATCAGGATCAGGCAATTTGTTTAATTGATTAATTATGACATTTTCATGGTCTCTGGATGGGTTTGCTTGCTGGAAATAGAATTATGCAATAAACAGAGCATTTAATGTGAATTCATTTTCATTCCATGTCCTCTGATGATGATGTGTACCTTGAGATATGACGGAAAGATATATACGAATGTTCCTTAAACTCGTCAGTATTCAAAGGACATTGTGCTTATTCTCTAGGTCATTTCATAATATTGCCTTCTTTTGAAATATATGTATGTATACCTAATCAGAAATTCTAAGCTGATGCTGCTTTTCGAAACATCGTAAATTTTCACAACGAGCATTCAGCATAATCGTCCCGTACCTATTGAAATATTGAGGGGGTTTTAGTTAAGAAGCATCACATAATGGGGGTCTGGCCTGGCGTCAAAATTCTATATGTGACAGATAAAGTGAATAGAGCATTGAGTCCTCGTCAACGAAGGATATTTCCTCAGACAAAGCTAACGCTCACGTACGTTTATGTTTGCATTTCAAAGTAGGTACACGGTAAAAAATTTATGTACACAATTTTTTTTTTTATTTTTTAAAAAATATGGGAAATAATTTAATTTAAGAAACGAGAGGAAATTCTTTTAAGATTAGTTCAATTTACTCCTTGATATTGTCTTTTTGAATCTGAAAAATTCTTCGACATATTTTAGCTAAAAAATTGGATGGAATTATAGAACCATTTTGATAAATTACAAGGTCGTCTACAATTTTACTGCCTATGACAAGAGATGATATACTCTTGGAGCTTTTGTCAGTTCCTCGCAAGAGGCAGTAGCCGTTTTTTTTTTTAAATTATTATTAGGTGTCGAGACTGGGAATCAAACCTAAAACCTCCGTCATGACAGTCCTACGCACTAACCATCATGCCACGACTTTGATTTTTTTTTAACAGATATCAAAGCAATACGTAGCAAGTTTGCTTATTAAAATGATGATTTTTAAAAATTTCTTTCAGGAGTAGATATTGCCACTATGTCGTTTTCCGTTATGGTCACTCCTTTTTCACTTCATTCGCAATCTCCACACTCCAAAAACCTTCTATTAGATGTTCAGGGAGATGATTAAGGATTAAATTCCCTCTGGATTTCATTTAGGAATGCTAAGGAGTGCACTATGGACACCAAATGTTTCGAAAAGTCGTTCGTTGGATTAACTGTCACAGTAGTAAATGCTTATTTTTGAGACGTTCTGGAATTGAAATTATTACCACAAAGGCGACAGTTATAGCTATCAATCATTAGGTGCGTTCGCGTACAAGTCCGAAACTACCCAAAATCACCATTTTCTACCAGATTTAGTCAAAACCTGCGTATGTACATTTCGGGTAGTTTTGGGTAGAAGAGAGCGTTCGCGAGCGACGAAATTTCTTCCGGCATAAAATGGTAAGTTCGGTGTTCTGTCAAAAAGCTAGTAGAAAGACAAAAAAAAAACAACAACAAATACAAAATAACTGCTGTTTGTTTACTTTTAGTTTTAGTTTGTTTTTTGTAAGAAGTGAATATTTTTCTTTGTTTTTATCTTAAATTTTTTGATAAGCCACGGAACAAAATTAAAAAGGAAGTGTGTTAAGTTCAATTTAATTTGTTTACCTCAATTTTAATTAAGACTTTCAGTAAATGTATTCCAATGCTGTGGATTTGTTTACTTTTTTTTGTTTACTTTTTGGTGACGTTTAAAATCTGGCAGATATTTTTGGTTCAAAGCGTTCGTGTACTTTTGGATTGTTTATATTCTCTTTGAGAGAATTTTATCCCTACTCCTCAAAATTTAATAATTTGCCAGTTTTAGTCCGGAAAGTACACGAACAAACCTATTGAAATCCATCATTGTATAACACAAATCAGTGAGACTGTGGAATTATTTTTGACAAGCGGTTATAGCAATCATTGAAACTTGGCTGTCATTGAAAACATCTCTGGTGCACTGCCGACAAGTAAAATTAATTTTGAGGTTAGAGTTGATCATTGAACGAAATATGATAGATGAGAACAGAAATAAAATCGAACAGATATCATTAGAACGTATTTCTGAAACGAAAATCAGCAGTTCATTGGAAACCATTTTGATCATTGAAATAATAAAAATAATGTTAAAAGAAAGTTTTAAATTATATTGAATTATTTTTTGACGAAAAAAAATTATGTGAATAATTCCCTTCACTTTGATACCAAAATTCCATCAATTTTCTTTCTATAAAGCCTCAAAATGGATAGACAAAATTTTCAATGATGGTTTTCAATGAAAGCTATAACTGGCGCCTAAATATATAATATTTGTACAGAAGACAATACATTTTTCATATACATAATTTAAATAAAAAAAAATGACTAAAACACTCTGAAAATCCAATCGAACACGACATTAAATTCATTTCTCCCAGCATTCTGAGGAATTTAGCATCATTTCCAACTGGAGCTGCAACTAAATCGATCTCTTCGCTTCGATAAGTACCGATTTTTCTATATTAGAAAGTAAAGTATCAGTTTTTTAACTAATATCTTATGATCAATAAATAATCTTTCCTTATATTAAGCAAAAAAAAAAAAAACTAAAATCGTGAGTTAAAAAAAAAATACTTCAAAAGACTTCTTTTCAAAAATGATGATACTTTTTAAAGAACTTTTTTCTATTTTGCAATTAGTTTTTGTTTTTTTTTAAGTGTATCCTTGACTTTAAGAAACCCATAGTTCATAGCTCTGCGAATGGGGATGGTATATCTTGGTCCATGCCAAAAAGTCGCATCGCCATCAGTGCGTCCCTTTACCTCTGATGTGAGAATACAGAAACACAAATTGATGATGATGATGATGACGATGAGTCACAAGAAAAAGTGGGGAACCGAATCAGTAAGCACGTCCGTGCGTCGTGCCGCCGCCGCATGACAACGCGCCGTTGCTAGCAGTCATCCGGTCGCTGCTATTTTCTTTGTTTGGAACTGGGAATAAAAACAGAAGCTATAGCATTTTATTGGCCATCTCGTTACCTTATGCCATAAATATCTCTTCTTAAATTGGTTTTAAGTCGGCAAAGTTTTGTTGAAGCTCATGTGACATATTGAGAAGGACCTATACCAACTTCTATATATTATTTGATAAGCCCTTAATCGGGCAACATTGTTAGAGAGAATGACACGAGCATGTAGAAACATAAATTCATCGGTTAAATTAGCACGAACAACGGTAGATAAAAAAGCACGCTGTTAATTTTTTGCCATCAAGAATGCTTTTACTTGTTCTGACTGTCAGGAAGGACTTTTCTAACACTACCATATATATACATCCAAATGCACCTAGAGACACGTTCTGAACTCTTAAAATAGTTTTCAATTTTTAATAGAATTTTGTTCCCCATCATCAGAAGACTTTTTCCATAAAAAAAAATACATACCTATCTACTTTTATTTATTTTTTTTTTTCATGGAAAGTCATTCATCTGACTTATACATATGTATATGTATAACAAAAAGAAACAAAGGAAAGTTAATGGCAAAAATATAAAGGAAGAATTATCTCACGTAGTTAATGGTAATCTTGTACCTGCCGCAGCGGAAATGAATCCACTAAAGGTTTCATAATCCGTTTAATTTAGAATTCACACTGCTAATGCAATTTATTAACAATTCAAAGTGTTGCTAAGGTGAGCTTTAGAATTGGAGTGCTCTCTGGTCTGGTCTATACTCGGAACAAAAATATCGCACACCCTCGGGGGAATGGATATACTTTGTCGGTTGTAGGGGTCCAGGTTTCACCATCAGACTCCAATTACAAAAAAAAAAAAAAGAAAAAAACAGAGTGCTGGGGAAAACTTTTAAGAACCATCAACTGATGGAATTAAGTTTTTGCTTTAAGTTTTGAACCCTAAGTTAGAAGATGTTCTGCTGTCTGATTTGTTTGGATTTGAAAGTGAATGAAAAGATACATCTATAATGTCGGACTTGTTTCTACTTTTTCAGTAAAAGCATGAATTTATAATTACCTGTCTTTTAAAAGAGCATCACTATCAATCCTTACATTTATGTATTAAAAAAAAAAGAGGTTTGATTTTGACAATTTACGGAGGTATAATCGTTAAGAAAGATATTTTTTAATCATGTTGCTAAGGTAAAACTTTTTGAGAAATTAAATTTCAATGTCAACATTTTTGAAAAAAAATTTGCGTAATTACGTGCCCCGTTTTTGTTTTTTTTTAAACATTCAATGCTCTTATCAATTCTTAGTCAAATATACTTAAAACTAGATGGAAGAATCTTTCTAAGTTTTTAAGAAGTTAAAAAAAAAGAATGAAAGGAACTCTCAAAAAGAAAAAAAAAAGATTTTATTTATGATTATGACGAATATGTAGGTAATAATATTTGCGTCATAAAGATTTTAATTAAACTTGACATTATAATAAATGTAGATTTATTGATTTCAATTTAGGTTATTTTTTTTTACAGAATATATACAGATACAAGTTAAGACATGGCTTAAAGCCGTCTGTCTGATTGGCAAATTCAAATTAAAGCAATTATTTACAATAAAAATTGGAAACAAAATAAAAAAAAAAGTTAATTGAAAGATAATTAAGAAAATAAACGAAAAAAAGATATTAGATTATTAGATATTTAAGTTGCAAGCAAATTTTACATTAAATTTGAAAGATTACTAAAAATTTTCATCAACTATTCTCTGTCTGTATGCCGCTGCTGCTGTAACAAATGAAACAAGATCTCGCCAACCGCTTCTGCCATTCAAAATATCTTTAGTTTCAGGCCAATTAAGTTCATGTCGTCCGAGACACCTCATTCTTATACCTTTCAAAATAGGGCACACTGCGATAAAGTGAAAGATATCCTCTCTTGCGTTCATGTTACACAAAGTGCATATAATAGGAAGATCGTCACGATGTGGGATATAATTCAGCCGAAGAAGTTCTCCTCTCGTCCTAAATATGGTTTCGATGAATTTTGTATTCAGGGTTGAAATAGTTTAGCTCTTCTAGGTTAAAATTTAATTCTCTATAGTAATTTCGATGAACTGATGATTGGGCTTCTTCAATAAACATTTCTCTTGCCTTCGAGTCCAGCTCTTTTAAAAATTGGTACAGGATCACCTTCCAATCATCTATTCGTTCGGGATTTAGGTTTACCTGCAAGTTATGACTTAGCGCTAAGGAACTCCACTCTTTAAAAAATAATGTATTGGAGCTAATTGCGTGTTGTGCCACCTTTTTAGGAAGACGAGTGTGAGACATTTGGGATAGTATTTTTAAAATATAGTCAAAGTGAAGCTTGGTTGTTGATATATACAAAGGGGACAATCCCGTTTCTAGAAACAGTATGTAATTCGGACTGTTTTGTGGCAGACGAAAGCATCGTTTTATAAAAAACCGAAGGAGTTTTTCAACTTCGTCATACTTAGTGTATCCCCAGACTTGCGCAGCGTAAAACATTGTCGAAGCTGCGGTGCTTTGAAAAAGTTTATACTTTGCTGAAGGAAGAAGTTCTGAACTGCACATACACGCCCTCCAGGTGGAATTGAGAGTTGTTTTGGCAACGCTTAGTTTATCTACAAGGTGGTTTTGCATACTCAAATTTGATCTTATAAGCACGCCTAGATATTTATATTCTTTGACAATCTCAATGTCCTCACCATTAAAAGTCCACTTTTCAGATTGTGCGTATCTTCCAAATCCCTTTCTAAACACCATCACCTTCGATTTGCTAGTATTAACAGTTAGGTTTCAGATCCGACAATATTGTTCCAGTTTTTGAATCATTTTTTGGAGAATGACTGGAGAATCTGCTAGCAAAACTACATCATCTGCATACATAAGTATTTTTATTCTTATTCCATTCCAAAGAATACCCCCTATCAGCCATTCAACCAAATCATCGAGAAACAGAATAAAAATAAGGGCACTTAATGTACAACCCTGTCGAACTCCCGAGAAAGTCTCAAACCACTCGGATAAAGCTTCTCCGTTCCAAACGGCTGATTTTGTAGCGCTATAGAGATTTTTCAGCAACTCAATTATTTTTGTCGAAATACCCATTGAGCTAAGTTTATAAAAGAGTGATTTTCCATCTACCGAATCGAAAGCTGCTCTGAAATCAACAAAGAAAACGTACAATTTTGATTCTTTTTCCAGATATGATTTAGCAGTCTATTGTCGAGTAACCATTCCTAAATCCAGCCTGAAATTCGCTTATAGCATCATTATCTTCAACCCAGGTCTTGATTCGGTTAAGGATTACTGAAGTAAATATTTTCATGGAGCAGTTCAAAAAGGAAATACCACGGTAGTTTGATGCATCATTGTGGTCACCTTTTTTGTGGAGGGGGAATATAATAGCTTCACGAAAACTATTGGGCGTTTCACCATTTTCAAAAATTTCATTGTAAGCAGCAGTCAAATGTTTTATAAAATCCTCGGTAGCGCATTTGTAGAATTCATACGGAATTCTATTCAATCCTGGAGCTTTATTTTCTTTCGAACTTTTTATGACTTCGATAACTTCGGATGATGTAAAAGGGCAGTCGAGTTTCTCATCACAGATCAGTGGCATAACAAAATCAATGTTATACATTTGATGGTTAGACGTGTTAAGAAGCGAATCAAAATGGTTTCTTAAAGTTTCGACCATCAACGAATTTCCGACACAAAACTTCCGACCATTAATCTCCCTAATGGCTTTCCAAAAATCACTGGAGGATCTAGCTGTAGAAACCAAATTGATTAAAGAATTCTGATGGTCATGCATTTTCAGCTTACATAGTTGCTTAAATTCTTTATTGCAAGATACATATTTTTCTTTGAAGTAGTTTGTATTGAATTTTCGAAACAAACGGGGAAAGGCATATGATTTTTTTCTTTTTTTGAAACATTCATCATCGAACCATTTTTCTTTTGGGGTAAATGTAGAGCCTTGGAAAGATCTTTTAGGAATCAAGCTTTTAATAATATTATCTAACGTGTCGATACTCATGTCAGAAGCAGAATGGTTAGAGAGATTTACGGTAAGGTTTTGTTGATAAGTTGAAATATTTTCTTTTTTTATCGAAAACTTGGGCAGTAATTTCATCGGATGAGAAACTGGAAGTTGTAGCTCATCAGAAACTGAAGTCATCAAGGATATTTCCAATGGGGAATGATCTGAAGTAAACGGTTTACCACCAATTTTAAATGAAAATATAAAGCGTAGGAAAAATTCAGTTGCAAAACAATAATCAATTACAGATTTTCTTACAGCTCCAATAAATGTGAATTCTCCCTCTTTATCATCGACGCTTCTTCCATTTAAAACAGTGAAATCGAATGATTTACAAAAGTCTAATAGTGTTCTTCCTTTGCTGTCTACGAGAACATCCTTTGAAGAACGGGTTGGTAGAAGTGCAGATGAGAAGTCCTGGTTAGATGTGTGACATGGGTCACAACCAATCCGAGCATTAAAGTCTCCAACAAGCATTATGTTTTTCTCTCCTAGACTTGTTACAGTGTCGTATAGTTGGTTGAAATCAGATCTCCATCCCGAAATAGTTGTTCCATTCAAGTAAACTGGCAAAATAAAGACTTTTTTGCTAAAAATGTTCAGTTCTAACAACCAGTTGCCTTCTTTAATTGTAAAAGCACATCTATATGCTTGAAAAACACTTTTTTTGTAGCCCATTAAACAGCCACCTTTTGCCCTTCCCATATGATGAACTTTTGTAGCTGGAATCCACTTTAAAGAGAAGTTTGGAAATATTTTTTCAAATTTTATATATTTATCTTTCATGATATGGGTTTCAAATAGAAAAAAGAAGTCAAATTTGTTAATGTAATTAAAGAACTCGGAAAAATTAAGTTTATTTTCTAATCCAAAAATGTTAAAACTTAAAATATTAATTGAAGGACATTTATTTATATTATTTGAATTGTTTGCAACTGCCAACGGTCAAACGGGCGCAGCTACCGATCTACTTCCAATAGAGTGCTGTGATGGTTGAGATATGGATGGCGCTGAAGAAAGGTTTATGTCTCTACTTAACGAACGATCTTGACAGATGTTGTTGCTGGATAAGTTTAATCCACTGAACTGCTTGTTAAGAACTGTCAAACCATCTTCATTATTATCACATAACAAACCAATGCCTTCATTCCAAGTGAAAGATAAATTATTTATAATTAATTAACTTGACATTACGATAGTAAAGACGAAAAAAGTGGGTCTCACAATTCTGTCCCTCTGTCTGTGTACTCGCCTGCATCCTAAACGCATAGGTCGATTTTATTTAAACTTGGTATGTAGCGTTTTTTGGACGTTCTCCAGACACGTTTTATTTATTTTTTTAGGACTAAAAATAACGGTACCTATCATATAATGTTTTTAAACATTTTTGGAAAATCTTAATTTTCTCAAAAATGGCTGGACAGATTTTTCTAAAAAAAATCAATAAATTTTATTAGGTAACATTTGTAAAAATTAAATTTCCAAAAAATGGTTTTAAATGGTTATAGAACCATTTTTTATTATTTTCGTTTATCTCGAAAAGGAATAGGCTGATTTTGATAACTTGTTTTATGGATAATCTTCTGAAAAATTTAAATAGTATTGTATACCAAAATTTTCAAAAAAAAACTTTTTCTTTTTTTAAAAAAAGTATCAAAAAAATGAAAACGAAATAAATATTTCGAAAATGACTTTTGGTTGATTTTTACAAAACTTTGTACCGAGCGGTTTTTTAACATTATCTAAAATATTTTGAACAAAAATTTTTTTTTATAGGTAGTCAAAATTAACGGTACCTTCTATATAAATGTTAAAAAACCGTTACAGAAAATATACATTTTTTCGAAAATGACACGATTTTGATTAAAATTGTTCTAAATACTAATATTTGGATTTGTAAAAAAAATTTCAAAATTTTCTTTTGAAAATTCGATATTTCAAAAACGGAGAGATAATTTTTTTTCGAAATTTAATTTTTAATTCGACATAAATACACACTGATAAACTGTGTACCATTTTATTTTCTTAAAAATGTTTACCTAGGTACATAATTTTATACATAAAAAATTATTTAAAATTAATCTCGAATTATGTTAATTTTTATTAATTTTTCCATTTGTACATGTTCCATTTGTATATGTCCCATTATGTACACATAATGTTATGTAGTGTGCTTTATTGTTCATTTTTGTATATGAACAAAATACTACCTTTAATTTAAGGCTTATAATACACACAATCTTTAAAATTCGAAGAAGTATTTACTACAAGAGCAAGTTCGTGTGATCCAGTCGGGCATTTTATTTTATTTTGATTTTGAAATTATTTTTTTTTTTTCAAAAACTTGATTCAAAAAAACAAATAGACTTTCAAAAAAGCTAAAGCACAACATTTCATGTGCTTAGTTTTATTTTTTCTATTTTAAGCCAATTTTTCAGAAATCGAACCCCTCCCCGCCTCAGAGGGGGAGTTAGAATGTTTCTCCTATTAAATGTTTTTCCTAGAATTATCTCAGTAATCATCTACCAAAATGGGTGACCATCCTTTATAAAACCTACAATTTATTTTAACTCACAACATAGGTGCTAGGTATCAGTTTCTGCAATAACATTTCAGTTAAAAAAATATCGATACTTTTAAATAATTATACCTACGTAACTCTCGTTCTGAACAATACGAATTTTCGTTTGACTCCTATTAGGTATACCTACCTACATGCCCAAGGCCTTGTCTATGTTTTCAGAAGGCCTCCATGCACGTCCTCTGTGATTTACAATATTTTCTTACTGCTTCTTACCTCATTTATCAAAGCAATCGATTAATTTAACAGAATCACCATCACGTTGTATCGTTTCGGTCTGGAGTAATTCACAATATTCTGCGGGCTTAAAGGTGGTATAGGGTAACATGATACACGACACCCATCCAACGTAATTGCTATTGCTTTTGAACCTATATATTGGTTTTATTTTTATTTCGCTTTGTTTTATTGTTTTTATCACACAGAAACAGAAGGGGCATTAGTGGAGGGGGCGGGGGGAGATGATGATATAATGTAAAACATATCTCATTTAAAAGATTTATGAGAGATTCTTTGATAAAAACCAAACGGGTAACCGGTAACCTTATTTTCCCAAGGGAAAATTGATATCGAAAATCTATCAAAACCTTAATAGAAAGCAAAAAAAAAAACATATTGTTCTTTTTATGTATAAACTTTTTGTGGCGTTTTATATCTTTGTAAAAGACAGCCTTTTATTATGGTTGAATAAGCATCTTTTACAATTTTTCTCATAGAAATACGTCGAGCTGTCTGTGTCAGATGGTGTGATGTTTTGTTTCTTTTTATGTTGATGCAGTTTCGACTTTCACCATACTTGTAATCGTGTTTTTGTGGTTAAAACTAGCAAAACATTGTCTTTTCTTTAGTCGGAATACTAAAAAGCGAAATAAAAATAAGCGAAATAATGAAATGTGATAATACTAAAATGTAGCGAATTAATTTATTACAAAATAATAAAGTGCGAGATAAAAATTGCGATATGAAATATGCGAAATGATGATTTTCCGAAAAAATAACATAGCGAAATAAGAACTTGGGAAACAAAAATTTCCAAAAACTAAAATGTAAAATAACTTTGTTTCAAAACAAGAAATTGCGAAATAAAATACAGCTAAACAAAATCCGCCAGACGATCCCTACCAACAAACCTATATTTCTGAAATCTGACATTTTTGAAGACCAATTAAGTACTCCAATATCTGGTAAATGGTCACTCATATGGAAAAAAAATTGTCGAATAAAGTTAGCATGACAGCTTCCGAAAAAAGTATTGTTTAATTGTCTAAGAAATTGCCGAACTGATGTCAATATGCCGTACAAAAAAAAATTGTCGCACCTTGCCTTGGTTCTCCCAAAAATTGATGTCCACTAACTTTATGAATATTTCATATAAATTGAAAAACCTTTTTAGAAGAACTATGCGGCAATTTTTTTCTTTTCTCGGCATATTTACTTTATGGCATATTTAAAAGTTATTTTGGACCAGAATTAAAAAAAAGTCAATTTTTAGGAGAACCAGTAGCGGGTAAATTCTTTTTTCTTTTCACGGCATATTCACGGCAATTTCTGAGACGGTCAAAAGTTATTTACCATTTAAGATTTGTATGCAATTTCTTGTAATTGATCGCTCGTATGGAAAAAAGTGTCAATTCAATACATTTTATATGTATAGAAAATATTATTTTACAATGGACAGGACATACACTACTCTCCAAAAACTTCGTCATTAAACTATACATTTCAAAAACTTCGCTAATAAAATGTTTTTTATTTTCACACTAGCTGGCCCAACCCGGCTTCGCACGGGTAGAAAATCGTAAGAAAATAGCAAAATAAATTGATAAATATAACCAGGCCTATTCTGCTAAAAGTTCGTGTGAGAGTTTGTATTCTGCTATCCAAAGCAGGGAAACGAATGTTGTATATTTCGTATAAATGTCGATCAAACAGTTAGATTTTTTTAGAACTTCGAAAATAAATATCGGTTAAGATTTGAACTCTAAAGACAGAAAATTTTAAAGGTTATTCAAGACAAATTGAATGAAACATGCACGTGTTTCGATCGAATCGTCTAGCAGAATAGGGCTGAACATAATTATACGATAGGTAGTTAATGACAAGAACTATCAAGTCGAAATTTTATGTTATTTTTTGTTAGATTGTTTACATCCAGTTGTTGTCAAATATATTTTTAAATTTGAAGAAGAAAGATAAGAAAAATCAAAATATGTTAAATTTTATTTCCACTGAGTAAATCCTGCAGCGCACAGACCCAAAAACTTCATGTTTTACCATGAAGTCCGTCAGTGATTTCAGTTTTTGTCTGAAAACTAGTGTTTTGAGATCATGCCTATCCATAGGCGATTGCCCAGGAAGTAAGAGCTGTTGTATATTGTCCCAAGCTGGATTACATGTGAATAAACAGGTAGTGACGAAGATACGCAAAGTTTTTTAATTATTGATCGTTTCTTTGATGAAGAACAATATCTCCCCGTTGGAATTGATCTTCTATTATAACAATTGCAACTTCATCTATAGTTGGATCATTAAATCTTCGCCGGTGTTTTGTCAGCATGTATAACAGTTTTATGTGTATCGGGTGGCATCATGTTAATTGTTGTTTTGAGCAAACGTACTAAATTGTTTTTTTTTTGTTTTTTTTTTTTTTTGTAAAAACGCTCTTGCAGTTGGGAAACGATAGAACTTTTTATGCCATCAGAAATTCCACACCGTGCTCAATACATCATTTTCATCACCAATGAAATACATTTGTAGAAATTTATATTGCCCATCTGGGGACGGGAGCAGGGATCCAGCTAAATGATAAATTTGCCTTTTTACTTTAAAAGTTGGCATGTATTGAGCTGTAACGATTTCTGCAGCTAAAGACGTCATTTGGAAGCATGAGTTGTATTTTCTGATATTCGATAGGAAATTTTTTTATTCGGCGGAATATCCGGAAAGCAACGTTCTTAAGGTCTCTGGCGGTTCTTCAAATTGAGGCAGTTTTCCTATAATTTCTCCATTAAATTTCAAAGCTTTGCAATGAGGACACACTTAAGCCATAGTTCCGATGAAAATATTCCGACTCGAAATATAATCATGAGTTATATCGGAATACAATGCGAGTGTAATCGAGTGATTGATGACAACGGAGTCGTATTTGACGCTGATCTGGTGTTTCTCGTTGACGTCTTTCAGCCGCTCTCAGTCTTTCACGCAGTTGGAAACGAAATAGGTCTAAAGCTGTAGAAAGCGATCGCCGTGCTGGCAACCGTGCATCCTCTAATCTGGTTTCGCGTCATTCTTCTGCTTCTTCGGCACGTACATATTTCAGCCATTTATTGGCATGTTCGCTCATTCGCTGATGCCCGTTCTTCATTAGTACTACTTGCTAAACCTCGTCGCATTGCATCCGCTATGCGAGTTCGACGGCCTATGTTTAATCTTTTGGGAGTCATTATTTTGATAAGACTCAGACATATCGTCAGTGTAAAATTGAGCAAAAATATATTTAAAATTTTTGCCAAATTAAAAAAAAAAATTATTTATACAGCGTGTTCGGTATCAGGTGCACCTAAAAGCTAGAGCGACTGAGTCAGTATAGGTTGGGTTAAGAAAAGAAAAAAATCGTATGGGAGCGGGGGTCTATTTCGCCCCCGTCTAGGCAGGAAGGACAATTGAAAATTGACTTAAAACAGAAAAAAAATTATTTAAAAACAACGGTAGATAAAACTTACAATGCAATGCAATAAATGTTTTTTTTTTTTTTTTCTAGAACGTACCGAGTCCACACCACAATTACGAAAACCGCAAATAATACAAGTTATTCAGTTAATGAGATAACTAAATCATTGGTCCCAGTATTTGTCTATACCAAAAATGTGTATAATGCTTATAGAGAAAAATATTATGTATGCAGTTTAAAATATTATTAAATGTGAACATATTAAATTTGCAATAATAATTACAATTTTTTGTTCGCGGATTGGATAATTGAATCTATGAATATAATTATTCATTTTAACATGGTGTGCATTTTGTTTAGCAACACTAAACAACCGCCAAGTGTTCGATGTCAACCACAATTACCATCATAATCTGAAGGGTTGTGTATTGGCAACGCTCTATTATATGAAACCTTTGTTTCACAAATTATTGAAATGTTGATGATTATAATGTTTGGCTTATAATCAACTGATTATTGCGGTGATTTTAACCATATAATGCGACTTGATTGACTTTTGGTATCCCACCAAACACCGAGCGAACCCATATCTCAATTTCATATCCATAATTGTAAACAATATTTCAAGTATCATATTCGAAGGTTTTCTCAATCCTTATTTTACAAAATGACCTCTAACACCAGTTCGGACTAACTGAAAGTCCTTTTGAATTTCCAAATAAAAAAATATTTTTTTTTTTTTGCTCAGCACTATATTATCCATTCACTTTAAAGTTTTAAGTCGATGACTTTTATTATATCCAAATCCAATCCATAAGCGATGGCGACCATTTTATTCATCATAGAATGATGAAAAAACTTTGATTATGTGATTGGAATTAAATTATGCGTGCGATGTAATTTAGTTTGTCATTTTCGTGTGTCGTTTAGATGATTTAGAGTCAAATGAATCCCACTTCATGGAGCTTCTTTTCAATTACGATTCATGTCAACCTTAAACGATGACGACATCGGCAAGTCGTCAACGGTCAACATAAAGCAATTAATTTTAAAATTTAATTTTATTAAAAGGTTGCAGGCCTATTATGGGAGGTTAAATAATGTAAGCTATGTAAGTGAAGTTTACCTTTTAAGAACAGACATAATTTCTAGGAACGTGGCTTATGAAATATAACTATCACAACTTCACAACAGATGGTCATGGAAAATAGCCAGTGTAACAGCTCTCATTAAAGAGGGGGGGGGGGCTAAAGTTAATGGATAAAGGTACCTGCTTAGTTTTAAGTAAACCGTTTTGTGGAATGGTTTGCACTTGGTGATGCAAAGAAACATTCGGAGGACAAGCTAATAGTCGCCTTTTGAATAAAAGATTTAAAACATAAAACATAATAGAAAATACCTGTTTTAGGAGAGAAAAGTGTTTAATTTTCCTATTACAGGGCCTATTATTAAAGAAAAATCTAAGAGTTTGTTACACTAGAACCACAAAAATAACATATTACTATTTCCACGTGCTTCTTCCAGGACTTTTCCCCCGATTTTAAGCAAAACTTAAGGTAATATCGCTCGGTTTCTACTTTCTAATCGAATGGAAATGGTGGCCCCGAGCTAGGAGACCCAATTAGCGCTGAGGTGCGCCATTTTGATACCATAACTCGCGTGATCTTCTGTATAATAAATACTATTTTTAAGATTAATTTGCCAGAAAAATTGACAGGCTAGGCAATTTTTAGGCTTCAGTAATCCATTACCACATTGCTCGTGGTCTCAGGAGACTGACGGAAAACTAAAAAAAAAACAGTACAAACGCAACCGAAGTTGTCCTAGAGTGTTGTCTTGCGTTGCGTTGAGAAAGGAGATCAGGTTTCTGATCTTCAGTTCGGAAAGTTCATCGAGGTCATTAAAAAATGCTTTTTCAAATAATTGCGATCTCGTTTTTGCCAAAGCGGGACCATTTCAGAGGAAATGAATGACTGCTTTCTTTTTCTGCTGGTCCGCATAGCTTCACACGATAGTGAGTATTGTGAGGAATGTCCAACCTCTTCGATTGGTCAGTGTCCCGAAAAAGTTGCAACGACCCTGGCTATGTCTCGCCTGGGTCTGCCTATCAAGTCGGTTGTTCAAGTTTTATAATATAGGTGGGCCAAATCTTTCTAAATATGATGCAGTTGGTTACACTGCGCCACCTCTATGATTTGATTCAGTGAGGAAAATTGAGAAAATATTGCCCTTCATAACTCCAAGAGGAATGTCGACTCTGAAGGGCTGATCCTTGCCCTTCAGGAGCAGTAGCGGTACAATCCGGAGAATGCCACTGCCCCGGCCACTACGACAAATTGCAATAGCTCCTTGTTGAAACAGTGCAAAATATTTAAAAGCAATGCAATTTTTTGCCTCTCTGTATGTGGCTATGGCTACGTCTTGTTGAAATCATAGGTATTAATTGTTTGTGGTTGTCCTCAGATGGCCTCAAGAAAATTTTAAACATCTCTTATGAACAAGCTGCCTCTTTGTGACAACCAAAGTGGCGTTGAACTTCTCCTTAGTTAAATTCTAAATTCCACGATTTGTGTTCACATTCACACTCTCTTTGTTCAATGCAAGAGTGATTCGTGGTCATCCAGTTTAAAAAAATTCTTAGTGGCATAAATTATATATCGTAGAAAAGGTTTCTTTGCACAGAGGTGCAGAATGCATATGCATACATTTATTAAATAATTGTACCACAAAAACTAAAAATCAAGAAAATAAAATTAAATAATAAAATTAAAAATTGCTGAGATTGTCATCGATAAACCGTATGCAAATGCCAATTTTTTGCAAATGATTTTGCGTATGCAAAAGAATTTTTCTCCACGTTTAAGTTAAGGGCCGACACAAATCTGTCGTCTAAAAGCAGTCTTAGTTCAACGTGCACCGCACATTATTGACCATGACTGACAGTTTCATTTCAAAATATTTGGGAGCAACTTTAGGAGGAATGCAAAGTTTTTAGCTGCACACGACTGACAAAATGTCAGTAACTTTTTTAAAAAAGATTTTAACCAAAATACTTGTAACTTTCCTCAAAAGCTTTTGAATTTTTTGAGTTAAAGTTTTTTTCTGTTATTATGGCAACAAAATTCCACCAATTTTTATGATTTGAAATGATGATGAAATGGTAAGTTTTGCAAAGTTAACCGAACGCTCTGAAAATTTTCCTGTATAGGAAAACTTGGCAAATACTCGCTAGGCCCTTGCTTAAAAAATTATTAGAGATGTTATTCATTTTCATCATTGTACGTCTGTATTTCAAAGTAGCCCGTGCAGTGGTTGGCGTATTAGACTAGTTAGCTGAAAGTTCTAGTACAGAATCTACCCGCCTGGAAAAAGAATCTAGTTTTCAATAAGTCCCTGGCAAGTTTTTCATAGTTACTTACAAGGGTCTAGCAAGGGTTACTATAGGCATTTGCTAGGCTCTCGCCAGTTATGTACCCTTTGCCTCGTCAGTCAATTTCTACCTATGCCAACACTAGTAAAAACTAGATTTGTTACAAATATTTCAGTCAGTGTCTGGAACCTACAGTTGCTTGCAGTCTGCATTGTTGACGGGACACAATTCCTTGACGACGGCCAGCAGTATGATACACTTGGTGCCTAAACGAAAAGTCTCCATGGTTTTTATTTTAATTCTCATTGTTTGTTATGTTGATTGCTTCGAAGACTTCAGTGTACTTACCACGTTCCAGCTTACCGATTGGAAGGTATTCAAAACACAGCAAAATTTCACTATATTCACTAGTTCACCGCGAATCCATTTTATTTAATTATTTATTTTATAATAAAACCCGGTCCACTAAAAAATTCTTGTGCATGCAAAATTAAATACTCAAACTAAACTGACATGTCATTTACTTTGGTGTATGTGCAAGTTGTAGGAGACGGTCACAGAATTTATTTTTTTTTATTTCATGAACTCTAGGTCTGAACACCACTTTAACAATGTTTTCTCCATCTTCGAACGAAACAAAAAAAAGACGACAAATTCAGTCCAAAAAGTTTTTTTTTAATGAAACGTAAAGACACATCCTAACGACATGTACTGTAAGTTAAAAACTATCTCAACCCATCTAAAAAAAAACTAAAAACTAATATCCTTATCAAAAATCCAAATCAGCCGCGCGTACACTTGCGCAAAAGGATAAAGTTTCAGTGAGTAGAAAAATGCTAATATTCTCAAAGTGCAATTTTAAACGTTACAAATTATGTGTGAAGCACTGTACGTATGTACAGTGAAGTTGTTCGGAACATTTTGGAACAGTTTAGAACAAAAAAGAACAAGTTTTTGCTGCTAGGTGTGAAATGTTCTGTTCTTAACTGTTCTGACTTGCTGTTTATCGAATCTGTTGAACAATATTGGTTGAATGGAAAGTGAAATTTGAAAAAAGATCAACGTGACCCCCAAAAAATATGTACACATACATATTTCGGGCCTTGACTAAACTTGCCAAAAACTTGTCATTTTTCTCAGGCGGGTAAATTAAACCAATTTTTGTTTTCTCTCGAGAAGGAATGGTAATAACTAGCGAGGCCCTGTTTGATTTTTAAAGTACCTGCTTTGCTGATGCCTTGTAAGAAAACTAAATTGATTTTCCAAGCGGCAAGGATTTTATTTATAATGAGCTTTCGAATTTAAAAAAATAAGTAGGTTACTACCGTATTCTATTTTTATGTAGGTACACAAAGAAAAATTGTATCCTCCTTTAGTTTCGAAGAAAGTTTGGGCTCGGTGCCAATTGGACTGTTGAATTTGGCACTATTGTGTGTGGCCAGCTTTAATGTAACATTTCAATGGTGTACAAAGTTAAAATTATTGTAAAAATCTTCCATACCTGTCCTAGAAAATAAATTTCGAATTCATATTTACACATTAGTTGCAACAGAACTCAGTTATGTACACAGATACCTTGTTGTAATTTTAACTTAAACAAAACACTAAAAATTGAATACTTTCCAACACATTGGGTTTCCAAAAGATTTTATCTTTCAATTAACACCATCAGCAATAAAAAATAGCAAACAAAAAATCGACGACATTATTGATAAAAATTAAAATAAAAAAAAAAAGAAACATTCAACATGTCGCCACTATACATGAACGTAGGAGTAGGTACTTTGCCATAAGTTTTCGGATTCCATGCTTCCGTTCCGTATTGGTACCTACATAAATTTTCAAAAATTTTATAAAATTAAACAAGAAGAACACTTTCAGATATCTGAAGGCATAATATCAACATTATATACGAAAGTTACAAGACACACCGAAAAAAAGGGAAAAATCTCCTTCACCAAACCCCAAACATAATTTAATCAACCGAAAAGTAGGACAGGCTTAACATAAAATAAAAGTATACCTAGGTATGGGAACACACACAAAAGTACATCGAGTGTGTGTTTTGGTTTTCGTTTTTTTTTTTTTGGGTAGTGGGGAACCTACCTATTCATGTGGAAAATTGTTGAGGTTGTTCGGGTTTACCCTTTCACTTGTTTCTGCTGTCTGCCGGGTGAATTTAAGATTTTTTTTTCAACTTTTTATGTAGAGTTGGTGTGATTGCCAAAAGGGAAAATTTGCTCTTGTTGTTGGATTTGATTTGATAAAATAAAGGTGGAAAGTTTTTGAAAAATCTAAACAGAGGAGGTGGCGTACTTAGCGATTGCCAGCCAAAGAATTTATTCGAAATAAGAGAGGAATTATCTAATGTTTGCCTTTACAAACATAACCATGCAAGATATCTTAAATTTGTTAACCATTTTTTTAAAATGTTTAAAATTTGCTAATCTCATCGTCGTGAATAGAAACTGGAAACTCAAGTCCCCAAAACTTAGCAACCCATATTATTTTCCAATGTCCCAATGAAGTGCCAAAAATCGCAGATGACCTTGAAAAACTTTAACCCTAGATCAGTGTTTCCCAAAGTGTGGTACGCGTACCCCTGTGGGGGTACGAAAACAGTTTTTTGGGGGTACGCACAGACTTGTCCTTTGTCTGTGTGAAGTTAGCAAGCAAGTTACAATTTTGATTAAAAAAAAGCAAAAAAAAATAGAAAAAATATTTTAATTTTTTGTATAGTTATATGCTTTGTGTTATGACAATTACTAGTAAAATCGGCTTTTTGCATCCTTTAAAAGCGTCTTGCAGATAACGGCCCCTTGGAAAAGGTCTTTGGATCCCCATATCTAGGGCGCTCAACCCTTTATACCTTTTTTCTGGGCTTTCGAAATAAACGCATAAAACTTCAATAACTAGACAGGGTAACGAATCGCAAATTCATTTCTCACCGCTAGCAGGTATGCTCCCACCAAAGCAAAGGCTGTTTTCGAAAACTTCATCTGCGTCAATAATGAATTCTCAAAATACAAAGTCTTTTATTCGAAAATGCAAATACAAATTCTACTGCATTAGAATGTCTTCGTTAATGCAGTTTGCTAAAGTCACTTGATCGAAAACATCAAATGCGGTAAGTAACGTGAAATTTTCACCAAGTTTACCACACTTGGGTTTTTTTTAGCTATGGTTTGTAAAGATTGGCAAGAAATTTCACCTAACTAAATACACTGAATTTTGTTTTGTTTTATCTTTTATTCGAAAATGTCAAAAGCGCTTGGAAAAAAAAAATAATTTGATTTTTATCAAAAGGTTTGTTTGCAAGCAGGACGGTTGCATATTTGACGATTGCAACCTATGCATCATAAATGACGATCATTTTCCAGTTAAATTGACTTTGATTTGACGTTTTTGAAAACGGCCCAAATTTGAGATATAAGCTTGAAGCCTTCGAGTATTCAAAGCGTTCACATTAAAAAAAAATAATATTTCGTCTTCTTTGCCTTAAAATACTAATTGTTAATTCCGTTTTTTGAACTACAAAAGTAAAGAATAAATAAATTTTCATAAAGAGGAGTACTCTCAGGGGCTCTGAACCCTTAGCACCCCATACATGGAAAATTCGAAAAAAAAGTATGCAGTCTAAAAGGTCAGTAATTGGTCATAAAAGGTCAGGTAGTTTAAGAAATTGGTCAGGCTTAGAAAATTTTTAATCCAAGGTTGAAGTTTTTCAAGGTCACCCGCGATTTTTGGCACCTCATTAAGGGGATATTCGAAAAAAAAGTATACCACATGAAGGGTCACTGGATAGTGATAAAAGGTCAGATAATTTCAGTAATTGGTCAGGCATAGTTTTTTTTTAATTAATTTTCAAAGTTTTTTTCAAGGTCACAGTATAAGACTTTTAGCACCTCATTGGTTGAATTTTCAAAAAAACTGTATGTCATCTGAAAGTCTACTTAATCCTCGTAAAAGGTCAGCTATTTTCAGAAATTGGTCAGGCATAGTTTTTTTTAAATCATTTTTTAAAGTTTTTTCAAGGTCAATACAAGGTCACGTGAACTTTTAGCACCTCATTTGTTGGATATTCGAAAAAAATGTATACCATCCGAAAGGCATCTCAATCCTGATAAAAGGTCAACTAGTTTGAGAAATTGGTCAGTCTTAGGTTATTGTTTATAATCGTTTGAAGTTTTTTGAAGGTCATGCAAGGTCGTATAGACTGTTAGCACCTCAATTATGGGATATTCGAAAAAATTGTATACCATCCGAAAGGTATCTCAATCCTGATAAAAGGTCAGGTAGTTTCAGAAATTGGTCAGCCATAGTTTTTTTTCTATGAATTTTTAAAGTTTTGTTCAAGGTCATTTCAAGGTCGTATAGACTTTTAGCACCTCATTTATGGGATATTCGAAAAAAATTTATACCATCCGAAAGGTAGCTCAATCTTGGTAAAAGGTCAGCTAATTTCAGAAATTGGTCAGCCTTAGATTTTTTTTAATAAATTTTTTAATTTAATTTTTTTCAAGGTCGTTACAAGGTCGTATAGACTGTTAGCACCTCATTTGTGGAATTTTCAAAAAAATTGTATGCCATCTGAAAGTTTACTTATTCCTCATAAAAGGTCAGCTATTTTCAGAAATTGGTCAGGCATAGATTTTCTGTTATGAATTTTCAAAGTTTATTATTTTTTCAAGGTCATATAGATTTTTAGCACCTCATTTGTGGAATTTTCAAAAAAAATGTTTACCATCTGAAAGATAACTTAATCCTTATAAAAGGCCAGCTAAATTCAGAAATTGGTCAGACATAGATTTCTTTTTATGAAGGTTTTAAGTTTTTTTCAAGGCCACAGTATAAGACTTTTAGCACCTCATTGGTGGGATATTCGGAAAAAATATATACCATCTAAAAGGTTATTTAATTCTCATTAAAGGTCAGCTAGTTTCAGAAATTGGTCAGGCTTAGATTTTTTTTAACGAATTTTTGAAATTGTTTTCAAGGTCACAGTATAAGACTTTTAGCACCTCATTGGTTGAATTTTCAAAAAAACTGTATGCCATCTGAAAGTTCACTTAATCCTCATAAAAGGTCAGCTAGTTTCAGAAATTGGTCAGGCTTAGATTTTTTTTAATGAATTTTTAAAATTTATTATTTTTCAAGGTCATAGCGATTTTTAGCACTCCATTTTAGGAATTTTCAAAAAAAAATTATGCCATCTGAAAGTTCCCTTAATCCTCATAAAAAGTCAGGCTGTTTCAAAAGTCGGTCAGCTATGGCTTTTTTTTTAATGTATTTTTAAATTTTTTTTCTCGGTCCCAGTATGACTTTTTGCTAGCACCTCATTTAACGAATTTTCCAAAAAAAAATGCAGAAGTCACGGCACTTTAAAAATTCATTAAAAAAAAAGCCATAGCTGACCAACTTTTGAAACAGCCTGACTTTTTATAACTTTCAGATGGCATAACTTTTTTTTGAAAATTCCTAAAATGGAGTGCTAAAAATCGCTATGACCTTGAAAAATAATAAATTTTAAAAATTCATTAAAAAAAATCTAAGCCTGACCAATTTCTGAAACTAGCTGACCTTTTATGAGGATTAAGTGAACTTTCAGATGGCATACAGTTTTTTTGAAAATTCAACCAATGAGGTGCTAAAAGTCTTATACTGTGACCTTGAAAACAATTTCAAAAATTCGTTAAAAAAAATCTAAGCCTGACCAATTTCTGAAACTAGCTGACCTTTAATGAGAATTAAATAACCTTTTAGATGGTATATATTTTTTCCGAATATCCCACCAATGAGGTGCTAAAAGTCTTATACTGTGGCCTTGAAAAAAACTTAAAACCTTCATAAAAAGAAATCTATGTCTGACCAATTTCTGAATTTAGCTGACCTTTTATAAGGATTAAGTTATCTTTCAGAAGGTAAACATTTTTTTTGAAAATTCCACAAATGAGGTGCTAAAAATCTATATGACCTTGAAAAAATAATAAACTTTGAAAATTCATAACAGAAAATCTATGCCTGACCAATTTCTGAAAATAGCTGACCTTTTATGAGGAATAAGTAAACTTTCAGATGGCATACAATTTTTTTGAAAATTCCACAAATGAGGTGCTAACAGTCTATACGACCTTGTAACGACCTTGAAAAAAATTAAATTAAAAAATTTATTAAAAAAAATCTAAGGCTGACCAATTTCTGAAATTAGCTGACCTTTTACCAAGATTGAGCTACCTTTCGGATGGTATAAATTTTTTTCGAATATCCCATAAATGAGGTGCTAAAAGTCTATACGACCTTGAAATGACCTTGAACAAAACTTTAAAAATTCATAGAAAAAAAACTATGGCTGACCAATTTCTGAAACTACCTGACCTTTTATCAGGATTGAGATACCTTTCGGATGGTATACAATTTTTTCGAATATCCCATAATTGAGGTGCTAACAGTCTATACGACCTTGCATGACCTTCAAAAAACTTCAAACGATTATAAACAATAACCTAAGACTGACCAATTTCTCAAACTAGTTGACCTTTTATCAGGATTGAGATGCCTTTCGGATGGTATACATTTTTTTCGAATATCCAACAAATGAGGTGCTAAAAGTTCACGTGACCTTGTATTGACCTTGAAAAAACTTTAAAAAATGATTTAAAAAAAACTATGCCTGACCAATTTCTGAAAATAGCTGACCTTTTACGAGGATTAAGTAGACTTTCAGATGAAATTCAGTTTTTTTGAAAATTCAACCAATGAGGTGCTAAAAGTCTTATACTGTGACCTTGAAAAAAACTTTGAAAATTAATTAAAAAAAAACTATGCCTGACCAATTACTGAAATTATCTGACCTTTTATCACTATCCAGTGACCCTTCATGTGGTATACTTTTTTTTCGAATATCCCCTTAATGAGGTGCCAAAAATCGCGGGTGACCTTGAAAAACTTCAACCTTGGATTAAAAATTTTCTAAGCCTGACCAATTTCTTAAACTACCTGACCTTTTATGACCAATTACTGACCTTTTAGACTGCATACTTTTTTTTCGAATTTTCCATGTATGGGGTGCTAAGGGTTCAGAGCCACTCTCAGGGCTCCGAAAATCTTAAAAAAGGTACGGCAATATCAAAAGTTTAGGAAACACTGCCCTAGATTAAAAATTTTATAAGCCTCACCAATTTCTGACCAATTACTGACCTTTTAGATGACATACTTCTTTGTGCGATTATCCCATATAACATTTAATACTAATAATAATATTTTATTCTTCAGCTAAAATATTTCTTGTACATATTTTTCAAAACATTTTTTTTTGTTGCTTTTAAAACAGCCAGATGGGCCGTCAGCCCAGCTTAGTTAAGGAAATTTGTCTTCCATATCTGCCGACGTACGAGAATTGGATATTTTGCGATGAAGTGGGTTACATTTTCTCTTTCGCGAGTATTGCACAGGGAACATAAGATGTAAATCATTTCAATGGGGTATGAAATTTAACGGCAACAGTTCTCCTCTTGCACGAAAGATTAATCAAGTTAATCTGCATTGTGTTGATAGTGGAAATAATTTGCGTCTCTGATGTTGTATTCGAGCTTAGAGTATAATTCTCTGTACACTGAGCTTTTTGCTTTTTCTATATTATCTTCCCTTATTTTTGAGTGAAGGAATTCAAGTAGAGTGTGAAGGTAGGGTTTCCACGTTTCCAGGTTGTCCAGACGTACATCAAAAGCAAGAGAACATTCTGATGCTAAGTCCTTCCATTTTTCAAACCAGGAACTATTGGATTTAACGACAGTGATTTTTCGAGCAACTTTTCCGGTGTGGCTATAAACATTAATTGAAGCTGAAGTGATAATAAGTAAAGAGAAGATAATCCTGTTTCGATCATTAACATGTATTTAGGTGTTCTTTCGGAAAGACGAAGTTGGCGTTTCAGAAAGTATCTGAAGAGTTTCTCTGTGGTGTCAGATCTTTGCCAACCCCACGATTGAGCTGAATAAAGCATAATTATTGTTTCTAATGTTGCGGTGAAAACTTTATACTTGCAACTGAATAACAGACCTGTGTTTCCGAAAATTCTTTGCCAAGGGGTACCAATTGCATTTTTGGAGGCGGTTAGTTTCTTTTTAAGGTGTTTTTCCTCGCTCATATTGCATAATATGTTAAAACCTACGTACTGATGGTAGGTATTCTTTTATAGTTTCTGTTTGTTCAGCACCATAAAACTTTTCGTTAGCTACTAACCGACCTAAACCTCTCCGGAAGACCATAGTTTTAAAGTTGGACAGGTTTACAGCCAAGTTCCACTGCAAACAGTTAGTAGGTAATTTTTTTTATCATTAACTGAAGAGATTTAGGAGACTCTGCTAGAAGCACTAGATCATCCGCATATATTAAAATCTTAATGAGAAGCTCATCCACTTAGATACCGCACGGAAAAACTTCCAAAAGTTCCTGAATAAACAGCGAAAAGATTAACGAGCTTTAATTGCATCCTTGGTTTAGATTATGCGCTGTTCATCTACTCTCTACAGATGACGCTGATACGGCCGGCGGGCTTACAATAAAAATAAATAATTTTGATGGCACAACATTTCATGAAGAACTAGGGTCTAGTGACTTAAAACTCTCAACCATTACTGGAGGGGACCTACAGGTTTTTGTTTTGTTTAATTATTAGGTGGCTAGGCTGGGGATCGAACCTAGACCTCCGGCATGAAAATCCATCGCACCAACCATCACGCCAAGGCTACCAAATATAGCGGGCTTTTTGAACGATAAAGAAGAAAAAGGGGTCAGCAAAGCCCTCGCAATTTTTTGTGATACCGGCACGTAATTGTTTTAAATTCTTTGCTTGGATTTTATCCGCAGTAAATTTTGCCTGGGCTTAAAACCGAGGGGGTCATGGGGGACGGTAAAATGAAGTGCGAATAAATGGGGTCACCATTGTTTGGCAAAATTCATTTGGCATTTCTCGTTTCGCCTTAGTCGTTAAATATTTTGTTTAATTCGCAATTCTTAATTGGCAATTTACATTTTCTTTTTTATTCATTACGTTTTTCAATCATTCTGCAATTAACATTCGGCGGTTTTATATTTCGCTTTTTGTTAATAATATTTTCAATCATTTCGCAAAATTCATTTGGCAAATTATTCTTTAGTTTTTTTTGTTAAATTGTTTATTATTTTGCCAAGTGTTTTTTCGCAAAATATTGTTTCGCCGTTTCATTATTTTGCGAAATACCGTTTCTCCGTTTAATCATTTCGGTAAATATCATCAAGCCGTTTTATTATTTCGCTAATAGATCATTTCGCTGTTTAGTTGTTTTGATCGTTTGACCAATCATAACCATCGTCTCTTTTCAAGATTAACAGTTTTTTTCTGAGCCGTTGCTTAGTCGTGCTTGCGTTGGTAAAATTTTTTTAGTTGTTTTGCAATTTTTGCCGTAATCACTCTCGCGATTTAAGATTTCAGTTTGTTTGCTTAGTTAAGGTAAGTGCATAACAGAAAGAGGATTTTCACATTTTACTCCAAGGAAAAAAAGGGTTTTAAGCAATTGGGCAGTTATTTTCGTAGGTGCATTATATTTCTTATATTCTCTATTCATTTTTTTATTTGGCAATTTGATGTTCAGCTTTTTTTTATTTGGCATTCGATTGTTTGGCAATGTTTTGGCTTCCATTAAATTACATGCCTTAAAATTTCGAGCGAAATTTAAAGGCATGTAATTTAATGGAAGCCAAAACATTGCCAAACAATCGAATGCCAAATAAAAAAAAGCTGAACATCAAATTGCCAAATAAAAAAAGGGAAATAACAAAATGCTGAATGAAAAATAGCAAAATAATAAAATGCCAAATAAGAAAAAGCCAAATAAAAAAATGCCAATTAAAAAATTACCAAACCTAAATATGCCAATCAAACAAAATATTAAGTGAAAATTGCGAAATGAAAATTGCGAAATGATGGTTTGTCATATCATATAAGAAACCAAACGTAATTTGCAAAACGAAAATTGCGAAATAACAAAATGCTAAATAAAAAAATGCGAAACCAGAAACGGCGAAATGTACTACCGCGAAACGTTAATTTGCCAAACAATTCTGGCGAAACATACCATACCCGAATAAATGATCATTAAGATCAATCTTTCAAATTCGGAAACGGAAACAGAACTGAGTTGGTTGGTACCCGTTTGAAAATAACAATAATTTTTTTTTTGTTAAGCTTTGACAGATGATTTGACGGGTATGGGCGTTCAAAACTCGCTATTATATCAGTTTTTAAACAAATCTAAAAGTTTACTCTTTTGGCTAAAATAATATTGTTTTTTAAGCATATTATGTGAATGTGCTGTAATAATAACTCAACCAAACAACCAACTGATGGACAGAGTGAAAGTTTTCATAAAAAAAGATATAAAAAAACAAACAAGCCATGTTAGGGACTGGGGGACTATCTCTTCTAACATTATTTTTTATGCCCTAGGATGTTGTGGAAATTTGCCGTTTGTTAGCCAAACAAAGTGGTTCATATCCGGCGAATATATGTATATTAAAAAATATACAATACACATCTACTATACTCATGTTTTTTCCACTCATACACGCCGGACAGCAAGCACGCACACACTCATACTATATTTTCGCTTTTATTTTATTGTTCACTCTTCCGAACAATTGTCTTCCATTTTCCTCTCGAGGACCTAAAGTTATTTATTTATCAAGGCTTGTTGTAGAGCACTATATCATAGATTCGATGCCAAATGGGTCGGATAGGTCATCATCATCATCATGTGAACCCGAAACGTAGCCTCAATGGTATCTTGTGTCTTTCTCGATTTGGTCTCGAAATAAGTGTATGAGAGACAGAAACATCGGGGCTTAACCCTAACCCTAAATCGCATCACCATCATCATCATCATCATCATGCCAAAGGATATGGTGTGCTCAACTCAGACATCTTCTCTTGTGGAAATCCTCAATGAAGAATGGCTGAGATTTCGTCCCTCTGTGAATCGTCCTCATTTTTTTTTTTCTATATTTATTTTTTTTTTATTACCAATTGACATCTTTGCCTGAAGGGATCATAGTGGGTGGTGTGGTGGATGGGTTTCGGTTTCCACCTACGCGGGAGTCAAAGATTCCTTTGCTTTTCTGGAACATAAAAATATATATAATCATATGAAATTCGATTCGAGTAGAGATGTTCTTTGGTGCCGGTGCCGGTGCCAGTGCTGGGGTAATGGTGCTGCTTTTGACAGTTCAGGGCTAAAGGCACAAAAAGGCTTAGTGTTACATGAACGGATTTCGGGTGATGTGGTACATGAGCTTTATTGAAATAATATGCGCAATGATTGTGGGGACGATGACGATGGCAAAAAAAAGGAGTTCGAATAGCATTGAATTTATGGGTAAGTACTGATTAAATTGGGATTGAATTTTCTGTGATGCTACTGTTTTATATAATATAGCCAACAACTGCCAACGAAAAAAATAACTTGACAAACGAATCAAATCTAGATTGAGCGATAAATCTGTAATAACAAGTAGATTTATCCCAGGATATGGATTCAAAAATATTCTTGTGCTAATAAATTTTGTTAGTTTCTTTAAAACTTCGTAAATATTTATACGCATATAGAGATAAAAATAGATCGCTTCTTCTTATTATTCACATCTTTTGCCTTAGTATTCTCTTTTCGAATATGTTATGATCTGATCGTTTATTTAACTGCTTAATCTCGAATTAATTTTGAGTTCAGTAAACGTGCCGTGACTTTGAAGTTTTTGTATTTGTGGTAGAATGGTGTTTAAAAATCTTCGAGTTTATAAAATCGACCCGGTAAAAATGAGCTTATGGGGTGAATTTAGGGGTAATCATTTTGAGGAAAACACATTGGTACTCCATTTTTATCAATGATGTGAAATTAAAAAAAATTAATTTCGAAGGCATCATCGCAACTCATCATATCTAACTCATCATGCCGCAGCTGAACATGACCCAATTCATCACAACCCAACTCATAATAGGGTACAACTCATCATGGGGCAACTCATCATGGGACAACTCATCATGGGACAACTCATCATGGGACAACTCATCATGGGAATAAGTCATCATGGCAATAAGATCTATGTATTTTCAGAATGAATTTTGTTTGAAGGCATATTATTTGTTTGTTTTTCGTAGCGTGAGGCTGGTTAAGGGTTGGTACTTTTTAGTATGGTACATTGATAACCGCTCAGTATAAGGGGTCAAAAGTCATAAAAATTAGTTTTTTGCAAATATCTCAGAAACGGTTTGGCTAGAGAACAATTTTATTTCACAATCTTGTAGCTGAGGCTATTTCCCACAAATATGGTCCTTACTATTTTTTTTCGTTGCATTTTGAAGGTGCATTATGAAGGTGTTAGGGCTGAGGTTTTTCTACTATATTGATAAAATTGAGTTTGGACACTAACGACGTACTATACTGAAAAAAATTGGGGCGGTAAAAACAATTTTTGTGTTTTTTTGTTGCATTTTCAAAGTGCATTATGCAGGTGTTAGGGCCGCAGTATCGCTAGCAGACCGATGGAATTTAGCTTGGGCATAAGCATTATGCTCACAAAATTTGAAGCGGTATAAAACACTTTAACTTTGCTCATTTGTTTGCATTTTCAAAGTGCATTATGGTGGTCTTAGGGCCGCGATATCGCTGAAAGGTTTATACCATGTAGTTTGCACTGGTACAAATACCATGCTCACAAAGTTTGGAGCGGTATAAAACTCTTTGAGAAAAACGTTCACCAGCTCTCGGTCTATTAAGAAATAAAAATAAAATTTGAAGTCTTCTTTACATAATAAAAGAGACAAAAGTATGCTAATAATATAAATTATAATACCTAAGGATAAAATTTAAAAAAAAGTCAAAAATTAAAAAAAAAAGATTCATACAAGGTGGGGCAAAAGGTATGAACCGGTTTTAAAGGGATGTAAAACAAAAACAATTCAACTTACAGAATTTATGTTTATATTATTTAATTAAGTACAGAATCTAATTTTTTTACATTAAGTTCATTAAGTGCATTACACTGCCACAACGAGACCCCTCCCCTTTTCACACCACAAACACAGGCCCTGCGCCAGCCGTTTAAAACCGGCTCATACCTCTTGCCCCACCGTGTATATTGCGATTTTTTTTTGTTTTATGCAAAAATCTGAAATGTAAGTTTCTCAGGGAGTTTTAATCAAAATCATAAGCGCCAGTTTAAAGAATATTTATAATAAAACCCAAATAATTGTATAGCAGCTATCCGTTTTATACAGCAAAAAAGAAGCAAGAAAACAATAAACTTCGAATTTCAGCACACTAGGAAATCACATATGTTCTGCACAAAATTTTTAGCAAATCGGTGTTCTAGAGTTCAAAGTGGAAGTCTAGGTTTAAAGTGGTTAGTTAGTGACATCTGCTATCTCATATTGTAATTAAGTGACGCCACCTATCTCAGACTATAATTTAGTGACGATTGCTATCTCAAATTGTAATTTAGTGGACTCTTCTATCTCAGTCATATACTTGAGTTTTGAAAGTACATACATATGACTTGTCGATTGTATAAATATATTTAGTTATAATGAAATACGGAAATTATAAAAGCATTGTAAAGAAAGTATTAAGAATATGGAAAGTATAAAGACATTTTTTACAGAAAGTATATCAAGAACCAATTATAAAGACATTGTAAAGAAATTGTAAGCAGCAGTGATTGGTTAATAAAGCTAACCTCAAAGACACTAAAGTTTGTTGCTTCTTTGGTGAAACCCTGGACCCGAAGAGAATACCCAGCCTATGATATGAAGCATCTCACAGTATCCTCCAACTCCTCCCTCCCACGATTTAATCTTGCGCTTGCATTTGTACCAAAGATTGATTTAAAAAAAGAAAGAAAACCAAATGCAGTCTCTGTTTTTTTAAACAATATTTATTTAATATCTGCTGACATTTCGATTCTTATTGGAATCTTCTTCAGGGCCTGGAACCGGAGAATGGATACATAAATAATAACAATTAGATGTACATATCATTTTTTTGCTAGGTACATGAATTACGATTTTTTCTTTTTCACTTCCTGTATTTTTAATATCGATTGTGTTTTTAAAGATTTTTTGTCAACAGTATAGCCATAACATTTTTTTTTAACAAATACACGTTTTAGCTTTGATTGATACGTTGATTCAATATAGCTAATTGATACGTTCAATATTATTATTTAATTAATAAAAGAAAACAAGCTACGAAATAAAATCTTAGCAATGTTAAAGCAAAATGTAAACAATATTCGGAAGAAGGTGTCAAACATAGAAACTTCACATGATGATAACAAGCTTCAATCAGTGCTTTGAGCACCGGGTTAGGAGTTTGTTAAAAAGGTTCATATAAATATCACTAATATTTTTGTATCCAATACTTTTTGAGTTTACACAATTTCTACAAGATTTAATGTGAATTTCTTCTAAAAGCATACGTTTTCTGTATAAATTCTCGCGTTCCATGATTTAAACGTTTTTAACATCAAAGGCGTAGTTGCAGGTAACAGCATGCTTTGCACTCCTCGCTTTTCGATTATTTTAGCCGTCGGATTCATGTTGTTTCATTCGTTCTTTTACTTTTTGTGAGGTAGTGCCAATATAGCACTTATTACAGCCTTTCCATGGTACACGATAAGCAGCATTTACAGAATCGCCAACGGACTGTTTGTCTTTCAACTTCAAAAACATCCGACCGACATTGTTCGCATTTTTGAAGGCAATGCGCACGTTGTCACATGTTTTGGTAATTGATCTTGCGATAGACTGTGACATATTAGGAACGAACTGTAAAAAATATCGACTGATGGTGTTGTTTTCGGGAAAGCGATTGCGAATTGCTCTGTAAATTGTAGCGGTTGATTAAGCGATTGATAAGTCTTCTCGGGTAATCGTTTTTAGTTAGGATATCATTCACGAGATTTTCATTATCACGAGAAAACTTTGCGTGACTAAGACGATTGACACGATCAATGAGCCCGTAAGCTGTACTTATTTTTTGGTTCATTGGGTTTATTGACTTGAAGTTCAATAACCGTCCCGATGCGACAGACTTACGATATCGTCTTGTACAAATTTTTTTATGTTTTTCATCACGGAAAACTGTCATATCCAGAATTGGAATACTCTTCAAAGACTCATGTTCGACTGTAAATTGTATTCTATCGTCAATATAATTGAATAAAAACAAAATCTCTCCAATCCAGTTTTTGGCCAGCAATAATAAAATATCATCAACATATTTTTTCAGAACCTTAATTCTCTTAGGTTAGGTTGTTGTTCCATAATCGCTTGAATCTTGTCCAAAATATCATCCAACAGCAACTCCACAAGAATCGGTGAGATTGATTTATTTTGCATAGTTTTTGTTTCTGTGTACCCCTTGATTTTTGCCTTTGAAGGCAAAACTTGATTTTGCTATTTTCCATTAACCCACGATTGTACAACTGGCACTTAATGACCTAAAATTTTGAACAAAATTAGTTTGAACACAACTTTTTAATTTTTTTTTGTTTTCAAAAATTTAAGTTTGAAAAATAATTTTTGAAGAAACCATGTAAAACTCGGGTTAAGGAAGTAGAATTCTGTCCAGTTACCAGTTTTATCAATAAATATTTATTTCAATGAAGAAATGGGTTTACAATCTTACAATTCTTTTTAAACTTAAACTAAATAACATAGTTCCTCACATACGGCAAAGCTTTTATACAGAGTTACGGGAGTTAGACTCATCCCACGATATAAACTTAGAAGAAGCGTATCAGGGAATAAACGGTAGGAATCAGATCCCAGCCCAAGGCTAACCCAAGGGAAAATTACTTTGGCCCACAGCCACAATCTCATTCAGAAGGAGCCTTTGAAATTAGAACAGAAAAATACTTACTGTAATTATTGTTCTATACGTTGTTTTTATAGGTAATGTTCTCAGAAATATTGTAAAATTTTGGTCTGTATAGATTTAAATGCGGTTAGTGACTTTTGATTCAGAAAGGCGGTTGGCTTCGTATTATCGTGAATAACTGACCAAATAAACGCTTTCGGTCGATATGAAGCCGACCAAATTGCAATAGCAAAGCTCGTAAGTCGTAAAATAATAAAACTATGTAGAAGTGAAATTCTACACTGTGTGCAATACTGCAAATGCATTTTGGTCCCACATATACCCATCAGGATTCGTTTAAACGTATATGAGCGTGAAAACTGAATTATCCTTTTGCCATAACTCAATTGATTGGTGATGCTGCGGATGAATGGATGTCGGTTGTCGTGTCGTGATGTTGGTCGACTGAGTTGGATGGCCATGGTTGTGTGTTGCAAAAGGATCAGAACGAAACGGTGATTATACTTTATTTGTGCACGAATGCACAATTGCACTCATATCCCCTCGTTCTGGTAAACAGGATACGCCAACGCCATGCCCTGCGAAATGGGAACTTGGCATTTATTCGTAAAATAAAATGAACCAACTACAACTGGGCTATATCCTTTTCGCAGAGCAAAGAACACCAAACGTTTTATAGATGTTGTTGCTATTTGGCTGGGGGGTTATTTATATGTGTATCTGTTTATTTTCATACATACATATATACTCATAACGTACACATACATAATACAACCGCCACCGCCGCCACCATCGCGCAGGATATTATATCGCCGCACCGGCTTCCGTTGAAAGTGGTTAAATTACCCGGAGTTTCCATGAATTCGCTAATAAACCATGGATTTTGAATGAGAATTCTTCGAAAGCAATTCGATTTTGTCCGAAATATTCGATTTAAACAGAGCGAAAGAATTAAGTGTAGGTAGTTTAGAAGCTTAATGGAATTTCTGACATTTATACCAGTGTATTTGAGAAATGTAATTTAGATGTACTCGTATGGTACCACTACCAATCTTATAGCCAGTTTAAATTGACTGTGTAGTTATTTTACAATAATTAATAGTTAGTATAAAGAAATACATTTATGAAATAGGTACATACGGTGCCGCCAAACCTGGAAAATTGCCGCCCAAGGCAAAAATTGTTATTTTGTAGTAAATATCGTCCATCGGTCTTTGCTTCAACTGTAATTCGAGCTAGAGCCTAAACGGTTAGTTTGAGAGGAGAATTACGATTTTTTTTATTTATATCATCTAGAACAGGCAGCTGCCATATGGCATACAAATGTTTTGGTATTTTCAAAAACCGCTTTGAAGGTTTTGATAAATTTTCGTACCAGAAGTGACCATAGGAGTTGTAAGATAACTGCATTTCATATTTTTGCCAAAAAATTCACATTATGCAAATAAGGTTTTTGATGTTTTTTGAGAAAATTGCCTTAAATGGTTTTGAGTTATTCGCGTAATCTTCTGAATGGGTCAACCGATTTAGTTATAATTTTGGAATCTAGTGCTCTTTAGTAGGTGAAACAATATTTTGCTTTAAAGTTTTTTAAAATAATTTAAAAAAATAAAACTAAAATTCATACTTTTAGTACCCACTTTTGATATCTTAAAAACATTTTTGAATTAAAGATGTCATAACATTTGTTTAGTTTTCAACTATAAGGGCAAGTCTATGCGATCGGTTATTTAATATTGTAACGAAGCGTTACCCTTTCACCTTCACCTACCAAAATATTCAACAGCAAATCATTGCCAACCGGAAGGTTTCATAATAAACCAGCACCCTATATCAACAAAATCACCGAATACCAGCACCCTACTACCATCCAACCAACATCACCAACCGATCATATAAATCAAGCACTCATCATCACCGCGACAACAAACACCAGCCACCCACCACCCACTGAATCATTATCAACAGCAGAGCACCGTGCACACCACTGTTCATGAGTACAGAGTAGTGCAACGTCATCATGCAGAATAAAAATATTTCGTTTGTAAATTTTAGAATTCACACTTCCTCTTGCAAAGAAATGTGACAGGGGGACGTATGGAAAACCTAATAATACGCTTGACTTATTTGACTCGTTGCAGTTCCTAAATTGCGAATTGAAAATACTGAGGCATAAGGCTCCGGCCCGGCGAATATAAGTTTGTAGCCAATCTTGGTCGCCTCAGGTTGCTTTACTTGATACATTCTTGTATCATTTAGAGTTAATCTTAAAGCTCCGTGATAGTTTTTCCCTTGGATTAGCCTTGGCCTTGGGCTGGAATTAGATTCCTACCGTTGGTCTCCCTGCTTGCTCCTTCTGAATGAGATTGTGGCTGTGGGCCAAAGTAATTTTCCCTTGGGTTAGCCTTGGGCTGGGATCTGATTCCTACCATTTATTCCCTGATACGCTTCTTCTAAGTTTATATCGTGGGATGAGTCTACTCCCGTAACTCTGTATAAAAGCTTTGCCGTATATGAGGAACTATGTTATTTAGTTAAAGTTTAAAAAGCATTGTAAGATTGTAAACCCATTTCTTCATTGAAATAAATATTTATTGATAAAACTGGTAACTGGACAGAGTTCTTTTATCTTAACCCGAGTTTTACATGGTTTCTTCAAAAATTATTTTTCAAACTTAAATTTTTGAAAACAAAAAAAAAATTAAAAAATTGTGTTCAAACTAATTTTGTTCAAAATTTTAAGGTCATTAAGTGCCAGTTGTACAATCGTGGGTTAATGGAAAATAGCAAAATCAAGTTTTCCTTCTATTCGACTTGCACTTGTTTTTGTTGCTTCAAAGATCCTATTAAGGTAATCATTAAGTTTTTAAGTAGATATCGTGGTTTTCAATTTTTTGAAAAACTAAAAGACATCGAATTTTCTATTTAAAGTCGATGCCCAAACGGGGGAAATAGACGTTTCTCCCATACGATTTTTTTTATATCAACTCAACCTACACGTTTTAGCTTTTTATCACACCTTAAGTGAATCACCCATGCTAAAACCGTGCGCTCGGGAAAGGAAGAATAAAAAATCAAAAAATTGTTTATTTTATAGCTTAACAGGATTATGAGAACACTAGCAGTGATCAGCACAGGTGTCAGGTCAATAAATTGTGCATTTATATAAACTTACAAAAACACGATTTTAAAACATTAATAACGATATTGGTTTGAAATGAACAGGCACAGAGCTAACTTAATTAAAGGCCAGGTTATTGTCATCGGGTAAACTGTTTTAAAGTAACTATGAAACGTTAAACTTACACGTCATGTAGTTAAATTTAAATTTTTATGTTAATTAGATAGACCTTGAACATAAGATATATGCCATGTATCTTAAAAAATAATACATACATTTTGTCTGCATGTCTCGAAAACGCTTCTTTGGTAAAAATAATGAGTCCCATTTTCATTTTCAGTGGCCCAAAATTGCGGTCCACAATATATATTTTTTCTTGCAGGTAGGAATGTACTTAAATGAATCAAAAATTTGTAAATTATTGTAGGTATTCTAACATAGATCTTATTTACCGACAACATAAACTAAGGGCTTACAACTATTTAATAAGATACTTCTATATTAAGCTTCAATTCAATTTGCATCTACACTGATGCACTGTAAAGATAATCCGCATCAGCAAATATGTCAGCCATTATACTGGTTATACGTGTAATTTAATTTCCAGTTAACGAATTGTGTACAGAATACACCCACCACCAAATCCAGCCTGTCATTCTAATTAAATTTCCTCATATCCAACCACACACACGTTTGTCAAATATTATGAATACAATACACAATATTTGCGATTGCACATCAGCATCCGGGCTTTGGCTGGATCCCATAATATCCTGGCATTCAATATAATCCGCCTTATATGTATTCACATGACAAATTTTGAATGCAAGGTGCATCAGTATCACGTCATCATCGTGATACTCTGATTAACTATAAGACACAATACCAATTGCAGAGTGGATCTATGTAGATATGCGGTTTCCAAGCTCTTACATGAAACTTTTAATTATATTATTATTATTTTGACAAATTAATAGGAAAGCTTTGTTTTGTCGTTCTTCTCGTAACGTGTATCTTTAATTAGAAACCACCACATCACGTGTAAGAGTTGGGAGGAATTATTTATCAAGATAAGTAATAGCAATGCTTTCAAGGTATTTAATTTAATTATAATTTTTTCCAGTGATCCAGTTGGGCATTTTAATTTGATATAACTTCACAAAAATTAAATAAAAATATATGTTCCAGTGTAGTTACCTATATCTATCTATCTATTTAGTAATAAAAAACCATATCCCTACATTTCATTATTCTGATTAAATACCCATCAGACAGTATTTTGAATTTGTTTGTGGTCGTATTCCGATCAGACACAATTAAATTCATTTTTAAATACTTGGTATACCTAATTACAGGACCTGTAACCTCAATTGTAATAGTTGGTTAACCAATTTAAATTTCCATTTAACCAGCCTCCATCCGCTCATAGAAATAGCATATTATACACTATTGAGTATTCACTTTACAGCATTTTTCGAAATGTTGCTCAGTACTTAGTAAAATCCCTGGGCGTGTTTCCAAAAAATAAAAAAAAAAAAATAAATACCACTCATAGATTTGTATCCATTGAAACATTTGCATTCGGACTCGAAACCATGTACAAAATATTTTCCATCTGCCTATTCCCATATTATATAATTTTGGGGTAGATATAAGCTATGTTGTGAAGTTCATTTCACAGTGTTGTGAAAAAAAATTCGACCACTATTTAATAAATTAGGACAAGTTTTGATAAATTATTGAAAGGTCTGAAGCAATTTTTTCAAAAATTCTTCTTCCGTTTTACCTACATATTATCTTAGGAGATGGTTTAAGGTATAATTTTTATCAAAATTTTGCTATTTGTAGGGTGAAATGGGGTAAAAAAATAAAATAAAAAATAAGTGCTATTTTAAAGAATTCTTTTTGAATTTGAAATGCTTTTGTTAGTGATATTTTTTTTTAAATGGTGCATTAATAGGAGGAAATGGGCTCAAAACAAAAGTTTAAAAAATTCTTAAATTTGATCATTCTCACGGAATAGTTCAATGGATAAAATGTGGTAAAAACCAAAACTAAATCTTAGAGAGGGTTGGTCTTATTTACGATCATACTGTGGTTTTAAAACTTAAATACATTAACCTATCCATTCATTTGATTTTAAAAGAAATATTTTTTTTTTTATGAGAGCCTTAAGTTTGAGGTAGAGTAAGGTTCATGTATTTTAGAACTTAAATTGAAAAATTATTAAAAATCAACACAGTTCGAAATAAATTTATTACAAAAATCTTCATAAATTGTTTTGAGAGCTAAAAGAACTACATCATCTGATTTCTTTAACAAATTTTAGTTTTTGAGAAAAAAAAATCAAAATCGTAGGAACGATTTTTTTTTTAAATAAATTTTTTATACATAAAATTGTGTAAACATTTTTAAAGAAAAAAATTGATAAACAACTTTTTAGTAACTATTAATGTTGAGTTAAAAATTAAATTTCCAAAAAATCATCCACCCGTATTTAAAAAATCGAATTTTCAAAGAAAAAAAAATTTTTTAAATTTTTTTAAAAATCGAAAATTTGATCTTATAAAAATTTTGATATTTTAGAAGCTTTTGCATAAAAATTTAATTTAAATTGGTTATACAGATAAGGAGATAGTCCAAAATTAAAAAAAATTGTTCTTTGAGAGGTGTACTGTTAATAATGGTTAACTGTAAATTTTATTTTTGGCAAATCATAGACCGTACTAACATTAGCATTTTTAGAAAACTTTTAATTAAAATCGTAGGAATTGTTTTTGAGAAAATTTAGACTTACTGTAACGGTTTCTATTATTTATATGGGAGGAACCGTTAATTTTGACTTAGTCGTTTGGTTTTCAAAAAAAAATTGAAACTTTTTTGAAAAAAACAAAAAAAAAAAATTTGAAAATTTTGGTATAAAATACCGTTTTAATAGTTTAAAAGATTCTCTATAAAAAATGTATTGAAAACAGCTAATTCCTTCTCGAGAAAAACCAAAATTAAAAAAATGGTTCTATGAGAGGTTTCAATTATTAAAACCATTTTCGGAAATTCTATTTCCACCAAAAGACAGCCCATTCCCAATAAAATTTATTGAATTTTTTCCTAGACAAGTTTGTGGAGCCATTTCTTATATAAATAACATACCGTTATTTTTGGTTAAAAAAAAAAATTTTTAAAAACCTGTCGGGGCAATGTCCAAAAAACGCTGGATACCAAGTTTAAATAAAATCGATCCATGCGCGAATGCACAGGCAGATAGAAAGTCAGACGGAGATAGAAAGTCGGACGGAATTGCATACCTATCGCAAGTAAAACAGTGTTCAAATTATTTTTTTTTTTTTTTTCAAAATTGTACGCTTAGAAAATTGCTCCTCCCGCCTTTTATCACACCTTATGCGAATGACCCTGTAAGATGGGTTAGAAAAAGTGGTAGCGGGTAGGTAGTTTCAAAAATTCCTTTTGCGATTAAAAAAACAAAAATGACTTAAGGGATTTTTTTTTACAAAAATATCGTGTACATTAAAAAAAAAAAAAAAAAACGTTTCCTGTTTTTATTTTCTATTCTTATGTATATTTGTGCACAAGAATAAGAATAGCTAACAATGCGCTGTTATGAAGTTTCTAATTAATTTTTAATTTTACAAAATTTACATTTTTGTCTACCAGTGCGAAGCCGGGTGGATCAGCTAGTGATAAATAACAAAAAAAAAGGGTTTTTTTAAGACATATTTAAATTGTTTAATTTAAAAAAAAATCGTTTGATTTTAATTCTGAACAACGTATTAAATAGCTTACAGCCAAAAGTGATAATTCTACCTTTAACAAAAAAAAAAAAAAAAACTTCAAAATGTCATGTATGTAATCGAATAGTTCGATCTTAACTTTTAGTTGGAATATTAGTGGCTCAGCGGGCACCACGACCACATATATGTATATAATGTACATACATATGTACATTCAAATTGCACTGAATGAAAATTCCATTAAAAAGGCAATAAAAAGCAACATAACTGTTTATTGTAATGTAATGCAAATTTTTGTATTTTTTTATTTGCACATCACTATTTAATCATCGTCGATCTAGTATAGGTACCTATTTGCATTTGCCATTTGTTTTTAGAAAACAACAACAACCAGATATGTAAAATTGTATATTCTCAAATGGAATTTCAGATATACAACAGACGTCATTTTCAGACAATCTGTCCGGTTCGCATTTTGTAAATATTTTTGTTTCGTTGTCGCTGAATTTAATATTATAAATATCATCAATGTCACTCTGAAGTGGAAAACCCTTTTGAAAAAAAAAAAAAAAATAATAATCCTTTTTCTCATGTACCTACTTCGTCCTTTGCAGTGCCTGTGCATTCCATTCTGTCTCCATTCCATGGTTCTTTATGAATTCATTTAAACTTATATAGCAATTGTTATACCTCCAACGCCCCTTGACACCCAAGCGGATAGATACTGGTTGAAACAAACGTACAAAATAAATACAAGATTTTACCCCAGAGCAGAGTAGGTATTTGCATTCGGTCGGTTGGACGGCTATACGACACGATGAGGATGAAAATTTACTTTGTTTTGTGGGGACATGGAGAGAAGTCCCTAGTTGCCTTGACAATGACAAAACAGTGAAACCACACCGACACTGTGGTGCAGGAGTGCTATATTGCACTCAGTACATCACTCAAACATCCATATTCACCAAAGTTGTAATTTAATTTATTTTTACTGGCGTGAAAAAAAAAAAAAATAAAAAAACAAAAAATAGAAATATTTCATTTTAGTCTTTTGTTTCGACTATAAAATGTCCCTAGTCCTTTTTCTATCCCGTGGTCACGTCTAACGAAGGTCCTCCCACAAACATCAACAACTGAGTTGTAAAGTTTATTACCACAGCGCTGGACCAGAGACAACTTTGAGTGTATATATACTGGTTGATTTAGAATCCAAGAAACACTAAGTTAGACCAAGTTTTGTAGACTTGAAGGGAGGGAATATGGTTAACAAACATCAACTAACATCTCTCATTGGGTTTCATGGTACCGAAGACTTAAATCGAATGATGCGGAGTTATATAGTTGCAACGTGTTTAGTTGATGGATATGGAAATTATCGTCCTGTAAAATGACAAAATACATTCAAAAATTTGTTTTTTGATCTAAGAAATAGAATTGTAAAGTATACAAAACAAAATTCACGTCTGGGTCGCATGAACAAGCTCTTATCTACGATCACAGTGTGGTTCTTAAGGTTGAATATTATAAAGCTAATTATATGATTTCAACAGAAATAAATTAGGAAAAATAAAGTTAAGCTTAACGCAGTATAATCTATAATATGTGAACAAAAATTAATATAATTTTGTGGTACTATTTTCTTAAAAAGTTTTTCACTGATTTCGATAAATTTTATATGGTTGGAGATGTGCAGAATATACTTAAGACACGCATTTACACACTGTTGGTCTTTTTGTTTTTGTACTGTAGGTCGAGGTATAGATAGAGACATACAGACCCGACAGATGAAATTTCTGGATCCACTTTTTTCGTGTTACCTATCATATCGACATGTCAGGTTTAATTGAAATCTCGAGTTCCTATTTTCTTTAAAAAAAAAAACAAAATAAAGAATGTAATTTTAAACCAAGAGCCTTCGAATTTGAAAGGGCTCCAGCTACCAAGGATAAGAAGAAGAAAATAATATGCAAATATGTAACATAAAATTACGTATGTGGTTATTAAAAAATATGAGATTATTAAAAAGTTAAGACATTCATTCAATTAAAGAAACGTACACTGGGGCGTATACGCACTTTTTTATTTTATTAAATCTTTAACAAATTTTTCTAACAAAAAGTACAATTTTGCTTCTATGAAATTAGCACCTCATGTGTGGGAAATTCGCAAACAAAAAGTATGCTGTCCAAAAGGTCACTAAATTCAAATTGGTCAAAAAAGTCATCATGAATTTAATGAATTTTCAAAAAGTTTACTGGCTCAACTTTCCTTTACGACATCCCGAATTTGGATACGCGGATGGTCTCATTCGATAGATATTCACTAAAAAACACCAAATATCACAATTTTAGGGTGAAGAAATATTTGTAAGTATTTTTAATTAATTTTCAAAGTTACACTTTTTTCATACAAAATGCATGGAAATAAATAAAAAACACCAAGATGGGGATGAAAGAACTTCTCTTGCCGTGACAGTGTATGCTTAGTATTGCCAGACGTACACAATGGTTTTGGGATATTTTTTATTTTTGCGATTTCTTGGATTTTTATTCGGAATTTTCAGATTTTAGCCCGATTTTTAGGGAAATTACTTATATGATCAGTTATGAAAGAGTAAAATTTTAACGGTAAAATATGCGGGAAGCAAGTTACGGTTGCAATGTTATTTCCATTTTATTTGAGAAATATTGAGATTTAAAACTATTATTTAACCTCACTAAAATGTATTTCAAAATGAGTTTAAATAATAGTTTTAAATTTCACCCGAAAAAAATTCCCAAAATAAAAACCCAAGTGAAAAATACATGCCTGGCAATACTAAACAGACCGTATGACATTTCTTTAATTTGTATTGTTTTCAAAACAAAAACTTCTAAAAATTAATTAAAAATACATTATGTATAAATGTTTCCTCACTTTAAAATTGTGATATTTAGTGTTTTTAGGTGTTCATCTTTCCAATAAAGCTATCCGCGTTTCCAAATTCCGCGTATAAAAAGTGCAAATCGGTAAAAAAAAAAATCCCCGATTTTGAAAATTTTAAACATTTTTTAATTGCATGTAGGGGGGTTTCCTCACCTTAATATTTGAAAAATATTCTATTGAGATGCCTACCTACCCCTAAAAAAAATCAACTTCGAAATCGGGATGTCGTAATGAAAAATCGCACAATTTTACTTGCTCTATAGGGTAAAGCCTACTACACAGATCGGGACAAATTTTTCTTTTCATACAAAATTTTTCCAGGCAGTACGCAGTTCCCGCGCAAAATTGTGACGTTTGTACCCGCTGTAGGGTGTATTCTCCACTAAATTTTACCAGGAAAAATAATGTTCGAAGCATTATTTTGCGGGAAAATTTTGGCAGGTCAATAAATTTGCAGGAAACACGATCTACTATCATTTATTGATAAGTTTACAAAATGAAAAAAAAAAGAAGAAAAACATTAATTTTGGCGATTTTTCCGACGTTTTTGTAGAGATTAGAATTGTAGAGATAAAATTTGTCTTTTCCCGATCTGCGTACTAGACTTAAGTATTGGTTTTGTGTAGAAAAAAAATTCGAAATGGTAATCAAAACTTTAATTTAAGCTATAGCCTAAATGTTTGTGCCGATTCACTTTAAATTTGGTCAGAGCATTTTTATGTGATTCCCTAGAGGCGAAATTCGAATTTTTGATTAAGGTCATATTTAACAGGTAGCTTTCATACAAGTACCTATTTAGGTTTTTTTTAATTTTCTAAAAAACGGCTCTGACAATTTTGATTAAACTTTGTGCCAGTTTTGATCAAGAAAACTGCGTTTCAGGCTTTCACTGAAAAATTCGCTTCGCATTGCGGTTGGACTTTTTTGAGAAAATTTTTCTTATTTTCGAGTTATTCGCGTATATCTTCTGAATGGGTCGAATGATTTAGTTGTAATTTTGTGATCTGGTATTTCTGAGTAGTTCAGACAATATGGCATCTAAAATTTTTTAAAGTACCTATAATTTGTGTAAACAAAAAAAAAAAAAAAACAATTATAAGACCAATATTTTTAGTACCTACTTTTAATTTTTTTTTCGTGAAAGATATCACAAAATCATTTAACTACAAGTGCGATGCATTCGTGCATTTTTTTTTAAAATAAATGTTAGCACTCAATTTCTCGAATTAAAAAATTCAAGTATGCTGTTGGAAAGGATAAAAATTAGTCAAAAAAGATAAGACTAGGTTTAGTAATTGCTCTGTCATACATTTTTGTTTATAATGTTTTTTTTTTGAGAATTTAATATTCTTTTATAATTATTGTATCATTCTTAATTTATCTGAAAACATTAAATATTGGCAGTAGTCAGATTTTAAGATTGGTTCATAGCTTGATGCAATAATGAATTACTTAAATTTATTGAGATTGTATCGAACTAAGTTTAAAAAAATGGGTTTATACTAAGATTTAGATAATTTTTCTCAACATAATTTTTACCTTAAATCAAGTATTGTGTTTGCACATTTCCTCTGAAGAACCCTTAACTTTAAAATTTTTCATGGAAGTGAAAGGTACAATTACTTTTTATTTAAATTTTGGGCTATTGTGCCTATAAGACCAACCCCTTGAAAGTGTGAATAATAATTTAAGTATGCATACATATAAATCCTGATTTGTGCTTATTTTATTAAAAATTCAATCAATCCCTAACTGAAAATTCTATTCGCGTACTAAGGCCGTAAAATATTAGATGCTATTCATCTATCTCAGTTTTTTTGAACTTATATGGGATTAAAGTTTACGTAAGGTTAAGGACCTCACGTCCTCATCGCAGCAATTTTTCAAATAAAAAACAAAAATACATTTCTAGCAAACAAAACAAGGCTCTCTCTTTTAATGTGAGGGCGTATGCATGGCAAACTTTTCCAATTGTGATAGGGAAGGGGCTTTGACGATGCTGGGAGGGTTAATTTTCTATAGCATGCTCCATTTGTTATATCAGTGTAGGTATCTATCATAAATGTGATACCGACAATGATGACAATGACGACCCAGTGGCAGGATGAAAAGTGAAATCGTTAAGTGAAGGTACAGATGCGATGGATATTAATTGAGCGCACGAATTCAAGCACAACTTTTTTCATTGTTATAATAATTTTGAACTCGAGTATTATGGATAGATTGTGAAAGGATGCTTGCAGTTGTCATGAAGCAAAATAAAAAAAAAAAAAAAAAAACATGAAGCAAGCTTGGCACCATAAGAACTGCAATACTGCTGTGTGTCCCTCATGTAGCTCGTGGCACTGTTAAGATGTTTGCTTTATGAACATCTACGTTTAAGTTCATTTTCTAAAGTGTGTTCTTTATTAAGGAATGAACACGTAGAAATGGGTCAATCAATCCGTTGGGTATTCCTATATTTTGATGCGAAAGGTTTTCGATTTCGATATTTTAGTTTGCCATATGGGAACTGTAGTAACCCATGGCAAGACATTGCTGTTTCACGCCAGGGGTCTGGCTTCGATTCCCAACTTCTGCCACCTAAAACCGAAAAACGTTTTTCAGGGCTACTGTCTTCTTGCAAGAAAGTGACAAATCCTCCAAGAGTATTTATTTTTTATATAACTTGGCTACGAAAGTTAAAGTACCCACTTTATCGAATAATAATAGGCATCATTTTTATTTCGGAGGTCCAGGTTCGATCTTCAGCCTCGCCACCTATAATAATTAAAAAAAAAAAAAAAAAAAACAGCTACTGCCTCTTGCGAGGAATTGATGAATTGAAAAAAACCTCCAAGAGTATGTCATAAAACAAATTCCGCTTACTTTAGCCGTTCAGATTCGTTGTAAATCACTAGGCCCTCATGAGCTGTTGTGCCATCAAATTTATTTATTTTTTTATTTATGATTTTTATTTTCACTACTTACCAACCAACGTAGTAGCCCCTGGCGCAATGGTTAGTGCGTTGGACTGTCATGCTAGAGGTATGGGATTCAATACCCAGCCGCTTCCATCTTAAGTTTTTTTCGGAGCTAATACCTCTTGCATGGACTTGACAAATCCTCCAAGAGTATCTCTTGTCATAAAAAAGTGCCGCTCACCTTAGCCGTTCCAATTCGGCAATAAACTGTAGGTCCCCTCAATTCCTGCAGATTCGCACACAAGAAATGGTTGAGAATTGTAAGTCACTAGGCCCTGGTTCTTCATGAACCGTTTGTGCCACCAAATTAATTTTTGTATTTTATTTACTTACCAACTAACATATTTGTATACATACGTACATACAAAAAAAACCGATTATGTGTAAAACTACGTTATTTTTCCGTGAACGAAATTGCGTTTTAGTACAAATTTTTGTGACATTTTCCAAAAAATTTGATGCAGTATTGTAGCTTGACATTTATTACTTCAACATTTAATCATTTAAACCCTATTTTACCCAACAAATAGTCAGTTTGCTTCGCAAAGTTTATGAAATAATTAGTTTTACTAAATAATATCGTATGAAAACAGTGCTCAATAGGGCTAATTCAACAAACATATTTCACAAACAAAAAATATTCTATCACATTTTTAAAAGAATAAGCAAAATTATAAAATTTGTTTCAAGTAAATCGGTTGAATACTTTCTGAGATTACCGCGGACAAACTAAACATTTTGTTTCGTCTTTGTATAATATTAATGATGGTTTAAGTTGTGCATTGAGAAGTCAGATTATAACCGTATATGTACAGAATAATCCTGTTCAAAATCAATAGCACTTAGCCGAAGCTCTTTTGCAATTATTGTTCGCATCCACTATAAAATATAAAATGCTAATCCCATGAGTATTAAATGTTCATTCAAAAAATGCATTGTATTTGAATATTCCAATTTTATTTCTATTTTTATTGTGGAAAAGTATTTTTTAACCCTTTGTTTATTTTTTTTTTTTTTTTTTTTTAGTTTTAAAAATTCAATTTTCCATCAAGTCTATGAATAGAATTCAATTCCATTTTTCAATTCCAATTCGAAACACATTAGGTAGGTACATAGACTGTATTGAACCCTTCAACGTTTATAGTCCGTGTGTTTTTCGAGATAGGTAACAGGAGTTTATTGCTTTTTGCGAATCACTATTGAAGAATGCAAAAAAGCAGTTAATTATCAATTTGTTTTGTATATGCTCAGAGTAAAGCCTTTATCCCTTTTCTATAAATGCTCGATTGAGAGTGTGTTTTCTTTCTATAATGGCATTTAAACCCTTTCAAATGGTATCAATGCTATTAGAACCGAATACACGCACGCTCTCTCATTATTGCTAACTGCTAAGAGGATTACTGACTACATTCAGAACTGTTTATCGCGGGGCAGAAGTTTCCCTTTTATATGAATTCACTGTAAGGCTTTTGGCTTACCTATAGATACATCACACATACTCGTACATAAGTAGATATATTCTCTCAAAGGATGCATGCATATACAAATTGGGTAAATTAAATTCAAAAGATCTTTCGTCCAAATAGCTTTGAAATCATCCTTTCATTCAGCAGTCTTATCTTTTTCTAAATTCGTGCACCATAGCTATCACAAATTTCATGCAAATGACGGAAGTAGTTGCTGGCTTCGTCATATTTGCTGAAACTTTTTAAGTTCTTGTAACAATGTATTCTTTTTTTTTTAAATTTAATTTCAGCTATTCAGCAGAATAAGGAGCAACAACAGCTATATATTGCTTAGCGTTGCAGCTTCACTGTCATCGGGCGTCGTTATAGTCGCGGCAAAATACTGCTAAAAGATGACAGCAAAATGTCACAATTGCGAAAATCAGCTTCTTTCCGTTCCAGGATTCCAGTGAGAAGAAGTCGTTTGCCACAGCGTCGTTGCTGTAGTCCACCCCCAGGTGGCGTGGTGAGGTTAAGGGGTGCCTCTAGTGGATGTGGAGCAAGAACAACCACCAACAAAGAAGACGTTGGCTTAGGACTGCAGACAAATAGAAGTTTTGCATTCGAGAGATGTGATATCAACAGCAACAACAATAACAACAACATCAAAAAGAAAATTCGCAGCAATAGCAAACAGCATAAGCATAAACGATACTCGTCATCATCGTCGTTTTCCAGCAGCGACGAAAGCTATGAATCTGAAGCGCCACGCCAGGTGAGGGCTAGAGATACTAATTTCTTTTGAAACAATTTCCCAGATGCATGCACATATGAATTTTCCCATTTTCCACAGTTGTCGGCTTTTATATCTGCTTATCTTATTTACATTATTTTTTTTATTCAACGAGATGGTTGGGCTCTCAGCGATAAACGAAGGGTGCAAGCAATTGTTGACATATTTATATTCTCAGCATCGCAAAGAGACAGGAGTACACATTTAAAAAGATTAAACGTAACTTTATTTAGGTCTTGGGTGGCAGGGTGGCAGTGGCACATTATTGGAATTATTGTGAAGTTGGAGAATGTGCGAGCGAGCGTTTAGTGTGTCAAAAACGTGTGTGTGAGTTTTGAGGATTTATGTTGGCAGTTAAAATAAATTGATTTAATATTATACCATAGTAGGTATATTGTTTCGTTGAGTGGATACTTAAAAATAAGGTATGCTGTTACGAAAAAAAAAAACAAAATGGATAAATGTTATTTGAGAAATTGGGATTGAAAAGCTCTTTTTCTTTTACTTTTACTTTCGAACTATTAAAATTTTTTCAAGAGAACAATATAAATTTCCTACTTCCTTGCTAAAAGGAAGTCTTCAACTTTCAATTAGCTTTATAAAATTATTTCTAGGTATATCAGCACAGAACATTTTATTATCAAAACAGTTTATTATCAAATATTTTAAGTAGAGTAATATCGAAACAACTCCAAAATATGAGAGAAATTTTTTTTTTAATGATTACTAACTAAAATTTGGTAAGTTTACTTCGCAAGTTTTCAAAACCTTTTGAATTTTGAGTAATCAGATGGAAAAAAAGAAAACTTGCCAAGTAAACATACCAAATTTTAGTCAGTTATCATTAAATAAGAAATTTCTCTCATAATTTGAAGTTATTTCGATATTACTCTACTTAAAATATTTGATAATAAACCCTTCATTAACTTAGAACTTGGCGTACTCTTAGATCTCATTACTTTTCACGGCTGACTTGTTACATAAAGGTTTTTTTGTATACATGGAGAACTTGGCTCTTTTTTAACATTTATGTTTTTGGTGTGATTTCACTCCTTTTTGCTAAATATTTTTTTTAAACACAAAATCTTAAATTTTCAATTATTGAATGCACCTTAGCACTAACACTCTAACAAATCATCATTGTACAGCAAACAATAATAATTCTACGAAAGTGAGTGGATGGCATGCCCCCTGAATGATAAACCCCAAATTTTTAAGTTTTTCTCAGCATGAATTATGAACCCTACCTCTCTACCGAAATTCATAATTCTACAACAATCAGAAGTGCTTCATATAATTGACAACACTTCTGAGAAAGTGGGTTGATGCCACGCCCCTGAATGATAAATCTCAAATTAAATTTTTTTCCTTTACACACATTGTAAGCCCTGCTTCCATACCAAATTCCATCGATCTACAACAATCAGAAATCAATTTGAATGAATTGAAAAACCTTAAATTTTCGATTTTATCCATTGTAAACATTGCAAGCCCTACTGCCCTTCCGAATTTCATCATTCTACAACAATCAGAAGTGCTCCATATAATTGATAGCAATTCTGTGAAAGTGGGTGGATACCACGCCCCCTATATGGAAAATCCAAAATTTTAGATTTTTTTCTTTGTTTACACCACAAGGCCTACCGTTGTGCGAAATAAAAGATTCTAAGGTATCGGGAAGTGCTCCATATGATTGATAACTCTTTTTAGAAAAGTGGGTGGATGCCATGCCCCCTGAATGATTAATTTCAAATTAAAATTTGTTTCCTGTGTTCAAATTCAAATTGTAAAGCCTACCACTCTACCAAATTTTATAATTCTACAACAATCAGAAGTGCTCTAAATAATTGATAACTATTCTGTGAAAGTGGGCGGATACCACGCCCCCTATATGGAAAATCCCAAATTTTGGAGTTTTTCCTTTGTATACACCGCAAGTCCTACCGGTGTGCGAAATTACAAGATTCTATGGTGTCTAGAAGTGCTCCATAATTTTGATGATCTGTCAGTCAGTGAGTCAGTCAGTTACGGTTTTCGCGATTTTTGACGTCCTATATCTCAGGAACCACTAACGCTAGAGAGTTGAAATTTGGTGAGGCGCCTTCGCTCGCCTAGCTTAGAAAATATGGCGAGCTTTAAGTTTCTGACATTATTGGTTCCGAAGTTAGAGCGGGGTCGAAAAGCGCTTGAGTTTGTTCCTGTAAAAAGGGAGTAGTACCGAGAACTTGGTTGGGCACTACCGTGCCCTTTGATATCTCCAGCCAAAACAAAAATAAAACGAATTAAAAATACCCAAAAAAAATTAATTCGTAAGCAATTGGTGGTAGCGCCTTTAAGTTGTTGTTGTTGTTCACTATAATGTGAAAAACTATCGAAAGTTTACACAATCAAGAGTCATCGATTATTTATTATAAGCTATCGAAAATTATCGATACATTTCATATTTACCTATTATTTGGCAAGCTTTGGATTCGTAAAAAAATCCAATTAGAGATTTTGATCAAACTGTCTGTCTGTTCGAGTACAACCTAAACGACTATGGTTGGCGGTGGATGTTCTTTAAACTTGGTATAAAGCAATTTTTGGACATTTCCATGAGAGGTTTTTTTTCATTTGTGTTAGAACCGCAGAAATAACGGTACCTGCCATAATTTGTTTAGCATTTTTGTAAAATCTTTTTTTTTTATAATGGCTTCCGTTAATTCAAATAAGTATGGGTTTCATTTGGCAGACAAGCTTTTCTGAAAAATCGTATGAACACTGAACAGTCCCTTTTACAAAACTTTATTTAGGACTATCTCATTACCTATTTAAAGGATTTTGATTGAATATTTGAGTTAGAAAGCTTCTAATAACTTCAAATAGTATTGTATATCAAAATTTTCCAAAAAAAAAAAAAAACAAAAACAAATTTTTGAAATTTTGAAAATTCGATATTACATAAACGGGTATGGTTTTTTTTTCGAAATTGAATTTTTATTCCATATACAATTTTCTTTTCTTAAATTTTTTACAAAATTTTATACAGGATTGCACCTTATTCGTGATGCACTTTATTTTATTTTGGGGGATGATTCCTGAAACCATTCTAAGAAAAAAAATGTATAGGAGAAAATTGCATCTCCTCCGTACCTGAGGTTAGGGCGTCAATTTCTGAAAAATGACTTAAATTGAAAAAAAAAAAAAAAATTAAAGTAAAGAAAACGCATAATGACCTTTTTAACTTTTTTAATAATATTTTAAGTTATTTAAAGGAATAATTTTAAAGAAATTAAATTTCAAAGTCGACTTTTTTTCGAAATGTTATGTAATTAAGTGCCATTGTTGTTTTTAATATATTCATTGCTCTTATCAATTCGTAGTCAAGTACTGATGTAAATTTTTTGTTTATTTTTTTTTGAGAAATTGAGACAAAAAAACAAAGTGTATTTTTTTTTTTTGTTTTTTGTTTTTTGGAAGAAAAACCTTTCGTTTTTTTACTGCTCAAAAACTTAAAAAGACTAAGATATGGTTTTCAGTATTTAAATATGAATTGATAAAAGCAATTAATATTTAAAAAAAAAATAAATAAAGATTTTTTTATGCTACACTGAACCCGTATATTTAATTTTTTTTTTTAAATATTTCACTATTGGTTAGTTAGGATACTATAATATAGGAATCGTAGCGTTATGTATTGTTACAATAATGTTTTTGAAATTGTAGAACCTTATTTACTTGTCAAAAATCAAAAATTTATGGTACTAATTTACCAAAAACTATTTCAAGATTTCAGCAACCCTTAAGCAGTTAACGGTCGAATATCTGGAATCAATCTTTCCGCTTACATTTACTCAAACGATGGCAAGTAAATATTTCTTCCACATTTCCATATTAAATTTCATACCGGGCTTTAATATACTATTTAAAAATAAAAAGTAGATAATAATAAAAAAAAAACTCATTATGCTTTCTATTTTGTTCAGTATTTTTGGCCTACTTAAATAATGCAATTTAGTCTTTAGTGCTCTCATATTTCATACAGAAGTCAACAACTGTCAGAAACACTTGTTCCCGGCTGTATTTCGCCTTTAAATGCAACATCCCTCATCACATTGCGTGTGTATAAATGTAATAGTATTTATGAAAATTATGGTTGAAAGAAAAATATTTATTTTCCATGATTTATGCATGAATATAAATTAATTTTGACCCAAAAATGCAACAGCTCGGATAGGGAAATGGAAGCTGTGCACTATATGCGCGTTCCATGCAAAAGTTTTTTGCTTTTTTTTGTTTTTTAAATAATGCAAAACCCAAAATACCCGCCAAAGATATTAGAAAACAAAAATATCCATCATGCATTTTTTTTTGTTTTAAATATGTATTTGTTTCTGCATACATCTATTGAAATCCGTGTTGAGACGAATATTCATTAGAATAAAACAGAACAACGACCATGACGGGATGAGCTGAGCACGAAAAAATAGAAGCGAATTTAATTGTTTCCATGCATTTATTTTTACATTCAATTGTTTTTATTGATTTTTGCATTATCAAATATTAAGTATTCATTTATCAATGCGTAATTATAATTTTTGGCATCTAGGTCAAAGACTAAAGTTATGAAACTACATTTTTTATATTAAATCAATTCAATAGTTCAATTCCCAGTAGGAACAATAAATTTATGCATTAGAATGAATGAACAAAACAATATAAATGACATTGGTATTTCAGTATTTAAAAAGATATATGCACGAATGGTTCCCCAGAAATTGCTCTTGTTCTTAACAACTTGTAATATTGTTATGATATTTTTAATGAAAAAATGTTAAAGAGTCAAAAGTATTATTTCTATACTTTTTTTTTTTTTTTCAAAATTTCGAGCTTGAAAATTAATTTTTCAAAAACTATTCACTAACACAACTTAATTAAAAATGAAAATCAAAGAAGAGATTTCTGGCTTTCTAAAAAGGTATAGCATGGCATTTTAAATTGTACCGTTGTTTTTAAAGATTTTTTTTTCTGTTTTAAGTCAATTTTTTAGAAAATTGCCCCATTTGCCTAAACGGGGCGAAATAGACCCCCCTCCCATACGATTTTTTTCTTGTCTTAACCCAACCTACTCGCTCTAGCAGTTTGGTGCATCTTATACCGATCACCCTGTATAATTAACGACAAATTTTATTCGCCTAAATGCTTCTTGATCGTCAAATGTTGCTTATGCTTAACTTTTGGCTTTTCCCACATACCCGGCGCGGGCGGCCGGCATCGGCACCGATTAGCCGGTTTTTTTTTTGTTCAACAAAAAATTATACTTTCATTTTCATACATAGGCACCGGGTAGCCGGAAAGCGGTAATTTAGATACGAAGTAAAATTGTTTTATTAAAAAAAAAAAAAAAAAACATAATCACAACCCTTATCTCACACACAGGAGATATACAAAAACCAGCAAAGCAAACAACGCTGGACCGGGAATGTGTAAAAGCACAATTTGATTTTCTACATCCATCCAATCTCGCTAACTACTGGCTATTGCAGTGAGCAAAGTCAACAGCATTGTCCGGCGATCGGCTGCCGGTCAGCAGTACCGGTCAGCACGTTTAAAAGGTCCCATAAGATTTAGTATACCCAATGATACCTGGCCGGTGCCGGCCGATGGCCGGTGGCCGGTTGCCTGTTACCGGGTATGTGTGAAATGGCTCTACTATCTTCTCTACAAATAAGGCTCTGTGGAGAAGTACTCGATAATTGTTAAGATCTATATCAAAGTCAGTAAACGTTTTCGCGATTTTCGAAGTCCTTTAACGCTGAAACCACTAAAATGCTAACGAGTTTAAATTAGATGAGGCTACTGTGCTTGCTCGGCTTAGCAAACATGGACATTTTGAAGTTTATGACTTTATTGGTTGAAGTTAGAGGGGTAAACAATTGCTTGAGTTTGTTCCTTCAAAGAGAGGGTTAGTGCCGAGAACTTGTCTGGATACTACTTCAATTCACACATTTTGAAGCGAACTAACTATATCAAGTCGATAGGTTTACAAAGCATCGGAGTGAGCTTGAAGATCTCAGGCTCATATAAATCAGGTATCTCAAAGCTTTCCCACAACCAACACAAAATTATAATGCCTTGATACCTTAATACAAACAAACAAATAAAGCACTGCAATCACATGCAAGTTGGAAATATTTCACCATTGAAACTTTAGTACAACATGTACCTATTTATAATTATTCGTAACTACATAATATTATTATGCACGTAAATAGTTACACACTATTTTGTATCAATATAAAACGACAAGCATGATAACCTCGATAAATAATAACAAACTAAACAATGAAAACTCATGTCTAACCACAAAATGTAACTTTATTTGTACGAAACATGTTCATTTAATTCTTTTTTCTAACCACAATACCTCGAAACATTAAAACGGCTAACATAATTATTATATCATTATAATTCAATCCGCAAAGAAAAACTATATTTAGTTATGTAAGGCTATGATTGAACCTAAATGAAAACTTGTGGTGACCATATTCCATAATATTTATCAATCATTATTTTTTATATTGAGCAAAGCATGCTGTTAAAATAAAATTCTACAGAAACAGCAGAAAGATGCAAGTGTTGCATCAATAGACAAAAAACGCATATTTTTAGCACTGCGTGTTTGATAAATCTTAAACATACAGATATCTTTAACAGAAACATTTTAAGAATTACAAATATTTAAGCATAAAAATAATGATTTCCTAATGTTTCAAAGGGAGCAGGGAATTACTGGAGCCTGCGATAATTAAATAACCTTGGGGATCCATCTTTGAGACCTTAAAGAACATTCTCACAAAATATCAGAAATAGTCCAGTCGCAATGTACAAAAAAATCGTGAAATGCAAAAAAATAGATAGGGGTCTTTTTTAATTTTAATCGTTATTAGAACATGTTTGCAGCCAAAAGCGCACTTCGGCTTAGCCAAACAGGTAGCTGAAAACAGAATGCCTTTGGTCACGCGCACATTCTACAGAAATTTATGGGAAATAAGATAAGGACTGACTAATTAATATCCCGTTTAGACTTTCATATGCCGTTCACAACCGCCTTTCCAAGTAGAGAGGACTGGCAAACTAGCGTCCCATCAACCAGCGCATCGATGGTTTCAATATACACCGATGGCTCCAAGATGGTGCTCATTCAGACTGCCTAACTACAGCAGTGTCTTCCAAGCTGAGGTTTTGGCAGTGGCGGAATCTGCCAAACAGATCTCAATGATGGCAATACCACAGGCTGATATCACCTTCCTCATTGATAGCCAAGCAGCAATAAAAGCGATTTCTGCCCTTGAAATTAAATCGAAGCTTGTAAATTGCTGCACCGAAGAGCTCAGGGTTCTTGGCACACAGCACAACGTAAGGCGCTGATGAACTGGCAAGAATTGGTTCAACACATGACCTAGTTCAGACAGATTCAATAGTCCAGGTCCCACTCTGTAATCTCAAACAAGAAATCGAGGGTAAAGTTCTATCTTCTACAAATAGAAGATGGAGCTCACTGGATACTTGCGTCATAACTAGACATTTATGGCCAGAATTTAATAAACAAAGAACTAAAGAAATCATAAAATTGAACAAAAAGTCACTTTCTCTTCTTGTGAGTATTACCACAAGTCACAACCTATTACGCTACCACAAGAAAAAAATGCAACTTAGCCCGGATGACGTATGCAGAGGCTGTGGTGACAAGGAAGTTCATGAAGACACTCCTCATTACCTGTGTCACTGCCCTGATGCGTTATGTCAACTGAGAAGAAGACTCCTCGGGAAACACTTCTTCGACGATTTAGGAACTCTCTCATTAACGCTACTAAATGACTCGAAAGTCCCTAATTTCCCATAACAAACCAACCAACAATAATAGAACAAACATTTGACGACTGTAAGACGCACGTATTTCCTGTGGGAGTGGTAATAAAGGAGTTTGAAAAGCGAGCCTTACACCAGTTCTTGCCGCTCCTGCGGTGAATGCGAGCGTCATTCAAATTGCGATGGCCGCCCCTCCACAAGATTGGTATAATACTCTTGTGGTAAGGGACGGCCCTCTCGATTCATTCCAGCCTGACATAACAAAGCAGACACACATACCATAACCACTGACCTATCAAACTCATCCACCAGGCGTTGTGGGGAGCCAAACGGTCCTCCGGGCATGGCGGGGGTGAATGATCCGCCCAGTGGGGGTAAAGGAGAAGATCACGCCCTCAAAAGACAGCGGTGACGAAACCTCCCCTCAACCCGGTGTCTATGTACTGACGACATTTAGAATCTTGAATTTAAGGAAAATTGTTTTCATTGAATAACTCGTTTATTTCACTAAAAATGCACTTTACAAAAGTTTTTCAGAATAATTTAATTCTCTTACAACCTTGGTAATACAATTTTTTTTTGTAGGATTATTATTTTTTCCAATTAACCCGGATATATACTTTTAGCATTTTAGAAAAATCGTATTTTAATCAAAAATAGGTCCACATACCTATTAAAAAAAATATCAATTAATTTTAAGAGGTTAAATAAGCTACCCTTTGGTGAAAAAATTCTAATTATGATTATTATGGCATCTTCCATAAAACTTTTTTTAGATTTTAGTATCTTAAAATATTGTACTTATTTTTGTTATAAAGAATGTCTTGAAAAGATTTTCAATCAAAAAAATTATTTTTGGTTTGAAAAAGAAATACTAACTTCATTTTCCGAAAACGACTCGGCTAATTTTTATTTAGCTTTTTTTTTGCGTTATATCTAGAATAAACAAATCTAACGGTACCCTAAAGACAATCCTTAATACACAGTAGTATACGATATCCCAATCGATAGGAACAAAATTAACACTGAACCATTAACAACAGTAGTTACCTCTCATAGAAACGTTTTTTTTTGTTCGCTAAAATAATTTTTGGATCTATAAACCATTATTATTTAATTTTTAAAATTAGAATATTAAAATAATGCGTACTTAACCTAGACCTAGACCTTCCTAATTGATTTTTTTAAATAATGTAATTAGTAAACTCTGCTTTTGTGTATAATTAATTTTTAAAAAAACCGCTCCAACGATTTATAAATTTTCTTCTCACACCGTGTTGTTGTGAAAATAATTTCATAATTTGTTTTATTCGCTATAATTTACTTCAAATTGATTTTTGCTATTTGTATAAAATGTAAATATTTTATTTCTTATTAAATTAGTTATTGTGTCATCGTAGATACATGAGAGTAAGTTCTTGCTCTCACTAACGACTCAATCGTGGGATTCGTTTCTTAAATAATCCAGCCAACAGCGACAGCCTATCCGTTTTGGCTTTGCTGGCTCTCCCACAATTGAAACCGAAATTCAAATCTAAATTTTCCGTATCGAAGTAATATCATCTCTTTTATAGGACGAAAATGGTCGATTGGTCTCCCTAATTGTGTTCTTAAAAATCAACCTCGTTTTGTTGTTTATATTTCTACTTGAACTGTTATGTCTATTACAAATATATGTACATAATATACATAAATGTAAAATATTCTATTGTGTAGGGGAAGGTGGCCTAAAATGGCTCCCCTCTAAGGAAAATGTCCAAATCTCGGAAAAAAGTAACATTCAAACTTAAATGTTATATTCTTTTCAAATCTTAATCAATAACGCATTTTTTCGCTTTACGAGTTTAAAAAATTACAAAAAGTATTTAAAGTACTTAATTTTCAAAATATCTTCAAATGTACGTGATTCTGAAGGCAAAATATAGTCAACGAGCCCTTTTTGCCCATTTGCTTGGAAAAGGTGGACCCTTCTGTAAGCCATTTAAAATTTTGTTCTTATTCGCTGCTCGTCTGCTCAATGTAGTTTTTGGGATTCCCAATGTTTTGGATACTTTTTTCCAGTCTATTTCTTTTTTAAGGCTTTTGATAACGCGTCCTCAGTCCAGGATTGAGCTTCTGTAGATCGTTAATATTTTCCAACTATTTTCACTACAAAAAAATTAAAATGAGAGTGTATGTATAAAATGGCACACTATCCCATTTCAGCCGAGTGATTAGTAGGCCATTTTGCCTGTTTAGGGTTTTTTTTATGTAAGATTTAATTCCGAACAAACTGAAATAGTACTAGTCCAACTAATTTCAGTAAATTAATAAGAAATACTTAATACTAACATGCATTTTTATAGAGTTTTTTGTCAACAATTTTTTCACAAAATTGTATAAAGTCTACTTTGGGGATGGCTAGAGATAGTTTGACCTGTCAAATTTAAAATATTAGCTTTAAGTTGCTAACGTTTCGTGTATGTCGGTGCTGCCAGATAAACTGAAGTATTGTGTTCACAAAACCTTCTAATTCTGTTCGATTCTACGAGATCTAGCGAGGGGCCATTTTACCTTGGTGAGCCATTTTAGGCCACCTTCCCCTATCTATCCATGCGTTCATCGCTTCAGTAGCGCCAGCTCGAGCATAGCAATATCACACAAAATTCAAACTGACATATCCAAATCCAATCCATATCTACAGAGTACATCAGAATTCAGGACATCATGACAAAAGAGAAGATAGAGTAGACAGTATACTGTCGTGTTTTGTTCAATTTCAATAAATATACATTATTTATTGCTTCTGTTTTTATTTCTCAACCAAAAAATGACACCCACACTCACGTTCATATGTTTTCCCTCTGGTTTTTAATTTTTCCAATGCAGATACATATATTGTGGGTTTATAGATACTTTATCTTCATACATGTATTGCATGCCGGCCCGATTTGGTTTTGTTTGTGGAAAATCATCATCATTATGATTTGTGGAATTTTCCCCATCTAAATATATTTATTATTATTATGATGGTTAAAGTGAAAGGTTTATTATGAAAGTCCAAACAAAACCAAACAGTTTATAGAAAAGTTATTCTGAGAAGTGAATGTTAGTTCACAAAAAAATGTGGTGAATTAGACTACAGCTTCAGGACAATCGAGGATAATTATTATTGTTAGATCCATTGTTTTTCGTATTTTATGATGAAAGCAAACCCATTTAATTTGATAGAAAATGATTTATGTGGGTAGAGGAAGGCATTATACACAATATGGACATTTTAAAGTAGATACCTATTTATTATATTTTTGTTTTGGTTTGTTTAAAATGGAAAATTATTTGGCCTGTAAAATAAAGGTGCATATTTTTTGTATACATACGTATCAATGCCTAACGTTCAAAGCTTTGCATGGAAATAAACTCTAACCTTAAGAAAGTGGACTTATTCGCATGAGGAACTTAATTCCTAAGAGAAATTAGTGCCATTATTTCCTGCCTCAAAAAATTTAAGGATTTTTTTCTATTTTGTATGTAAACATATGTATTTAAAAGTCAAAGCTTTGTTTCCAATTTGAAAGTTTAGTCCAGTCAACAAAGGCAACAAAATGCCTTCAAAATCCAACAGTTTTGAAACTTTGTACACTTATAAAGAGAGGCCTAATGATGAAGTGTACAAAAGTCCTCATGAATCCGAGGCGAGCCTTAACATGTCGTTTTTTTTCGGTTTTTCGAGTTTAACTTAGAAACTATTTGTCCTATAAAAAAAATAATCTGAGGCAAACAAATAGCTTATAAAATTCTCTACAAACTTGATAATAACAAAATTTTTCATATCTGCCATAGTTATGAAGCTATTTGGCCCCTAAAACTGGTATTTTTTTCAATTTCCTTAAAATCGCTAGTCAAATATATAAAAATCTCATGTCACGGTGTTTGTGATCGTACGACTGAACCGATTTTTATGAATTTTTTTTTTGTATATTTGGAAGGTTTAGGTTGTAAAGTATATTTCATACCGATAGGTGATTAGGGTGACCATATACAGAAAAAAAAATTTAATTTTTCAACGCAAATTTTTTTTTGTTTTTTTTTTTAGATTTGAAATAAAAAAATACCTAGCACCAAATTTCACCTTCCTACCACCACTCCACATTTTTTAATCGTGATTTTAGTGTTTTTGTTCTTTACATGGATACGTCTGCTGCTGTGTGGGATGGCAAAGGCTTGTCTGATTTCTTCTTCACCAAAAAAGGAGTAAAACAGGGATGCGTTTTAAGTGCTCTTCTCCTCGTACTTTATCTAAATGATTTGCATATAAATCTACCCTTTGGACTGTTTATAGATAATCTCGAAATCAACGCCCTTTTGTATGCTGACGACATCGTGCGGCTATCTGATAACCCTAGCAAGCTACAAGAACTCATCGATAGTTTTAAAACTTATTGTAACAAGTGGAATCTTGAAGTCAATCTTGACAAATCCGAAATAGTCATTTTTAGAAACGGTGGACGTAGAGATGCTTGTGAGAAATGGTTTTTTAATGAAACGGAAGTAACAGTGTCAAACCAGTACAAATATCTGCGAGTTGTATTCACTCATAATTTGTCTTGGAACGAACATTTGGATAATAGGCTTGCCTCTTCAAAAAATTCAATAAATGCTACGTGGTCAAAACTGCTTGGATATAAATCAGTCCAGCACTCAACTAAATTTAAAATTCACGATGCTGCTACAAGATCGATCATGTTGTACTGTGCTCAAGTTTGGGGATATAGCGAACACACACAAGTTGAAAAGTTGCAACGTTTTTTTTATAAAAAGATGTTTTTTTCTACCAGAGACGACGTCGAACTATGCCTTACATATCGAAACTGGACTTCCTAAAATGGTTTTAACAACTCTAAAATTACATTTTTCTTATATACGGAAAACACTGCATTTTTCCAACGGTAGGCTACCCAGAATCCTGTCTGAAGCTATTATTAGTAAGAAGATCTTTTGGGTAAAGGAATGGTTGGATCTATTTCACGAAGTGTCGATGGATTTTTCTTTCACCACAAATTTGAACGAGTGGCAAAGATTCCATAAAATTCTATTCATAAAGCTTAAAGAAAAACATTGGAATGGTTTTATCAACAATGCCAATCAGTCCCAATTCCACGATGAATATTGCAACCTGCTTTACTCTGAAGTACCGAACTACTTTCATGACTCAAACCCTCGTGATATGATTTCCCTCATCTTGAAGTCTCGTTGCGGACTACTAAACCTGAATGCAAGAGCCTTCCAAAAGGATACTTATGGTCTATGCACACTTTGCAACTTAGATGCTTCTGAAAATACCTATCACTTCGTTGGAGTCTGTCCCATCTTCAAAACGTATAGAAGGATATTTTTTGGAAATGATGTACTCTCCCGCTCACAATTTTTAAACATTCTTAATGGCAACTGCTACTTAAATCTTTACAAGTTTTTGAAAGTTTCACTAAAATATCGTTATCTCATCTTAAATGAATTTTCATATGTAATAAAACTCACTAAGCTAGAAATGTTAATCGTAACTTTTTTTAACCTGACAGGCAACTTTATGTTATTGTCATAAATAATTTTATACCAGCATTTAAAATGTTTTTGTTAAATCCTTAATATGAAAATAAAATTACATCTATCTATCTATCTAGTGTTTTTGTATGAACAATATACAAATAAACCGTCATCATTCGTTTTTCAAAACAGAACCAATTTATGTATATTGTTGAATGACAGATGGCGCTAGGTCTGCCTCATCGAAATTTCATCGACACAATTGCCAGGCCACTATTGCGTATTGTTGGAAGCAACAATTTTGACGTTGATGATTTAAACTTCATTATACTATACAGCAGCCATTGCCAGACGACTTGGTATCATACAAATCGATCGATACAGTTTGCGATACCATCGAAACTGTAAATTATCTTACAGAGTTTTTGAACTTACTGGATTTGCCAGGTTGGTTGGAGATTTTTTTATTTTTATCGGCGGTCATCATCTGCAGCGCTCCATTCTTCTTTCTGACATTTCATAATCAACAAAGAATGAACCGTCTTCATACTTGGGCTCGGGAAGATTATATTTACCCACGGTGCAACGCCAAACACGTTCAAACCTTTACGTATTTGCTCGATATCCACGTGGAATGTATCCTCAATGGCAAATAAGTTGTGTTCACTGTCGTTGTGCTTGAGGTAACCGGCCCGGTACAGCTGCACCCAAAAGGGCCCGAAAAATTCCTAGAAAAGAACTGCAGCACACAAAAACAGCACACTTTCAGTTTCAAATTTAATATTTCACTTTCGATTCGCCTGGGTGTCCAAACGATCCGACACGAGATACGTCATAAAAAACTTGATTGCATCGATATTTCTGAAGTGCTCCGCATCGATATAGTGCTGTAACATTTTTCTTCACAATAGAACACAAGAATCACGAACGTTTTCACGTTTGTCAAATGACAATGCGCACCAATAACGGTGCCGGCGGCATAAACGTCAAACGCACTTTCCTTCACATCGTTTCATTCGTTCTATTTTACCGATCAAACTCGATCAATTTTATCGATCGTTAAACTTTCAAACACATTTCTTCGCCTTTTCTTTATATTAAACTACCAAAATATTCACTAGAAATAATTTATATGGCCTTAATAAAAACAAAATATTATCGACTTTTCTGTTTTTAATTACTTACTTTTTTAGGCTTCTGAAATGGGGCTTTGAGGAGATAAGTATAAAGTATTGAGTGTATGTTATAAATATGGATGCTTATTGCGTATGGTGAGATCCTCAAGTATTGGAACAATAGAATGCTAGTACTAGCGCCGCATTTTTTACTTGAGAACATAAAAAGTAGCGGGTTTTAGGAAATTTAAAAAAAATTCCAATTGGAGGGGCCAAATAACTTTATAACTATGACAGATATGAAAAATTCGGTTATAATCAATTTCGTAGAGAATTTAATAAGCTATTTGTTTGTCTCAGATTATTTTTTGATAGGACAAATAGTTTCTAAGTTAAACCCGAAAAACCAAAAAAACGACATGTTACACATTCCAGCCGCTAGAGCTCGCCTCGGATTCATTGGGACTTTTGTACACTACATCACTAGGCCTCTCTTAATAAGTGTGCCAAGTTTCAAAACAGTTTGATTTTTTTCCAACTGAAAACCTTTATTGACCGGACTAGTTAAAAGGCAGAACAGAACGATTTCCTGTTCAAATCTATGCTCAGCTCATCCGTAGTTAACATTATGGTATTTTTTCTTTAAAAAAAAAAAGTATCCATTGGACTTCATAGAACTAGAACCCTTCAATAAATGAAAATATCTAGGTTAACATTTAAACAGGAAAACTTCTCATCCTTTGCTCACATCGTCATTTAAAAATTATTCTCAATCCAATCCTGTCTATTCAGCCATGTCTTAATTTCATCCAAAAAAAAACAATAAATACAAAAAATAAAACGACTGTTATACTCAGACGTCCTTATACCACTAACTATATGTATGTATCACCAAACCAACATGCCATGCCCTAATTTTCAGACGAAAAAATTCTTTTACTTAAGGTTTCGTGAATTTTATTTTAAAAACCCAAAAAAAAAAATTTAAAAAAAATTAACACTCACTCTCTGAATAGATACAAAGTTTCATATACTTAGTTTGTCTAGGTTGACGTTGAAGCTGTGTATGTAGGTAGATAGGTTCATTTTCCTTGCTGATGGTTTCTTTATTCTATGTAAGGAAAATGTATAGTATGTATATTTTCTTTCGTGGCTCTGTCATTTTGGAGAATTTTTGAAGTGAAAGCGGTGAACAAGTTTCCACATAAATTGTTAAAATTTAGGGAAAATTAATTATTGCCATGGAGAAGTGCCAACTAGTCAAGTTGTCGTTTTTGGCTTCCTCTTAGTTGTTTTCGTCGTAATCTCCGTCTATGAAGGATGTGATAACAGAGCAGACGACAGGCGAGGCGTATAAATAGATACATATGATATAATTGCCAACTGTGCTGGGGGAAAAAATTCAATTTGAAGAAAGGAACTTCATAAAACATCAAAAATCCGGTAGAATTCTTTAGGATTGTGGGACTCATTTTTCTTTTCAATTGTCCTTAGGGATGCCAGATATTTAAAAAATTGCTTTGCAGGACAAATTTTAATTAAGAACTAACCATATTTCGTTCCGAAAACTTTGACAAGTACATTTATGTATCCGACCTGTGTAATTAAATCTTAAGTACAATTACAAATAAAATTACCTTGTATTTAAAAATTTTAAGTAAAAGTACAATTCCATGGTAATTGTATTTAAATTTTCCAAGTACCAGTACCGGTATTTGTACTTCTAATTATAATTCCACAAAAGAATTGAAAATTGTGTACTTAAAATTGGTGTACTTAAATACTCTTCAAAACAATTAAGGGAACAAAAAACGATCACGAAAAATTATCGTATTGAGATATTGAGAACAAAAAGCATTCTGAAGCTTTATATTTTTTGATGTTCATCAACTTAGCAGGTCACTTTTTCCGTTGCATGTTAAAAAGTATATAGTAATTAGTTGCTATTTAGTTACGCAAAAAAAATTAATTGCTCTGTTGGTTTGTGTAAAAATGGGTGCCCTGCTAAGTTGACGTCAACTTAGCAAGTCAACTCTTTCAAAAACATAAATAAACGGTCCAAGAGTGGATATATCTACGCAACATAAAATTGAATCACTTTTTTCGTTTTCAAATAAACAGGGATGGCCCATTTACTCGATAACCAAAACAGCAATTAAATTTTGTTTTGTGTAACTAATTAGCAATTAAGTAGTTTTCAATATACGTATATATATCCACTCCCGGGCCATTTATATATATTTTTTAAAAAGTTGACTTGCTAAGTTGACGTCAACTTAGCAGGACACCCATTTTCTCGCAAACCAACAGAGCAATTAATTTTTTTTTTTGCGTAACTAATTAGCAATTAAGAAGCAACTAATTACTATATAGTTTTAAATCTGCAACGGAAAAAGTGACCTGCTAAGTTGATGTAGGTTATTTTTTGACTTTGACTCCTAATATCTTCGCAAGGAATGACGATTCGGAAAATTTAAGGGTAGTTTTATGATGAGATTTTAATGGGAAGCAAAACATATTTTCGAGAAAAAATTACAACTCAAATATTAAAATTAAAAAAAAAAAAATTATTAAATTCTTGCTCCAATTTTTTTTTCTTTGAAAAAAAAAAAATGTTTTTTTTCTTTTCAACGCTTATCAGTATTGTAACTAACGCAAAACTGTGAAAAAAGTGGGCAGCAATTGTTGTTTTCGTTTCCATTTTGATGACAATTTCACAATTTGTTCGTTTAAAATTAGTTTTTACGACTTTGATCATTCGGTACGTGAAAACGGTTCAATGGATTAATGTGAAATTCTACAGAAATTTTTAATCACATCATGTCTGTGTTTGTAAAGCAGTGAAAGATTTACTAAAATACAACAAAAAGTCGTTTTTTGTACTTTAATTTTAAACAAATCGTGCCACAAAAAAAATATTTGCTGTTAAGTTAAGAAATAATAGTCTTCTTGGGAATCAATTCAGGTTTTCAAAACTGTCCTTAAATTTTCTTTATCATCATTTCATGCTAAGTTATTAGTAACCAAATTTAAAAGTGTCTTTTTTCATTCAAAGTTAGATATTCTTGGGAAGAAAAATTGTAGAATAACGAAAAAATATCATAAATTTTCGCTGATCTATATAAGCTAGTTAATAATTTATCGAACCAATTTCTTTAATTGGCTCAAAAAAAAATTTCAAAGAAAATGACACTCTTTAATAAAAAGAAAAAAAAAAAGAAAATTTTTGGCTTGTACTGTTTCTTATGAATTTGCAATAACGGTACCTTAAACAATCATTTACTAAAATGTTGTAATACAAAAAACATAAAACCTTAGAATACCTACTTTTTGTCTTATCTCAAAATAAATCCACTTTCCACAGAGATGAAGCTCTTCAAAAAACACAAAAAAAAAAAAAAAAACGGGACAAAATGTGTTCGTTTAATTTTTTTAATTTTTTGCTGTATTTTCTATAATCATTTTCAAAAAAACAATGAAATTTGAGTTAAAATAAATTTAATCTTGATAGCATTTTGAATCTTTTGCGGCATCAGCGGGACATTGGCCGCGTTCGGTTGGCAATCCGATAGACTAGATATCTGAGATAGATAGGTTAGTACCTGATACGTTTTCGAACGAAAAAGCAGGATACGGTCAAAATAACTGACAAAAAAAAAAATTTTAAAGTTTAATTTTTTACACGAATATTTAATTAATTTCATTCCAAATTACACTGAAATGCATTATACAGTAGACGCTCGATATAGTGAGTCTCGGTAGAGTGAACTATCCAATATAGTGAACACAAAATTTTATACACACCACTCTAAATAGTGAACAAAAAAATCACTATATCGAGACTTTTTTTTATTTACAGTTTTTTTTTTCAGTCTCAACAAGAATATTCCAGCTGCAATATGTTTATAATGTTTATATGAATGTTTAACCTAGTTGAAACTTGACACCTTACAAAATGTTAATTTTGTATCAAATTTTACTCTGCAAAACCGTTATAGCTTCTCTCTCGAAATAGTGAAAAATCTCGATATAGTGAACAGGCCTGGGTTTAATTACTTCACTATATCCAGCGTCTACTGTATGGCATTTTTATAATATTTTATTCCTTTACAAACAACGAAAAACCAACAATAAACGACGCGACACCAGCAAACCAAAAGTCAACTGCAAACGTAATTAGATGTTCCTCAAGTTGCCCATTGGATAGTTTGGTATACATACCGAAAATTTGCGATTAGCTTGAGATTTGATTTGACAATAGCTGTTTTGTTCATCAGCTGAATGTTCCTATGGGATTACAACAACACAATCATAATTTTCCGGCGGGACACTTGAGAGTTCTTTTTTATTTTAAAATTTAAAGTTAAGTTTAATCAAAAACTCGAGTTTGTTTTCGTTTAAGCAATTTAGTTTTTTAAGTACAGGATGCTCAGTTGGAAATTTATTTTTTAAAACGTTAGTAGCTCAAATATTAATTAACCGGCCGAAACGATTTAGGTGTCATTTGAATCATCTTGAATGCGGATGTAAGTTACAATGTTGTAGTTATCGGAAGAACATCGTGCATTATTGTTATTGTATACCTGCTCAAAAACAACCAACTCATCAATTTCGTCACGATTGACTGTGATTGTGATTCCTCAATTTCTTCTCAGTTGGCAATATCTCTGCCGACGACGGTGGACACAATTTAAAGACACTATATTGCTGTGGGGGTGGATTGTGTTGAAGTCAGGAACTGTGTTATTTAATCATGAAATTTTCATAAAATTTGGAAAATGGGAAATGCCAATTTTATTTGCATCTAGATACTGTCTTTTTTTATTTCCTTTTATTTTTATTTCCATGAATAAATTTATTTTTTTATTTTTTTTTTTTATTTTATTTTTATTTCTATTTTCTCTCATTTGTATGTCCGATGTGCGTATTGTTTTGGCAGAAATTCATCAAACCAAGTCATAAAATTCTAGATGAAAATTCTATGTACATTTCAACTGATGGAATAAGCTTAGACGGACTATTGGATTCAGTTAGTAGTGAAAGCTTTTCGAGTCCTCCATCACCGGTGCAATATCAGAGTAAGTTTATAACCATCTATTCTATAGAATCTATGCTATGCATGTTGGATATATGTATATCCTTTATTTATCAGTTTAGTGATGTTTGCATTTAAAATTGTGTGTTGGATTTATCTATGTATTTGTTTTGTTTTTCGATTGGGTATACACAAACTTCTATACTACTCTAGAATTTTTGTGATGTTTTATGAAGAGAAATTATTTTGGCTGATATGGGTGTATAAAAGCAAATGGTATTAATATTCAAATTAAATTTTTTGGATTCGAATTCTGGGTATTGGGATTATTAATAAAGAGCAGACTTTTATTAAGTGGACTGTATTCGTGGAAAATGTAATAAAATTTTAAACAAACATGAATATAAAACATTTTAAGAAGAATTTTAAGTAAGGTTAGTAAAAAGGCAAAGGATCCCTTTATTAAAAAGGATATTTTAAATTTTTTAATTCTAAGAAAAAATTCAAATTTTTCTGAAATTTTTTTTTTTTTTTGATTTCAAGCTTGAAAATTTATTTTTCATAAAGTATTCAAATTATGACATTTTTGTTGTTGTTGTATTTTCTTATTAAAAAGCGAAAGCTTTGAAAGTTATATTCACCTTGATTTAAAAAGACAGTTTAGGAATAAATGTATGGCTTTAAAAAATTATTGCATGACATTTTAAGTGTTTTCGTAGTTTTTAATATTTTTTTTTTCTATTTTTACACAATTTTTTTCGAAAATTCTCCAGTAGTGTGTTAATGTTTTCTGCGCCCTAGGCTTATTCAAATCTCCCACCTCCAGAATTTCGTCACATCTTTGATATGGAATATTAATCAAAAAAGTTCGCTGCTTCAAAAATAGCGTTTGTCCGCGGACTAGATGTTGTGCCCACCCTTTTTTTTGGAAGAGAAAAACTGTTTATTGAAATAGCTTCTTAAATTGACATAAACCAACTTATCCTGCAAAAACAAAATTGTAGGAAAATTTTGTTAAGATTAAATAAAATAATAAGAGTGCGTATACACCCGAGTGTACCAGTATTTTAATTAATTGAATTTCATCTTTTTTATGCAACTAATTAAGGTTAATGTAAACTGTGAAACTTTTTTCATTCATTAACCATAGGTAAGAAATGTTCACGTATATACCCAAACATAAAGGTCTTATAATAAAGGACCAAGGTTTAGTAATTTTCAATTTTCTCAAAAATCAGAAGAGATAAAAAATACAATAATAGAAATAACTAAAATCCAATTTTGAACTAAGTATTCAAAATTTTGTATCTATCAAAAGAAGTAAAGCCATTTTTTTTAAATATTTGTTTTTCCATTTTAAATGCCTATGATACCATTTTCGCGCTTGATAGCTAGAATATCATATGAAATAAAGTACTCTTCATAAGCTTTTTTATTACTGTTGGGAAGTGTTGAAAAGTGGGCCGAAAATGCCCATGGCTCTGAGATGTATGAGATTTATTAAATTTTTAAGTTGTATGTTTTTTTTCCTCCGAATTACAGTAGGGGAGAAGAAGGAAACTAAAATACATATTATAAAATATATATGACGATAGCCCAATTTTATTCAGTGGAGTTGATTCCGGGATCAATTCTACTATAATCGAGGGGACCAAGTTTCCCAGTTTGGAAAAAAATGGGAAAAAAATAATAATAACTTATTTTTGGTGCAAAATTAAACTTCAGTTGGATAAAAATCTTCATAAAAGAATTGGGAACATAAAAATAACTTGTTCTACTTACAACACAAAACAACAGCCCAGAGAGAATCGAAAAAACCGCGAAATATATTGTACGAACTAACGAAAAACTAAAAACTGTCATGTCCTCTCTCTGTGAGTTGAATTATGACTTTTAAATATGAGCTGTTTTAACTCTTTTGGATCTTGAAATTTAGTAAGTAAGTAAATAAATATCAGGTTTTTTCCTGTTTTAAAAAATTCTATTTTTAAAAATTCTGCTTTTCAAAATACTCATAATTAATATTTAGTTAAATAAGAAAATTTAGTAAATTCTGCTTATCCTCGTTTTTCAAAGTAACATAACATTCAAAATATATCAAAATATATATTTAATTTAATTTAAGCAAAGCTATAGAGGATATTTTAATTTTGTCTTTGACATATTAAGGCCTTTTCTTCTTATTAAGATTGTACACGTACGGACGTAAAGATATACATTAGATACAAATGAATCCGCGCAACCAACACTTTTAAGGGCGATAATATGTTTCTACAATTTTTTTGCGTTATATGAAATTATTCTCTTGCTAATTTTTAATACTCAATAATAAACACAAAAATTAACATTATTTGTATAAACAGATAATAATGTTAATTTTTAAAATTGTATATTTTGTCCCCAATAAAAGCTATAAAAAGCTAAATTTTAAACATGTCACACTCTTAATTGGTCCATTCTGTAAATAAAACCCTTTAAAAACCAAAACAATGGCACAAAATTTAAGACGTTTAAGTATATGATGCTTGCCCTTTTAAAATTTTACTAAAGTTACAATGCCCAAATATGTCTCTTTCGGGTTAGTTCTGATAAACAAACCGACATAATCCTAAAAAAACAATCCCCACAGAAAATATCCCCAAGAGAAAACCGAACGAAGACAAAATCCTCCAAAAAAAACCCTTTAAAAATTCCCGGGAGAAAATCCCAAAGAGAAGCTGTACAAGTAGTGAATCAAGCAAAAACCGGGCGCTCGATTTTATTGCTTGATTCACTACTTGCACAGATTCTCTTTGGGCAAGTTAAACAAACTTTTATCCTTTATAGTCTAAGGTCCCGCCATAGCACGACCTAATCTAATCGAGGTACCAGATAAGAAGTATACAGTTTTTTAGGTAGTGTCTAAACAAACATTTTGCAGAAAGGGCTGCCACGCTTTAATGGTAATTTTTTGGTTTTCTTACAATTATCTGACACAGCTCAGATAGTATGTCTTACGGACATAGGTTAGGTTAGGTTATCGTGGCTGTCAGCACAAGTGCTTGACACACTTAGACCATGAGTTGGTCCATTGTGATACCACATGAATCAAGTAGAATTTCTTCCTACTCATTGAACCACTTAGAGCTTCTTACGAAGCGTGCGAGACGACTGATGTCTATGTTTGCCAGATCGCTAAGATCATTATAGTAGAACTCTCCTAGATGGAGCCTACGTCTTTGAGAGAGAGCGGGACATGTACAGAGAAGATGAGGGATGGATTCTTCTTATGTCTTACGGACATAAACAAAATACAATCTAAAAGCAAATTTTATTTAAAAACTTCGAAATAGGTGGTTTTTTAAAAAATCGTAATTTCAATAGGGTAAATTAGGGTAAATAAAGATAAAAGTCTAGAATCTATTTTCTAAACGAAAAATGTTAAAGAACTGGTTGTTTTTGTAGTCAATAGATTCTTTTTATATAAAAATGTCATAGATATATGCAAAAAATTTGAAAAATCTACAACACGAGATATGAACATTTGAAAGCAAAAATGTTAAAAAAAACGTTGGAAAAAAATTACCATAAATCAGTTTTATCAGTTTTCTGGAATAAGATTTAATATTTTTGAAAAGAAGATAAGAAATAAATTGACTAGTGTTTGTCAAATTTTTGATTTAACCTCAATTTTTTGTTAAGTGAATTTTTAAATAATATAAATTTTTTCATCAATTTGGGCGGTTTTTAATTTTAATTTTACGCGCATATGTTTTTTCATTAAAAATAGTACCAGTGCAACATTAATTACGAGTACGATGGTACTATATTGTTTTCAAAAATGTTGTCAAAATCTTAAAATTATCGAACTTTTAACTATCGATATTTTGAAATTTCCTAATGTGTTAGAGGAAAAAACTTTGATAGTCTTAGGGAGGTAACAATACATTTAAGGAGGTAAAGTATAACCAAAATATAAGTAAATGGGTTAATAGGTACAAGTGTCATGATGTCTAATACAAAAATCTGGAAGTTTTGTTTTTGAAGCTTGTGGTTGATATGGGGAGTTGAAAATGGCGATTTTTCCAATTATAGAATAGAATCCAAGATATGAGCATTTTAAGTGAACTATATGGGCTTATTTTTGTTGATTTTTTTTTTCAGTTGTTTGCTTCATACAAAATTTCCAACGAATCCCATACGGTTCACTTGGAAAGCTTATAAATTTTGTTTTATTGATGGGATAGTCAAGGTTAAGATTTTGAAGCTTAGGAAAAATGACAGAGTACCCTTTTATGTTTTGAATGTATAAATATAAGGGAAATAGATTCAAGACTTTTATTTTTTTTAGGTACCCTAATTTAACTTATTGAAATTACGATTTTTAAAAAACCACCTATTTCGATTTATTTTAAATAAAATGTGCATTTATATGGTATTTTGTTTATGTCCGTAAGACATACCATCTTATCGGCGTCAGATAATTGTAAAACCCGAAAAGTTACCTTTAAAGCGTGGCAACCCTATGCCTTGATCACTTTACTCTAGGCAACCCTTGTGCAAAATGTTTGTTTAGAACTACCTACAAAACTGTATACTTCTTATCTGGTACCTCGATGAGGGTCTGTATTATAAATAAGCTTCTTAAAAAATTCAAAACTTTTTATTTAACGGAAATTAAAAAGAATGGTGCAAAATTTTAGACGATTTAGTATGAAGTGAAAGCATTTTTAGTATGATGCTACATTAAAAACAGGCTTTCCCAAATTTTAAACGATTTAGCTTCGTATTATCTTTTTAACATTTTACTAAAGTTAAAGTCACCAAATCCTATTTTATCTTTTTAGTATCATACTTAATACAAGTGTCACTTTGGCAGCTACAAATGCAAAACTGGGTTGAACTGTCACTGTTTTCGGCGTGTTCAGCTGGAAAAATAGGTTTAGTATGATACTAGTTAGAAAATGTTTAAAACTAAGAATATTTTAGTAAAGAGTTTTGAAGTTAGAAAATTGTTAAGTAGTATCGTGCTAATGCCTTAACATTAGACTGTTTAAAATTTTAAGACAAAGTTTCAAATCTGACGGTGTTTCTTTAGTTTTGCACTATTTAACCTTATAAATAGATACATTTAAAAAAATTTTAAGCTGAAATGACAATATATCGTGTAACGGTTTTCGTTCAGCAGATGGCGCCCTTTTTTTTTAATATAAAAAAAAAAAACACTTGCCTATTTGATTGCAATGCTGTGTCATATTTTATTTTAAAGCAATCGGTTAATAATTTTCGGACCATAATTTAATGTACCTGCCTGCTTCAAGTAGTCACGTTCGACTTAACCACGCAGTAAAGCTATTTCTAAGAAATCTTTTCATTCCTTTTTCTCTCTTTAAATTCTCTCTCTCGATCTGAACATAAACGGGGAGAACGCCTGCCGTGTGGTTTCAAATAAGAGCTTACCACATGATTCCATGATTGTATTTATTACTCCAATCACTTCTCTGTTGCCTCTCAAACTTAACCCATTCATAACTCATTTCAGTCTATACTCTATAGAATCAAAATTTACTCATCTTGATTGATTGGCTTTTAACCTGTCCCAGCTGTCAATCATATAGCACAAAAGTTTGAAGAAACTTCCCAAAATATGCCATCAGCTTATTTCAAATCAACTTCAATGGATATAGGCAGACCTAAACGTCGAAACAAGTAAAAATAAAAAATTGATAAAATTCAACTAAGCAGAACCCATCGATAAAACAAATTATTTTCGTTTTGTGGAAAATCAAAAGATATTTATTATCAAACTTTTTTTTTTTGTAACTTTTCCCTATTAGGAAAAATCACATCCTATTTCTTGTCAACTTTTAACTTTTTTCTATTTTTTTTTTCTTTTCATCCATCAGATACAAAAATGCCTCTTCCTCATAGCTCCAGCTATGAGTCGTTAGACAAATACAATGTGGCGTTGGAAACTTTTAAATTATCCGAAAACGTTCATCGCATTCCATATCCACTGGCACCAGTGCCGGCATCGTCAAACTACTGTAAGTATAGATCAATCCATATCGATTAGACTTTGGGAAAGGGAATATTTTTATTTTTTGCGTGGGGATTTCTATTTATTTTCCGAACAAAAAATTTATAAAACAAACCCGTATTTTCGGTGTTTTTCTTTGTTCTTCCACAGACAACCTTGACAGCAAGCATAATAATAATTCGACAACGAAAATTGACGCGATTAGGGAGGACGTTAAAAAATCCTATTACAACGAAAAGCAGAAGCAACTCAGCGACTGGTATTATATAAAAAATACTCCAAAGGATGTCGACATAGTTCAGCAACCAGAAGATTCAGCAATGGGAGGAGGAGATGGTGGAACTGCCGAAAATAGTGGCTCGATTGGGATGGAACATAATAATGATGCATTGGCTCCTAAAATGTCTAGTCAATGTGAGACATCAGCGCAGCTCCACCAGCAGGATTTTCCCTCATCATCAACACCATCGAATACCACCCACAACCCCCATCCGATGAAAACAATGAACTGGAATAATTTCGATTGTCAGCCTTCCCCCGGGGATGTCGATGATGATGATATTATTCGAACGGTTGATAATGGCGGCACTAATGATGGAAGTAGCCGGGCCAAAGAAGGCATCGATGATGTTGATGATGATGGGGTCGGGAATGAGTGGCAGCAGGCCTGGCGTAAATTCCATGTTGGCAATTTAAAATCCGAACACATTGCGAAAAAAGATGATGACGACGACGACGGTATACATCGGTATGACAATGTTCCCATTGGCATCAATAACTGCCCAGCGAATAATCTCAGTGGTTACTATCCCTCGCATCCTCAATCCTATTTATGCAATTACAATCAACAACAACAGAAACAAAAAAGTATCGAAACAGGTTGCAATTGCAACACTCCCTGCTCGGATGACTTTTCAAGGACGAAATTCAATTCGACATCGAATATCGGTACTCAGCCGAGTGTTGTCAATGTGAATCTATTGAAGCAACGGTATCAGAAACAGGATCGGACAAATTACACTTCCCATTCCGGCAGCAATGAGTATGTGAATGCCAGCTTCCGAAGACGACCTGCAGCAGCACCAACAGGAGGTGGAGCAGGAGGAAGTGGAAGTGGTAATAATTATCAGAGGACCTGCATGGAAGCTGCTTTCAAAAACAATAATAACTGTAACGATTCAGGCTCAAAGAACAACATTGGCAGTAAAAACAATGTCGAATTGCAGCTGGAGCATTGGGAAAATATGAGTAACATCAACAAAAGTACTGATTCCAGGACAAAGCGTAATGTAAATCGTGGTGCTTGTGGCAGCCATGGTGACAGGGACAATTCAATGAACAATAACAACAGACCCAATCATACCAATAGTGGTTGTTGTAGCAGGAGCAGCAGTTGTGGAAGTGGGTGTACGAACAGCAATAACAGAAAGAGAACGAACAATAATAGCATAGGCTATCAGGGTCATAATCATCATCATCAGAATCCTGACCCATCTGAACTAGAACAACAGCAAATAGTTTTGGTTGAAAAACAACGACAAGCGATGTTCGATGACCAAGCGTCGTCGATGTCATGCCAATCTCAACCCCATGCCCCAACAACCCATCACCCCCATCATCAACACCACCATCATCATCACAATCAGCATCAGAAGGAGCACCCTTTACCGAGAGCAGCGACAGCTCCTTGTAGCGTGGCCCCGAACCAAAATCGAATGAGACAGCAAGCTGCCTCTGGTGTCCATCTAGGGCCAAACAATAATAGCTCTATTGTACCATCAGCATCATCAGCAGCTGTTTCTGATGTCATCCTGACTCCGGTGCTTTCGGCCCGTTTGACTGTTGTTGCTACACCGAGGTCAGCATTGAGATCAAGACTCATACAGAAGCGGTCCGACGAAACAAGCTGCAGCAGTAGTTTCGAGCAATTAAATGTCATTGGAATACCAACAACTGCAGGGGCCTCTGCTCCAAACGATGATTACAAACAAGTGCAATACCAATACCAGTCGTCGACGCAGTATCAGCAGCCCTACAATGCCCAGCAGGAGGCTTTCCAAGTTCATCTGCCACCTCATTCACATCAGCATCATAATCATCATCATCATCATCAACAGAATTCTGAGATTTGTGAGGACGAAAGAACTGGCCTGATGATAACAAGGCCGACAAGAATAACACATCACCAGCCAAAGGACGATGGCGATGATGGTGACATCGTTGGCAATGCAGTTGGTGTTGGCCTCCTTGAGACAAAGCGTAGGCCATTGCCAGAGATTCCGCTCGAAGAACTCGCCCAGCAGCAGCAGGAAGCTAAGGTAAGTGATGCACATCCAGAACAAAAAAGTTTTTTTTTTTTTTTTTGTTTTAGGTTTTCTTTTTTACCATTGCTTGGAAGTTGGAGAATATATATATCTATTTATTTCCTTGATTTATGTAGTTGGGATTGGGAGGAATTGTTATTTATATGCCACAAAACCAGACGACTAGGATTTATTCAATTTGTTGAGTCTCAGTCCATGAACAGGAGAAAGGACTTCGAAATATAGAGAATTACTCACTGTGAAATAAAATTAGGTTACAAAATTCATATTCAGGTGATGGTTTTCTAGTTTTTGGGTTTATGTAGTTTATGTTCTTCAAAGCGTCATACAAACTTTGATTTAGGTTTACATTTTTGCTAACAATTAATTAATATTTTAAGAACTAACATTTGGTATCAGGATTAAAATGATATTTTGAAATATTGTACTGAAAAAAAACAGGGTTTCGGAATGTAATTATTGGCTAGAACTATGTGGCGATAAAAAAATATGAGTTCATCTTGATACCAAAAAATTAATATATTGTGGCTCAAAACATAAAAGGTCAGATAGTTTCAGAAATTGGTCAGGCTTAGAACATTTTTAATCCAGGTTTGAAATTTTTCAAGGTCACCCGCGAATTTTGGCACCTCATTCATGGGATATTCCCAACAAAAGTATACCATTTGAGTCACTGGATAGTGATAAAAAGTCAGGTAATTTCAGTAATTGGCCAGCTATAGATTTTATTGTTTATACACATGTGAAGCTTTTTTTTTCAAGGTCATACAGGGTCGTATAGACTGTTAGCACCTCATTTATGGGATATTTGAAAAAATATATATACCATCCGAAAGGTAGCTCAATCCTGATAAAAGGTCAGGCAGGTTCAGAAATTGTTCAGGCATAGATTTTTACTTGCGATATATATGTACATAGTTTATTTATTTATTTATTTATTTAACGCTTAGTACAAGCAAACTTAATAACTAATACAATTAAGAAAAACTTAAAAAAAACTAGAACATATATTATAGAAAAATTAAAAATTAGACATATTGTTGTGGTAATGCTTGCGAGGAGTGTTTTACGTAGGGTAGATTTGGATATGTTGAAGTCAAATATGTATATTCGAAAAGGTGTTAACAGTACGAAGCATGCGAGACATATGATTATGAAATGAATAGTTTGTGCGGTGATAAGGGATGCGGAAAAGGGGTACTGACCTTAGATTACGGGGGTTGGTGTTCAAGGAAATTGCATTTAGTAGTGGAGGACAGTCGATGTTACCAGTAAGTAAATCGTGAATAAAGATGATGTCTGAGGTGTCTCTTCGTTTTTCTAAGGACTGCAGATTGATAAGTTGCAAACGTAGAACATAAGGAGGTAGTTGATAATATTCGTCCCAAGGAAGACTACGCAGCGCAAACTTAAGAAACCTACGCTGAACAGCTTCAATTCTTTTAATTTGTGTAACCTGATGGGGTGACCAGACTTGAGAAGCATATTCAAGAATAGGTCTGACGAAGGTTATATAAAGAGATTTTGAGACATATGGGTCATTTCATTAGCTTTATTTTATTATTAGCTTTATTGTCAATATGAGAGTGAAAGTTGAGCTCGCTGTCGCATATGACCCCTACGTCCTGCAATGAAGTAGCATAATATGGCCCAGGTTGACGTTTTCTGGAAAATGTTATAGAATGGCACTTGCTAACATTGAGTTCAAGAGAGTTTTTCTGACACCAAAGAGAAAATTTATCGAGGTTGCCCTGAAGAAAACAAGAGTCTGTTAGCGATGATATACTATTGAAGAATTTTATATCGTCAGCATAAATTAAAAGATCACATTTCAGGATCTGAGAGACATCATTTATTGCTAAAATGAACAGCATTGGGCCTAAATTGCTGCCTTGTGGAACACCGGAACGTGCGAAAATTGGAAGAGATAAAGATGATCTGAAACGTATAATGTAATTTCTATATTTTAGATAAGATTCAATCCATGAGATGAAAAATTTTTGAAAGCCGAGAATTTTTAATTTGTATAATCATTTTATGAGATATTTTGTCGAAGGCTTTGATAAAATCTGTTGAATGCTGTTATAGGGCAAGTTTTGGATTCGTAAAAAAATCGAACTACAGATAACAGTCAAACATGACATTACGATGATAGAGAACACGAAAAAAGTGGGTCCTGCAATTCCGTCTGTCTGTCTGTGTGTATGTCTGTATGTCTGTCTGTAGCTCGGTCTACAGCCTAAACTCCTGAAGTACCTAATTTTCTTCAAACTTGGAGCATAAGATTTTTGGGTGATTCCTTAGAGGCGAAATCGAGATTTTTTTTTTAGCCCAAAAATAACGGTACTTGCATAGGACCATTTTAAAAAAAGTTATCTATGTATCTCAAAAACGGCCTCAACGATTTTTTTTTAATTTTTTGTGAGTGCTAGTAGTGGTATGGTCTGAATATATTTTGGTGAAAAACAAATTTACGAAAAACCGTTATTAACGGTACCTGCCATAGAACCGTTTTTTTTATTTTCGATTTTCTCGTTAAATACTCAACTGATTTTGATTAAATTTTTTACTTCAGAGGCCCTATCAAGTTTAAATAATACTGCTTACAAATATTTTCAAAAAAATATTTTTTGGATTTTTAAAAAAAAGTTCAACATTTTTTTTATGAAAAATAATTTTGTTTAAACGGGTTGATGAATATTTTTAAAATTATGGTTTTAGCTGTATATTATTATACATGTATTCTTAAAAATGGCATACAAATTTTTTTTTCTAAAAAATTTCAAGAACTTTTAAATACATATATAAAAAATTGTTTTTTAAGAAAACCGCTCCAACGATTTTTAAATTTAAATTTTTGAGAACAACACCACCAAAGGCGCTACCACTAATTGCTTACGAATTAATTTTGTTGGTATTTTTAATTCGTTTTATTTTTGTTTGGCTTTCTACACATCATGCGGTATTTGAACCCGCGCATCAGATTTGTTCAGTCTTCGAAGCTGTGTGCACTACGGACTCTGCCGGCGTAATGGTAAGTGCGATGGACTGTCATGCCGGTGGTCTAAGGTTCCATCCCCAGCCTCGCCACCTATTTATTTAAAAGAAAAAAACGGCTACTGCCTCTTGCGAGGAATTGAAAAATCCTCCAAGAGTATCTCCTGTCACAGAAAAGTGCGGATTCGGGAATAAACTGTAGGTCCCCTCCATTCCTGCAGGCACGCACACAGGTTAAGAGTTGTAAGTCACTAGGTCCTAGTTCTTCATGAGCTGTTGTGCCATCAAATGTATATAATTTATATATGTTTTATATTGCACTCAATCTTTAAAATGAAATTTTTACTACAACAGCAAGTTCGTGCAACCCAGTCTTGCATTTTATTTTTGATTAAATCTCCATACAAAATTACAATGTGTTAGAAAAAGTGACACAGCTGGTGTTCTACCGGTTCTAGTCTAACAGTACTGGGTGATCGTAGGAAGAATCCCTTTCTCTGGGAATTTTTACTTCTAAAGAGACAAAGGGAAAAAAACCGACCCATTTTGTGGGAATTTCTTGATTTTTAAAATTTTACCCGGAAAAGAGAACATCTGAAAAAAAGGTATACCTACAAGGTTCACCAACTTCAAACCGAATTTCTCTTTGGCAAGATTAACATTTAAAATACAAATTAATTGTTAATATTCAGCATGCATCCAAAGCAAACAATTTGCATTTATATATTCTTCAATCAAATCTCGGGTTGACAACAAAACCCACCTCCACTATCCCTATGTTTAAATTTTCCAAATTAAAAAGAGTATATTTTTTATCTATACTTATAAATTTTCGAATTGTAAATCGTATTTATATGAAATTAACGCAAATAACCATCATTTATGTTTATAGTCCTTATTTTTTTTTTTTTTTTTCAATTGACATACAAATTAACAAATACAAATGATGCAACACATTTTTTAAAATTTAAAATTCGTAATAAACATTCATTATGAGCTTATGAAATTAATAAAAGCCTTTATATTTAAATAGCATCAACGATACACTCAAACATAAGTTCTGATCAAGTCTGATGATGGTCTCATTTCCACTTAAAATAAAAATAAATATAAAAAAAAAATAATGTTAATTGATGCCATACTTTTATATTTCACATAAAATTATTATAATACTGTGGTCAATAAAAAAAAAAAATTATTTTTCTCTATACAAAAAATAAGCCGTAACCAAAATCCCCACACACACACCACAACACTTATACAAATATTATTATTAAGGTACCTACATGTAAATAAAATAAATAAATTCTCTATATATATTGCAATTTTCTACCAAAATTATCCTTTATACTTATTTTGTATATGTGTGCTGTATAGAGGATATGTGCTTTCATTGCGTTAGTTCTACATGCAACTTATAAACCAGTACCACCACCCACCCTGTTACTGTTGGCAACAATGATATACTTTTTCCCACGTTCCACATAACTGTATATGTATTTTAACAAAACAGCTGCCATAACTCGACCTGCTCTTCTGCTGAATCAAAAACTAAAAAAAGCTATAAAAAGAATTCTAAAAAGCAAAAAAAAAAAAAACAATACGTAAAAACAGAAAGAAATGAAAATCAGAATCGAATAACCATAACAACGAGGTCATCTTCTCATGCACACACTACACAACACACATACAATATTACTATACACACCGACTTCATCTGGAACAGTTAACTCTCTGAGAAACTGCATGAAATTTAAGAAAAAAAAAAAAAACAAGCAACACCCACCACGCCCATCCACCCCCTGCATTATTCTCTGTTTTGATTGTGTGACAGAAGCACATCCTAGAATCATCCATCATCCATACTATGTCCATATTTATAGCTTCAATTGTCTGGGAGAGATATTGAAGTTGTGCCACACAGCCATATCGCATTTACAATCGCCATTGCCATCAGCATCTTAGTTGCAATAATATATTACAATTCTCATTATTGCCGGTATGAAAAAGTAACGAGACATATAGGTACATAGGTCACAGACAGCAAAACGTTAACTCAACGAAAGAAACGTCACTCTCTTAGCCTAGTTACATGCAGCATCGGAATAAGGAACAAAAAGGATTCATTTCATTTTATTCAAATAAAGAAAACACGAGAAAACCTAATAACATGGAAGAACGTTTGGCATGTGGAACGTGTGTCACATTTTTGCTCTGTCCCATTGTGCCGTATATTGAGCCGTGCCTCCTCTGATAATATTTGCCTCCATTTTTGGTCTTTCGTACTTGGTACAACTTACACCAAGAACTTTCAACAGGCGATTAAAAGTTGTCGCCGCAAATTAGGCGTATTTAAATGGGAACCACTTGCATTGACAATCTTTTTATATTTTGACCCCCCCCCCCCATTTAACCCATCGCCACCCTCTTAGGAGAGATGACAGAGAAAGAGAATTTGAGTCTATATGAGCAAAACTTAACGAAACATTTTGAAGTTTTTTTTTTTTTGTATTGAATGTGCATGCGCAAAGAGAAACGCGGTAAAATGTATTTTTGCTGAATAAGATAGCAACAAAAAATGTATTTTCTTATCAATACCCTGCATTGTTTATGGTAGGGAAAAGCCGGCTAGTGCAGATTAAGGGATGCCACTTCTTAAATTAATAATGGAAAAATGTGAGAGACAACAAGAAAGTATTACTGTCGAAAGTATTTAGAGTATAGTTTGGAGATAAACTCAATACAAATTACATGCAAAGATTCACACTTTACAGATTACTTTCAATTAAGAGTAATTAGAAGCAAAGCAGTCGAAACTAGAAAAATTTGATGGAAATATAATTCCCGATAAAAAAAATACAATACAGATACATGCAAACTGGCCAACGGGATAGCATGAGGGATAGCTAGGTATACCGTATTCCTCATAATACGCATCACTGCGATTGCTGCAATTCTTGGGCCCAGCCTAAAAATTAAAAACTTTGGCTACATCATTATTTTTCATGATTTTGAAGCTTATGAACTGAAAAGTTTTAGATAAATTTAATGGATTTATACTATGAGGAATGCAATCAAACTCTTGACTTTGTAAAATGTTTCCGATTTACGCATATGGTTCGCCATTTTTGAAAAATTCTGTGGGCTAGGTGATTATAATTGCAGTATACTGCTTGTATTGTCCAGGGTTTGAACGGATCCAACAAAGAACGATCTTAGCATCCGACCAGCAAAAAAATCGCATTGATGGAAATCCAAAAGATTCCTCTATTTTGTTTGAAAATTTTTGCAGTCGAATTTAAAGTTCTCGCTTTTCCTGGCAATTTCCCATGGTCCCTCGACATTATACGGCCTTACCGGATCTTTAACCTATATTGCTGCCAATAATTTACGACGCCTTTATATTGTTGAGCACAAGCAATTACCGGAAAGACGGCTTCAAGAATTCGGCTCTAGAATTTATCCGAAATGGATAACTCTATATTTGTATGCGTGAATATCTTGTCGCAAAGCCAAGAGTTTGACTGCATTCCTGAATGAAAAAGACATAAAAAGTTTATCTTATACTCTTGAATCCACTTAAACTTCAAAGTCATGAAAAATAATTACATAATGTGCCTATTAATATGGCAACCCACTGTAATCTCGTATTTCGAATTTTTTAAAAGTCTGAACGAGCTTTTATAAACGGAGTTTACTGGCTGAACAGAATGGTGACGCAGACGGAGCCGGAGCTGGAATAGCTGTCAAAATATTGAATAAATGAATACACGCAAATTCAATGTTGCGAACACAACGGAACGTAGACGCGTACGGAACTGCAGACGCAGACGGGGGAGTTCACCAACTTTCAACTTTTCACGTACGGCACTTTTAACGTTTCAAATTGTATGGAGAATAAAAAAAACTTTTTGGGTCGGAAAAAAATATTGTGGCTATTTGTATCGCGAAAAAAATTATTTATTAAAAGCAAAATTATTAGAAACAAAAAAGGTGAGCTTATACACAAGAATATTCTTTTGTTTTTCTTCAAAATACTTTCAAAGCTGTACAGCTCCATTGTGGACATGTAAAAAAAATAACGTACGACACTTTTTGACAGCTCTTCCAGTTCCGTCTGCGGCTTCAGTTCCGTCATTCTATTCTGTTCAGCCAGTTAATGTGTTCTTATTGTATTTTTTAACAGGCTAGAATTTAGTATTACGTCTGTAATTACCTCTCGTAAGTTAAAAATGACTTTTTGAATTTATTTCAGATCAAAAAAATATCAGAATTCTTCGTAATGATTATTTCTAACATCAACCACTAATTTTGTAAAATGTCTTAGGTTCTTTGAATTTAATTTTATTTTTACAAAAGGTTTTGTGTGTCCATATTCACTTAAACACACATTTAGGCAGCAAGAAGGCCATCCATTAAAATTTCCTAAATAATATAAAGCAATCTACTCGATGATATAAACTGTTCTATTGCACGAAATGAATATTTATTTGTGTAGTAAGTGGGGTCTTTACTTTCCAGTATAATAATAATAGAAGAAAAATTTAAACTTTAATTTGTGTTATGATTTTTCCAATACAACACAAGAAACATTATCGAATATCAACATTTTCCATAATGAAAAAAGGAAACAAAAGAGCTGATGCACGAACTTGATTCTCCCTCATGTTGTTGAATAATAAGAACAGGGCTTGAACTGGTTTCATGTTGTAACGATTTTTTTAGTTTTCAATGTGACATAACATAACGAGTTATGGGAGGGAGAGGTCTAAACGAGTTTTGGCATTTATATCTTGTCGGCCACGGGGTTGCACTGCGGCTCATCTAGATTTTTTTTAGTTGCAATAAATCATAACTCTTAAAAGAACAAAGATATCGGTGACAACTTTTTTTATTTTATGGCTATAAAATTTGTGAGTTTTTCTAAAAAAAAAAATATTTACAGGGTGTTTCAGATATTTTGCTAAAAATAAACGTTCTCAGCACAAGGAATTGGCACAATATTTATCCATCAAAATTGCTCCAACTGCATAACTGAAGTAATAAAAGGGTATTTTAAAATTAATTAAAACTAACTCAAGCGACACAGTGGTGGTTTAAGATAAACGAACGCAACTATTTTTTTTTAAGTTTGCAGATGTATCCAAAAGTTTGTTTAATGTTGTGGCACAGCAGAGTGCAAATAATTTATTTCACTCATAAAATGTGGAAAACATTTTTAAAATACCTTACAGAAACTGTTTAGAGATCTTTTTCACATCAAAAGTTCGTTAGTGAAGAAATAAGTTAATTCGATGAAGCTGATATTGGTACATATAATAATGTAAAGTAGCTATACTTCCATGCTAACTGAAAATTTGGTATCTAATATTTGTCGATTTTTTGTTTTAGCTAAGACCAAGTTTGGAATCCTTGGGATCATTTTTAATTAAGAACTAAAGCCGTAGCTCGCTTTTTAGCAGTTAATTTTTTTGTATGTCTTATAATCATAAAAAAAATTTAGATCGTTAACACGGCAGTATAAAATTTTTGTTATAAAAAGATCTCCGGAAAGGAGATGGGAAAACTTTTGGTGAAAAAATTCCGTAAAATGGTTTTTAATAAAACCGTAAAAAAAATATTATTTGGATTTTTAAAAAAAGTTTACATTTTTTTTGAAAACTCATATTTCGGGATGAGGGTTAGTGAGTAGGACTGTCGATTTCCCTTTTGTATGGAAAATATTATAAGTTTTTACCAAAGCATCTCGCATCACAATACTTTAATACATTTTCGTAAAAGTGGCAACATTGCATGGGATACATTTAATATTCAGCACTTTATAGTCATTTTCATCGGGGATGCTCTACTCTCGAATAAGATTTTGTTTTTTTCAGGGTGGTGTTCGCATTCTGTAAAAATCGCTCAGAGATCCTGGTACTTGGATGTTGGATCTAAATTCTTCACACATCAAGGGAATCAGTTGTCCTTTCAATCTCGGTCGCAAATGTTCGGTTCGCGGATTGTCTGATACAATATATGAAAATAAAATTATCCAACCGAGGTATACATTACCTACCCCAAAGGATTACTTTTTCACATCTCTCTGCTATCCCCTCCTATCTATTATTGTTGTTGTCTTTGTTCTATCTGACTTTCACATACATATTTAAATATAATTTAAAGGTTCGAAGAGCGTTTTATGATGGAAATATCAATTTGATTTATTTAAGTTTGTTCTGTGCAAATATTTAACATCGCATCGTCCGTAAAAGGAAAATAAATTCAAAGAAAATAAAAAAATCGGAAAAATAATTATGTATATCCCATAGTGCGAAACAGATTCTGGGCGAAATTTTGTGTCAATATTGTTCGAAGAGAAAATTCCATTTCTCGCATCGTCCTTCGTCCTGCAAAACTTGCAACATCAAAAATAAAAAAGGAAAAGAGTTTCCTCCACGTGATGTGTGATAATTTGTGAAGATTAAAGAGGAAATACAAATCTGTGCAAAGAGAACAATATTCGTCTACTAAATCGGGCGTCAAAAATAAAAAAATAAAATAAAATATGTGAAGATTTTTCTAGTCGGGAAATAGAAATATAAAAATGTAAAGTTGAAATATAGGTGAAAGCAGAGGATAAAAGTCAACAAATAAGTGACATGATAATCGGATTATTCTAATGCAGAAAGGATATGCTATAAGGATTTATACGAATTTCATATCGGCTTATTATCATTTTCATTTTTTTTTGCTTCTATTTCCATTTGACATGAATTTTGTAACATATGGATATTATGTGACGGTGGCGGGGGTGTGGAGCAGCAGTTATATCTACTTTTTGTCATTTCTAAGGGATTTTTAAAAAAGTGTTAAGCATCCTTTTGTAGGATGATTTTTGTATGTTTCCTTTTAAGTAGTTTTTTTTTTTTTTTTTCTCTGTTCTTTACTCTTCGGCTGCACAAATAAAATTAAATTCCAATTACGTGTTCTGTTTTTATAATCCTCGGAGCCTGAAAACGATTTCGTTTTTGAAATAGCAATGTGCTGTTGATGGGTGTTGTTATAGCCTGTGGTGGTTTTTATCTCTAGGCTTCGGATCGTTTTTTTCTTTATTTTTTAGACCATATGGTAATTGTGGTTTGATGGTGTTGGATTAAAGTTTATTGAAAGTTATTCGACAATAAACAGCAAATGGTATTGAGGATATTTTATTTAGGGATTTACATTTTTAAATTAATTCAAGCTGAAACAGTTTTTGTAATTTTGTTATTTGAAACGATTTTTATTGTTGAAATGTTTGCCATATGGGTGTGTCGGAAATTAAAGTATATAAGTAAACTTCTAATCCAGACATGAAATAATCAAATTGTATGGGACCAAAATTGTGTATAGAGATAAAGATATATAATTTTGAGCCGGTATCGAGCTGCAAAAAAATAATTTATATTAAATTGACCAGTTAAAAAAAAAAAACTGAAAAATTAAAAATACATTGATGGGAATACCTATTGATATCACATAGATGAATTTATGTATATATAGGGTCTAATGAATGAAGTTTTAACAGCCCAGAATAAATTAGAGCCCCCTATTGCACGTGTACACGTGTGCCCGTGTTATACGTGTAATTAAATTATCCGTGTATGAACACGTGTATTTAAAAATACAAGTGTAATTAATTAAAAATGGTTTTTATGATTTTTTATCCAAAGATGATTTTTTTTGGTGAAAACGTAAAAATTTGATCTCGGATAGAATTTAATCGTCATTTTAATTCAATTTTTGTATGGTTTTAGTTTTAGTAAATCAGAAAATCATCTTATGCTAAATTAACTTGAAGTCCGTCGCTTATATTTATTGCGAAAACACTTTTTTGATGAAATAATGAAACCCCGATTGGTTTTAAAAAAGAATTTTAATTACACGTGTATTTTTATTTACACGTGTATTTAGAACCTATACGCCTATACGTGTACTTTTTTTTGCTACACGTGTACACGTAACACGAATGCACGTGTAGCTAAATACACGAGAGCTCTAAAATAAAGTATTTAATTAATCTATATAGTTTCACGTTTGAAAACTTTTTTAAAAATATTTTTATTTTTATGATTTAGATATAATATGTATAACTGTTTTTTTTTTCTGTGTACAATTGACCGCATGATGTGAGATTCTGAATCATAATTTCATATATTTGCGAATTAACCATAAATTCCAAATCAAATAAATTCTGAATAAAATTCAACTGAGTTTTAAGCTATGTCAAGTATATGGAAGTAGAAATTAGGGCCAGTTTCACAGTACATATTTACCGGAATAAATAAGCACTTCAGCTTCCCATATTAAGACCATAGGCTCAGTTTTATAGTCAGAGTATTGTGTTACTTAAGTGACCAAAATGGAGACTTAAGATCCACTCATTCAGGTTAGCGTGTATTGAGATATGGATCTATCAATAATCAAATTTAGATATGATTTAAATATTGCAGTGAAATTAACCATAACGTTATGGATCCTAAATAATTAACCAGAAATTATATTCACAATTTTTTAGAGTCAATTTAATATATGGTAAATTATTCATATTCCACGTAAATATTTAGGTAATACCATGCACGGTTTATTATTTCGGGCCCCTTCCATTATGGTCAATTTTAATGAAATGTTTAAGTCGTAACTTAATTTGATTATTGGTAGGACCCATTGAGACTTTATCTCCCATATTGGTCACTTGAGTGTCACTTTCTTCAACTGTGGAACTGGGCCTTAAAATCGAAGTTTGATTATATGAATCAAAAGAGCCCAATGAAATGTTGCTTAGTGTGTTGGAAGGTTCAACAGGTTGCGATTGTTCTATAAATACGAGAAAATTTTTCAATATTAGAGGTTCTTCGGTACCGGTGATAAATTAAAACTGCGGAAGTAAAAGATTAACTATGCAAAGTTTTTGCGAAAATTTACCATTTGGTTGCAACCATATAAGTGTAAGCATGGCTTAGGACATACAAAGTTCATGATGCTCAAAAATTATTTCATCAGACTTAATTTTCGATTCAGGTTTGCGGCATATCATACATAAAATTGTTAACGATAAAATAATACTTGAGATGACCACCGCAATTCGACCAAAAGCACGAACGCATAATTATGTTAATTAATTTAAAAGATTGTCATTTGCAATGTATACTGATAAGAATGCCTTATGTATTACGCCATTTCTGTATCCAGCGATAAAAAGATTTTTGCCATATACGGGTCTTATCAAAAATTTTGGTGGGAGCCCACTTTTTCATGATTGGGACACACCTTTGTAAGCATTTCTTTCTGCATCAGCACATACATTTAATTTCAAAGTATTATAGGTATAACAAAACAATATAGGTACTGTACCGATATACGTATGTACGACGCATCGTCGTTGTCCGAAATCTCCAGTGTTGGTATTTTATTTTGGTGTAATCAAAGTGATAAAACTAATATTTTATCGTTACTTTAAAAATACAATTAATCAAAGTGAATATTCTAAAAAAGTTCAAGTAAAACAAAAAAATGTTGTTGTTTCTTTCGATAGTAAAAAATAAATAATAAAACTTAAATTTTTTATATTTATATTTTTAATACACATAAATAAAAAAATAAATAAATTTGATGGCACAACAGCTCATGAAGAACTAGGGCCTAGTGACTTACAACTCTCAACCATTCCTGTGTGCGTGTCTGCAGGAATGGAGGGGACCTACAGTTTATTGCCGAATCCGAACGGCTAACGAGCGGCACTTTTTTGTGACAGGAGATACTCTTGGAGGATTTGTCAATTCCTCGCAAGAGGCAGTAGCCGTTTTTCTTTTAAATAAATAGATGGCGAGGCTGGGGATCGAACCTTAGACCTCTGGCATGACAGTCCATCGCCAGAGGTTTTAATACACATTTTCGTTTATTGATAAATAAATTGAATATTTTTTCCAAAAACCGTGAATCGCGAATAAAGCCTGGATAGTGGACGATCACACTTTTTTTCCTTCATTGCATGTCTCTTGTATTTTAAGGCTGAAGGGTTTTAGCCTTTCACGATTAATCTCTTCATCAGTACATAAATCTTAAGCTGATATAACTTGGTCCCAAAAAGTGAAACCATAAAAAAAAATTGTAAAAGAAGCAATTAAATGATAATTTCCGACAAAATTGCTTTTTAAAAATCGATTTTTTCAAATCTGATTGATGCCTATAATATGATGGGTTTCTGATTGAGCATTCACCATTTAACTTTTTTTACCATCCCTAGAACTATTTTTCTTTTATTTTTGAGAGAAAAAACTTTTGATCACAGTTTTACTTTCGATTTACCTATGTATATGGCATTCGGTTTTTTGTGTTCGTTTTAGAATTAGTATACGCATTGACCACAAAAAGCCAATTCAACACTACATTTCACAGTTTTGGGAAAAATTGGTCCAACTTTTTTTTTTTATTTTTTTTTATCAAAGTTAGTTTGCATGCGAATTTTTTAAAAACTAATGACTTAAATAATTTAATTTTTAATATAGGATTAAAGAAAAGATTTCTGGCTTTCAAAGCCGGTTACTTCATTGTAGGTGTTGCCATTCTTTTTAAATATTTTTTTTTTAATTTTAATTCATTTTTTTCTAAAATTGCCTTTACCTCCTAAAGGGGGGGCTAGACCCCCCCTCCCACAATAAAAAATGTTTGTTTTTGACCCCACTACAAAAAACCGTTATCAATTTTTGGCGCCTGAGTTATCGTACTCGTGCCGTAAAAAAAATCGAACTCGAGATTTTGATCAAACCAGACACTACGATGGTAAGGAAGACGAAAAAAGTGGGAATTTGTTCATTTTTTTTGGGACCAAAAATAACGGTACCTGCCATATATGTTTTTTTTTTAAATTTTGGGAAAATCTTATTTTACTCGAAATATTTTTCTAAAAAAAACATTCAATTTTATGAAAATAAAATTTCCAAAAAATGGTTTTAAATGAACCCATAGAACCCTATTCTTATTTTTGTTTTTCTCGAAAAAGATTTTGATAATTTTTTTATAAAGAATCTTCTAAAAAAAATTTGAATATTTGGATTTTTAAAAAAAGTTTCAAACATTTTTTTTTTTAAACCAAATATGTATTTCAAAAACGAGTTAGTCGATTTTTATGAAACTTGGTACCAAGCAGTTTTTTAACGTTATCTAGGTAGAATATATTTTGAACCAAAATGAACAATAGCTTCCATATAAAAATGTTAAAAACCGATACAGAAAATCTAAATTTTCTCAAAAATTTCTCCTACGATTTTGATTAAAATTGTTTTGAATACTAATATTAGTACGGTCCACATTTAACAAAACCAAAATTTACTGTATATTTTAAGTATTTTTTTTTTTTATTTTGGACTGTATAATTATCTGTAAAATTGATTTAAATTAATTTTCTTATACAAAAGATTTTAATATAATAATAGTTCTATGTAATAATGTTTAAAAAAAAAAACAAATTTTGAATTTAAAAAAAAACAACTCTTAAATTTTTTATTTTGAAAATTCGATATTTCAAAAACGGGTGAATGATTTTTTTTTTTAATTTAATTTTTTTTTATTTTTACATTATCTAATAAATAATAAAAAAATGGCGTAGGTACCTACCATTTTTTTAAATGTTTTCAAATTTTTTTTATAAAAATGAATTTGAAACATAATTTAAAAATTCGAAGAAATTCCTGTAGTAAAATAAAAGCATAAAAGTGCAATCACCTCGTGCATTTAATTTTTTTTGTATTCTCTAAGTACCTACATATTTTTTTTTGTTTTGTTTTTCGATTTCAAAAACTTGAAGATATAAATTGTAAAAGCACGCTATAGGCTAAAATGGTCACCATTTTGAATTATTTTCTCTCTTCAAAAAATATTTTGTTCGTAGAAATATGTAGGTATAGGTACTAGATGTTAGATGCAATATTTTGTGCAATACTTACAAGTATTATCGTAATGTTTGGTTTGATTAAAAGCCCGTTTTCGATTTTTTACGAATTTAAAACTTGCTGTAGGGCAAATAAAAATCAATCAACTCACTTTCGAGATATTTGGTAAAATATGACACAAAAATACCTCAAAAAAAGAAAAAACATAAAACCAGAAAAACCTATAGAACGAAACATCGTTTCGATTATTTAATTTACTGAAGTAGTCCCTCCCATGATGTGAATAACCGATAATGGGAATTTCTCTAAAATGTGAACCGCCAAAAATTTACATTGTCATGTCATGTTCTTTGAGATCTATATTTACACAAAGCCAAAATACTTGCCCATCAACAAGTAAAAATAAATAAAAAAATTTGATGGACAAATATTCCAGCAAACGATGAAATCCTTGGTCAGAAAAACGCGAACTTACATTGTTAAAAACCTCGTTTCTCTATTTCTATGTTTTTTTTCTTCAACTTGCGAATCATGTATTTTATTATTTAATTCCATCATTTTTGTTTCAAGGAAAAGGTACTGTTGCCTAATTAGATATTTCAAAAAATGTTGAATGTAAATTCTAGACAACCCTAAATGGATGCTTCATTTCAGAAATTTCATTATGCATTTAATGAAACAAAAACCCACACAATGCATTGGCATATAGGCAAGGTATCTATAGGTATACATATAATAAATTCCAACTCGGGAAATCCCTGAATTCTACCCCGTACATGGTAAACAATGCAATGCGACCCCCATCAGCTTTAATTATCGTGAGATAAAAAAAAACCGTGGTCTCTATGGTGAGCCTTTATATATATTTATATGAGTTTGCATAACGCAGCATCAACAGCTTGGTGATGACGAGCAAACAGCATACCGTGATGATGATGGTCTTTAATGAGGCAGCAGCATATATTGAAGACATAAACCACATTCAAACACCCACCTAAAGTGCGCATACCCACACAAACATTTAAACAACACAATGGGGTAGGTACAGGTCACACCCTAATTATATGCATGTATAGATCTTGCATTCAGAGGTCCTTACAAAAGTCGGCTCTTACATTTTTATTCGTGACTTTTGACTTACATACATATATTTTGTTTAAGTGCATTTTTGCCAACGGTATATTATGGTAAAATGCCGTTGGTTTTTCATTTGCCATGTCCTTTCAGACATTACACACAAAAATGCTTATGCAAAATGCACACTGCACTTATGTGAATAGAAACGACCCTGGTGTTGAAGGGCACAATTCTTCAACCATTATTATGCTTCCTTTTTGGCATGTCCTGTAACTACCAAATGGCTGTGCGCCTCGGCGCGACCCAACTTTATGCACCTCCAGTCCGCAAGTATTTCTCTACACACATGTGGTGGCGGTGGGTAATAGGTATAAGTGTGTTGGTAGAAATGTGTTACACTTCTTAACGCTAAAGTATTCTGGCGTTTGAGGAATTCGGTCATGTCACCCCTCAACCCAACTCGACTCGGAATGGAATGGAACTCGTTTATGTCCTTTTGAGAATGTTATGTCGAATGTGCTGCCAAGCCAAGGCAAGACACGAGGAACACACTCCATAGAACTCAACCACAGGAATATAAAGTTAGTTTGAAGGGACGACGAACGTAGGACGCAAGGTAAAAGCCTTAAACTACCATTCGAATCCTATGCTAATTAAAAACTCTTTTGATTTGCACCATAATTATTAATCTTTGTGCATGTGTGTGTGTGTTCTAGTTTTAATAATGCGAGTATGTACCTAACCATACTTTTAGTTCAGGAAAAGCCATTTTATTTAAGTTCCTCTCTGATGTAAGGATATGTAGGTGTACCTCTATATGCATATAAAATGGTTCCTTTATACTAAAAGGCTTAACTTGAACTTATAGTCAGGGTTGTAATTGTTTTTCATGATGTTAGAGGGCAATTTTCTCTTTCAATCATGATGAAATATACAAGAATGTGCGATTGTGTTGGTGTAAGTGTGGTTTTGTGTGTGGTTTGGTTTGGTATTGCCTTTAGGATGAATTAAAAATTCAAAAGGATAATTATTGCACTTTTGTTGTGTCGGAATTATCGTCATTATATAAAGGTGTTAGTATAAATTGCACTTTTTTTTTTAGTGTTTAAAAAGAATAATTAATAATTTTTTGTAGCTAGCTACTTTTGTAATTAAAATGGAAGGCTTTTAGCGATTTTAAAAATAATAATTACTGTTCATTATTAATAGTATAGCAATTAGTATACATATAACAAAGAATTATAGATTTTGGGCTAACATACTAGACTGATATTATAAGTAGGTAATAAAAATTATATAGTCTTATATTAAAACAAATTGTTATTTGCCGAACTTTGTTTTGTAACCAAGATTTTCGTTAAGTTTTCGATGCGTATTCGGTATGAGTAAATTGGAAAGATTGTACAAATCAGCTGTTTCATAAACTGGACTCTACAAAAAGCTTAAATAAGGTTGGCAGTAAAACTGACAAACTCAGACCATAAGTTGGTCCAAACAAGAGATTCTCTCTTTGCTCGTCCAACTAATTTTTTAACCAATTAATTTATCACACTGACATAAGCTTTCTTTATATAGTATGTACTCCGGAAAAAATTTGACCGCTTTTACCTATGGAGAAAATTCAGTAACTCGGAGAATATCCTATAAGGGGTCTTACAAAAGTGTTATAAGACTATTTCTATAGTATAGCTCTTGATTTCAACCGGGAAATACCCACAATACCCGAATACCTGGGTACCAGGGTACCCGTTTTTCTACGGGTATTTCCCGGAAATACGGGTACCTGCGTAATACCTATAGAAAACGGGTATTTTCGGGTACCCGATATTTAATATAACCACATGCCTGGGTACCCATTTTCTACGGGTATTACCCGGAAAGACGGATACCCGGGTAATACCCATAGAAAACGGGTACCGAGGTATCTGGTTATATTAACTATACCGAGTACCCCAAAAATACCGGGTATTTGTTGGTTATTACATGCTTGGCTTTGTAGGTTTATATGGCAGATTGAATATTAACTTATGGTAAAACAAATTTTTTGAATTGAATGATTTCAATTAATGAAGCTGGCACAGGTTATTGCTGAGATAGAGTTATAAAAACAAGATTTTCAAGTTATTTTCAATTTTTGTTAAAAAGTAAAAGATATTTTAAATCGGATTTTAAGTGTTAAACCAGAATAACAAAAATATTATACTTGAAAAAAAAAACAGCTAAGAAGACTTAGTACCATTTAATTGGACTTGTTGAATTATTGATTCAAAATATTTTTTAACGGCCATTACTCTTCTAATAGCTCCATTCTTGATTGTTGTTCATTGGAGTTCAGATTCACATGCACATATTTTAGTGAGTTGCTCTTCTGGGCCCTCATTACATAAAACGAAAACGATCCAATGCTACTGTTTTGAACATATGGTATATGTATATCAAAGGGCACGGCATGCAGTGTCCAGCCAAGCCTAGTTCTCGGCGTTATCCCTTTTTACAGGAACAAACTCAACCGATTTTCGACCCCCTTCTAACTTCCAAATCAAAAATGTCAGAAACTTCAAACTCGCCAAATATTCTTAACTGGATAAGCACAGGCGACTCACAGAATTTCAATTCCTTGGTATTATAGGTTCCTTGGATATAGGACGTAAAAAATCGCTAAAACCATAACTTATACTGACTCACATATTCACTGGCTCACTGACTAATGTACTCACTTCCCGAACCCTTACGGCCAATTTCTTCACAAAGTTCTAAAATCAATTTAAAACTCGATCTAGTAACTCTCGGTTTATCTTTGGAACTTAGTTTTAAAAACATTTAGAACTTGAACATTTCTTCACTTCTAATCATTTCCTTAGAACTCGGTCTAAGATCACTATTGAGTTTTAAGTACTTTAGATCTCGGTTTAAAGAAACGAAGTTCTAGTGTATATTTTAATACTTTTGTAGCACCCAGTATCATTTTCTGAGACAAATTTCTGACAATCTATCAACAAATATTTAAATATTTGTCAGTTTCATTTTGCTGGATACTTTTTTTGTGAAGATATTTCTTTTATTTTGTTTATTAATTAAAAACAAATTCTCATTTTTGTTGTACCAGTTTTGTTTGTATTGGTGTTGATGTTGTTATTTCGTTTTCAATTCTATGTTGTGTGATTTCGCGCGTATTGAATTTTGAATACTTGGTGTTTGCAAGTAGTAAATATTTTTATTAGTCCGATAGCTCGCAACAGATTTTTGACGTGAAATAAACCCAAAAAGATATGTGTGCATGTGCATCAAAGTGCATCAAAAATAATAAAAAAAGAAGAAGGTAACTGTTCCAATGTCCCGAATCATTGATTATAAATGTGGTTCTGACAAATTGTTTCGAAAAATTGCAATTACTTAAGATGAGGTTTGAGCATGCAATACCACATGTCTTTTGGCTTTCTTTCATGAAACAAAAATCTGGTGCGAGTTCAAAAATCAAAACTAACAAAATGCAGAATATAAAAAAATTTCTACCACGAGAATTAAAAACAACACCAGCATATGCAACTAAATTGGATACAACAAAATTGACCATTTACTTAAAATTAATAAAAAGGATAGCTTTAAAACAATATATCTATATCTACCTACATAAATGCAATATAAGGCCATTCCAAAAACGCCACAAAGATCGTGTTTTGTGGCATTTGTCTGGGGTTAAGCTTACTCAAAATGTCTCTCAGATTCAAATTCGCACTCTTCAGTGTCAAGATGCGAACGATTGTCATTAATTACTTTATTTTGAGGAAAATAGTGCATTAGATGCATTTTTTGTCTTAACCAACAACGGCAGCATTAATGCATTTCTGTTCATTTCCTCACCAGGAAAATATAGTAGTTAAAATCTTGTTATATGTACATATAAGTACACAAATTTTTGTTTTGTCCAGCATGCTATCTGGTTACATGCATTTTTTAGCGCACGCGAGAAGGCTTGCACCTAAAACTAGATTTATCACAAATTGATTGGAATTACCTTTTTTTTTAAAGCCGAATCAAAATTTATTACCAAAGAAGTTTTTTGAAGAAATAAAAATGTTGTTAAACCGAGTTCTAAGTCTCTAGACCCCCGAATTCGAGGGTCCAAATTTATCGAAGTTCTATCTCAAACTGAGATCCAAATCGAAGTTCTAACGCGTTAGAACTCGGTGAAGAAATAAGTTAGAACTCAATCAAGTTCTAACTTTTCGATAAACCGAGTTTTAGGGGTTAGAACTTTGTCAAGAAATTGGCCGTTAGAATCTTGAAATTTAGCACAACGCCTTTATGGTTTATATATACAAAGAAATAAATCGAAAATTCAGGATTTTCCATATAGGGTGCGTGGTATCCGCCCACTTCCTCAAAATTGTTATTATAAGTATATAAATATACTTCTGATTGTTTTAGAATGCTGAAATTTGGTATAGCGATATGTCTTGCAATGCATACAGAGGAAATCATTGAAAATTTAAGTTTTGTCATTTTTGGAGTCGGCTCTTGCTGTGTCAGACCATTTGAAATACCCAAAAGTAATAAAATATCATAAACTTTAAAAAGTCTCATCTCATCTACCCAACCGAGAAGAAAAATTAAAAAAATGAAGATATAAAGAAAGTAAAAAAAAAAACTATTACTATCGGTGTTCATCTGTGACTTAAGTAGATAAAAGTTAAGTAGGCAAATAGTTAGAAACTTAAAAACCATACTAAGCGTAACTATATTCAATAGCACATCATTGAATTTGCATCCTTATCTATCCTTATATCCCTACATCGCACACAAAACATTTTGGATATGAATGAAGAACAAATATAACAATCCGCACATAACCGTAACGAAAAAGAGTTGCCACTTCAGTGTTTTATTTAAATTAAATAGATCTTTGCCTTTTAATCTTTCTCTTTATATAGATTTTTTTTAAATAATTTGTAGGTATGCTAATTTGAAATTTTATAAAAAAAATTGAAACAAAATTTATTAACTATAAAAAGATATTCTCTTTGTTATTGTTATTGAAATTTTTGCAAAGATAGAATTTTTATTAAATTCAATGCCTGGCAATACCACTTTTTACAAAGTCATAACTCCTTAAAAGCACAATCAATTGAAGGAATAAAGATAAAACTTACGGATTTTCCACATAAACGTTAACGTCATCCTTGTCGTTGTCGTTCGTTGTCGTCGATTCTTTACTCAATGAATATAGGTTAGGTACTCGTCGTACCTACATACAAAGATTCAGGATCTTTATAATTTTTCGATTATTTCCGTGAAAGGAAAGTTTCACAAAGTAACTTTACATCATGTGTGCGGTTATGATGGAATTTGTCATTTGATACTCTCTACCGAGTACGTGTGTGTCTGTGTATATTCTATCCTTTGAAAAAGGATGAAGGATATTATATGCATATAAATGAGTTAAAGTGTGCTGCCTTAAACTTTTTCATTTATGCTATGTATATCTACTTCATTGTACCTTAACGTTAGATTCCAGTTATGTGAAGATTCTGTCAACATTTTATTGAAACAGCGTCTATTTTCTTTATTCGCATTTTTGAGTATCTTATCTCATGAAGCAGGATCGATAGATAGAAAATATAGATAGCAATTCGAGCTACTTTTTGCATTTGAAGTACCTAGTGGAATCGATTTCGAATAACTATGAATTCCCTTTGCTCATTTAAGGTCTTTTGAAGTGTCCCTTTGTAGGTAGGTTAAATAGTCAATACCTAAAAGAAAAAAATGCATTGACAAGAGTAAATTTTATAAAAATTCGATAATTTTGCATTAAAAACATCAACTTTTGAATTCAACTCAAAAAAAAATAATCAAATATGTATGTAAGGTAGGTGACCCAAATAAGGCCCACCTTATTTGTTTCTTCAAATAACTTGTAAGTTTATTGAAAGATTATATTGAACTGGCATAATATTAACCTTAGTTAAAGCAAGTATATAAAAACTTTGGTTTTTTTGGTAAAGGTCCAAATTAAAATATATTTTTTGAGCATTTTGAAAAACCTTACCTTAGGCCTTATTATAGGAACACCTGGCCCTAATAAGGCCCACAAATTATTTTCGTCAATTTTTTTTATTTTCTTGCTGACAAAAAAAAATGAATTTTATCCTAAAATAAATAGAACAACTATCAAACTTTGTATAAGTGTGTATTTAGATACAAATTAAAAACCGTACTTACTCAATTAATTACTTGTAAAAGAGACAATTTTTGAAATGACTCCTTTTTATCAAAACCACAAATATTCCCCTTCACTTAATTATTTATTTTCTCATATCCAACACAATTGAGTTAGCTAGAACTTTTAATTTTTTTTGGGCTATAGCATTTGGCCAAAGCACATATAAAAAAATTAAGTCCCCTTGCTTGTCGGTTGTGCCGTTTTTTGTGCACTGGGCCTTATTAGGTACCGGGGCTTATTTGGTGCACCTACCTTAGTATATTTTAATCTTACTAGGGCATATAACGGTGATATGGAAAATGAAAAATGTTTGGGCTGAAATTCACCCTCACATTTTTACAGTAGATCTTTTTGTATGAAAAATAGGTATTTGACGCATAAATTTTTTTTTGTTCAAAATTGTTCCTGATAAATAAATGGTTGCATATAACATTTTTTTTTATAAAAATTGTTTTCGATGAAAAAAAACCCCTTAGTTTTACTATCATTTTTTTTGTTGAAATTTCATTGGTATAAATTACTGCAGACTGTAGGGTAACACAAAAGAGTTGAAGGGTTTTAATAGTCTATACTTATTTTTTAATACACTGTATCGATGAGGAAATTGTTAATTTAAACGTGAAAAAAATGTCCCTTAGTTGGCGGTATCGAACAAAAAAAAATTGAAATAATACGTTCGCCGAATATGTTTTGTAAGAGCGGTATCGATTTGTTCATATTTTAAATGATTTTATTGCTTATAATTAACAAAAGTTTTGGTTTTAATTCATTAAATGTTATTGCATGCGCCCTCTTCCAGTTTAAAAATTATATTTACCACTTGATAAAAATAAATCGTGAGTTTTTTATTTATTATTGAAAAAAAAAGCTCCTCATAAAAAGCTCTCTCTATATAGCTATAAGTGCTATCTTGTCTTGATATACATATATTGATACAATGTACAAATTGTCTCAATGTATTCCACAGTTAAGAATGTATATAACCTCTATCCCAGAGTACTTCTGTTAGTTTACAAGAATTAAACATCTTCCCAGACAGTTGAACACTTCCTCCTTCTATAGGGTTATTAAGGTTATAAAGCCTACATATTTCTCGTAGACCGATTCTGTACGGTAAAAGGCGGTAAATAGTTCAGGGGAAGTAACCAAGTAACTCTCCTCGTGCTTTTAAAAAAAGTGCCATGAGTTCGGTGTAGAATTCCTCCCTGAAATATTTATTTGCTGCCAAGTTATAGTCTAGCTGCGCATATAATATGCTCCTATATGTATTGAAGAGACCGGTATTGTTTGCCTTATTGTATTTGTTCCATCTTGATGAAACTAAATTTGTGAATGCTCTGCTGGGTCCACAGCTGGCCTCAAGATGACCAATTAAGTGGCCATTTTTGACGACTAATTAAAATTTGTTCACCAAAAACAGTTATCGAAAAAATCGATGTTTAAAATGTAAAGTCGGGGGTTATGGCACCCACTTTTGTTTTTCTTTATTACTTGAAAAATAGAAAAGATTTTTATACTAAACAAAAATAATTTTTTTAAACCAATTCTTAAACAAAAATCAGGAAAATAAGTAAAATTCATAAGTTATTTCATATATTTTTTTGCAAAAACAAAAAACATTGAAAAAAAACTATGCAATAAAATGGAGGGTGATATGGCACCTGCTGCAGGGTGATATGGCACTCTTGTTTCTTTTAGTTGTTCTGTCCATATTTGTTGTAAGTACATATTGTTGAATAAAATGTGCATGAATCGTGACACCAAAAGTGGCTATTGTACACATAATTCGCCAGTCACCCGGTTTTGTTGTCACAGCATTATCCTCGCAAATTTCCTCCCTGAAATCTTCAGGTCCATTTGAATCGTCATAAAATGAGATGTTTTAGTCCTATGAGTTATTGACGTCATCACCATCGTTGGTACTCTTTTTAAGATATATTGGTTTTCTAAGCACCCTTCCAATGCAAATTTGGTACAAAAGTAGGAGCGGGGGGAATGGCACCGGTGCCATACGTCCCGAGATTGTGAGGTGCCATATCCTCCTTTTGACATTACTTATACTTTTCCAAATAACACGAATAAACACGTTAGCTTAGTTATTTTAATAAACAGATAAAAGAATTCACGGTTAACTGTTCTTATTTTTTATTCATTTTAAGCACCTGGCGTCAAATACTTTCGTAGCTACGTGTATTTCAGTAACACAGAAAAAAAATGTATGCTTCAAATATACTCAATTTTTTTTTTCATTCGGTTTTAAATAAATATTTTTAAGGGCTACCGCGATTCTGAAAGGATACAATAAGAGCCCACGTAATTCTGAATGATATTTTGTTCTCTTTGTTTCGAAATGAAGTCATTAAGTGGGAGATATTGAAAGGGTGCCATATCACCCGACTTTACCCTATGTATGTACATATATATTTCTATGAGTACCTAGTAAAAAAATGTTTTGAAATGTATTGACCTACCTTGGTGTAATTTTCAAATATAGACTAGCTGCCTTATTCATAAATAAAAATTGGTTATTTTAGCTCTTGTGTTCAGGGAAACTACACCATGGAATAAGAATTTTCTGGACTCAAATGGAGCAGTAAGAAATTGCCTTTATTTTGAGTCCGGAAAATTCTTATTCCATGGTGTAGTTTCCCTGAACACAAGAGCTGAAATAACCAATTTTTGTTTATGAATAAGGCAGTAGATCTACAGGGATCAATCAGTTTTGAAAAAATAGTTATTTTTTTTTGTGCAGCGTTCTTTTGACCACCTGATCATTTAATTGGTTATTCAAAAGATTAAAAGCTTAGCACTTTTTGGGATCAAGTTAATACAGATAGCTCAACAACTGAAGCCCCAATTGAACGATATGTTTCTTTTGTAGACTCTTATTTGGCTATACTTACATACACAAAACTCCAATGGACGTTCTTATAACAAGTACGGTTAAAATTATCTTTATTTTTTTTTTTACTACTGAGGGATCGATTTGTATAAAATTTGGAATTTTGTAGCAAATTCTTTAGTGCAGATAAAAGGACGGCGTCAGTTTTTGTTAAAAGGAATATCTTATCTAATGTTATGTTTGTTTACATTGGTCAAATTGTTAAAAAGAAAGTCGTAATTTGTAAAAATATTCAGTCGTATTTATTAGATTTTTGACTGTTTAAACTATGTCTAAGTATTTCGAAACATTTTATTTAATCAAAAAAATATTACATTTGTGAAGGTTTAGACAATCGATTACGTTGTCTAAAGTAAGATAAAAAGTTAGATCACTTTAGCAACCATAACAAATGTTTTTTTTTTTTTTTAACTTGGACGGCTATCTTAAGTAGGGCAGTGTTTATTAAAACGACCATTAAGCTCTAGCTACAGTGTACGCATCGGCACAGACGCACAGACCGACAGGGACGGTATGTTAAAAATCGTTACCTCAGTTAAGAATATGTAATTTATTATATTTGTATACTCTTAACTAATCAAATTTAAAAACAAATTTAATTAAAAAAAACAAATTCAGTTTTAGTGAAAACCTACCTGAAAATATTCAAAATACGGATATACATCATACATATCTCGTTTTTGTTCAAATCACAATAGGTTACTTATCATAAGACTTATACAAAATTCAATATACAAATTCAATAAGTATACCTAAGCTGACTGTGTCTGCAAATAAGCTCTGTCTCCTTAGAATGTATTGCCCTAAGACACACATAACGAAGTATTTTTATACCTAAAACTTCATAAATCAAAATATTTGCACGAGCCCACCTAACATAATTATATACCCAATTTTAATTAGTCTTGGATGTCTTTCAACTAATCAAACAAGTAAAAAAGCAACTTACCGTGAAGTAAAATAATTATTATTCCAAGAAATCAAATCAATCAAAACAAACAAACAAAAAAATACTCAGTCAAGTGCGTCAAAATGTCTGTGAAAAATAGAAAAGTCTGGTTGCCATGAAAAGTCCCGTATCCACAGCAACATTATCAATCAATAATACCTTAGGCCGTAGCTGTCTGTGCATCAAAACAAACAGAGCCCCTAATACTTATTACCATCCCAATAATATCTTAAATCAGGTTATACAAAACAATTACAAAAACGTCCTTTCGGCAGGTATCAAATTATTTGCTTGGCATTAGTCCATTTTATTTCAATCAATTCAAGAAAAAAAAAATGAGAACAAAAAAATTGTGTCAAGGACTATTATTTAGATTTTTTTTCTACTCTTCTAATTTGTTGATTCTTCATTTTTTTTTCATATTTTATCTTCCTCCCGATTTGGAGAGGAGAATAAAATTCCATAAAATATTTTTCATTGAAATTTCTAATTTTTCTTTCTTTACTTTCATTTATTTTTTGTTTTTTAGAATTATTTTCCTCTCGTTTAAGGACATTCATGAGGATGGAAAAAGTTTATAAGTATATATGTATGTATGTATGTAGGTACATAGGTATTTATATAAAAAGAACGCGGGTAACAAAGCAGATATAATTTTGGCCCCTGAGGAATATCAACAGTGCAATACTTATGAAAACAAAAAAGCAATGTCAGAATTTTCGTCCGTTCGTTCGTTGGCACAAATTGACTTTGCACGGCCCCTCAAGCTATTATGATAATTAATCCCAGTTTGGTAATGGTAGTATAATGGTAATAGGGTGGTGCTAAGCTGGTCACCTCGTGGCAAGTGATGTGGGTGATATTTTAAAAACTTTTACCATGCCAGGATTCAGAGAAATAGACCGAGAAGGATAGAAGGGGGAGAGAAAGAGTGTTAGTAATTTTTGTATTTCCCAACCGTTTAATCAACGTGTCCGCACAACAAAGATAGGTACCTACTAGATTTGCCACAAATGTTAAAAACGATTAGCTTAATAAGCTTTACTCGATGGTGTTCTATGAATTATTAATAATCAAGGATTTGTTTACTGTGGCACAACATTGTGCACGGCATTCAGATAAATTATTTAAAATAATAGAAGAGCGAGGAAGTTTTTATGTGTTTTTGAGAATGGTAATTAATCTCTTTTATCCGAATTGAAAACAAATATAATTATAAATAGTTCTAAAACAATACAAAAACTATTTTTCTTATTTGTATGTATAAACTGGTACTAATTCGCTTTTTGGAATAAAGAATTTAATGACCATTTAATTTTTTGTTGGTGTTAAAAATTAACTAATTAATCTGTAAGAAAATATATATATAATGGTTCTACCATAAATTATTTGCAGACACTTTAAATTTAAAATTGGAGAAAACTTTTACGAAAAACTATTTATTTTGTATACGAAGATTTTTTTAATAATAAAAATTCTATATACTAGTATCGTCCCGTGGCCGAAACTCGACCAGAAAAAAACTGACAAACTCTAGGAAGGAGAAAACCTTTTAATTTTCAATTTCGCATAAAATTTGTTTGAAAATATTAAAGGAAAAAAACATTTTTTAATTTTATTATTTTTAAATATGCACAGTGTTCGACAGTACAAAAAAAAAATAACTCACAGTGTGAAAATGCGTGTTTTAAGTATATTTTGCACATTTTCGCAATTGTGGCTTTCCAACCATATAAAATTTATCGAAATCGGTCAAATACTTATTGAGAAAATGGTACCGCAAAATGTATTTAAGGCTATTTATATGTAGATGTTCGTACTTCTAAAATAAATCTTCCAAGTAAAAGATTTTGCACTTTTTAATTGGAATTGTTGAATAATTGATTCAAAAAAGCTGTTAATGGCCTCTAGTCAACAAAAAGGCGATCTCACTTTAACTCTTCAGTTTACTAGTGAAGGCCATGTTAATATGACTTTTTAGTATTAATTGAAATTTTTGTTTTCAACTAAGGTAGGTGCACCAAATAAGGCCCGGAGCCTAATAAGGCCCAGTGTATAAAAAACGGCATAACCGACAAGCAACGGGACTTATTTTTTTTATATGTGCTTTGGCCAAATGCAATAGCCCAGAAAAAATAAAAATTTTCAGCTAACTCAATTGTGTTGGATATGAGAAAATAAATAAGTTAGTGAAGGGGAAAATTTTAAATTTAAAAATTTTCAAATAATTAATTGATTAAGTACGGTTTTTAATTTTTATCTAAATAATACAAAGTTTGTTAGTTGTTCTATTTATTTTAGGTTAAAATTAATTTTTTTGTCAGCAAGAAAATAAAAAAAAATTGACGAAAATAATTTGTGGGCCTTATTAGGGCCAGGTTTTTCAAAATGCTCAAAAAATATATTTTATTTTGGACTCTAACCAAAAAAGTCTAAGTTTTTATATAGTTGCTTTAACTGAGGTTTAATTATTGCCATTTCACTATATTCTTTCAATAAACTTACAAGTTATTTGAAGAAACAAATAAGGTGGGCCTTATTTGGGTCACCTACCTTATGTTTTTGGTGTCAAGTTATTTATTGTAAAAAGTCTTACTACTTTATTATAAGCCCAAATACCCTCCCCCTTACCTAACCTTGGTTACTAAGAGTCATTTGCTAAAACGAAACTTAAATATTTATGTTCAACTTAAAGGCTTATGTTCTACTTTTTCCTCGGCGTAAACTGTCCCATATGTAAGCTCTTATGTTGAACTTAAATACTTAAGTATCATTTCAGCAACTGGGCCTTAGCACATTTAATTTTAAAAAATGCTGAAAATGTCGATATACTATATTTTCGAACAAAACCAAGGTAATATAAGATCTATAGGGTCAATGAAATGAAATTCCAAAATATTAATAATCAGTCAATGCTACTTAAAATCTTAAAATAGAAAAAAAATTATAAAAGTTTTTCAAAAAAAAAAAAAAAAAAAAAAAAAGGGTTAAGTTAATAAAAAAAAGGTACCCTTTGTTTTTTATTTTGTCATATTATCTCAAAAACTAAGAAAAATTTTCGATAAAAAAAAAAGCAAAAGCAAAAACTTGAATTTTAAAGAAAGATATAGCTATGCTTTGCATGAATAAAACTAAGTTTAACCTAGCTAGTGAAATATGTCATTTAGTACAAGCTGTTTTTAAATATGTAGGTTAAGACAGATTCTATTAGTTTTAACTTATTTTTGCAGCTTCACCTTCAATGCGTGTGATTAAAAACTAGATTTAACTTGAATATTATAGTAAAAGATACACAAATTTTTAAAGTTATTTCACCCCTGTCTAGAAACCGTTGACTAGATATTGTTATAAGGACCCTCCTTAGTAAAAAAAAAAACACATTTTTTTTAAAAATTTCACTTGGAAATTTAATTTTTCAAAAACTATTCTTTTCAACAAATTGTTTTAAAAACAAAATATACAATGAAATACATACATATATGTATATACTTTTAAAAAAACAACACATCAAAAAATAGACTTTCGTTGATTTTTGCCATTTTTTTCCATCTTAAGTAAATTTTTCATTATTTACCCCCCTCCCCCATACGGGTTGATATATAAATTTTCCCTCGTACATTTTATTTCTAACAATGATCGCAGAAACCATGCCCAAAAATATCCTTCATGAAGATACACCCTATATTTTTGTGTAGGTACACTAGGGCGTATGTGGAACATTTTTCATAATATTAAGAAAGTAAATTGTAAACACGTATGTTATTTAAAAATTTACCTAGATTATGGTTTTAATTTTTTTTTGGATATAAATTTAAAAATGTTAATGTATGCATCCTGTATGTATATGCGTCAGATTCTACAAACTATTGGGCCCCGTCGTCTACTGTGCTTTTTTGACAATAAGTCTGTCCGGTAACGATCCAATATCATTTAGTTATGCGCTCGAAGGGCCGCAGAAAATTTGTAGCTTTAATGCTACATCAGCCCTTCTTTTTTTTAAGGAAAATGATCGAGTGATCATGGGAACATCTGTACATTAACGTAATCCATGACATTTTCTTGCCTGCTGCGGAAGAAATGGAGCTTGAAAAGCTGTGGTATCTATCCGAAAATTTGAGCCATAGTTCACACATAACAACTACGATATTCTAGTCACCAATACTTGATAGAGTGCACGACATTTCGAAGAAAATCTTAAACAGTATACAGGATGATTCACCTAAGATGTGATAAAAAGCTAGATCGTGTAGTTTGGAATTTGGATCGAGATAAGAAAAAAATCGTATCGCAGGGGGGTCTATTTCCCCCGTTTAGCCAGGAGGGGCATTTTTACTTACAGTGCCATGGTATCTTTTTTTTATGTTGTTTTTAAATAAATCTGTTTTTGAAATTTCAAACTGATTTTTTTCAAAATTTAACGTAATTAAATAGAAATTTTGTTTTCAAAAATCAGTGCTCTTATTAGTTTCTAGTTAGATACAGAAAACCTGGTGCTAAAATGTCTTTAATTTTTTGAGAAAATTAAAACTAACGAGAAGAGAAATTTTCTAAGAGAATTGACTTAAAATAGAAAAAAAATTATTAAAAAACAACTGTAACCTTCACAACAGCATGCTATACCTTTTTGTAAGGCCAGGAATTTTCGCTTGTATTTTGACTATAAATAAATTTTTTTTAATGAAAAGTTTTTAAAAAATGAATTTTAAAACTTAAATTTTTGAAAAAAAAAATTAAAAAATTGTATTCATACACGTTTTGTTGAAAATTGTATGATATTAAGTAGTACATTATTTTTGTTTTGAATTTTCAATGCTCCTATTTCTTTCTGTTTTAAGTCAACTTTTTAGAAAACTGCCCCTCCCAGCTAAACGGTTGGAAACAGAACCCCTTCCCATATGATTTTTTTCTTATCGCGATCCAACCTACACGCTTTAGTTTTTTTTACACACCTTAGGTGAATCACCCTGTGTAGACTCTGGAGTGTGCCATTTAACCGACCGACAGGTTGAAAAACGTCAAGTCAACTAAAATTCACTATGCACAATAAAATTTAAATAAATGAGGTAGCGCACCAACTTGTAAAGAACCAGGACCTCTACCATCAACCAATTACCTTACTTCTTTAATCAAATTCCCAACTACATAGAGTTAAGTTGCATTTTAAATTATCTCTAATCAAATTTGTACACCTCAAACTCCTGAGTTTTGTTGTTTTTTTTTTTTTTTTCACTTAATTTATGCCAACATCAACTTCTCTCGCAAACGCAATCCTTTTTCTTTCCCTCAAATTTAATTTTAAAACAAAACAAACAGTTCTGTTTATGAAGAGCTGCTGTTTTAAAATAAAATTTACAAACACCGAGAAAATTAGATCCGAGAAGAACTAAACCTTTATTTAATTATATTATTTGTGCAGCAAGACACATCCTTGAAGCTCTGACAACATTATATGTAAGTTCCTCAGCTTTAGAGAAATATACAGAAATTTACCAAATACCTAAGTACATTAAAGTAGGGAATAACTTTTTCGCGTGAAATTATTCTTTTTGTAAACATTATTTTATATAAATAAGCATAATAATCATAATGTTTTCCTTTTTGTTGGTATATGCTCTACTTTTAGTTTCCTTTTAAAGTTATGTATATACCTATGTAAAATTTTGAGCTTAAAAAAATATCTAAAAAAAAAACATTCCACTTAGGCAAAATTAAATATTCTCGTTTCGTTGCATTTTTATCCACCATGGAAGCATTTGCAACGAACCCTGAAGGATTTTATGTATACCTACATTGTTTATACTTTCGCAATATAACACAGGACTCATGTGAGAGTACAAAAAGTAAATAACTCCATCAGGGGGGAATAGTTAAACAAAAATATCCTTTTTCCGGGAGGTTCGGGAATTTAAGCTTAACTTAATTTCTTAAATAGTTTAATTTTTTTATTTTGCATAATTTTTCTTTGGTGTAGGTATAGGTGTTTTAAGTGTTTTTGCTCTACACCAACACTCCACACTAACACATTTAATACACCTATCGATGCAATTTTTTTTTTTTTTGTTTAATGCTTCGTCATCCTTGATCGTGCTCTGCAGCCTCGGTCGTGAATAACAAAAAAATAAAATTAAACTTAAAATAAAATAAAAATAAAGAAGAAACTCCTGAATCTATGTTCTTCCGTTTAATAACAGAGGACGAGGCAGGAGGAGCATAAAAAGGATATAGAAGAAAATGTGTTTACCAACCGCTTATATTGGGGGCAAAAAAAAGTGTTACGTGCTTACATAAAAGTGTTTCACAGTGTTGTTCGGTCGTGTTGTGTTATTTCCGTTGTTGCTCCTTTTTGTGTGTCCTTGCTGGGTGTCCTACTGTATTGTTTGGTTGATGGTTATCCTTGCGATATTTTATGATAGCAAAAGTCCAATGCCAAAACGAGAAAAAATGTGAATTTATTCGAGCACACAAGATTCTGTGTATCTTTATCGTTAAAATAATATTAAAGAAAAATAAAGAGAAAAAACCGGCAAACCCGTACCCGCTTACGACTTGTTATTATTGTCTGTTTTTGTCGTGTGTGTCACTCCTGTCGTCGGTGGTTTTATTGTCGTCGATACATGTATTATATAAATAAATGTATGTACATGTAAAATGAAGTTCATATAATAAAATTGCAACTGCACAAGGAATCATATATAGTAAATTGAAAGTTCCCAGAAGTCCGAGCGCGAGGCAGGAAAGCTGAGGAACGTCATAAAACAAAAGGATGTAAAGAAGTGTGCAGGCGTCCTGTCGCTTGCTTTTATATAAAACAACAAAAACAACAAAACACACATCCTGTTGGCTCTAGATAGAAGGTGAGAACCTTTGCCTTAACCAACCAACCAACCAACCTTCACCTCTATTAGGTTCCTACAGCACAAGATAAAATATAAAGGAAAATAATTTTCGTGTTGAAAAACAAAACGAGAAGTAAAAACCAGTCAACATAGGTTGCCCGCAGTCAGTGCTGGGTTGCCCCCGTGGGGAGCCGTCATCTCCACGACCAACAAAGCCACCCGTTTGGCCACCAGAACCGGAACTTCCACTGGAATCACAATGGGCAGACGGCATTACGGAAGGTTATTGGGATCAGGGCGGTCCATGGGTATGTTTCCTCTTCTCTTATACTCAATTTTTCTTTTATCCTTGTTTTCACTTATACTATACATTTATTTTATTATATTTTGTATGTCCGTTTGTGTGAGTACATTTTTGGCTGTGGTATTAATATCTATATATTTACGTACTAGTATATATATGTTTGGATATTTCAAAAATATTTGAAAGGTTTATTGTTTAGCACACACATTCTCGACATCGACATTGCACATGAACCAGGACATGCAACTCAACCTCCACTAAATTCATAGTTAGGTTGACGGTGGCGACGAGGTGGACGGAAGGAAGAAGATGTTTTTTGTTTGGTTTTAATGCACAGCTCTATACGAAAAGCGATTTGGTATTTTATCGAAAATGTGTTGTTAGTTCAAAAACCTTTACTGAACTTTTTTTTTGTTGCATCTATGTACCCACCTACTATAACCTATTGTTGCTCGGAGAGGAAAATGAAGATTGAATGTTTTCCCGTGGGTAAGTGGGTATAGCTATTGTTTTGTTTGCAAACATCGAGCTTATGTTTTTGTTAAAAAGGGTACTTAAATCTATGAATTTTTTCGGCACTGAAATATATAGAAAAAGTGTCGAAAATGATAAAAGCTTTATCTAAATTTTAAGTCAGATTAAACAAAAAAAAAAGTTCTTTATTTTCTGAACAGAGTCAGTGATGGCCATATGTCTCAAACATAGGATATTCATATCATTTTCATTTTCCATCATGCTTTATATTGAGCTTGTATTAATTTAGTCTGCTAACCTTATATACCTATACTTTTTTAACAAAACAGATCGATATCTTGAAAAGCCAGAGCATGGAATTGGTCAATCAGCGCAGCTACTATAATATAGGCCCCTGAAAGTAGTACAGGGTGTCCGCCGGGAAGGTATACTAATTTGTTTGTTTATAATTTTTGATTAAATGAAAGAGAATGGATCTTATATTGACAAATGTTTTATTTAATGTCGGCAAATATGTATGGAATAAAATATCAGGTAAATGTCCGCCTCTGTTAGTCTCACAAATGCGAGCACTTTTGAGCAAATTTTTCATTACATTCTCACACATTTCATGTGGTATTTTATTAATTTTATCACGAATATTTTGTTTGAGTTGCTCAAGCGTTTCTGGTTTGATTGCATAAACCTTATGCTTTTCAGATATACCCACAAAAAGAAGCCCGGAGCAGTCAAATCAGGCGAAAATGTGCCTCGTCACTTATTATGATTTTTTCATGAAAATCGGGGTTGTCATGGACTTACTGTTACATCCTATTGGCATATGTACGGCAGCGTAAATAGTCTTGTGGAAGAAGCTCTTGTGTCAACTGAATCTTAAATGGAAACAAATGCAAATCCTTGTGCAAAATTGTGGCCAAATTTGTTCTTTGAAGACCAAGCTCCTGAGCACGGCATCGAATTGAGGTTGATGGATTGTTTTGAACACTTCCTTGAGCAGCCGTAATGTTTTTAGCCGATCTTGCAGTACGTTGTTGTCCATGCTTGGGCCTATCACCTACAGACTCTCTTTCTTCGAAATCATTCACTAAACGATAAATAGTGCGTTTTGTTGGCACGTTGTTTCTCCCAAAAATTTCACGTAACTTTCTAAATGTTCTAACGATTAAAACACGTTGGTTTATCGAATATTTTTTTATAATAAATTTGCCACGTGTCTACTTCACGACTGCCAAATATGAACTGTCATAGACTAATGTTTACCAAAATGGCGACAAAACACCCTGTATTATTCCAAACTGCGATCGAAAAGAGAATTTCAATGTAAAAGTTAAGAAGACACTGATGGCTCATATGTTCCAGGAGCTTATAAAATACCTAATTCTTTTAGTCAAATCAACCTTTTTCTTCTGAACGGTAGGGAAAAGGTAATGCACATCAGACTAATTTTGGCGAATTTGGCCTTTTGTAAATGATCGTTAAGTGCTCGATCACTAAACTATCAAATTCAAGACTTTTTGTCTAAGTTTGTCTCTAATCCTACAAATCTACACCCAAATATAGACACTGCTTTTATTATTGGTTGAAATATAATCTCCAAACGGATGCCAAGGTGCTTTACTTTTACTCGCCAGTGGTTCTACGATTACCAACTGGAGACAAATCATGTCGTATCACTTTTGATGGTTTATTGAACTCCTAAAAAAATTCTGATTTCTAAAAATCAATTTTAGACTTCGATACTTACTTTTTAGGAGGGACTACGGTCTAAACCAAGAAGCCCCTCTAGTTAGCTGCTTTTAATTACGCACACCAAGTTTGTTGAGGTGATTTTCCACTTGTGGGGAACACCTCAGCTGCGCAGGCAGACCCTCAGGGATAGATTGGAAGACTCGTCGTGTCCATACGCTCCACGTGTTACAGCTATCTCATCCACTGAATATTCAGCTTTTGATCAGATTGACGTCACTGTAAAGATCGTAAAGCTTGTTGTTTAATCTTCTCCTCCATACTCTACTCCATCGATACAGACTGAACCGAAAATCACACGAAGAATCTTTCTTTTAAAGCATGGGGCATGCTTCTGCCCCATACAGCACGACTGGGATGATTAAGTTCTTCTATGTATAAGGTATTCTTGGTTGTTTGAGATAAGGCTTTACTAAATAAAAAAAATAAATTTGATGGCACAACAGCTCATGAAGAACTAGGGCCTAGTGACTTACAACTCTCAACCATTCCTGTGTGCGTGTCTGCAGGAATGGAGGGGACCTACAGTTTATTGCCGAATCCGAACGGCTAACGAGCGGCACTTTTCTGTGACAGGAGATACTCTTGGAGGATTTTTCAATTCCTCGCAAGAGGCAGTAGCCGTTTTTTCTTTTAAATAAATAGGTGGCGAGGCTGGGGATCGAACCTTAGACCTCCGGCATGACAGTCCATCGCACTAACCATCATGACAAGGCTTTACTACTCAAATTAAATTCCTTCTCAACCCAAGGAAACAGCGATTAGTAAGGAGTTATTCTTTGTTGAAGTTTAGCACTGATATCATTTCGCGATTTATGATAAACTTCCAGTCATTGAAATATTACAAAATCTTATCAAATTTACGTTGCGAAAAAATTCTAATGTCAAAACTTTTGGAGATATTCTAAACGTGACTATATATCGTTGGATCTTAATTACTGCAGAAAACCTCAAAATTTTCCCTTGTCAAAGGGGTAGGGGTCGTCTGCCGGATTATGTTTGGCTGTTTTTCATATCGCAATGATCGTTTCGCAGTTTCTTTTTTTCCAATTTAGTCATTTCGCATTTAATTGTTTAGCAATTTTTGTTTGGCAAACTCTATATATATACGGCCAGATACGGAAATGGCCAAAGAACTCAACGGCGAGATACAAAACGGCTAGATAACTAAATGGCGGGATAACTAAACGGCGAGAAAACAACACGAAAATTAACAGTTAGAGCAATGAGATCTTGCAAAACAACAAATTGCCACTTAATATGCGATATAAAAAATCGCGAAAGAACTTTTGCGAAATGATAGTTTTGCGGGTTGATCCAAAGACAGAACGAAAATTCGCGAAACAAACTATTGCGAGTCGATCAAAATTTATTTTAATAATTGCGAAGTAAGATTTGCGAAACAATTTTTGTCCAAACGGCCAGGGTTCCGGCAAAGAACCCTGCTAAGCTGACGTCAACTTAGCAGGACACCCATTTCCTCGCAAAACAACAGAGCAATTAATTTCTTTTGTTTGCGTAACTAATTAGCAATTAAGTAGTTTTTGATCGTTATCTCTATTTTTGAGAAAGTTGACCTGCTAAGTTGACGTCAACTTAGCAGGACACCCATTTTCTCGCAAACCAACGGAGCAATTAATTTTGTAACTAATTAGCAATTAAATGGTTCTCAATGTATATCCAGTCCGGAACATTTATTTATAGTTTTGAGAAAGTTTACCTTCTAAGTTGACGCCAAGGAGGACACCCATTTTTTCGCAAACTAAACTGCGAATAAACTTTTTTTTGCATAACTAATTAGCAATTTAATAGTTTTCCATACATATCCACTCCCGAACCGTTTATCTATAGCTTTGAGAAAGTTGACCTGCTAAGTTAACGTCAACTTAGCAGGACACCCATTTTCTCGAAAGCCAAAATAGCAATCAAATTTTATTTGCGTAACTAATTAGCAATTAAGTAGTTCTCAATAAACATCAACTCTTGGTTCGTTTATCTCTATTTTTGAGAAAGTTGCCCTGCTAAGTTGACGTCAACTTAGCAGGACACCCATTTTTTCACTAACCAACAGAACAATTCATTTTTTTTTTTTTGCTTAACTAATTAGCAACTAATTACTATATACTTTTTAATCTGAAACAGAAAAAGTGACCTGCTTAGTTGATACACATTGGTGTCAACAACGCTGAAAGACCTGTAAGCGTCAATAAAGTTGCTAGGACTTACTTCGCATCTTGGAAATCGCTGAGCAGTACACAAAACAGATCCGCCCAAACTTCAACAAGTTTCTTGACCCTAGCTGTTTTTTCACTTCTCACAAATCTCTGCTTTATCTTATTAGCTGCTTTGTACTTATTCTTTAAAATCAGATTCTTGTGAGCTACAGGCTGGACCCTACTTCAAAAACATTTGAATTTTTTTTTCGAATTTAAAAGAAGGTATTATTTGGGGAATTCATTCCAATTTTCCACAAGAAAGTTGGTAACTTGTGTTTATAGTGGATAAAACTGTTTGTTAACCCCTTTCTTCTAGTAAGAGCTGCTGTAGAAGAAATCTTTTATACAAAAATCAATGAAGGATTTTGAACAAAGAAAATCCTACTTTAGCTACGGAGATTAATTTTTTTTAATAAAAAGTTGCTTATCGATTCTAATTTTGCTCTCTGATGTTAAGCCATGTTAGCATTTCTAAACACAATGTCCTCAATAACATCATAAACCCCCGATGTGTGTTTTTCATCATTCAGAATAAAGACTAAAATCACATTCTATCAAATCGTTTTTTGTATCTTTGTCAATAAATCAATGTAAAAAAAAAAACAAAAACTCATAAACCAAGCGTATTGGGACGTTTTCGATTAAGAAAGCCATCGTCGTGTGAGAGTAAAAAGAACTCCCAGTGAAATTCCCGAACTGGGTCACTTTTTTTTGTATCCCCCATTCAACATCTAAGGCGAATTTGATGAGATTATTTTGTACATAGAGAAAACAAAAATCCTCCCGTTCGAAAAAAAAGTATAGGAGGAGCTGTATGAGAAACGACCATATCATAATATCCTCACATAATACATTTTTGTTCCTTATCCCCGGGCCTTCGTGTAAACCTAAACAGATTTATAGCTTTTATTTATGGCTCAATAAGTTCAGAATTTGCGATGATAGTACCATTATTTGGATACAATTACGATTGCTAAAATAAAACATTTTACTGAGATTGTAATCATTGTGTATGCGTCTGTCCTCGGCCAATGCGAACTGGAGCTGGCGAAAGGCGCTGGGTTGTGCTGGAATTGGTGCTGGTGTCGGAGGTCATCTCGTAGTGATTAACTGCCATTAAATGAATCGGAAATTTACTTACGCTCTCAATTCGAAATTGGTAATGGATGCGTGAGCTGAGATACATGGAGAACATGAATTAGAGCATGAGATATAAATGGCCTGAATGGCCATCAAGGTTGGTTGATGAAAATTGCAATCACATCGAGAAAAAACATTCATACCGATGAAAGTGATTAAAAATTGCGGTTGTGAGGGGTATATTTCATTTCAGTTTTTAAAACACATTTGGATTTGCCAATCACACAGTGGCCTGAAAGGTAATTTAAATATGTAGCTATACAAAAAAATAATTTTTTCGAATGAATTTCCTTATCGTGGCTCTGTTAGATATGTTCTTGAGAGTTTTTAGTTTTTTAAAATCATAAGCTAAGCACGAGAAAGATTAAAATTTATAATTAAAATAAAAAAAATGCTTTGGCCAAATTATAGACTTGAATTAATCTTTTCAACTTTGCTGGTGGTTTACACCTGGACCTCCTGATTTTAACTGAGTTGAAACTTAGCTAGCAATTTTTTTTTTAATGAAATTGGAAACGGTTTCTCGTTTACCGCAACACAAGTGAGTGGAGAAATTTTACATCAACTTGCATTAAGTTTTTTCGAAAGCACATACCAAAAAGGCTAAGATTTCTTATTTAGTTTTTTGGCCACCTTGCAGGCCAATGACTCGTTAACGAGTGATTTTAAAGCAATGCTGCAACTTTTTTGTTTAAGAACTATCCAAAGTCGAACTTGAAAATTAAGTACACATTTTTGAACGTTCGCACATTGAGTTTTTTTTTGGACTTAGAGAATTCCGAATACTGAGTCTGAATGAGTACAGAGCAATAAGATAATGCAGACATTTGTGTTGTGAGAAGTGATAATACGGCTGGGGTCTTGATGAGTTGATGCACGGGAACAGTATAAAACCACCCAGGGCATTATTATACCAGACAGCGTATCAGCATGAACTTGCTGTTAACGGCCATTAACTATGTGATGATTGCAGATCACCTGAAAAGGTGGAAGGGTCAGTTTCATGCAATCAGCTGTGGGATCCTAATCTTAGCACCTCATATATGGGGTATTCGCAAAAAAAAAGAATGTCATCTAAAAGGTCAGTAATTATAAATAAATTAAATAAATAACTTTGGTGGCACAAATGGCTCATGAAGAACCAGGGCCTAGCGACTTACAACTCTCAACCATTCCTGTGTGCGTGTCTGCAGGAATGGAGGGGACCTACAGTTTATTGCCGAATCCAAACGGCTAAGGAGAGCGGTACTTTTCTATGACAAGAGATACTCTTGGAGAATTTGTCACTTCCTCGCAAGAGGTAGTAGCTCCGAAAAAAAACTTAAGGTAGAAGCAGCTGGTATTGAACCTCACACCTCTGGCATGACAAATCAACGCACTAACTATTACGCCAAGGGCTACTACAAAAAAAAGGTCAGTAATTGGGTCATAAAATGTCAGCTAGTTTCAGAATTTGGTCAGCCTTACATTTTTTTTTTAACTTTTAGCAGCTCATTTATGGGATATTCGAAAATAATATATATACTATCTGAAAGGTTACTTAATACCCATTAAAGATCAGCTAGTTTCAGAAATTGTTCAGGCATAGATTATTTTTTATGATTTTTATAAAAAAAAAATTCAAGGTAAAGGTGACCTTTAATTTTTTTTGTTAAACTCATACCTAACTAAAAATCTACTGCTGACCAATTTATAAAACTGCCTGACCTTTAATAAGGACTAAGTAACCTTTTAGATTATGTATACTTTTTTCGAATGTCCTATAAAGTAGGTGCTAAAAATTCATGTGACCTTGTAATGACCTTGAAATAACTTTAAAAAATTATTTAAAAAATCTATGCCTGACCAATTACTGAAACTACCTGACCATTTATGACCTTTTAGATTACATACTTTTTTTTGCGAATATCCCATATATGGGGTGCTTAGATCCCACAGCTGCATTCCTCAGCGATTTACAGGATATGAATTTAAATCCTCAACTTTATTGACACGCGCAGGTCTTTCAGGGTGATAGGTCGTGAAAAAATAGTTCCTAGTGGCTTACAACTCTGAACCATTTATTTGAATTTGTGTTAGGTATCCCAAATAAATATTTTTTTTAAATCTGTAGGTGTAAACAGGGTGATTCGCAAAAGCTAGAGCGTATAGGTTGAGTTAAGACAATAAAAAAAATCGTATAGGAGGGGGGTCCATTTGCGCCCATTAAGGCTTAATTCACAAAGAACTGGCTTATGGTTTTGGTATGGTTCTGGCGTGGTGCATACATATGCCACGTTGTGGAATTTGCATGTTCTCTTATGGGACAATGCCCACACAGATGACGAGGCGAAGGTATGGTGCGACATGTCATCGCCACGCCATATTGAAAACTCCAGTGGCCTACGTGAACCGGCACGCCATATTGAAATCACTTGAACATTTAACATGAGACCACTACTTTATTTATTTTGAAGTATTTTTATCACTTTGTTTGTGTTAAACAAATCTTAAAATAATTACAACGATTAGCAAAATTTTCCAAATACTAAAAAAAAAGCATTCCTTTGCATCAATTCTCATTATTTCACTCTGCGTTTTCAATTCACTCTGACAAATGTCGGTTCATTGTTACTTCTGTGTAAATTGAGTACATCACACCCACTCCACCCCCGAAGCATGCCAATGACACACCAGAACCATGAGCCACTTCTGTGTGAATCGGGCCTAAGGCAGAAGGGGCAAATTTCGAAAAAATCCACTTGAAATAGAAAACAAATCATAAAAAAAATAACAACAACACTGACAATATCATGCTATACTTTATGTATGTATTTCAAAGCCAGAAAGTAGTTTCTTTTGACTTTTAATTCAAATTATTTGATAGTTTTTGAAAAACAAAATTTTACGTACTGTTTTTGTTTTTAACATTCGATACTACTTTCAATTTTTAGACAAACACTAAAAAGGAGAAAAGTAGTAGAGGGAAAATTTTCTAAAACATTGACTTAAAACAGAAAAAAATAATTATTAAAAACAATAGTAACCGTTTCGACAGAATGCTGTACCTTTTTGTAAAGCCTTTATTTTCATTTTCAATCAAGTTGTTTTAGTGAATATTTTTTAAAAAATTAATTTTCAAACTTAACCCGCCTGGAAAAAGAATCTAGTTTTCAATAAGGCCCTGACAAGTTTTTTATAGTTACTAACAAGGGTCTAGCAAGGGTTACTATAGGCATTCACTAGGCCATCACCAGTTATGAACCTTTTTGCCTCGTCAGTTAAATTCTGCCTAAGCCCTAACATGGTTTTCCATTCAACCATTTCAGATATGGGGGTCAAAGCTAGAAGCTGTCAGTCGCTCTATATTATATTCATCTAGATAGACATCCAGTTCCTCGATGCCCACCACCCTGGTTGTACTCTAAATGATCGTTGTCGTGGCCAGTCCATGTCCATGGAAGAATGTTGCTTCGAAGACTTCAGTGTACTTACCACGTATCAGCCTTCCGATACACTGATGGTCATCCTGGTTGGCCCTGTCTAAAACATAGCTCTTATAGTTATTAGTTTACAAACGTTTAAAAGCATGCAGCGCTCGGTAATGTCATCGTTTGTGATTCTGTGGCGGTGCGATTTATGTTGCTTATATTGCGAGATTGAGATTAAAATACACGTTTTTTCTTGTTAATGATGATGGAAGTTCACTAATTTAAGTAATTAACCGCAAATCCATTTTATTTTATTTTTATTTGTATTGTAATTTTTATTTTATTTTATTATAAAACACTGACCACTAAACATTTCGTACGCATGCAAAATTGAAAAAACTGACGTTTAATTTATTGTCATTTACTTTGGTGTACATGCAAGTATATTTGAAAGAGTATAGGTAAGTTCAGTGAGGATCTTTGACACAGTTTAGAACAGAAAAGAACAAGTTCAATGAGAAATTTTCTGTTCTTAACTGTTCTGGCTTGCTGTTCAGTGAGTCTGTTTGCACTTGCTTTTTAGGTAGAAGAACTGAGAACAGATTTCTGAGAAATGTCAAAATCAGTTGTGGTTATTTCTTATTCTGTTTTATCTGCAGTTGCGATTTTACTATTTGACACACCGATTCCCAATCCTAATTTGAAATTTGCACAGTTAATTAAAACACAAAGATTTTTATTTCGATATAATAGGATCCTGCTTTTTTTAATTTTCGTAAAATGATTTCAAATAGTTAGTTACCATTAAAAGCCTCACCAGTACTTTATTAAGGCCGTGTGTGAATTGGATTAAATTTGATCCCAAAATTAAATTTTGACACTATTAAGGTGAATATAAGACGTCAAAATTTAACATGGTCCGGGGGCACGTTAAATTTGTGCTGCTAGATTAAATTTTGACGTACAGGTTTTGTTTGTTTTCATGTGCATAAAAAGAACATAGGTGCATTAATAGGTAACTCAAAATATAATTAAATGATTTCACTCTAAATTTATTATGAAAAGGTTCAACGCCAATTTGTATTATCTTGTTTCTAGAGCCACAATGAAGACTACTAGATCCTTGCTTGCAGAGAAGTAGAAGTAGAACATTAGTTTTTTGTCTTGGATACAACTTCTTTTGCGCTACGAGTTTAAATTGACGCAAAATAGAACCCCGAATCTGGTGGTTAAAGTGAAATTCTTAGAAAAACACATCGTTCTGAATGAAAAGTCTCCATACAAAAGGTCATTACATCTCAAAGATGAATGGATTGATACCCTTTATTCCTCTGAAGAACAACATTTGCTAATTGCAGCAATGATAACGAACATTAAATAATTAAATAAAGTTGCCAGCTCAGTGTGACCACCACAAGCGGCCAGAGTTTTTTGCGTCTTGTATTTTTGTTCTGCAGCTGCTTGCAACAGAATACGAACCATAAGCGTTCTTTATAACATGCCCAGGGTAAGAGCACTCTCTTTGAACTCATTAGAATGGGCGTTTAATTTTTTAACTCGCGAAATTTATTACAAAAAAATGTGTTCTACTTTGTTCCAAAACTCGCGGACGGAAGAAAAATATGAGAATTAAAAAAAATCCCATTTAATTGAATTCACACAGCAAAAAGATGAAGTTGTATTCACCCCTGCAGAAACGTCAAAATTTAATGTGGGATCAAATTTAATTGAAATTTTAAACGAATTCGCACACGGCCTAAATATTAAATAAATGTTCTCAGCGAGGCACTAATAGGGGTCTCGTCCATGTTTTCGTTTCCGAAAACTTGCTAGGGCCTCGCCTAAACTTGCCAAAAACTTGACATTTTTCCATGCGGGAAATTTTGGAAAAAAAAATTACAAAATTGTGTTCCAACTGATTTTGTGGAAATTTTTACGTTATTAAGCAGTAATTTTGTGTTTTCAATTCGATTGTCCTATTCATTTCTAGCTAAAAACCAAAAACGAGATGTCAAAATGTATTTCTAGTTTTTGCGAAAATTGAAAATAAGTAAAGTCTTGAAAATTAATTTTTCAAAACTATTTGAATTGATAACCAAATAAAAAAATGGATTTCTGGCTTTTCGATTTTTTAGAAAATTGCCCCTCGCGCCTAAACTGGGGGAAATATACCCCCTTCCGTACGACATTTTCTTGTATCAACTCAACCTACACGCCTGTATAAAAATAAATAATGTTGGCGTCACAACTACTCTTGAAGAACCAGTGCCTATTAGTGACTTTCAGCTCTCAACCATATTCCTACTGTGTGCGTGTTATTGGCAGAAAAAGAAGTACATTATTGTTTTTGGTGCAAAAGCTGCGTCCTTTTGAAAAAATCTATTAAAATGTCCAGAAGAAAATTACGTTCAATCCGATGAAAGAGCATATTGTGAGTTCTTGGGTAAATTTTATTTAGGTATAAAACCGCCATCTAAAGTCAAAGTCAAAGTCAAAGTCAAATAAAAACGTATAGTCTAAACGTACATTTGTATCTGCCATAAGCATAACCCTCTGTCCTTTAACTTTTAACTAAGTTTTCCTCTACCTATGAGCAACATCATTCACTTAGTACCAAAATGTTCATGGCTCAATTTCATATTTCCCTTGTGATGAAGAATAGGTTAAGAAATAAACTCTATATAAAATTTAGCTTCTTTAAAATTCTATCCCAGTTGTCACACGGTATAGCATTTTTACAATTTGGCTGGTAACCCAACCCACACTGGCATCCGACCAAAAAAGAAAAAAAAAAAAACAAACAAAAAACTCAAAACCACTGCAAGTCGAGAATGAAGAACGACAAATTTTATTATACAACATTTTTATGACTGACTCTATGGCCCCAAACGAAGGTTAAAGCATTTTTCATTAGAAAGACGACTCCCCAAAGACAACAACAGCAACAAAAAATTAACAAAAAAAAAAAATAAGGAAATAGGTTTATTCCCTTATCATATTGCTCTTCTTCGCCTTTTTTTTTGTATTTTAACCGCCTCCTTCCGTTATTTCCGTGATAAAATGGAAAGATTAATCTCTGTTTTTGTTTCTTACATCCTTTTTCATTTTATTTTATTCTCTCTTATTTTTGAGGAAATTTCCCAGCGAACAGTATAGGTAATAGCAGAGGACTCGTGACTATAACCTTTATTTCGTCCTGCAAAAAGGCGATCTTGAAAAACGGTGATTTATTTAGAGTGAACTACCTAGTCCCTTACCAGAATTAAAGTTTAAATCAAACAGAATCTTTTTTTGCAATTCGAGTTGGGTAAAAGATAACGGTAGCTCTTTCTTTTTTTTTTTTGTTATATCTCAAGAGATCCTTTATATTTTGATATTCTAATTAGGATAAGGAAGCTTTCTGTGAATACAACAAAAAAAAATGAAAAAAAACTTAAAATTGAGTTGTCTCAAGAGGTTTTTTTAAAATTTATTTCCGTCCCCAAACTCATTGTTGTTGATATTGTTTTCACAGGTCTTCAATGAAATTAAACCTCTGACCAGGACCACATGGCGTAGAACATGACTTTTTGAAGAAAGAAAATGTACCTTTATCTAAAACCAAAACCAAAACCAAAACCAAATAATTGGGACATTCAGCATACATATCTGCTCACATGTTATATTGTATGTATGTACACCAGTCTACCTGTTTATATAGAGTGACGACATTTTGAATGAAACCGGAAATTAGTGAAAAGATTTATCTTCCAGGATAGAATTGGAAAGTGGGGGATGTGTTTATTATGCGGGGGAATAGAATTTTGGGAAATTATCTTCATTTGAAATCCAACCAAAACCAAACCCACACCGGAGATTTGAATTTTCTTCAGATGTGGAACAAATTCACTCAACTCACAGCTTTTCTATCTATATGTGTATTGTGTATGGGTATAGGTATAGGTTAGAAGATTTTCACATTTCTGATGATATATTGATTTATCCTCAAGGAATTGAGGTCTTTGTGCAGAATAATTTACAGATGATATACATCGTGTACCACCCACCTATTCGTTTTTGGGCGTTTTTGTATATTGACAGTGATTTTTACAAATGATGAGGCGTTTGATTTAGTCTGCGTATAGCAGAGGGACGGAGTACATGAGGTTTATAAGAAGAAAACAAAAGCAAATTAGAAACTTGGAAATGAGTTTTATGGGAGAAATGTGTAGTCGTGCTTGAAATTTGCTATTCCGCACATTTTGGTCAGATTTTCAAAATCCGAGAGATACATGAATTATTTCTGATATCTTTAATTCCACTGATGAAACGTTTTGGAATCTTCAAAATCTTTTTGGCACTGAAGGTTTAAACGAAACAACAACAACTTGAGTGAGCTACCGCCAAGTTTAATAGAATGGATTTAGCTATTTCACGGTCGTCAGACTCCTTTAGTGGTGCTTAGTCTATGTATGTTCAATTATATTTGAAAAACTTTTTTCCGTCACTGAGGCTCGAACCATAGACCAAGTGTACACTTTTCTTATTCCTTATTAATTTCAAAAAAAAAATACAGAGACATAGAAATGCACTATCGCACCTCAAGCTAAATGATATAGAAAGTGATCTCCCGCAGGCAATAGACGAAGTAATTCAATTAAATAAATTTACCCTGGCAGTATTTTTTGACGCCTTCAATTATGTTGGAAATAGTGTGACTTGCCAAGCACTTTACCTACGTACAAATACTTCATAAGCAATGATAAAAAGCTGACATTATTTTAATGATTTCATACTTCTAACCAGACTTTTAAATGCAGAATTGGATGATGCGTTAACCTTTAAAAAGTTATAAAATAAGTACTTTTGACACAACTGCATAAAAGCAAGCCAGTTTCAACAATGGATTTTTTATGAAGAACTTAAAGGTTGATTCCCATCAGCTGTTTTGGTCGTACTGGTGATTAAATGAAAAGATATTTCGTTATATTTTTACCAACGTTCTTCTTCAGGGGAGATCTTTATTTACAAAATGAAAAGATTATTTGTTTAATACATTAAAATTACATGTAGGAGAACAAGATGTTACTTACAGCAAAATTGTTATAAAATAAAGTTATATTTGTGCAAAAAATAAAAATGTTTTTTTTTGTGTATTAATTTAAAAAAAAAAAAATTAAAAATAATTTAAACACTTCTTAAGAAGTTTAGATGCTTTAATCAATTTCATGAAAAAATCCAATTCACCGTAGAAAGAGAAAAGGATAAATCAATAGCCTTCTGGATGTGAAGATCCATCGCGAAAATTACGAGCTGTCTTTCGATTGGTACCAGAAGGATACTGCATCTGGAAGACTTGTCAATATCCGCTCAAATCAAGCCAAACACTTACGCATAAACACTGCATCCAACTTAATAAACAAAGTCTTTGCGTTGAGTGACCGAAAGTTCCGCTCCGCTAATGAAGAAAAAGAAGAAAAATCAGCTACTCAGTCGCAGGCTGCTCCGTGATTAGTTCTTTAGTTCTAGCCATTTGAACGACTTAACTGAAGAAGAGATGACACAAAAGACAATAACAAAGTGCATCTTTTAACATTGAATAGTCAATTCTACAAACTCCCGTTACACACTCTAAGCAGTTCATTGCACTTGTCCAAATAATTTTGCCGGTGTTTAGTATGATATGTAGCAATAATTTTGCCATTTTCTCTCCTATATGGTTCTACCCTAAACCGTTGGAATTTTGATTTTGTTTTTTTGAGTTACATTATCGAGAATTTTAAAGAGTTTATTTATAAAAACAAAAAACAATAAAATATTTATTTTTTTTTTAAGTTATGGGTCTTTTTGGAAGTTATATGGTTTGAGTATTACAATGTCCAAATAATTTTGCCATCGACTGTATATGGAGGTATGTATAATATAACAAATATACAATATTACGCAAATGAGTTGCCTTTTTTATTTATGTTACACTTTGTGAGAAATTTTACACATGTTGGTCACACCAAAATTATGTTTTTTTAGTGTTTGACAACAGTTTGCATTTATTTACTTCTGTTTTTATACTTATCTTTGAAGTGCGTTTTGTAGTGATTTAAACAAGCTACAGCTTATCGAAATTGTTAAAAAATTGTTGAGGTTAAGATCACCTTTGTTACACCAGTTAGTACGGGGTAATTAGATTCCATTATAATGGTGCTCTGGGAAATAAATCCGAAACTCATTTTCATAAATTCCACCTGGAGTCGTTTGGTCACCATTTTGTTTTGAACGGTAAATTTTATTTTCGCAATTAACTTACGTACTTTTGATCCTATGAATAAATTTTTTTTCCGATAATCGCTTTCGTTTGAAAGTTACAGTGCTTTCTGTAAAGAAAGAGAAGAGGTTGAAATTTTTACATTCGTCGTGTTCTATTTAAAAAAAATCTGTAACTTTAAAACGAACAAAGCTATTTCAATTATTTTGTTTTCTCATATTTTCGTTTTTTTTCACACGACATTATAAAATATCCACCGAATAAAATTCTTGAAGGTTGTTTTCTTTTTGATCTAGGAACAACAAATAAATTAATTTTCATTTGGTAATAATGGAATAATATCCTTTGCTACTTTCTGCATAGTTTTTTTTTTTGGCACATTTTAATATAATTTTAATGGAAATGGACCTCGAATAATAGTAATAATAGTCATGTAGTTACTGAATGTTATTGGATTTTCTTCGTACTTCCGAAGAATTTCATTATGTAGGTACCTGGTTTTTGGAAAATGTTTAATATGGAATTTGGATCATATATCATAATTTTTGAGAAATTCCGAAGAGAACAAAGAACATATGTACATACTTCTACAGTCTCAGCAAAAATCTAGCTTGACCTAACTAGCTATAGGTTTTTGGAAATTCAAAAATTATTTTTTGTTGTAAAAACTAGTTCTTAGGGGTACAAGAGTTGTAACTATAATTTTTGAAAAACGGTAAATTCCTATTTTGAAAACTTGTTTTTGAGTGCAGGATAAATAAAATAAAGGTTTGAGTTGAATGGAACAAAAAAAAAAAAACAAAAAATCCTAATTATATTGTTTACGTCAAATTTTTTCCAACTTACCACTACCTCAAGACTTTCTTTTTCAGTCTATTTAATCTCTACCAGATCCTTATGTAAGCGGCTTACTAAAATGAAAACAATTTTATTTGAAAATCAACTACATAGGTACATATGGTACACCCGTTTTTAGCTTAATCCCTCTTAATATTAGTACGCATCACTCAACTTACAAAGGTAGCATTGCTACACATTTAAAACACATCACAAGGCTTGTTATCCTGTGACAAGTAAACAAAGTGCAGACTTTTGCCTTGCCAATTACGTGTTTCTTTATATATATTTTTTTTTTTTTTTAACTTCAACTTTGGAAAACTTTTCGTTAAAAACATGTCAAGTGTCGCCATCAATTCCACAACTCAAAAGTTATATGAACATCAGAACTGAAAACACACACACAAACACAATTGTAGACACAGAGTAGGTATATATAAAAACTCTGTTTGACACATTTCCATCAAATAAACTTTTTGGCTGTATTTCTTATGAGGCCGCAATTCAATCCTGAAAAAGTATTCATACACTAACTTGACACAATCATGTAAAATAATATAAAATATAAAATGCACGAGTGGGTCGCACGAACTTACTCTTGTAGTAAAAGTTTCTTCGGATTTTAAAGATTGAGTGTAATATTAAACGCAGAATTTATAAATATCCATTTAATTAATTGAAGAATGGAAATTTATAATATAGAAAAAAGCATGAAACACGTTCTTCTTGAAAAAAATGTGAATTTATGCAGAAAAAATTTTAAAAATCGGTGTAGTGGTTTTCTTAAAAAATTATTTTTATTATTATTTTTTATTTTTTATATATAAAATTTCTTGAAATTTTTTAGAAAAAAAAATTGGTATGCCTTTTTTAAAAATATAATAATATACAGGTAAAACCATAATTTCAAAAACATTCATCAACCCGTTTTAAAAAAAGTTATTTTTCAAAAAAAAAAAAAAATGTTGTAACTTTTTTTAAAAATCCAAAAAATATTTTTTTTTGAAAATATTTGTATGCAGTATTACTAACATTTGATAGGACCTCCTAATTGAAAATTTTGATGAAAATCGGTTGAGTGGTTAACGAGAAAGTCGAAAATCAAAAAACCGGTTCTATGGCAGGTACCGTTAATCACGGTTTTTGGTAAATTTTTTTTTCACCAAAATATAGACTATACACACAAAATATAAAAAAAAATCATTGGAGCAGTTTTTGAGATAAATAACTTTTCTTAGAATGGTCCTACGACGAGTACCGTTATTTTTTGAGTTAAAAAAAATCTCGGTTTCCCCTCTGAAGAAAATCGCGTCAGTAGATTAGGCTGTAGGCCGAGGTAACAGACAGACATAGAGTGTCCACCTCTATGTAGACATACAGGCAGACATACAGACAGACATACACACACACAGACAGACGAAATTGCGGGACCCACTTTTTTCGTGTTCTCTATTATTGTAATGTCATGTTTGATTTTTTTACGAATCCAAAACTTGCCCTATAGTACCAATACCGCAAGTAAAAGTGTTACTGCCTTATTCATAAACAAAAATTGGTTATTTCAGCTCTCGTGGTTCAGGGAAACTACACCATGGAATCAAAATTTTCCGAAATCAAAATAAAGGCAACTGCTTACTGCTACATTTGAGTCCGGAAAATTGTTATTCCATGGTGTAGTTTCCCTGAACACGAGAGGTGAAATAACGATTTTTTATTTATGAATAAGGCAGTTAATGTATAAAAAAAAAAAACAAAAAAATAAATAAGAGAAGTTCTCCTTCACTTCATACCATAATGTCTAATTTGAAAGCAAACATCTTACTCAAAAGAAATAAAATAAAAAGAAAAAAACTCTAATAAAACAGACTTCTTCAAGGACTGCGCTCCGGCAACGTGCATACAGAGCATCTTGCCAAGAAAATTGATCCTGTCAGAGTTATTGTATTTCCACACCCACCACCGAGACTCAAATAAGTAAATACAAAATGCCTTAATGTCGATAATCAGATAACCGAAAATAATGTTTTACGCAAAATAAAATCACACATAAACTCACACAGATCCTTGTCTTGTAGACAAAAAGGACCAATTTTTTGATAACAATATAAAACACATGAAATAAAAACCCACATACGTGTATGTATACCTATATATGATATGATAATAAAAATGGTTGGACGCCTTCTCTTATCGTCCTTGGGAGAGAAGATGTAAAACATGCTTGTCTCAGTCCCGTTATTGTAAAAGAAATAAAATAAAATATATCCTTCTTGTCGATGATGCTGTGATGTATAGAAGTAGAGCAAAGACGTACCTTATTACCACGCATGAGAACATTTAGAAGGACGACTTTGTGAATTATGTGAACGCAATTTGATGAAGAAATTACAACCAGCTTATGGTGTTGCCTTGAAGTGGAAAAGCCTCCCGAAAATGTGTCAAATAAAAGGGCAAAGGCAAAGCATAATAGGAGACGAAAAAACCCTGGCAAGGACTCATTTACGAAGCCCATTTATTCGAGCTGTTATATATTTGTGGAGCATTTTGTCTCCTCCTCCTGCGAAAACATTTTCATTTCACAAAAACCCTTTCGCAGCCACAATCTCATCATCAGTATAGATCTTTCTGCGCTGCCATCAGGATTAGTCATGGTGATAAGTAGGCGAAGCATCGCAAGGACTCGTAAGACAATGATCCTTTTGAGGGATTTCGTTAGGAATCTCATATTTTTTCCCAAGGAGAATTTATACTGTTTGAAGTGTTATTTTGTGCGAGTGCTTATGCCTAGGCAACCAGAACGCCATCATAATTGCATCATAAAACTAAGAAATGGAATAAGATATATAGTGAAATGAAGAAAGATGCTGTGAAATATAAGTGGTGGAAGAAGTGATGGTTGGAGGATAAACTAGGGCTTGTTTTAATAGTCGACCTTGGTTTTAATGGAACATTTATATTTTTTAGCTATATAAACCTGACCTGATTAAAATTTTTAATGTTTAAACGTAAGAATGTACCAACTACAATGTCTTTTTCAGGTGGAAGTCGTAAAATGCTTATAGGCCACGTGTATAATAATATAGGGCTTTTTTAATAGAAGTGTTATAAGGCTTATGAAAATAAATGTTTCTTTATAACCAGGAACCAAAATAATCAGTGGAGTTTTCAGTTTTACTAAGCGGTGTTGATTTTTCTTTTTAATCTGAACTTTTAGATATTATGAAAAAATATTAACAAAGTCTGTGGTACTTGCCATACAGGTCCGTCAGGCTATGAGTCCACCACAACAGAAATTCAAAAATCTAACTATGCAGGAATTAAGGGATAATTTGGGGCTAATTTAGTACCCCAATCCCAAAGGAGCCCCGAATTTCCTTCACCGTTTAGAAGGCAAAAACTGGTTTGATGACGTCATCATGCCGCCAAGTTGGGTCCACCACAACCTCCCAATACAGTATTTCAAAAATCTAATAATGCAGGAATTAGGGGCTAATTTGGGGCCAATTTAGTACTCCAATTCCGAAAGAGCCCGAAATTCCCATCAGTCTAAAACTTGTAGTGGACTCAGCTTGACTCAATTTAAAAGACTGCAGTCAAATGACTTACTGACTTTTATGTGACTTAAAGACTGCAACTAGTAAAAAAGTAATGCGGTCAATTAACTGTAAGTCTGTTGACTGCCCTAATTGACTTATAAGTCAGAATATTTTACATGACTGCTGACTGAAAATTTAAAGATAAAGTCATTTTGAAAGTCAAAAGACTTATAAAATAAGTCTTTTAAGTCGATTTACTTAAGTCATCAATTGACGTAAGTTTTTACATCTCTGCACCTCCCAATAGGTACACAATTTCAAAAATCTAATGATACATAAGTTTCAGGGTGAAGGGAATTTTGGGCTCTTTCGGGATTGGATTACTAAATTAGCCCCTAATTCTTGCATAGTTAGATTTTTTAATTTCCGTTATGGTGGACCCAGCTTGACGGACCTTTGCCGCCATACGGCTGATGACATGTTTGACTTTGGCGACTGTATGCATTATCTCACGCTGAGAATTTTTGCCTGGGTACTTTTCTTTGGGGCTACGTCAAGGCATAATTTTATTGCAACAATCCACGGATTGACATTTGACTTTTAAGTGACGTTTTTGAAGATCATAGGAAAGAGTGGCCGATGTTATAGGCCATTTTCTAAACTCTTTCAGCCTTTTGCCTATAAAAAAAAATAAAAATATCTTTTTTTCATTAGCTTTTCAAAAGCCTGAGTGTACCCCTATTTTAATTGAATGAATATCATTTATTAATTTTTTTAACTTGCTCTGGTATCATATTGTATTGGTTTCGTGTTAAAAAAAAAAGTTTCGGAGTTGATGATTCCGAAAAAGTGTTTTTCGCCATACCGTCTGATGGGTTGGTGCGTCTGGTTCGACTAGCTTTAATTATGTTACAGAGCATTTTAATGTTATTCCCTTGAGGGTAAATTCGAATTCTTAATGTGTTTCGTTTTATTTTTTTTTAATTTTCTCAAAAACGACTCCAACGATTTTGATTAAACTTCGTACCTGATGGAGATGATCAAAATAGTTTTTGTATTAATACTGGTTTCAGGTTTTCGCCAAAAAAATCGCATTGCGGAAATAGGGTTTCGATAGTTTTTGAGAAAAATGCTCTAGGTACTTTTGAGCGTATATCTTCTTAATGGGTCGACTAATTTTTTATTATAAATTTGCATTCGGTGTTTAGGAGTAAAGTTCTAAGAATATAAGGCATTTCATTTAAAAATTTTGATTTTTTTTTTTTTTAAACAAACCAAAAAAAATGTCAAACATAAAGTTAATATTTTTAGTACCTACCCTACTTACTTTTATAAAATTTTTTCATTTAAACATTTTGTCTTAAAAAATTAAAAAATTAATTGTGAAGCATTGAAAGATTTACTAAAAAAATGTTTTGTGTACTTTTTTTTTTTTAACTAACGAGGTGTCAAAAAAAAAATCGCTATAATGTTTTGAAAAGCTCTTGTAGGAAATCGATTCAGGTTTCCAAAACTGCCCTTACATTTTCTGTGTCATCATTTATTGCTGAGATATTTCTTATCAAATTCAAAATTGACTTTTTTTTTATTCAAAGCCAAATATTCTTCGGAAGAAAAATTATAGAACTACGAAAAATGCCGACATTAAAGCTAAATAAACAAGTCATTCAAAGAAAATGACGCTAAAAATTAAAAAAAATACTTTTTGTTTCATCAAAATATGTCGACATTTCACCCGAAATAAAGCTCTTCAAAAAACACAAAACACAAACTAAAAGAGCACATCCGTGCAATCATCTAAAATTGAGTAAATTATTATTAATCTTAGGTTGAAATATACTGCTCACCATATAGCTTTTAACGGCCTTTAGTCCATGAAAATTTTTGGCGTTTCGTCCCGGCGATCTCACTTGAACTCATCAGTTGACTAGTGAGGGCCTTGTCAATACGCAATTTCCATTAAGTTCAGTTCATCTTACATAGATTTCATGGTGAATACCTAGTGTGAACTATATCTAACCAGATTTGAATTCCTAATCATTAAAGCTAGAAGTTTTTTGTGCCCGTGGCCTGGCAATGTTTATATAAGAAGATTTTTTTTTTTTTTTTTTTTTTTTATATAATACAAATTCTATATACTACTGAAATAAATCAGCCAAGTAGAAGACTTAGCACTATTTTATTGGACTTGTTGAATTATTGATTCAATATAGCTTTTAACAAGTCCAATAAAATAGTGCTAAGTCTTCTACTTGGCTGATTTATTTCAGTAGTATATAGAATTTGTATTATAAAAAAAAAAAAAAAAAAAAAAATCTTCTTATATATACTGCTCACCTGTCAAGCGTTATAGCGCAATGTTGGCTACTCTATTTTTGTTCCGAACAAAATTAGATGATTGTCAATTCTGTATTGTTTGTCATTCATCATCAATATTTCCTCCTTCCCATACAAAATGGAGTTTTCATTTATTATTTGGAGGAAGTTATAGCTATTTCACGGTCGCCAGGCCGATCATCAGACTCTTTTAGTGGTGCTTAGTATGTTCAATTTTATTTGAAAAACTTTTGGAAGCTCACTGAAGTGGTAACGGGAGCTCACTTAATTTGTTGTTCTTTCATTCAAACCTTCAATATTAATATGATGGTGCTGCGAAAGTTTTGCAGTCTACACTGTGCGTGTTTTTTTATTTATATAACTCATACTAATTTGTCCAGATGTTTGTTTATAGTTTTATTTTCTATTTCAAGCTTTCATCCTATTTAAATTAAACTATTGGAATATTTTCTGTGTAGAATTTTATAGAAAAACATTTAACTTTATTCTTCAAATACTTTTCGACATATTTACATATAATATAAAATTTGCTCCTTTTATTCAAAAAACAAATTCAAAATTTCAAGTATACCTCCTTAAGAGTAATTATTTTTTAATAAATTTTTTTCACATAAAACTATCTGTAATTAAATTTGTTATTTATTTTTTTCTTTTCAGGTGAGTGGCAAAATCTTTACAGCTTTGAGAGCATTTTTATTTAAACAGAGTATACTCGTAAGTATAAAGAGAAAGTAATTTAAGCCCCTTTCAAAAAGTCAAAGCGATGGATAATTCTTGGGATTGATAATATGAAAGAAGAGAAAATTATAATGATATACAGGGTGATTCATCTAAGAATTGACAAATTGCTAGAAGGTGTAGGTTGAGTCTACTGGGGCTACTTTCCCCCTATGGGCGGGAGGTGCATTTTTCTAAAAATTCGACTTAAAATAGAAAAAATTCATTGTAAAATAACGGCAACACTTATGTCATGTTACACTTTTTTATTTTGTTTTTAATTCAAATTATTTGACAGAATTGTTTTTAAAAAATTAATTTTCAAACTCAAAATCTTGAAAAAATAAGGGGAACTTGTGTTAAAACTGCATAATTTTGTTCAAAATTGTACGTTATTAAGTACTTCTGGCTTTAAAAAAAAAGTATAGGATGGCATTGTAAGTGTTGCCATTGTTTTTTAATGTTTTTTTTTAAATTTTAAGTCCAATTTTTAGAAAATTGCCCCTCCCGCCTAAACGGGGGGAAAAATCCCGCTCCCCGCCTATTCGACTTTTTTCTTGTTTAACAAACTATAGCTTTTTGTCACACCATATGCGAATCACCATGTATACAAATTGTGGGACGAATTTGACAGAGATCATGCCGAATTTGAATGATCCAAAATAATCAAAGACCAAACGAATTAAAATTTTAGTGTGATAAAATTCGCAATGGATTTTAATTTTTTTTAAAACAAAAAAACTCTTACTTAACTCACATAAAGCCCCACTTTGATTTAATCTGTGATCTAAAGATCACATCTGTGATTTAAAGATTTTTAAAGCTAAATTTATTCTGAAAAAAAAAAAATTGCGTATACGCCAGAGTGACCCTGCTAATGCTTATGTATTTTGTATTATTTATTTTAATGGTTCTGTCTGTATTGTTACATACATATTCTAAAAACAGGCAAAGATTAATTTAGAGGATTGTTTCACCTTCTTATATCCAAATGCGAATAGATAGATAGTATAAGGTCTCAAAAAAAATATATATATACAAATTTATAGTATGTTACTGTGTAACACGTTTGGCTAGATTTTTTTGGGTCATACAATTTGGTTATTTGCTTCTTTACCTGATGATAAATTTTCTAGAAGTATAGGTACACACGTGGTGTGCTTCCAAAGTTTGTCCTTAGATTTTTTTTTGTTTGTTTTGTTTTTGTTAATTCTCTATATACCTGAACGCGCTCATTCAGATTATATTTTTATTAAAGGTTTTACATTAACAATATAGTAGCCGTGGCGTGATGGTTAGTGCGATGGACTGACATGCCGGAGGTCTAAGGTTCGATCCCCAGCCTCGCCACCTATTTATTTAAAAGAAAAAACGGCTACTTCATCTTGCGAGGCATTGAAAAATCCTCCAAGAGTATCGCCTGTCACAGAAAAGTGCCGCCCGTTAGCCGTTCAGATTTGGCAATAAACTGTAGGTCCCCTCCATTCCTGCAGACACGCACACAGGAATGGTTGAGAGTTGTAAGTCACTAGGCCCTAGTTCTTCATGAGCTGTTGTGCCATCAAATTTATTTATTTTCACATAAACAATAATTGTATGTTTATTTTATATGCATATATTCACATAAGATAAGACAAAAAACATTAAATGAGTCTGCTTGTGTGAGAGGTATTCTGTGAAAATCCATGTACTTATTTAATTCTGCCCGGAGAGAGTACACTGTATTAGGAACATTAATATACAGGGTGATTCGCATAAGGTGTGAACAAAAATCCGCGTAGTTTGGTCCAATACAAAAACAAATCGTACGAGAAGGGGGTTCCTCCCCCCCCCCCCCCCCTGGCCTTAAAATACTTAAAATACCATGTTATTACTTTTTGTAAAGCCAGAAATGTCTTCCTTTATTTTAGTTTTAAATAAAGTTATTGTTTTAGCGAAAAGTTTTGAAAAATTAATTTTCAAACGTATTAATTTTAGCGTAGGTTAGTACGTTGAGCTGTCAGACCCCCTTCCCATAGGTTCTTTTTGTCTTGTCGCAACCCAAACTACACGCTTTAGCTTTATGTCACACCTAATGCGAATCACCCTGTATATCAATGTGTGCATACTCTATTCGTAATATGCATTCCTAAAAAAATCGAGCTGTTGATATGGACGTGTGGATGATAGAGGTACATACGTCTGACTGGCATCCTACATACCATACATTTGAAGGAAAACTGAAATAGTTTAATATAGTAATTAGATAGATTTATTTAACATCAATGCTGTAATTTAGCTTTGTTAATTGGGTTAATTGGGGATTCTAAAGGCTACAATAGCAAGCCAGGTAGGTTTCTGAGTGAGAATTACTCGAATCCGAACTACTTAATTAAAATTTGAATTACTTACATTATATGTGTATGCATATCGTGTATATGTATGTTATATGTACAAATATTTTATATGTTCAATTCATTTTTTAATTTAAAAGATTAAAAGTCAGGTTTTTCTATACAAACATTAATCACACAACCTATACTTTTTTTTGTTGTAAAAATCAATTTTATTATTTTTCTGTACAAACATTTAATTTCAGTTTTACTAACAAGGGCTTTAATTTCAAAATAAATTAAATCGAGTATTTCACAGACAGTTTAAATGTTAACATAAACTTATACCTATTTAAATAAAAAAAAAGGAAAAAAAGTTTATATGTAGCATTTTTGGTTTAGGTAAAGAATTTATACAAAAGGAACAAAATATATTTTTTATGCAAATTTAAGGATTTTTGAATTTCATTACATCCAGATCCCGAATGAGGACGGAGCACAGAAGACACATTTCTTTGTACTTTGTTCGTCTGCCATTCTCAAAAGACCTTTTTTCCCAGCCATCACCACCATCATATACCTATTTCAACTTTTTACAAATTCTAATACCCATACATTCACCAAACGAACATACGCATGGACGCACAAAATGCCTTGTGCAAGGATAGCTGAATGAAATTTAAATAAAAGCCCCGATGGCAAAAGAATAACCAATGAAAAAAAAAAAAGTTCACTCCAAAGAAAAGTAGTCTAGGAAAGTAGGGATTTTGTGCGAAAGTGTTCTAGGAATTATTGTGTATAAGGTATACCCTATGTATTTAATTGCTTTTAAACTTTGTGCAACAGGAAAAAATATGTTAGTTAAAATTCAAAAAATTTGTAAAATACTATGTTTTTACTCCCATGCTAACTGGGCTTGAAAGTCGAAGGTAAAACCAGTAGCGTAGGGAGGTGGGAGCTTCAGGGGGCTGGATGAACTCTTAAGTCGGTATATCTATCTGTATGTCCGTGCCGCCACTGGGATTTATTCTAAGGCCTTAGCTAAACGCCTGGAACTATTTTGGTACTTTTGATTTCTATCTTTCTTTAAAGTTTAAATGAATGAAAAATAATTCCCTTTCGATTCGTAAAATTCGTCAAAGTCTTCACCAATTAAATCATAAGGTGCCTTTTATTACGGTAATTCAGGGCAGAAACACTAGTTCCAATAAAATCCTTTGTCCACTCTTCATATCTTTGGCTGTGTTCGTAAAGTACTCTTGTCTTCTTGTCTCCACAGTGCATAATGTCTTGATTATGTCAGGTCATGAAATTTTTGGTGGGTATGACTACTCAGTAATCCCCATGTGGATATGAAGAGAACTACACTTTGACGTTTGTGCTGAATTTAGTGCAATAATTCACTTAGGAAAATTGACAGACCACAATTTTTTGTTTTTTAATGTATAAATACAAAAAAATTGGAAAAAGCGCAATTTTCAACTCCCCATATCCACCACAAGCTTCGAAAATAAACTTTGAGATTCTTGTATTGGACATACCACGTACCTACATTTTTGTTATACTTTACCTCCCAAAATTTGCTGTCACCTCTCTGAGACCATTAAAGTTTTTTCCTCTAATACATTAAGAAATTTCAAAATTTCGATAGTTAAAAGTTCGGCAATTTTGAATTTTCGACAACGGTTTTGGAAAAAATATAATACCATCTTACTCGAAATTAATGTGTCCTTGCGCTAATACTATTTTTAATGAAAATACTTATGCGGGTAAAATGGAAAAAAATTAAAACCCGCCAAAAATTGATGAAAAAAATGTATATTACAAAAAAGTGAGGTTAAATCGAAAACTTAGGAAAACGGGTCAATTCATTTCTTGTCTACTTACTAAAAATATAAAAATTATTTCCAAAAAACATAATCCTGATTTATGGTTATTTTTTTTCTCCAACGTCTTATTTTTCACATTTTTGCTTTCCAATGTTAATATCTCAAATTGTAGAGTTTTTACATTTTTTGCATATATCCATGACTTTTTTTATATTGAAAGAATCTATCGATAACAAAAACAACCAACTCTCTAACGTTTTTCCTTTAGAAAATAGATTCTAGATTTTTATCTTTGTTTACCCTAATTTACCCTATTGAAATTGCGATAAAAAAAAAAAAAACACGTATTGGAATTTTTTTTAAATAAAATGTCCTTTGATATAGTATTTTGTTAATGTCCTTAAGACATACCATCTGGGCTGTGTCACATAATTGGAAGAACCCGAAAAATTACCTTTAAAGCGTGGCAGCCATATGCCTTGACCACTTTACGCTAGACAACCCTTGTCCAAAATGATTCTTTAGACACTACCTACAAATCTATACCTCTTACCTGGTACCTCGACGAGGGTAGGTTATTCTACGGCGGGATCTTAGACTAAAACGGCCTTGAAAGAAAAAAAAATTAAAAAATCTATTACGGCTATATTATTGACTTTCTTCAAAGCTAGTTTTACTGAGAAACTAGTTCTATAGGGGTTTCAAAATTTAAGTTTCTCAAAAAAAAATTATTGATTTGATTTAGATGTCAAACTATGTATGAATATTTTGATTTAGACATCAAAGTAATAAAAATTTGTGACAAAATCAAAACTCGAAACCGCTATAAATCTAGTTTTTCGGTAAAACTAGTTTTGAAGAAAGTCAAAAATATGGCCGTTAAACAGTTTTCTTAAAAAATAATTTTGTATAGACAAATTTCTTAAATTTTTTTAAAATAAGAAATTGGTATACCGTTTTTAATAATTTAATAATTATTATAAATCAAAAAAGTTTCACTCACCTTTTTCCAAAAAAAAAAATGATTTTTCAACAACAAAAAATTTGAATTTTATTTTTTTAAATCTAAAGGAAATATTTAAAAAAAAAAAAAATATGTATACCTAATATGGAATATCATGACTTAAAAAGCCAAAGTAAAAATTTTGATCAGAATCGGTCAGTTCGTTATCTAGAAAATTGCGTTAATAATAGTTTTTAGTATTTTTTTTTTTACCAAAATGCAGCCCATACCTGCACTAGTACAAACACAAATTTTATTCAAAATCGTAAGAGCCTTTTCGAGACTAATAAATCAAAACGGTTGTATAGTCTCTGCCGTTATTTTTGGAGCAAACAAAAAATTCAATTTCTCGATTCTAGAGAAACACTAAAAATCTTTATTTCCGAGTTCGAAAAAAATCGCATCAATGGTTTAGGATGTACTGAGGTCGAAGTACAGACAGACCGACAGACAGACATAATCGTGGGACCCACTTTTTCAGGTATTCTATCAAAATTTTGTCCTACCTTTTTCGCAAGTAAAAATTGAGCTGATGTGCATGAAATCCATCAACTCAACAATGCTTTACCCTATTGAAGAATTCAACGAAAATAAATTTAAAAAAACCACAGTATGTTGTCCCCATTAACATTTCTTTAGACCGCCGCCGCCGCCACCGCAAAAAAAAACTTAAATTTGATTAAAAATTCATTTTCACCACCCCTCCACCCCCCACATATAAACCAACCTCATTCAACATGTTGATGATGATGATGGTTGTTATAAATAAAGAAAATAGTTAAAAAAAGCAACGACACTCCTGACAGTAGAAAACAGAGCATATCCTTCTGATATTCTCAGAAAAAAAAAACAGCATGTTTCGCGTTTCGATTAAATTCAAAAGAAAAAAAAAATGATTACAAAACAAGACAGTGAGTGAAGAGATAAAAGAAACAATTTGCCATTAACAGGATTAAAATCCAAAATAAAATGGAAACACATTAAACAAAACAAAAAAAAAAGAGCAAAATAACAAAAACTATACTTACAATAAAATGTAAGAGGATGATGAAACTATTGTCTCAGAGACTCAGAGAGTCCTTTTTGTTTCTGTGATGTTGTTCATTGTTCTGAAAAACGAATTACTTAAAGCTGTAATGATTAAATTGTCCCTGGATAATAATATATACACACAATATAGGTACTAACACAATATGCGCAAAGGAAGAAAAACACTTTTGGGAATATTCTCACACTCTGAAAATTGCTTCTGTCTTTTTTTTTTTTTTTTTTTTGGTAGCGTAGAGAATCCTTCGCTTGACTCGCACTTGCTTAATATGTTTATCCCTTGTTTCGTGTGCGTATCTGCGAGGAAATTGCAAAATGATGTTTTTGAATGATTTCCTTTCTCACATGATAAAGAGGGTATGCTTTATTTCTGTATCTCATGGTTAATGCTTTTGAATTTCATGACAGGGTAAAGAGCAATAAGCAATAAGAGCAAATTTTTCTTCTCCACAGTTCCTATAATATTATACTGTGGCGCTTTTTGACAAAAATGTTTTGCAAAAATTAATTTTGAAAAAATAATTTTTTCAATAATTTTTGACTAGGAAATGTTAAGTGAAGGCTTTAGGTTAATTACAAAATTTTTAAAATATCTATTGATGTTAATTAATCAGAAACTGATGTAATATACAGACTGATTCACCTATAAGGTGTGACAAAAAGTATAGGTTGGGTCGAGATAAGAAAAAAGTCGTATTCGAGCGAGGGGGGTCTATTTCCCCCCGTTTAGACGTGAGGGGCAATTTTCGAAAAAAAAATAAACGTAAAATAGTAAAAAAAAAATTAAAAAGCAACGAATACACTTACAATGCCAAGCTATACCTTTTTGTAAAGATAAAAATATCTTGGTTTATTTTGTTTTTAATAAATCTGTTTTAGGGAACAGTTTTTGAAATATTAATTTTCAAACTAAATTTAAAGAAATAAAAACAAAAAAAAATTCAAACAGATTTTTTTCTAAATTTTACGTAATTAAGTTGTTAATTAAGTGTTTAATAAATTTTTGTTTTCGAAATTCAATGCTCAAACTGCAAATGCAGAAAACTGGATCCTAAAATGTTTTTTAGTTTTTGATAAAATTAAAAATAACGGGAGAGGAAAATTTTTCTAAAACAATTGACGACCAATTACAGAAAAAAAAATATTAAAAAACAACGGTACAAAGCTAAAATTTTTTGCAACGCTAGAAATCTTTGCTTTAATTTTTTTTAAATTTTGAAAAAATTATATAAAAATTGTGTTCAAGCTAATTTTGTTAAAAATTATTTAGTAATATTTTTGTTTTTAATATTCGATGCTTCTATGTATGAGTTCCTAGTCAAATATTAAAAACTTGATGCCAAAATCTCTATTAGTTTTTGAGAAAATTGAAAATAACAAAATCTACTTAACTTCTTAAATAGTAGAAATAGGATCTTTGGAGCAACAAAATATCGAATGGAAGTCGAATTTAAGGAAAACTTACTTTTGTTATTTTTAACAAGAATACATTTTGACATCTGGTATCTTGTGTTTGACTAAGAATTTATAGGTGCATTGAAATTTTTTTAACAAAATCAGTTTGAACAAAATTTTTTAATTTTATTTCTTCAAACATTTATGTTTGAAAATTCATTTTTGAAAAACTGTTCACGAAAAGAACTTAATTTAAAAACACAATCTAAGATTTCTGGCTTTACAAAAGAGTACAGCATGGCTTTGTAACCATTACCGTCGTTTTTTAATAATTTTATTTTCTGTATTAGGTCAATTCTTTAGAAAATTGCCCCTCCCGGCTAAATGGAGTGAAAAAGACCCCCCCTCCCCTTCCATACGATTTTTTTTTTCTTATAGCGACCTAACATAGACGCTTTTTGTCACACCTTAGCTAAATCACCCTGTATATAACAAAAGTGGGTATGCCAGTTGGTGGATTTTACTAAAACAGTGCAAATGGGTTTGAATCGTGAGTTATGGTCGCGAATTAACAACAAACTTTTTTTCTTCGTTAAATGTTTAACCACTTAGGCTGTTTATACTTTTACCTATAAGAATTATGTATTACGACACACTGATATAACTTTAACAATGCTCAGCTGGGTAATTTGAATATATCCTTTTTATTAAGTCTAAGATAAATATTACTCTTGCAAAAATCCATGAAATACAAATTCATTCTTAAGCCTCCATTGTTTTAGGATATTTTGATTTTCCTACTGTTTTGCTTGAAAATAAGTCAAAACGAGTCACTATGTTCCACCAAAAATTTCCTCATCCAAACCCATCCAAGCCAGAACAGGAAGACGAAAAGTAATTTGATTTAAAGCTTCGCAAAGCAAATCGGATACACTAGCAGAACAAAAAGAAACAAAAGCAGGAAAGAAAAGATGATAATTTGATACTCAGCTTTGTGATCTAAATGTTTGAATGAATCTATATCATGTTGGTTCAGATAGAGATACATTTTTATACACTCATATATCCTTAAGGATAATAAATATTTGTCAGTTGTTGTTTTTGTTCCTCCTTATTTATTTTTGCAAGAACAAAACAGACAAAACAGTTAGCTCTTAAGGCGTCCCTAATCTGCATTACTAATCCTCGAATTTTTGTTTTTGTTGGGATTGACGCAATGACCCCGAAAAAAAAAAAATAAATATCACAGAGTAAAAGATTGTAGGTATGTAATAATATAACATGATTACAAAGTTACGCAGTAAGGTTCTAAGTTTCGTAATGAAAAAAAGAATGTGGATATAAGATACACATCCGAGGTATTTTTCTTTTTGACACTAACTTCTCTCTCTCAAACCTCTCTATAAACTCTGTATAACTTGAAAGCATTTTTTATTGTCATTTGATCTTTATTTCATTTTAAAGATGCTTTCTTTTCTTGTTAGACAAATTTACAATAAATCATTTTCTATATTTATAAAGGTCCTTTATAACCCCAACTTTGTGACTCTGTTTCAAACAAAAAACTATATTTTCCGGTATGCGTGTTCATTAGATTGAAATTCCGCATCGATGAACAATTTTGTTTCGATATTATGGAAACACAAACAGATGTAATTTCCATTAAAATACGATTAAATATTAACTGAAAAAAAGTTTTTATGTATCTACTTTTGGTCTGCCCCAAGGAAATCATAAATAAAAAAAATATGCTGTGAGAAAATTATGATAATTGTGATCTAGATGATTTTTTTTGTGATGGGCGATGGCCTGTACAAACTTTTGAAATCATACATAAAAGTTTTAAATTTAATATTCGAAAAAAAAAATCTAAGAGAAAAAATGTTTGAGATTCAACCAAAATAGATAAGACTCCTTCAGTCCATTATAAGGACTTTAAATATATTGGTTTGCAAACAAAAAAAATTCATTCAGAATTGGAGATGTACTGACTATACGTCATTTGGTTCATCACACCTTGTGCCAATTTATGACATAGCATCAAATGGGTTAGTAAACGCTAGAGAAAAGTTATATACGGTGTATATTTTATGAAGAGTCGGTAGTCATCGACCAAAATAGTAGCCGTGGCGTGATGGTTAGTGCGATGGACTGTCATCCCGGAGGGCTAGGTTCGATTCCCCGCCTCGCGAGGAATTGACAAAACCTCTAAGAGTGCCTATTGTCATAAAAAAGTGCCGCTCACATAAACGTTTGGATTTGGTAATAAACTGTAAGTCCCATCCATTTTCCTGCCCACACGCACACAGGGATGGCTGAGAGTTGTAAGTCACTAGCGGCCATATTATTCACTCAATACATCCAGATTGAAACTTAAATCTGGATGTAAATCATACAAATTCAATGTAAATTCATCTGAATTTAAGTTTAAATCTGGATGTATCGAGTGAATAATATGGCGGTAGGTCTAAGTTCTTCATGAGCTGTTGTGCCGTCAAATGTATTTTATTTTTTAGTCATCGACCAAAATATTGCATCTTGAAAAATTCTTCGCGATATCTTGAAAACCATACATCGCACAAACAAAATTTTAGCACATTTGTGTAGAAAATTGAATTCTCTACAATTTATGTGAACGCACTATTTATCGTAAAATTGAAAATAAAACAGTTATAATCAAAAACGGATGACCATTGTCAAGAAAAATATCATCATCTTCTTGTTTATTTATTTTATATCTTCTTAAGTGGTCCCTACCCCGTACGTATGAAATTTTTTTTTCGTTGTGGTAAAATTTTTCTTCAACTCTGCCATATTTTTCTTTCAATTTTCTTTTTTTTTTCGATAAATATTTATGTTCCTTAATTAAAATATAATACGCATTTAAATTTGCAATTTTGTCTCCTATTCTTTTTAACAAACAAGATTATAATTATCTTCTTAATTTTCACATCACGTCTATTCGATTTTTTTTTTCTACTATACACTCACTATAATCATCAAGAAGTACATAATTGTCTTCTGGAATTTTAAAAGAATTTTTTGTTGTTGAGGATTAAATTTTTATATGGAGCAATAAAAAAAAGATTACAATGTTTTTTGATGGTATAAGTTTGCATGTAGAATATTTGATAATTTGAAAGAATATACAGACTCGAATCTTACATTAAAAAGAAGATCAAGGGCAGTATGAATAAAAAATGGGATTAAATTCCATCACCGCGGGTTCGTTAGAAGTGCTGCCACTTCAAAATGCTGTAGGTTTATCGTATTAAATTTTAAATTTTTTTCTTGTGGTATTTGTCACCATTTTCCAATGAAGGGTCGACTTCAATCCTTCAATGTGCACAAGCACATTAAGATATAATTCACATTAAGCAAAAGCTCTACATAGGGTGATTTATTTCCGCAAACATTTTTTTTTCACGGTACTCAAGCAAAATTTTAATCTTCATATAAAAAAAAATTCTCATCAAGATTGAGCTCTTAGAGCCAATTAACTGGCTGAACAGAATAGAATGACGGAACTGAAGCCGCAGACGGAACTGGAAGAGCTGATGTCAAAAAGTGTCGTACGTTATTTTTTTTACATGTCCACAATGGAGCTGTACAGCTTTAAAAGTATTTTGAAGAAAAACAAAAGAATATTATTGCGTACAAGCTCAGAATTCACATTTTTTGTTTCCAATAATTTTCCTTTTAATAAATAATTTTTTTCGCGATACAAATAACCACAATATTTTTTTCCGACCCAAAAAGTTGTTTTTTTTCTTCATACAAATTGAAACGTCAAAAGTGCCGTACGTCAAAAGTTAAAAGTTGGTGAACTCTTCCGTCTGCGTCTGCAGTTCCGTATGCGTCTACGTTCCGTTGTGTTCGCAACATTGAATTTGCGTGTACTCAATATTTTGACAGCTATTCCAGCTCCGGCTCCGGTTCCGTCTGCGTCACCATTCTGTTCAGCCAGTAAAGCTACTATTGAAAATTTTAGTTATTAGTTTTGGGACATTTAAAAAGTCAAATCGGTAAATATTTTGATGCCAAAATATAGGCCATGATTTGAATTATTATTCTAGTCTAGTTGCGGAAATGAATCACCCTACTCTACATGCAAATTCTACCAACAACAAGTTAACAGAACATGCGATCTTCAGCAACTCTTTGGCTTAATGTGGAATATTGCAGAATTGGCACAGTAACTAACTCAACAAAACACAACTATTGCATAAATGATTTTAAGAAGAGGGAAACAGAAATTGAATTTGGCATCACTTTGCTTCTTGTACAATTTTCAAAGTGCACACGATTTGCATTACAAATACAATCCATTGATGTCTTTTCTTTTTTTAGGAACTGTATTTCATTTGAAGCAAAATTCTAGTTTTTAAATGAGCTATTTAACAGTACGAGACTAAACACTGATTAACTGTTATAAAAATTTTATAAAGAGTTCATTAAAGCGTTTTTGCGACTTAAAAAAAACCCATTGGTGGAAAGACTTGGCCCTGCGGCGCTGTATAAACATCATAATTATTACATTAAACAAAACTTATAAAATAGTTACTGTCTAAAAACGAATACCTCAGAATAACTTTCACTTTAAGATGTATTTTCATGAATTAATATCATACAAGAGTACTAAGGCATCAAGTCATATTATATTTTCGATAAGTATAATTAGGACTGGCAACGAGACGAGACCAGTCGAGACTTTTGTTAGTCTCGTCTCGGTCTCGTCAAAATCGAAAAAAAATTCAGTCTCGTCTCGGTCTAGGTCTCGCCTAACCAAGTCTCGTCTCGATCTCGGTCTCGCCTTTTTCTCGTAAAAATTTTAATGTGCCAGTCTCGACTCGGTCTTGGTCTCGGTCTCATCCTTAGCCTTGGTTTCTTTCGTTTTTTTGTTGGTGGTAAAAAGATGTAAGATAAGCCGCCTGTTTAGATTGAAAATATAGAGTACGATATCTCGGCAGTTTGTTGGTAAGTAAAATGCGGGGTGTGGAGTCTTGTGTGAAGCATGAAGAAAATGTATAAAACAGACTCGTGAGTCTGTTTTTTCTTTTGTTGTTGTTTCAAATAGTACAAATGTAAAATTGTTGTTTTTTCTTTCAATGTATTTTGAGGAGAATCAAAGTTTTTAATGTAAATACGATGAAACTTGCCAATGCATACGTATTTTTCTCTGGATTTTCGAAGTGCGCCCGAGAATAAAAAAATGTACATATGTGATTCGATATTTTAACGCGCATAGAATATTTTATATTTCGCAAAAAAAACTTGTGAATATTATAAAAATTGAACATGAGTAGGTACCTACTAAAAAATAATTAACTAAAAAATATTTCTTCTATCAAAAACCGAAAACAAACCACCGAGACCGGCGACACCACCGAGACGGAGACCAGCGAGACTCTCGGCAAATTTCGGTACCAAAAATACGGTCTCGTCTCGAGTGCTTTTAAAGTAGTCTCGTCTCGGTCTCGGTACCGAATCGTTGCCAGCCCTAAGTTTAATCGACCCCAGTTTCCAGGAAGATTAATCATAATTTAGTTATTTAAGTTTTTAAGTAAAATAACAATGTACATAATGTAGTAAAACTTAATATTGTATTAAAACAAGTCCTAGAGAAATTTAAGTTCGTTAACGAAAACCAGGAATTTATACGTACATCACTTTTTGTGGTATATTTTTTCTTCCAAGTTTAAATGGCTGTTTTATAATGAATTTTGTCATAATGGCAGTGCGAGTGCCCATCAAACACTGGGTTCCAGGAGTTTTATTAAGTATAATAATATTATGCAATGCAGTCACAAATTCATTTTCACATTTTATTTTATTTTTTTTCTATTTCTGTAGCGAAATCGAATTATTTCTATGTTGATTAAATTTCATTTCCAGAAGGAAATTTAAATGTAGAAATGAAGTTCGTTTTATTGTGTTCGTTTTGGTCAAAACCGATTCCCCGGAAATGGAAAATATGTATAATGGAAATTGAAAATAAACTTTATCAGTGAATTCAAATGGAAAGTTTAAGGTATATATAGTTAGAGTTGATGCAAATTTTAAATATTTAATTTAACTTCTAACTTCTATAACTATAAGGAGCCATATGTATGCACATGAAATGCAATTTTTAGATTCAATCTCGTCAACTTATGTACATATTTTGAATTTTTATTTAATCCAGTATGTACTTGTTTACTTCAGACACTTTGTGCTTTTACGTTATACCTGTCATAGAGCGTTGCCGGAGAAAAATTTTTTTAAAGTAGCAAAGAACCGAAAAAAATAAGAATTTTGTTTGTAAGCTCTTTTGTGATTAAATTGAATTGAATACACTTTTTTTATATATAAAAATGAATTTGGTTTTTGGTTATTACTCGCTTATCAGATTTGCAAGGGGACTTTTTTCGGATTCTTACTGAAACAGGTATAAACATATTAAGGAGTCAAAAATTGTCAATTTTGACCGAAAAAAAAGTCCTGAAAACATAAAGTTGCACATTTTTAGGCAAAATTTTCCAATTTTCGTGGAGTTTCAATCTGGTTTAATACGAATCCAGAAAAATCTCCATGCAAATCCGATGATGTTCTATACACATCAGGGTGTTCGGAATACCGTGCACCAAAAAGCTAGGGCGCATAGGTTGGGTTAAGACAAGAAAAATATTTCATGGGAGGGGGGGGGGGCTATTTCCTGCCGTTTAGACGGGAAGGGCAATTTTCTAAAAAATCGACTTGAAATTAAAAAAAATTATTAAAAATCTACGGTAGCACCTACAATGTCATGGTATGTCTTTTTTTAAGGCCAGAAGTCCACCCCTTTATTTTAGTTTTAATTTGAGTTAACACTTTTTGAAAAATTTATTTTCAAACTCATAATTTTGAAAAAATAATGAAAAATTGTATTCAAACTATTTTTTTTTTTTTCAAAATTTTACGTTAAGAATTAGTGTTGTTTTTAATATTCGATGCTCCTGTAAATTTCTAGTCAAAAACGGAAAAGAAAAAACTCATGTTTCTTTTTGAGAAAATTAAAAATAACAGAAGGAGAAATTTTTAAAAAAATTGACTTAAGATAAAAAAAAAATTATTAAAAAACAACGATCACTACTACATTGCCGTATAATAATTTTTTGTAAGGAAAGAAACATATTCCTTTACATTCTTTTTAAAATAAGTTATTTTAGTGAACAGTTTTTCAAAAATTAATTTTCAAACTTAATTAAAAAAAAAAAAAATTGTGTTCAAACTAATTGTTTTCAAAATTTTATGTTATTAAGTAATATTTTTGTATTTAATATTCAATGCTCCCATCAATTCTCAGCCAAACACTAAAAACCAAATGTCAAAATGTATTCCAGTTTTTGAGAAAATGGAAAATAACAAAAGTAAGTTTTTCTTGAATTTGACTTCCATCGGTTATTTTGTTGCTCCAAATATTCTGCTTCTACTAATTAAGTAGTAAAGTAGATATCGTTATTTTTAATTTTCTCAAAAACTAAAAAACATTTTTGCATCCGGTTTTTAGAGTTTGACTGGAAATTAATAGAAGCATCGAATATTAAAAACGAAAATATTACTTAAAATCGTAAAATTTTGAAATAAATTAGTTTGAACACAATTTTCTTCATTATTTTTTCAAAATTATGAATTTGAAAATAAATTTTTCAAAAACTCTTTTCTCAAAAAATTTGAATTAAACAAGAACGAGCTTCTGGCTTTTAAAAAAAGTATAGTATGACATTGTAGGTGTTGCCGTTGTTTTTTAATTATTTTTTTCTATTATAATATATAATTGTTATATTTATTTACTTTTATATTATATAATTTTTATATTTTTCCAAGAAGACAGTTTTCAGTTTTTCGGCTTTTGATTCGTATAATATAAATATAAAAGCTTTCTACAATCGTTAAAAAGTCAAAATTACTTAAATTAATATTAGTTTTATATATATATTTTTTTTTATGCAATATTGTTTGAAATACTTACTCAGAACCATCAGATTTCAAATTTATAACCAACTTGTTCGACCCGTTCAGGATCTTGTTAATATTTTTGTAGACGCACGGACACACAGAAGCAATACGTTGACCGACGAACAATGTGGCGAAAACCACTTTTTCGGATTTTTCCATTTTTTTACATTAAAACGATGTTAGATATAATTGTCCTAGATGAGCTAAAACAAAAATTTAAATTTCACCTTTATTTGTACCAAATTTTAGGCAAATCTGCCTCAATAATTTGACCTTTAGCTCAAGTTACATATGGATTGACTTAAAATGGAAAAAAAAAAATTTTAAATGAAAGAAAGCACAAACAATAACTTGCTATAGATTTTGTGAGAGTAAATATTTAAAACTTTTATTTGTTTCTTAAATACAGGTTCTTAAGTGAATAGTTTTTGAGAAATTAAATTTGAAACTCAAATTTTTTGAAAATAATTGTAAAATTTTTCAAATTTTACTTTAGTAAGTGCCACTGTTTTTTGTTCTTTTTTTTTTTAATTTTTACCTAACGTTTTCAACAATAAATTCTTAGTCGTAAATAATGGAAATCAGATGAATAAATCCTTTTTTCCCCCAGCCTCAGGACCAAGAGGGATATAGAATTTTTTCCCCTTATATCTTTTTTTAAGAATGTTCCCTGGACTCATCCCCCAAAATATCATGTACGAACTAGGTCACCATGTATAAATAACCTTAATTCATTGAAAAATCCATAGTTCTTCGTGTAAAAAAGCCAATAACATCAACTAAAAATCAACTAATTTTGATTTCGAAAATAAAACTCTTCTTGAATTTTCATTGTTTCATAGGTATTCCCCAAAATCAATCAAATCTAAAAATAACAATAAATTAAATTTATCTCATCAATACAATAAATATTATACTCCTTGGGCAAAATATTCGTGTTACATAAATTTCCAAAAAAACTTTTTCATTGATTTTGATTCCTTCACAAAATCAAAAAAAAAAAAAATGATTTCAACAAAGTTACCTAAACCCAATTTATATTTTATAAAAAAAATCCAAGTAAGGAGTAAATGTTCAATCGGGTACTCTACCTTATTCAAAGCTCTAGGCGTCCATTCATTACCGCCAATCTAGCGATTTTCTCAAACTAAATCACTTTAAAACTCTTTCTTTTGCTATATCTACATGAGGGATATAAAGTTATCGATAACTGTCGATATTTAAGTTCAATACTTATTATCTAGAATGAACAAAAAAAAAACTATGCGAGTAGTGTGATAAGAGGACGAAGCCAAACGAAGAATATGAAATATAGATAAAGATCTTCTCAGATTTCGCTTCAACTAACACTCCGTCCTACCCAATCAAAAACAACAAAAAAAAAAAACTTTTAACAGTTTAATGTAAGAAATAGAACAATAAAATCCCATCTCTGATAGAATGAAATAGGTACAAAAAAAAAAAGAAAAAACGGAAAATCCTACAATTTCATTACAACTTAAACTTTTTGCCCATCACTTCTCACCCACCCACCTGAAAAATTTTCTATACGAGACAGGATAAGGCCAAATGATTCCCTCGAATCAAGCTTTATGCAGCAAAAAACTAAAGATAGAATCAAAGTAGGAGGGTTGCTAATAATAAGAATAAAAACGTCTTTAAAATAAAATTCTCTGAATAAGTTGTAAAAGTAAAAAAAAAAACGAAACGAAAAAGGAATACTCCAAGGAACGAATGGACACAAACTTAAAAGGACAGATAGGTATTATGATTCTAGTCTAAGGAATAAAAGAAAGTATATAAAGATATAATAAAAAAAATATCTTTGTAACCGAGAGGACTAAAGAAAGTTTCAATGTACTTACTGTCTGCTAATTTTGTAAGACTATAGAACAGAATCCATTTGAGAATGGTTCCGAACGAAAAAGAAGCGAACTGAGGAAAATAACCTGGCAAATTAAAGTAATATCCTTGAGCATTTTATGAGCGCTTTGCACCTAGGAGCTATTTAAAGAGCCAACCGAGCTGCATATACATACATAAATGCGAAAAAACCTTCTTCCTCTTTCTGTGTTACGACTCGACTTACGAGTATAAGGTAAAGGTACACGAAAATACCAAATTTACAATTTAAACACAGGAAAAATGGACTGAAATATAGTAATGGACTGGCAAGACAACAAAGATGAATGCTTGCAACAAGGACGAAGCACGTTTTTGAAGGATATAGAGCTCTCAATGAAAGGAAGAAGAAACGAACAGTTGGAAAATTAGCCTCGTTTATGATTCATGTTTCTTTGGGGATTTTTTATTTATATTTTATTTATTTTGCATAATATTCCTACATTTTGGGAATTTTGTTTTTTTGTGACATCTTTATGTGTGCAAGTAATAGATACAGCATCAGCATTCATAGAATGTCACAACGATGGCGACAACAACGACAACGTCGACGACCGACGCGACGCGACGACGTTCGAAATAACTCACAATAAGTGACTTAAAAACTAAATGGCCATGAAAGGATTTTTTTATTATACCTTTGAGCTTTCGGGTAAAAAAAGGATTGACTGATTTAAGAAAATGCCCTTTTGTTCGTTTTTTTCGAAGTAAAGTATGAAGAATGGTCATTTTTATTCGCTCCTAGATATTATTTTTTGAACACAAAAGAAGAATATGAATTGAATTTATTTACTCGTATATCATTTGAATTTAAATTTTAATCTTTGGGCAAAAACTTTTAAGGCTTCAACTTTTGATAAAGGACAGGTCGCTGGATAAGAGATAAGCCTTCATCAAAGAACAAGGACTTTTCCTAGATCTCGAAGATTTATTCCTAATATAGATGATTTTAAATTATACACAATCTGATATAAATCATCGAAGTTAAAATAAAAATAACAAATTTATTCCTATAAATGAACTCGATGAGTTTTGATCATCTAAAATAGTCATCTCCGTAATGGAGACTTAATTGATAAAAGCATTTGAAGTTTCAGCTTAGTGGAGCAAAAATATTTGTACACTCGGACAGTAGCCAGAGTAGGTAAGGTAGGTTAAGTAGGTATTTAGAAGATCTCGAAATACATAAATAGCCACTGGCTCAGAAGATATGTTCTTCAAAATTGGAAAAACCAGTTCATAAGTACATATTTCTAATACGTAATCTTCAGGGAACTTTTCTGTTTGATGAAAAAAGTGCATTTGTTTAAATATTTTCTAAAAAAGTTTTAACTTTCTTGGCTCTTACCGACCAATTGCAAATTGCAGCCTCTTCCCTGCCCGACTATGCAAATCCTGATGAATCCTTAGCTTAAAAAGTACATGCATAGATTTCAGAAGAATGAAAATTTGTTACTAACCAGCAATAAGGCTTTGCCAATAAGGTCCTCGGTTATTTGATGGCATATGTCTCACCAAAAAGTATAATCAATAGTTTTTACCATCGTTTTGGATGAAGTAATATTATGTATTGTGCTCTCAGGATGTCCCCTAATTCGTTATTTATATTTTGGGTAATTCCTGAGATCGTTATCCTAAAAAAAATTGTATTTGCAAAAAACTCAGTCAAATAATAAAAACCAGTGTTAGTTTTTGAGAAGTTAAAAAAAGGTACTCCAAGTACTCAAGTACGAGCTCACTTAGGTTGTTGTTGTTACGTTTAAACCTTCAATTATAATAGGATGGTGCGAAAGCTTTGCAGCCTAAACTGTGCGTGTGTTATCAAAGAAAACCGTTTTAATTTATTCTAATTTAATTCTTGACCAGCGTAAAATCTTTGACTCTAATAACAGTAGAGTATTTCAACAAAAGCAACTAAGTTTCAGAGAGAGATACAATTTTGTAATCCAGGTGGCATGATGGTATGCTTTTTTTTAGCTAGGTGAGGTCCAGGGCAGAGGCAATATCCCCCCTACATACCCGGCGAGCTAGCCGGGCTCTGCCAGCTTGCCACGGCGCCTACCACTGGGCATTCGAACCTTTTCTTTCCCGACCCAGCCGATTGCCGGTACTTTACCTCCGAACCAATCCAATGCCCGTATTTCCTTTCTTCTATACTATTCCCAGATTCCAATCAACTGTCCTCCATTCAATTGCCACGGTACAAATGGCTGGTACAACCTCAAACCAACATCAGCTTTAGGTCTATCTGGGCTCTCACTATTTTTTGAATACATATAAATAAAAAAAACAAAAGTTAAAATTGGCAAACAACACCACAAGTCATAAACTTAAGCCCGAAGATGGATATATAAAATCCGAAACGCGTCGCTTTTTTATAATAAAATAAAAAAAAATATTGTGAAACCACTATAATTAGTGTAATAAAAGAAAAATTTTACCAAAAAAGTTTGTATTTTATCTTTATTTAGAAAAATATAACACAATATGGAGACTACACCACAAATTAAAAAAAATAAATTTGGAGACACAAACGTCTCATGAAGAGCCAGGGCCTAGTGACTTACAACTCTCAACCATTCCTTTGTGCGTGTCTGCAAGAATGGAGGGGACCTACAGTTTATTGCCGAATCCGAACGGCTTAAGCGAGCGGCACTTTTCTATGACAAGAGATACTCCTGTCTAAACCTTGACAAATTTTATATTTTTTTTTCATTAAATAAAGCATATTTCCATGAGTGTCAAGTTAGCAAAAATTATTAATTGGGTAAATAGCCGTTAATTAGTCGTGAATTATTTGTGATAATTTCGAATTGTTTTCTATGTTTTTTTTTTTTTTTGCTGCTTTGCTAACTTGGTGTCAACTTAGCGAAGCAGCGTCTGGAAAACGTATAAAACTATTTATTGTGAATGTTTTACTGCTCTTTAATTAGCCGTTAATTCAGATAAAAGTGTTGCATCATATTTAAAGGAGCTCGAGCACGCGTAGAAGCTTTAGTTCAATGTAAAGTAGAAGTCGAGACCCAATACAGACTGATAGAAGGTGGGATGACCTAATGTCATCTGCACAAGCGGCGATGGCTGTGGCGCGCCGTGCCGTACGCGCTGCCCCGTGTTGCTGGCACCGCGCCACGCCCCCCCCCCCCCCCCCTCCACGGTAAACACGCATCAATAAAACCAAGGACAATATGAATAAGACATAACGTCTATGGACCTTATGTACGTTTATGCGGAATTAAAGTCCATGGACATTATGTCCGCGGACAATTATGTCATCCCACCCTGGTAGGCATTAGGTTTCGATGAAGTGACCTTATTTCTCTATCAGCGTGGGTAATATCAAGTTTGATTGAAACTTCGACATTTTTTCCACGCAAAAATAATTAATTCTTAAGTTGCTTGAAGTTTTTCAAAAAAAATATTCACTTACTTAATTTATTTTAACATTTCACGAGCTCATCATAAGAAGTAGTTAGATACAAAGCCATTAAGAATGGTAAATCAAGTCCTGCGTGGTTTGTTTGAATCCAAACATTTGCAAAAGCCCCTCTATTTATCTGATGGCATAAAAACCCATAGCGTTCCTAGTGTTAATAGACAAAGTTATAACCTCATCGCTATTAAAACAACATCTCTTACCATAACGCCTCAACCCTTGACACAAAGACTTAATCAAGCTAGAAATTAACCTCCATTAGCCCCTGAAGCAATAATCTCAACAGCTAACTTCAAGAAACAACCATTTAATGGCATACTTAAAAAAAAAACAAAATGTCATCCAATGCTGTTGCAGGCAAAATTGCTACAAAACTTCTTACCCTCCGACTATCAATTATAATAATGAACCTCATCTCTACCCTAATGATACACACTATCATCCATCGTCTAAAAAAAAAAAAGGATATCGCTTTACTTCTGCAACAAAATGTCCATTCTAATCTTAAATTTATATAATCTTCTTGCAAGAACTTTGTTGCGCTTAATTATTCTATATAATGTAGGAGCAATAAAAAAAAGAAAGAAATATAGAAAATAGAAATAAGGACTTGCAACCAACCGAAGAGGACCTCAATGTTATTACTTCCTTATTCATATTCTGTCTTTGTGTCTCTTCATCAGAAGGACATCAATTTTCCATCCACAATGAACCCAACAGAATGCAAATAGTGCAAAGTGGATATTGAAGAAGATACAAAGAGTTTTTCTCAGATCCCTTTGCTCCTGTTGCTGCACCCCAAATGTTCCCTTCTTCTCCATTCTATACCGACCAACTGCGCTGACGACGATATACAAAGGAAACCCCAAGGAATGTCTAAGGTAATTATTTATAAACGCTCCCTTTCTCCAAAAGTCATTCTTGCCGTTCGTTGTTCCGTCATTTTAAACGATGCGGGTAGCTTTTCTTAATGTAATTTCGTCCTTTTAACCAAGAATAACCAAGAAACGCATTCATTATGCCCGAGAACAAACTGTGGTAAGGGGATCGTTGGAGACCCCAAATTCTACACACAATACAGTGTCTGATGCAATCCAGCCATGGGGGATAAACGAGGATTTAACAAAAACAACTTTTGACGAAAATGTAAGGTAATTTACCATGAATCTTTGCCTGTCTTGCGCTTCGGAAGCAGATATAAAAAAAAAAAAAACATCTAACCTACTTGGAAGTATCTACTGGCCTGGAGATAGTTTACTTGGTTGGATGGTTGGGTTGCTTTGGCAACTTTCAGATGAAAAAGATACGAACAAAATTGCTTAAGCTCGTTGCTTGTACATTGTGCAATCTGGATCTGGTTCTCTGGCCTGGGAACACACGTAAACGTTAGAGGTGAAAAACGTTTTTTTTTTACCCCCGGTGATTTCAAACAGACCATGAAGGAACTATAGATAAGCCGACATGATGCATATACATTAACTAGTTCTAGTTACTAGCTACAGAAATACGGCGTTAAGTGAAATATGTTCGATCTAAGAGAAGGTTTGTTGCCATTTGCATAAAGCGGCATAAAAGCTATTATGCAAAAGTTATTTTGTAGCAGCAGGTACCTACTATTATAAGCTTTATTGTTTATGTATAATGATAAGTTCGTCGCTCCAGAATTCGTTTAAACAAGAATCAAACTGGAAAAACTCCATGATTCGATCGCACGAACTAGTTCTTGTGGCATAAAACTTTAATGTTATTAGGTTTTGGTAGATTTTTTTTTTTTTTTTTTTTTTTTTTAAATTATTAATGGCAACTCCAATCTGGGCGACGCACTTTTTGGACGTTCTTACATTTTTTACTTGCTCTATAGAGCATTGGTTTTGTGTAAAAAAATGTGGAGGCTTAAAAACAAAATTGACACTACGATCATGAAGAAGTCCGAAAAAGTGGGTTTCGCTATACCGTCCGTCGTTCGGTCTGTGCGTTTGTGCGTCCACTGTAATTTGAGATAAAGTCTGTCAAATAAAGATTGTCAGTACAGGGAAAATAGAAAGTTTGCATCTCAGTTTGGTTGCAGCCAGCGTTGCCTGGTTGGGAAAATAATGCCTCACTTGAAATAAAATTATGCCTTTTTCAATAAAAAAAAAGCCTCAGGCGGCGATTAAAGCCATTTCCTCAATCGTGACAAAGCCTAATCTATAGTAAATTGTTGTTGTAATGAACTAAGATTACTCGGTGCAACCAACACAGTTACCCTTCGATGGGTCCCAGGACACCGTGACAAACGTAGGAATGAAATAGCGGATGAGTTGGCCAAAAAGGGGTCACCCCTTGACCCGAGCCAAACTGATTCCTTTACGCTTATGCCACTAGAACAGGAAAAAAGCAGAATCCACCAGAGTTGTCTCAAAGCCGCAAACGACAGAGATGGTCAGCACTTGATACTTGTCGGGTCTAGAGGAATATATGGCCAGATCTTTCTAAGGAAAAAACAGACTACCTTCTCAAAATAAGCAGACCTCAACTATCCCTCTTGGTTGGAATCCTAAGGGGTCACAACTCAATGGGAACCCACATGAGCAGAATGGGTATAACCACATCTGACTTATGCAGAGGATGCCAAGATGAAGAGGCGGAGGGGGGGAGGGCTCCTGTCACTATCTTTGTAAATACCCCAGCCTAACAAGAACTAGAAAGACAGCCTTTGGAGAATACTTTTTCGACGATTTGGGCTAACATTAGGCAATTCGTCCAGAATTCAAAATGGTTTAGGGAGGTCCTCATACCTTACCCCACAAGCTCCACTAACTCCTCTCCTTACCCGTCCTAACACCTACCCTACCTTTATCCTTGGGAGCACAATGGATCGAGTCCGAGTGAGTTGATGCAGCTTGCCGTATTATCACTTCTTCAAACCTAACCTAACCTATACCCAACCCATGAAATACAAATTAAAATCGTCATAAGGCGTTTTTCTTTTTTAGTTAAGAGTTTGTTCAGAGCAGAGCACTGAGCAGAGCCTGAGCGAGCGGAGTAAACTCTGTGCAAAATGCGTTCAGAGCACCCCCGATTTAATTATGAAACACACCTGAGCACTGAATCGTCATTTCTGTCAAATTGCATAAAAACTGTACGAAGTTGGCTGCGCTCAGCTTTTTACTCTGTTTGCTTGGTTATTTAATCCTGAGCTCTATTGGAGCACGCTCCGAGCTAGCTCTGAACGAAAAAGAAAGAAAAATTCCGAGCTCTGAGAACTCCGAATTCAAAAAGAAACAAAACATTTTAGTTTGACAGTTCGGGCTCAGATCTGAACTGCTCTGAACTAAAAAAGAAAAACGCCTATAACAACCAACATAAACGTCATAATCCCCAAATTCAAAAACAGTAGATCTTTTGGACGTGGAATGACAATTTTAAATTTGGGCGTTAGGTAATTTCATTCCTGTGAACTAAAAAAAAAAAAAGATTAATTTTGCAAAATTTTTCGGTTCGTTTCATTTCCATCCGATCTAAGTTAAAACTCATCAAATTGCAGGATCAAATTGCCATTTCCTTGACAACCTGTTTTTTTTTTTCAATTAAATGCTTCAAGAAATTGCTTGGTATTCATTTATTTTCTCCAATCCACAGCCACTCTTGTTAAGAGTACATTTTACAATGCTCCACTCCACTGCTCAGAAATTGCTAGTTAAACTTCCTACACTTGAATTGAGTTCCTATATAAAATATGTAATACTTCAGATTTCATGGAACTGTATTCAATCTGACAATTTGATGTCTCCATAGTTATCTGACTATGTATATAGTTTTCCCCATATGGAGGTGCAGAAAGCCTTTATTTTTGCAATTTACAAATAACAACAAAAGTACATTATTTTAAAATAAATTCAATTTACGTAAATTGCTCAATGTTTTCCTTTTACATTTATTTTAACAAGAACAAAAAAAAATTAAAAAGATAAAAAAACAAAAAAAAACAATGTAATGTCCTTAAGTAAACAAAAACACAAACTGCCATCACATGCAATTCTACATACCATCATAAAATAAGGACTTGTTAAGGGAGAAATGATATTCATTCTACTTTGGATTTAATTTTAAGTAAAATAAATTAAATAAATAGCGAACTAAAAAGATACTTTTAACAATTTTTACATAGGTGGGTACATACACACATGACACATTTATATACAGGACTGTGCACAAATATTGTCGGTTTGTTTTTAAAAAATATGCAAGGCTTGCTCTTGTTGTTAAAACAAAAATGTAGCTATATGTGAAAAACTAGCTAACCCTTGCTTACGTTGCGATCCATAAATTAATAAAACCGCTGGCGCTGCTGGTCGGGTAAGCTTTTCTTGGTTGCATCAGTTAGAAAATTCACTTTAACAGTTGCATTTAAAAATAGGGCTGGCAACGAGACGATACCAGGCGAGACTTTTGGTAGTCTCGTCTCGGTCTCGTCAAAATCGAAAAATTTCAGTCTTGTCTCGGTCTTTCTCTCGCCTAACCAAGTCTCGGTCTCGGTCTCGGTGTTGGTCTTGGTCTCATCCTCAGCCTTGGTTTCGTTCGTGTTTTTTGGTGGTAAAATGCTGTAAGATAAGACGCCTGTTTAGATTGAAAAGATAGAGTACGATATCTCGGCAGTTTGTTGGTAAGTAAAATGCGGGGTGTGGAGTCTTGTGTGAAGCACGGAGAAAATGTATAAAACAGACTCGTGAGTTTTAAATGGCGGAGATTAACATGGAGAATTTTACTTTATTGGCACATTAAATGTCACCCAAAAGGTCTAAAATCAACTTTTTCCGTAGCAAAAAATAAAATAGGAAAACATTTTTCCGGCGAGGAAAACAAAGTCTCAAAAATGAGCGATCTCTATTCCAGCGACATGCATGCAGATTTTCTCTGGATTTAAATAAAAAAATATTTCTTCTAGCGAAAACCGAAACTAAACCACCGAGACCGGCGAGACCACCGAGACCAGCGAGACTCGGCGAGTTTCGGTACCAAAAATACGGTCTCATCTCGGGTGCTTTTTAAGCATCCGAGACCGAGATGATACCGAGACCGAGACGAGACCGAGACTAGTCTCGGTCTCGTTGCCAGCCCTATTTAAAAATGAATATACATATCTATTCCATAAGGGATTTCTTTGATGGGATATCAAATAAAAGCTAAGACTGCCTTCTGTACGAATCCAGTGTCAAAGAGATTATTAATAAAAGCATTTCCTTTTAAAAATAAGTATTTGGTAGCAGCATTGCATTGTCAAGTCATTGAGTGCGTGGCATGATAGCGGTTTTTTTGCAAGGTGCTGGATACTTTTGTTAGCAATTTATTGATAAATATAGCCCTACTTAAATAAAAGATTTTATTATAAATTTTTAAAATTTATTTTTTTTTCAAGGTCGTAGAGATTTTTAGTACCTCATTTGTGGAATTTACAAGAAATAATTATGCTGACCTTTGATCACTATCTTGTGGCCCTTCAAATAGTATACTTTTTTTGAGAATATCCCATGGGGTGCTATGATCCCATATAAGTGATACAGGTCAATTATAAGTATTTTCTTGTGTGTTCTTAAACGAAATGAATCTCGACGATTACATTTGTGTTCCAATAGGACGACCACTATCCGCGTTAAGGGACACACAATTTACTTAATAAATAAAGGTATACCTACATACTCAATAACTACCTATCACTAATCACAGCGTTAAATTGAATTTATAAAAGCTTACCATACCTTATACTGTGTACCTTTAACATATAGACATTTGTCATTTTGTAATATTTTATATTATTTTTCACATCCTTTCTATAACTTCAATAAATCACTGCATTATTTTCATAAAGTCTTTTTTCTTTTACTTTAATAAAAGTCAACAAGTTTGAAGAAATAACCATACCAATAATTTTATTTACCTACGTTTATTAAATACCTACGTTCTAAACACAAAATACTTACAGCCCTATTAATAAAAAGCCACTGTCCGCTGCTTAACACACGTGTTAGCTAGCACACGGATAGACAACTTGTTCGTTGGATAACTTTAATTATTAATAAACATATCATAATAGTTCCAGTCTGTACCACTTAAAGTACGGCAACTCTTCATCAAATCGTGGAAGTATTCTTATACATGTGTCACACGCATGCACTGATTGATGAAAAATATTCTTGTAGCTGAACCGGTTATTAAGAAATATAAGCATGTGCGTGTTAGTTATCCATCCCTTAAACGCCAAATTTGGCGAGTTAAAGTTATCCGCTCGCTGTCACCATGTCACAGCCCATTACATATTTATTAATATGAATTGCAAGTTGGCAGATGTGTTAGTCTTATCCTTCCGTTGTTTTTCGTTTATTGATACGGGGGTTAGTAAAAAAAAAACAAAACACAAAAAAAAAAAAACAACAAAACAACGAAAACCTCACCGCATAGAATAAGTTTAGTCTTGAGAATAATATAGGTGCGTTTTATTGGTAATTTAGTAATTCATAGCTAGCGCAGCAATACAAGTTCAATAAAGCGCTATATCAACTTTTATGTCCACTCTTTATTCTCTGGATGTGCTCATACCCTTTTTTGAGTGAAAAACAAACTACGTTACCGATATTTAAGGTTCAAGTCCACACTATTTGTCCACTTTTACATTCACTAATTTACTGGCTAATTTATCGGCACTTTTGGTTTTGTTATTGTTCACCAAGGGAAATATTACTGCGCTAGCTATAAAATTGCCAACAAAACGCACCTAATATGTTTAGATTTAAGTTAGTTTCGCTTGTAGGTATGCAGCTAAATAAATATGAATAATAAATTAGTAAAAGGACCACTATATAATTTTCTTTTGCACAGCACTATTAATAATGTACTTCTATGGTGTCTTTAGGCATTCTTCTGGTCAATCTGTACCATGCTATACTTTTCACTTCTCTGATTTTACATATATGTATGTACATTTTTTCCTTTTATAAAATATAAAAATGTAACTTTCTTGGGTTAGGTCAGTCGTTAAGTTTGTATAGCAAAAAATAAAAAAAAAATAAAAAAACTTGATATGATGATGATGTATAAATATATATGTATACGCTTAAATTTAAGAGGTTGGGATGAAATGTAGGTTTTGGTGACACCAGATCACTGTGGAATGATTTCATCAGAATTGTGCTTGTTATACGATAAAATGGAACATTTTTTCGGTCGATAAACCCTAAAGGACCACGAAAGTAATGGTTATATGACATCCCACCTCAAAGCGCAAAAGAAAAAAAATGCCATACAATATAGTTACATATAGTAGAAGAGTATAGATATAGTGTACTTAACTACACATCCATGAAGAAAAGACTGATAAAAAACTGTCCACCTTGAGAATTTTAAAAGGACTCTCGATCTCGAGAGATAGTTGGGCTTTGGTTTTGGTTTTGTTTTTTTTTTTTTGTTAGTTTCATTTTTTATGACTTTTATGTTACAAACTCCAAGTGATAAAGATAAAGCAAAGTTTTTGAGTCCTTATAGGATGTGGGTCTGTTGTAATAGAAAAGAACACATTTATGGATTTATAAGTGCCATGATATCTCTGTTCTTCTTGGAAAATCTAGAAATATATCTACCAAATATAGGTAGGTATACGAGTAGCAGTTACTTTGTGCCATCATGAGTGTCGTTAGTTTTTATTTTTACAAAACGACCCCGTGCCGTAAGCCATAATAATTTAATATGAAATTACTTGCTCCCTCTACTCAATTATCATAGTAATCATTATTTGTTGGTAAGTGTATAGGTAGGTACCAATTTAGGTACCTAAGTAATGTTAACTGAAAAACCAAAATAAAACAGACTTTACAATGTTTTTTTTTATAAAGCGAATGTTTTTAATAATCAGTTTAAGTGTTTCTTTTTGTAGTAGCCGTGGCGTGATGGTTAGTGCGAGTGCGATAGACTGTCATGCTGGAGGTCTAAGGTTCGATCCCCAGCCTCGCCACCTATTTATTTAAAAGAAAAAATGGCTACTGCCTCTTGCGAGGAATTGACAAATCCTCCAAGAGTATCTCCTGTCACAGAAAAGTGCCGCTCGTTAGCCGTTCGGATTCGGCAATAAACTGTAGGTCCCCTCCATTCCTTCAGACATGCACACAGGAATGGTTGAGAGTTGTAAGTCACTAGGCCCTAGTTTCTTTTTAACTATGAGTATATATTTGTTATTACCTAATTCTAAGTAAATTGTAAAAATAAACCCGGCACTATTTTCTTTTTCAGTTACGTATTTATATCTACAGTTTAAGTGCTTACTTGTATTTCCAATTAATTCAATTCTGTTTCAATTTACAGCAAATTTAATGAGTGTCAAGTTAGCGAAACCACATTTAATCCATTGAAATGTTAAAAAAATTTGGCCGAACCTTGCATTTTGTACAGGACAATTTTTTTTTTGATGGATCTGTAGGAGGGATCAGTGTGAGTGTAAAACCGAGTTTTCGGGGTTGAACTCCCCCCCCCATTTGCCTTCCATTTTGGAAAAGGGGGCGTAAAAAGGTCTTCGCAATATATTGAGACCCATACATCCCGCAAACAAAATTTTACCACATTTGTGTAGAGAATTAAATTCTCTACAAGTTATATTAACACGTTTTTTATCGTAAAATTGAAAACAAAAAAGTTATAATCAAAAAAAGATGACCATTGTCAAGAAAAGTATCATTATCTCTTCTTTTATTTATTTTATATACTCTTTAAGATAAATTTCTTTGAACGGTCATATTTTTTTGGTTATAACTTTTTTGTTTTCAATTTTACGATAAAAAGTGTATAAACATAAATTGTAGAGAATTTGATTCGCTACACAAATGTGGTAAAGTTTTTTTTGTGCGATGTGTGGTTCTCCGGATATCACGAAGACCTTTTTACGTCCCCCTTTCCAAAATGCCGGTCAAATGGGGGGGAGTTCAACCCCGAAAACTCGTTTTTACACTCACACTGATCCCTCCTATAGATCCATCAAAAAAAAAAATTGTCCTGTATGAAATGCAAGGTTAATGTAACATTTCAGTGGAATAATTCGCCGATCGACAAATTTATTAATTAGGTAATTAGCCGTTAATTAGTCTTGAATTAGTTGTGATAGTTTCGAATTTGTCGTTCGATGCTTTGTATGTATTTTTTTGCTGCTTTGCTTAGTCAACTTAGCGAACAGGACCTCAGAAAGGGGTTAAATTTTATTTTGTCGTGCTATGTTTTCTATGTTTTGTTTGCTGCTTTGGTAACTTGGGGTCAACTTAGCAAAGCAGCCTCTGGAAAACATATAAAAACTTCTTTTTGTGAATGTTTTATAAAATAAATTTGGTGGCACAACGGCTCATGAAGAACCAGGTCCTAGTGACTTACTACTCTCAATTATTCCTGTATGCGTGTCTGCAGGAATGGAGAGGACCTACAGTTTATTGCCGAATCCGAACGACTGGTAAGCGGCACTTTTCTATGACAAGAGATACTCTTGGAGAATATGTCACTTCCTCGCAAGAGGCTGTAGCCCAGAAAAAAACTTAAGGTGGAAGCGAATGGTATGGGACCCAGACCTCTGGCATGCCCGTTCATCGCACTAACCATTACGCCACGGGCTACTACTACTACTTTGTGAATGTTTTACTGCTCTATAATTAACCATTAATTAGTCCTGAATTAGTTGTGACAATTTCGAATTTGTCGCTCGATATTTTCTATGTTTTTTTTGCAAAATTGTCAAATTGCGAAGCAGCCTCTAGAAAAGGGGTAAACACTTCCTATACTGAATGGCTTTTTGCTTAATAATTTTCCGTTTGACAGTCCTGAATTAGTTGTGAAAATTTTAATTTTGTCGTACGATTCTATGCTTTTTTTTTCTAAATTGATATAAAGTTCGAGAAGCACTCGTCGAAAAGGGTCAAAACATGTGCACTTGAAATAATTATTGCTTAACAATTTGCTTTTGTCGTGCAATGGTTTATATGTTTTTTCCTAAATAAAAAAAAAAAACATAGAAAAAATCGCACAACTAAATTGAAATTGTCAGAATTAATTCAGGACTGCCGAACTGCAAATTTATTAAACAATAAGCCATTCAATATAAGAAGTGTTGACCCCTTATAGGATAGGGGTTCCTCGCTAACTTGATATTAATCTTGCAAAAAAAAAAAAAAAAAAACCAGAGCAAAAAAATTAAAATTGTCACACATTATTCAGAACTGCTGACCCAAATATAAGCAATTCGATATTAGACGTTTTTAACCCCTTTTTGAGGTGCTGCTTCGCTAAGTTGACTAAGCAAAGCTGCAAAAAAACATAGAAAACATCGAATGACAAATTCGAAATCATCACAACTAATTCACGACTAATTAACGGCTAATTACCTAATTAATAATTTTTCGCTTAATTGACACTCATGTAAATTTAACACCCAGACATATTATTTGTCCTTATTTTTTGAAATTTCCATATATGTACATGTATTTCACTGCATCTTTTTTTTAATGTATTTAAGAAAACAGTAGATACACAGGATTTCTCTTTTTAAAAAACGACCCAAAAATGAACATGTTATGTATTACGGTAAAAAAAAAAGGTTTTTTATTATGAAAAGTTCCTCTTTTCAGATTGCCTTTAAGAAATCGGCACATATTATTGTCCGTACTACGAACTATTACTTCTTTTTAAAACCGTTAATAAACTGTTGATCAGATGAAATATCTATCTATCTATATATATCTTATCAAAATCTGGAGTTTGATTTATCTTTCTTTATATATTCAACGCACCCTGGATTAATATGACAGAACTTGAATGATTTAAAATAATTTAATTTAATCCAAAACTGTTTTAAATGATATATTATTTTCACTCGTTCAACATATTGTGAGACTTATCTTAATAACAGGAAACAAACCCTTATTAAGACTGTTTTTATCACGTTCAAACATAAGTTAACTTTATCCACTTGTATTTTATTAAAGGAATTCAAATTTATATTTTGGTGTAGAATCAACCAAAAAGGGATACATACATACATTATATGACTTTGAAATGCGATAAGCTCTGCGTGAGGATGAGAAATTTTAGGCATTTTGTGTAATGATGCCATTGTAATGTAAACTTATGTGAAACAGAGGTTTTATTATCTAAGGGTATTATACACGTGTTAATGACCAAGAAATTTTATGGGGGTAGAAGGGGAGGTACCTAACATAAGGGTTTTAGGAATCAAATTGTTCAAATAAAGAACCTTCCCACTCTTTAACTTCAAACAAAGGACCATAAGGGAGCGGGTCACTATTCTGCGGTCGAAATTCTGCTTTTAATAATTCTGCCGTGCCTTGCAAAAATTCTAGTTTTAAAAATTCAGTTTTTTTTCGATTCGGTTTTACAAAATTCTTTTTTTTTCAAAATTCTGCTTTTTAAGATACTGACAATAAATATTTAATAGAATAAAATTCTGCTCATTCCGCTTTTGCAAAGAAACATTTATTACCAATATTTATATATGTCAGTCTATAATAAATGAAAATAAATAATAGCTATAATTTATCCAACAAAAATAGGCAGTGTAGGCAAGATAGGACGTTTGTCTCCCATTCTGGCTACAGTGGATTGCATAAATCTGTCCTTCATTAGTTCTCTCGCAGGGTTGTCGTTGTGTTTATTTTAAATGGACCCAAATATGAAAGAATAGTATGTAGGGTTACCGCTCCTTTTTTGTAGATAGAAATTTTCATCTAATTCTTTGATTTTTAAAAATAAAACACATTTATCTTTTTCTACACCACCACGAGGTAGGACAAAAGGCGTCTCTTCAAAAATACACGAGTTAAAATTGCACAAAACGTACACCTTTAATAATTTAATTTATATAAAAATATTTTACTTCACATTAATTGACCACCCGCTACAAAAATCTACGCAAATAATGGTCTTCTTCAAAGAAAACAGCTTAAAATTTTGTAACTGAATTTTTACGTATTTTCCATTCATTGAAAAAAAAAAATGTAAAAGACGATAACACTTATCATTAAAAACTTTTTCTAAAGCTCTAAAATCAAAAGCACCTGAACAGAAACACACGGATAAATATAAATAAAAAATACTAAACGAGTTACTAAATGGACATGGATAACTCTGAATACACATCAATAATGGGTGTTCAAGTTGAATAGCAGTAGCAGCCATAGGCCACCGTCGTCACAGCAATTCAGTGCGCAGGCGCACTTGTTGTGAGATTGGGTTACCACAGGGGTGTATCTTCATGAGTCGGAAAAGGGCGGTGGCATGCTCGTTTTAGCTCGGCTAAGCTCGACGGATTGGGGCGGTTCTTGCCCTTTTCCAAACTCATCCCACTCAGCAAACAAAAAAAAATCATGCCGGTATCATTGGATGAGGGTAGGAACAGTGGATAGGGTAATGGATTAAGGCTACTGGAATGGAAAAATTAAAGGAAATCGCACAAACTAAGTTACCTATGCTACTGCATTGGTGGAAGGGTGAGGCATTGGGTAGATTTTCTGGCAAAAAAAAAAAAAACAAAAAAAAAAGTTTATGTAAATATAGTCTAAACCTAATCTAAATCTAAACCCTAAAATCTAAATATTTATATCGGGAAGATATAATCTTAAAGCTAAGCCTATCTAATCTAAAACTACAAAAAAATAAAACTTTTCCTTTTTTGGTTTACCAAAAATCACCAACAGCCCCACTGTCCCACCAGCACAGTAGTTCGCCGAGTCCTCAAAGGCCTTGCCTGATGTTGATGGCAAAAGCTTGGCCTGCCCTCCCTTGTATCGCAGATACAACCGTTGCCATCTCCTTGGCCAGAGTCTATTGGAGATAGCCCCTAACGTTAACTCCCAGTCACAAATCATACTATCGTCTAAGTCAGGTCATGTCAAAGTAAGTTTCTCTCAAGTAAATTACGTAGTGTCCATTAAGTAAGTAGGTGAGGTAAGTGTCGTCCAGAAATGTGTATTTTAATTCAGTCAGGTAGGTATAAGTTAGTTTAGATAGGTCTGTTCTTTAAGGTAAGTATATGGTAAGTATCGTAAATAAAGTAAGTATTTCGTTAAAAAAGGTGAGTGTGTAGTTAGTATATGGTAAGTAAATGTTAGGTACGTTAAGTCGGTAGTGTAATACATGGTAAGTGTATTCAGTTCTGTGTTAAGATATGTGAGTCAAGTCATTGTCCAATCGCAAGTCATTCCTCTCCTCTCATTGCCGGCCCAGCCGAGCCTCCACACACCTACTTTAGGAAATTAGCACTTCATCATAATTGTATGGATTTCAGATCACGAATAATTTTCATTAAAAGATTTTTGAATTTCTAAAAATTGGTGTTTATTTTAACATAATATTCCGTTATCAAAAAAAAAGCTTGGTAAATTACGTTAAATAAAAATTAAAAAAAAATAAATAAGAAATAAGGAATAAGAAATAAAAAAAAAATTTATGAAAGAAAAGCATTTGAAAAGAAAAAAAATTAACTTTCAAATGCGTTTTGTGAACAAAAGAAATATAAAAGAAAAAAAAAAAGCTCTATTATATAGCACTGGAGTGTTTAAATATCTTGCCTCCGCTTAGTGCAAAAAGAAAGATTAGCAAAAGTTAGAAATTTAAGTAAACAAAAATGGAATGGATATTATCCGAAGCACTGGAGTGTATGTACTTCCTTTCCTTATTCACCTAAGTGTATTTTTTCAGATATACATATATATTGTATTGATATATATTTTTTTTTTTCTTTTTTTTTTTTTTTATAATTTACAAACAAAAGACTTACTGCTTTAGAAGTTTTCCCTCGGTGTCCTGCCGGCAGTACTCTCGAAGTATATAAAAAATGGCTTCACTTTTACAGCCACTGATTACTTTTATTTTTGGAATACACTTTATGCATATATATCCGATTTAAAGTCCAGAAAACACAACACTCTTTACTTCACCTTTTGCTTACTAAAAAAAAACCTTGCTTTACTTTTCATTTGGTCTTTGACCTTAAGTTCACTTTTCTTCACTTTATATTCCTTTCACTAATTTCTCTTTCTTTCTTCCTTTCACAATACAAAAATTTAAAAATTTATAAAAAAAGATCAAAATCAAAAATCAAAATAGCAAAAAAAAAAAATCAAAATTCACTTAGTCCAAAAGGGACCTTTTTTTTTTTTTTTACAAAACAACAACAAACTGGGAAATGCACTGTCTGCAACACCCTATCTGTGCTCTTCTTCCAGGTTATCCTTTGGATTGCCCTTCTAAACTGGCTAGTCCCAATTTCTCAATCTGCTACCAGCCCCCGAGTCAGAACCTGGTTCTGGATTCAACTCTTCCTGTCACCCAATCTCTGATGGTCGAAGTAGATATGGTTAAAAAAAAAAACCGGGCAGAGGTCCGAACCAATATCAATTAGGTCTATAGGTAGGCTATAGGTAGGTTGTATATGTATATATATGGGTATATGTACGTATATATCTAAGGGGTTGCCTTTGACGCGTTTTGCCTTTGCCTACTGAACCGAACCTGGGAATAAGGTGAAACATCCATTCATATTTGAATTAAATAATTTTCGGAAACTTTTATCATACCTCTGCTTTATTCAAGAATAGGGCCCCAAAATTTCCTATAGGGATTTCTTCCCCTTCACCACAGTGTTGAATGTCACCTTACTTTGACCTTCGTTCGTCTCTTTTTTTCTATATATACCTATATATGTGTATGAAATTTGAATATTATATTCTTGAAACTATCACACTGTATGAATTGTTTTACCTTAATTTGAAATTTGTTCTAATTCGCTCGATTGCAAATTAGTGAATTTCTATTGAAATTCAAATCCTTAGTAGGTATTTTTTTATTTTTTTTTTTCAAAAATAAAATAAAATGAATTCGCGAACGAAAAAAAACTATATATGTATATATATTTTCTTTTAACGTGAATATATATCAATCGAGTTACGGCAACACTGAACCTCTTACAGCTGGTAATTGCTTTAAAGTAATCAGATCAATTTTCTTATAATCGGTCATCACCTTTATGACCTATGTTCGTTACAAAAGAAAATGCCTTGATATTGGTATGCAGACTGGAATTGAGTTTCCCCAGTCAGCGATATCTTTATTTTTCAACAGAATTCTATTCTCTATGTCTATATGGTCATACAATTGTATTAGTTAACTGCAAACATATGTGAGTGTGAGTATAACTACTTTACTTACATCTAATATTGCACAGATCTAGTATAATACCTACATATCAAGCCAAAAGGTAAAATAAATTTAAAACATGAACTATAATCTAATCATAAATAAATAATATACATACCTAATAATAAAATATTGCACTAAATCCCTATCACAGTATTTACTAAGCTACCTTACCTACATTACAATTCGGCATTGCCTCACTTCTTGGAGATTGACCTTTTCCTGGTCTACCTTTGACAAGTGACAGCAATAATTAGTTTGTCAAGTTCTGTGTTTGTTTAGTTTGTTGTTTTTTTTTTTTTCTTTCGCGAATGTTTTGTTAAATTTAGAAATAAATCGATTAATAAATGAATAAATATAAATAAACATAAATATGAATAAATATAAATAAATAAACATACAAAAAAATAAACAATGAAACAATAAAAGAAGATATGAACGAGTGCATACCTTGGGTTACCGAATCATAGCTATTGGAATACTCTACCATCATTGCCGGTGAGCTTTCCCTTTACTAGCTACATAGTTTCTTTATTTTATTATTTTTTAATTACAATTTCATTTTTTTTTTTTTTTTGCAGGTTAGTCATCGTCAACAATAATCAACTCAACATCGGAACAGATAAGTATTTTAGCTGCCAGAAGTTGATCTCTAGATTATCCTTTAATAAAAGTAATTCAGAGTCAATTTCTGGTGGCAACTTCTCTTTGTAATTCTAATTTTTTTTTTTTTTTGTTTTGTTTAATTAAATCTTTTTCTTTCTTTTTCAGGTTTATTTTTCCTTTTTTTTTTTTTTTGCACACTTTATTATTTTTGATCATAAAGTGAGGATATATTGGAAGTGAAGTGCAAGACAAATTAGACAGGAAGACAACAACAAAACCAACCCCAATTTTAATCAAAACAAAACACCATTAGTTACACTACGCATCGACTGTTTGTGCTTATGATTTTTTTTTTGTGTTTTAAAAAAAATAAAATAAAGTGAATACTAAAATTGCGTATTAATTCCGTTTTATTTAGAAATACCTATGTACTACGCATGTATATAGTTAATTTTTTTTTTGTGCAGTGGGGTGGAAGTGATGTTCCTAAGATAGGGAGAATCGGTCACGTAACAGGCTCGAAACATTTTTCAAATGGTCGTGAGAAAAATGGGCTCGTAAAAAAAAAAGTCGGCCGATTATCATGTAATTGATTTGGTATAATTATCTTTGCCGTTCTCACGTGTGGCACGTCCCACTCCCTGAGCTAGCTTTCATTTTTTTTTTTTTTTTTTTTGTTCGGGCAAACTCTTAGGATTTATTTATTACAATATCTTATTCGAAGTATGGAATATTATGCCTTTTATTTGCATATTACAAATCAGTCTTCAAATCTAAAAATTGTGATTTTAATCACAGTCAGGTACAAAAGGAATGTATCACAAGAAAATAAATAAGTAAAAAAATTAATATCACAGAACAAAGTGTTAATAAATAAATAAATAAATAATTTAATATATATATAAATAAACTCTGTAAATAAAAAAAAATCTCTAAAAATAAATAAAACTCTATAAATAAATAAATAAATAAATAAATTAATATATAAATAAACTCTAAAAATAAATAAAAATCTATATAAATAAATAAAACTCTCTATAAATAAATAAATAAATAAATAAACATCACATCACATATATATCACAGTTTGCTAACGGAACAACAGCAGCTGATTGCGTCATTAGGAGTGAATGTCTTTTGCGTGGTAAACTCCTACTATTTCGCCTCTCAGATTCCCTAATTCATAAAGGGAATTGCCTACTGTCCTTAACACTATAGATTTAAGATATTTTTGGCCTAACTTTGAATTGTATTTGTCTACTTTGTTACTCTGTTTGAAATTTTTCCTATAAACTATTTGCCCTACTTTGTACGATATATCTCTACTTCTTGTATTGTATGTTTTTGTCGATCTCTGGTGAGCTAAATTGAGGTTATCGAATATTTCTTTTCTAAGGATAGCTTGTTTATCTGTTTTTTCTAAAATTTCGACTTCACTATCTTTGATCATATCAAGTTTTCTCATGAGCTCATATGTCTCACCGTTTTGGATCATTTGGGTTCCGAAAACTGCATAATATGGCTCAAACTTTATGGCGTCATGTAACACACTACGCAAAGAAAAAGCCGTGTTACTTACATGTAGTTCCCAATTACGTTGGTCGCTACCGATGTAGGACCGAATTTTCGTTAACACAGACCGATTTACTCGTTCAGAGGCGTTTGCTTGAGGCGAGTAAAAAGCCGTGCGGACGTGTTTAACACCGTACTTTTTTAGGAAGCTGGAAAACAATTCTGAAACGAATTGTTTCCCGTTGTCAGAGTGAATATATTCGGGCACACCAAACATGTGGAACACATCTACTTCAAGATATTTTACTACCTCAGCTGCTGTTGCTCGTTTGAAGGGTTTAAGAAAAACGTACTTACTAAAGTGGTCAAGTGCAATAAAGATATGTGTGTTTCCTGTTTTCGTTCGTGGGTATGGTCCTAAAAAGTCTATGTATAAACGTTGGAAGGGTCTTTCAGTAATAGTCTGTTGTCCCATGGGTGGCCTTGAAATTGTATTGACGGGTTTATTGCACTTGCAAATATCACAGTTGGAAACATAGTCTTTTACTTCGTTAGTCATATTTGGCCAGAAATACCTTTGGCGAAGCTTGGCCAAAGTTTTATGTATACCACCATGACCGGCAGTAAAGGAATCATGCGCTGATGCCAAAAGGCCCCTACACAACTCCCTCGGTACCCAGAGTTTCCAAGCCCTGTCCTCTTGAATAGGGTCTCCTGTTCGTCTGTCGGTCCGTTTGTATACGAAGCCGTCGGAGATACAAATGTCCGGTAGTCTGTTTTTGTTTTCGTTGATTGTCTTCTTCAATTCAACGTATTCTTCTGATGTAAAATATGGAGAGTTAAAGTCAACCTCTGGCATTTCGGTTACTATCTCATCCATATGTACTCTTGAGAGAGTATCCGGGACTACATTGAGAGTTCCCTTTCTGTGCTCTATAGTGAAGTCAAAGCCTTGCAACTTTAGACTCCATCGAGCTAGCCGACCACTCAAGTCCTTCTGTGTCATCAGCCACTTAAGGCTTGCGTGGTCAGTAATTATGGTGAAAGGTAACCCTTCAATGTAAGCCCGGAACTTCTTAACAGACAAAACGGCCGCATAGCATTCAAGTTCCGTAACGCTGTAATTTCGTTGTGCAGAATTAAGCTTCTGGGACATGAACGCTATGGGTCGTTCGTTGTTCTCTTCATCCATCTGGAAAAGAACACTCCCTACGCCGGAAGTTGAAGCGTCGCACTGTATGTAAAAATGTCGTGAGAAGTCTGGGTTAGTTAGTATTGGTGCGGTCACTAAAGTCATTTTCAAGTCCTCGAAAGCAGTCAAGGCTTCGCTCGTCATAAAAAAGTCCTTCCCTTTCTTCAGACAGTCTGTCATTGGGGCTGATATAGACGCAAAATTCGGAATAAAGCGTCTATACCATCCCGTCATCCCTAAGAACCGACGGAGTTGTTTAGGGGTTTTTGGCACCGGAAAATCCTTCACTGCAGAAACTTTTTCTGGATCCATTCTTAGACATCCATCACCGACGAAATAGCCTAAGTACTTGATCTCTTTGTAACAGAATTTGCTTTTCTCTACATTGATTGTCAACCCCGCCTCACGCAAACATCTCGCCACCTCTTTGAGAACGCCCATGTGGGTTTCAAAGTCTGGAGAGCAAATCAAGAGGTCATCGAGATAGACAAAGACATTCTCCCTCAAACGAGCGGGAATGACCTTGTCCATCAGCTTACACATTCTCTGGGCGGCGTTGCACAATCCAAACGGCATAACCGTGAACTGATACAACGGTCGTCCAGGGACTGTGAAAGCTGTCTTCTCTCTTGATTTGAGCTCCAGAGGAATCTGCCAAAAGGCGTCCTTCAAATCGATGCTCGATATGTAGTGCGTGTTGTGAAGTCGACTTAGGATTCCTTCAATGTGCGGCAGGGGATAGGCGAATTTCTTCGTGGCCGCGTTTACTTTCCTCGAGTCCAAGCAAAGTCTGTTTTTGCCTGGCTTACGCACCAACACAACTGGAGAACTATAAGCGCTATTGCTCTCCTCGATAACACCTAGTTCTAGCATGCGATCGAGCTCAGCATACATCAACTTCTGAACGACAGGTGAGATTGGATAATGCCGCTGTTTGATGGGAATGGTGTCGTCTTCCATCTCAATGACATGTTCCTCAACATGAGTTTTACCCAATCCCATCGTCGCAAAAGAAGGGAATGTAAGCTTTACACGCTCTAGTTCCTCAGATTGTGTTGCGGTAAGCTGACGCATAGGATCAGACTCTTGCCCTCCCGTCGGCGATGGAATGTCTAACGCGCTGATGATGTTTGGAGCGACCTTGAACGTCCTCCAAAAGTCTACTCCTAGATAGAGCCGCTGTGTCAAACTTGGAACGACGTACAGTTCCATTTCTTGGGTGAGACCACCCCATGTGACTTTAGTCTTAAAACGTCCTCGTATATGTTGGTTTTTTCCGTCCGCTGTCTTAATGTCAACTGTCATTCGAGTCATATGTATGTTGTGTTTCTGTATGAACTCCATTTCCCCTTTTTCCCATGCAACTCACCGATGCTCCACTGTCTAATAGGCCGGTCAATTCTTCGCCATATATAATAACATTGGCATAAGGCCTGTTGTCGTTAGAGACCGCTAAGACAGTGGCTTCAATTTTACTTTTGGTTTTTCTGAACATTGCACACTTTTCCCTAAGCCTAGATATCTTTCGAAAGTTCCTACCACTGGTTTTTTCAAACATGATTTCTGATTTAAAAATCCGCTTTCTCGCTTTGTCATACTCTAACATGCGTACATGTAGACTTTTATTTTGCACAGATTTTTCAGTTGGATTGGTTACTTGTTTTTCTTCGCGTTTTAATATTTTTATTTGTCCGGGTTCAATTTCTCTGTCTGGGACATATTCGTCGGGGGAGTGAACCCGGGTACACTTCCGACCTTCATGTTTCCCTGACATGAAGCACATTTAAAAGAGAGATTTCCCTGGCCACAGCTAAAGCAGGTGAGTGCATGGAAAGTCGAGGCACAAGACGTAGAGTTTCCGTTCTTGTCTTTCGTATGTTCGCTGGACCTGTCTCTGTCACTGTTTTTGTAAGTCAAATTTCGTTTGTCTGTCTTTGCGTTCGTCGATAGTCTGTCCGTACGGTTATATTGAACGGCAGAAATGTGTGTTTCTGGTTCGTCTTCAGAGTCAGTCAGATAACGTCTAGTCCGTACTAAGTCGTGGTCCTCTATTGCACTTATTTTCTTCGTTTTCAAATCTCTAGTCGTCAAGTGTTTTTCAGCTCGTCGGCACTCTTCTCTTAGATCTCGGATGTCCTTAATAGGACACCCGAAAATCAGCGTCGCTACCTTGTCTTTAAGATTTTGTCTAACCATAGAGACTAGATCTTTTTCATTTGGCCGATTCCTCATTTGTAGAGTCAGTCCCCTAACGTCTTCGTAGAACTCGTCAAATGATTCATTTGGTTGCTGTCGCCTGTCCATTATCTCCCTAAGAATCTCATGGTCCCTTTTACTATTTCGGAATTGCCTAAGCAATTCCGATTTCAAGTCATAGAAGTTAAGAAACTCGTCTCCTTGCTTCTCTTCGAGAAACTGCCAATACCATTTTTCAGCGGTTCCGGTCACCAAGTGGTGGAAATTGGCAAAGACCTGGTCATTGGTGACCCCATTCTTATTTTGCAGGGTCTCAATCCTAAAAATGAAACTCTCCACTGTCATATTTTTGGAGGTTCCATCGAACTTTATCCCCCATTTATGGATATCCACCCTTTTCCCCTGGTTATTATGGTTATTGCAGGGTGGATCTTTGTGACAAATTCTATTTGTATTGGTTGGAGAAGAAGCCCTTAATTGACTGACATCTGGATCAACCAGTCGTGCTCCCTGCAGTTGTTCTTGTCTGGCGTAAAGAGCTAGGTTAGATTTCTCTATGATCTTCAGTCTTTCGCTCATTGTTGCTATGCTACCAGTGACGGACTGGACCGTGCTTTGCATCAGTTTGAGACTTTTTGCCTGCTCTGTGAATAAAGCCATGGTCTTGCTCTGGGTCTCATAGATCGAGCGAGAAACTGCGTAGTCGATAGCATTCTTCAGACATTCTCCTCTTATACTTCCTACATTAGTCATTTCGTTCTCTTCGTCTTCTTGTAAGTCTAGGTCCTTTTGTGTTAGTAGTAAACGTTCTCGTTCTAGTTCCTGTGTCAGTCTGTCTATACTTTCCCTAGTCTCTTGATGTTCTTCTTCATGTTTATCATCGGTGTCTCCTGGAGGAATCAGTCCTCGAGAACCAGTTCCCTGGCCTGACCCTTCAGCTAAACCTACTGCCCCCGCTCCTAGTTCCCCACCTGAATCATTCCCCCTATCTTCGACCATTTCATTGAATGGATTAGACCGAGATCGGTCAAATTCAGAACCAGGAGGATCATCGAATTGAACCTGCGGACTTTGAGCAGACATGGCGCGTGTTGTCGCAGGCCTGTCGCTTCTTTCTTGCCTTTGCTGAGGCAGACTACCCTTTTTGACTGCGCCGCCACTGCCTTTTCTATTCATATTTTTGGAGTAAATATAAAAAAAATCCAAAAATCTTTAAAAAAAAAAAAAAAAAAAATTTGTGACAAAAAAAAAATAAAGAAAAGGATTTGTTAAAAAAACAACAAAACCAGATAAATCTTCAAAAAAAATTAATTATAAAAAAAAATGTTTAAAAAAATTAGAGTAAACAAAATTAAGTTTTAATGAATTCAAAAAAAAAAATTCGGAAAAGAAAAAAAAAAATTAAAAAAAAATGGGAGAGCTTAAAGTAAAAAGTTTCAAAAAAAAATCAAAAATGAAAATTGGAAATAAAAATAAAAAAAAATTCAATAGTAAAAAAAACTAAAAAAAATGAAGTAAAAGAAAAATGAAGAAATCAAAAAAAAGGTATGTATAAGAATTCAAAAACGAAAATTATTAAAAGTTTCAAAAAAAAAAAAACTCAAAAAAAAAGTTTGCTTAAAAAAGGTAATTTAATATTCATATTAGGTGTGTGAAGTCCCAACTGAGTATCCAGACGAAAGAGGAAAAGAAATTATACGATCAGTCAAAATCGTTTGTCACTGGTCCTGGTAAAGTACTGTTAAGTCATGTTATGTTTCGTAATCGTAAGTATTAAGCCCTTGTCATTTGTCCAAAAGTCAGTTTTTCCTTGTGACTGGTGCCTCTGGGACTCAACGAGTGCTTCGGGTCATCACTAGTTTTCCTGCCACATCGAGCTTTCTGATGATTAACCTGAAAGGTGGCTGGCTAGGAAACAGAGAAAACCCTCCACACGAGTAGAATTTCAAAACATCCCACTCACGCCACTCAACAAGTCTGGCTGTGCCTAACTGTATGGATAGCGGTGAGTGAACTGCTTTTCCACCCTACTCCGCTCTCCGCTTTGCGAAAGACTTTGTTCTACCTCACGAGATCTACCGGTGCTAGACCTGCTAGATTGGATAGCTGAACTCCATCTATCGCCAAGCAAAGAGCCTATGCGGTCTCCAAGCTTGTGCTAACAGGATGGGAAAGGTAAACTAAAAAAAAATTGCGAAAGGAAGAAAAGTTTAAAAAGGAGGATTGTTGTGAGTCCAAGGGAATGATCTTAAAAGCAAAATCATTTCCTTGGAGTCCCAAGCAATCTGGAAGCCGTTCGATCCGTTGGGCGCCATTGTTGTGAGATTGGGTTACCACAGGGGTGTATCTTCATGAGTCGGAAAAGGGCGGTGGCATGCTCGTTTTAGCTCGGCTAAGCTCGACGGATTGGGGCGGTTCTTGCCCTTTTCCAAACTCATCCCACTCAGCAAACAAAAAAAAATCATGCCGGTATCATTGGATGAGGGTAGGAACAGTGGATAGGGTAATGGATTAAGGCTACTGGAATGGAAAAATTAAAGGAAATCGCACAAACTAAGTTACCTATGCTACTGCATTGGTGGAAGGGTGAGGCATTGGGTAGATTTTCTGGCAAAAAAAAAAAAAACAAAAAAAAAAGTTTATGTAAATATAGTCTAAACCTAATCTAAATCTAAACCCTAAAATCTAAATATTTATATCGGGAAGATATAATCTTAAAGCTAAGCCTATCTAATCTAAAACTACAAAAAAATAAAACTTTTCCTTTTTTGGTTTACCAAAAATCACCAACAGCCCCACTGTCCCACCAGCACAGTAGTTCGCCGAGTCCTCAAAGGCCTTGCCTGATGTTGATGGCAAAAGCTTGGCCTGCCCTCCCTTGTATCGCAGATACAACCGTTGCCATCTCCTTGGCCAGAGTCTATTGGAGATAGCCCCTAACGTTAACTCCCAGTCACAAATCATACTATCGTCTAAGTCAGGTCATGTCAAAGTAAGTTTCTCTCAAGTAAATTACGTAGTGTCCATTAAGTAAGTAGGTGAGGTAAGTGTCGTCCAGAAATGTGTATTTTAATTCAGTCAGGTAGGTATAAGTTAGTTTAGATAGGTCTGTTCTTTAAGGTAAGTATATGGTAAGTATCGTAAATAAAGTAAGTATTTCGTTAAAAAAGGTGAGTGTGTAGTTAGTATATGGTAAGTAAATGTTAGGTACGTTAAGTCGGTAGTGTAATACATGGTAAGTGTATTCAGTTCTGTGTTAAGATATGTGAGTCAAGTCATTGTCCAATCGCAAGTCATTCCTCTCCTCTCATTGCCGGCCCAGCCGAGCCTCCACACACCTACTTTAGGAAATTAGCACTTCATCATAATTGTATGGATTTCAGATCACGAATAATTTTCATTAAAAGATTTTTGAATTTCTAAAAATTGGTGTTTATTTTAACATAATATTCCGTTATCAAAAAAAAAGCTTGGTAAATTACGTTAAATAAAAATTAAAAAAAAATAAATAAGAAATAAGGAATAAGAAATAAAAAAAAAATTTATGAAAGAAAAGCATTTGAAAAGAAAAAAAATTAACTTTCAAATGCGTTTTGTGAACAAAAGAAATATAAAAGAAAAAAAAAAAGCTCTATTATATAGCACTGGAGTGTTTAAATATCTTGCCTCCGCTTAGTGCAAAAAGAAAGATTAGCAAAAGTTAGAAATTTAAGTAAACAAAAATGGAATGGATATTATCCGAAGCACTGGAGTGTATGTACTTCCTTTCCTTATTCACCTAAGTGTATTTTTTCAGATATACATATATATTGTATTGATATATATTTTTTTTTTTCTTTTTTTTTTTTTTTATAATTTACAAACAAAAGACTTACTGCTTTAGAAGTTTTCCCTCGGTGTCCTGCCGGCAGTACTCTCGAAGTATATAAAAAATGGCTTCACTTTTACAGCCACTGATTACTTTTATTTTTGGAATACACTTTATGCATATATATCCGATTTAAAGTCCAGAAAACACAACACTCTTTACTTCACCTTTTGCTTACTAAAAAAAAACCTTGCTTTACTTTTCATTTGGTCTTTGACCTTAAGTTCACTTTTCTTCACTTTATATTCCTTTCACTAATTTCTCTTTCTTTCTTCCTTTCACAATACAAAAATTTAAAAATTTATAAAAAAAGATCAAAATCAAAAATCAAAATAGCAAAAAAAAAAAATCAAAATTCACTTAGTCCAAAAGGGACCTTTTTTTTTTTTTTTACAAAACAACAACAAACTGGGAAATGCACTGTCTGCAACACCCTATCTGTGCTCTTCTTCCAGGTTATCCTTTGGATTGCCCTTCTAAACTGGCTAGTCCCAATTTCTCAATCTGCTACCAGCCCCCGAGTCAGAACCTGGTTCTGGATTCAACTCTTCCTGTCACCCAATCTCTGATGGTCGAAGTAGATATGGTTAAAAAAAAAAACCGGGCAGAGGTCCGAACCAATATCAATTAGGTCTATAGGTAGGCTATAGGTAGGTTGTATATGTATATATATGGGTATATGTACGTATATATCTAAGGGGTTGCCTTTGACGCGTTTTGCCTTTGCCTACTGAACCGAACCTGGGAATAAGGTGAAACATCCATTCATATTTGAATTAAATAATTTTCGGAAACTTTTATCATACCTCTGCTTTATTCAAGAATAGGGCCCCAAAATTTCCTATAGGGATTTCTTCCCCTTCACCACAGTGTTGAATGTCACCTTACTTTGACCTTCGTTCGTCTCTTTTTTTCTATATATACCTATATATGTGTATGAAATTTGAATATTATATTCTTGAAACTATCACACTGTATGAATTGTTTTACCTTAATTTGAAATTTGTTCTAATTCGCTCGATTGCAAATTAGTGAATTTCTATTGAAATTCAAATCCTTAGTAGGTATTTTTTTATTTTTTTTTTTCAAAAATAAAACAAAATGAATTCGCGAACGAAAAAAAACTATATATGTATATATATTTTCTTTTAACGTGAATATATATCAATCGAGTTACGGCAACACTGAACCTCTTACAGCTGGTAATTGCTTTAAAGTAATCAGATCAATTTTCTTATAATCGGTCATCACCTTTATGACCTATGTTCGTTACAAAAGAAAATGCCTTGATATTGGTATGCAGACTGGAATTGAGTTTCCCCAGTCAGCGATATCTTTATTTTTCAACAGAATTCTATTCTCTATGTCTATATGGTCATACAATTGTATTAGTTAACTGCAAACATATGTGAGTGTGAGTATAACTACTTTACTTACATCTAATATTGCACAGATCTAGTATAATACCTACATATCAAGCCAAAAGGTAAAATAAATTTAAAACATGAACTATAATCTAATCATAAATAAATAATATACATACCTAATAATAAAATATTGCACTAAATCCCTATCACAGTATTTACTAAGCTACCTTACCTACATTACAATTCGGCATTGCCTCACTTCTTGGAGATTGACCTTTTCCTGGTCTACCTTTGACAAGTGACAGCAATAATTAGTTTGTCAAGTTCTGTGTTTGTTTAGTTTGTTGTTTTTTTTTTTTTCTTTCGCGAATGTTTTGTTAAATTTAGAAATAAATCGATTAATAAATGAATAAATATAAATAAACATAAATATGAATAAATATAAATAAATAAACATACAAAAAAATAAACAATGAAACAATAAAAGAAGATATGAACGAGTGCATACCTTGGGTTACCGAATCATAGCTATTGGAATACTCTACCATCATTGCCGGTGAGCTTTCCCTTTACTAGCTACATAGTTTCTTTATTTTATTATTTTTTAATTACAATTTCATTTTTTTTTTTTTTTTGCAGGTTAGTCATCGTCAACAATAATCAACTCAACATCGGAACAGATAAGTATTTTAGCTGCCAGAAGTTGATCTCTAGATTATCCTTTAATAAAAGTAATTCAGAGTCAATTTCTGGTGGCAACTTCTCTTTGTAATTCTAATTTTTTTTTTTTTTTGTTTTGTTTAATTAAATCTTTTTCTTTCTTTTTCAGGTTTATTTTTCCTTTTTTTTTTTTTTTGCACACTTTATTATTTTTGATCATAAAGTGAGGATATATTGGAAGTGAAGTGCAAGACAAATTAGACAGGAAGACAACAACAAAACCAACCCCAATTTTAATCAAAACAAAACACCATTAGTTACACTACGCATCGACTGTTTGTGCTTATGATTTTTTTTTTGTGTTTTAAAAAAAATAAAATAAAGTGAATACTAAAATTGCGTATTAATTCCGTTTTATTTAGAAATACCTATGTACTACGCATGTATATAGTTAATTTTTTTTTTGTGCAGTGGGGTGGAAGTGATGTTCCTAAGATAGGGAGAATCGGTCACGTAACACACTCAGATGTGCATTCAAGGACGTCGGGTCTGCGTCAGATGTAGTCGGAAATTTACGGGCGGGCAAACACTATTTATGGAGGAGTTCTTTCAATTTAGCATGGTGCAAAAATATGATACGCTACTGATTTTGAAAAAGCTTTCCCATAAGACGTGTACTGCCTATTTATGCTGGATAAACTTTAATCTAAGCAAAGCTAGAGAATATTTTGACTTGTTTTGTTAAGAATGATGGTTAGTACGAATGAATCACGGCTACTGCCTTTTGCGAGGAATTGACAAAACCTCCAATAGTATCTCTTATTGTCATAGAAAAAGTGCCGCTCACATTAGCAGTTCGGATTTGGCAATATGACTGTAAGTTCCCTCCATTGAGAGTTGTAAGTCACTAGGCCCTAGTTCTCTATGAGCTGTTGTGTCATCAAATTTAATTTTATTTATTTTTAAAATTGTAATAAACAACTCAAATTTCAACAAGAAATACTGTTTTACAAAATTATGCAAATCATAATAAAAAAAGCGTGCACTTAAAAATTTTTTTTTTTTTTTAAACACATAATTTTGGAAAGCAGAATTTTGAAAGCAGAATTGTGACAAAAGAATTTTGACCCAAGCTGTATTGGACCCCACCTGTGGGCTTGCACGGATCAACTTCATACTTAAATCGTCAACATGTCTACCGCAAAATTTCTGAAATTAAATTTTCCTTAGAAAGAGAGCCTATTAAAAAGTAAATTATATAAAAATGAAAATTCAATCTCATTTCAGAGTTCACCGATTGTTTAGAAACAAACGACCATATAATTGACTTTCTTCAAAGCTAGTTTTACGGAAAAACCATTTAGGGGTTTCGAGTTTTAAGTTTTTCACAAATTTGTTTGACATCTACATATATATGTAAATCAAATTAATAACGGCTATATTATTGACTTTCTTCAAAGCTAGTTTTACTGAAAAAACTAGTTCTATTGGAGTTTCGAGTTTTTATGTTCTCAACAAAAATTACTGATTTGATTTAGATGTCAAACTATGTATGAATATTTTGAATTAGATGTCAAAGTAATAAAAATTATTAAAAAAATTAAAACTCGAAACCTGAATAGAACTAGTTTTTGCTCAAAACTAGCTTTGAAGAAAGCCAACAATATGACCGTAATTGTTTTTGAAAAACTCAAAACTCGAAACCACTGTAGAACTAGTTTTTAAGTAAAGCTAGCTTTGAAGAAAGTCAATAATATGGCCGTAACAATCTTAAAACGTTTAAGCTGACCTATGTTGTCGTAAATCTGTCTACCTTTTCAATTTTGTATTCAATTATAAACAGTATTCCAATTTGCCATTAAACCTCTGTCGTTGAAGCTTGAGATGGCTAATTAAAGTTTGTTTTATATTCCTCCTTTACCTACCTACCCTGATTCAATTTACTAAAGCTAAAATACCAAAGAAATAATAAGTACTTCAACGCTTTTTATGATTTTAATTGGCATCAAAGGCTTTCAAGATTATTATTTGTAATAACATCCTCATTAATGCTGAACCTCAAAATTTGCCTTCTAATCATCCAACTGTAAAAGCTTTTTCACTGAGCCTTCAACAAAATTATTTGAAACAAAAAATCCTTTAAACACCAACTGACAGCCTACCCGTTCCCACCCACCAATTACTTCACGTTTTAAGTTTTATACCATTTATTATGAATAGTATAAATGGCTTTTTATGGTAGATTACACACAAACACATACACAGAAACCGCTAACAACCATTGATTTATATAAACGACGAAAATGGAAGGGATATTTTAAAAGGATCAAATTGCCAATATTTTGCTTTTAATTTTAAACCTCTGGCAGGCGGTACTGACAGTCTTCTTTATAACCGCATTCAAATTACCAGCTGGTCAATTCACAGCAACAGCAGCAGAGCTGAAAACAAAATAAAAATATTACTTCAGCTGAAAAATGAAAATAAAATCCCTTTAAATCCCTGTTAACAAAACTCAAAACAAATCTAGGAAGGCACAAGGGGGCAACAAAAACAATAGAAAACTACCGCCAGCGGCTAACGGTGGAGAGTTGGTTTGCCACTAAATATTATCATCATTACAATAAGGATAGAATAAGCGATAACAGTTATTTAGCGGCCGTAGTTGTATTTCAATGCATACAATTTATAACATAGGCCAGTGTTGCCGATAGTGATGTAAACTTTGGTACTTACGCCATCCCGAAAAATTTTTAAATAAAGGTTTATAGTACCTACCTAGTTGTCATTTATTGGTGAATTATTTCTTTTTTTAAGAGAATGTTATAGTAACATAAGAACAAATTCTGATAAACTCTTTATTGTTATTATTATCTATTAAGATTTCAGTTTCTGCTCGAATTTTGAAGTGGTTATGAAAAATTTTCAAAAGCGCGTAAAATTGGGAATCGCTCTGCACAATTTAAATAACCTACAAGCAAATACTATTTCAACATACCATGTACATAAAATAAGTATGTGAGGAATAAATTCAAAAATTGATGAAAATATTTTCACTCAACAATGGCGATTTTCTATATGAAAACACTCATTTGTCATCTATTAAATTAAAGTTAGCACTAACTGTACATGAAGATTTAGTATGAAAATGGTCAAAAGTCATTTTTGGGATAAAAGAAAAGCGCGGACATTCGCTGATGCCAAAAAGTCCCATAAGAATAACTTTTCAAACATACAAATATTTTTTAGATTACTACTGTTCTGTTTCAAAGTATCTCAAAACAGTAAAGTTATACAACATTTTCAATTTTAGACTTGAATTCTACCATTAAATAATTATATAATTTCAAATTTTTCAGGTCTTAAAATTCCTTTAAAAGAGCAAGATACATTTTTCAAAGCTTTTTTGAGTCATCAAGAAAATAATGCGAACATAATACATGTTTTGTACAGACAGCGAGAAGCGTTTAAACACACTTAATTAGCTTTTTGCTTTTGTGGTTACTATAGGCTGCAGCTCTGCAATGTATGAGTCAAAATTTTCTACATTAAATTCAGTGAACAGACCTCAAAAGCTTTTAATGAATTGTGAAAGAAGGGCAAGCTTGATTTTGCTTGCATTCGAAAAAAAAGAACCAAATCTCTCGATATCGAAGCAGTGCTCAAGATTTTTAATTCAGTTATTTTAAGGCTGATTTCCAATGGCGCGTTCGCGTTAGAGACGCTTACGTATACGTTTACAAGCTTTACGAACGCGTTGACATGACAGACGACTTGCAGAGAACCTGAAAATCAAAATGAACCTACATAACTGTAATTTCGAATTCCTTTCAACAAACGATTCCATTATTTTTTAAATAAAATCGATTTTTTTCTTTCAATAAATGGAATTTGTCCAGAAAACCCGATTTTTTCTTCTAAATAAATCGATTTTTTTGTTGAAAGGAATTCGAACATTAGATTAACTGTCAAAACGCACGCTAAAGTTGTTTTGTTTTCAACTTTAACGTCGAGGTAGCTTATGTTACGTTGGTTTGTGTACATGCTAATAGGTGCCAAATCGTAACATAAAACCCAACGCGTCATTGTAAACAATTTGCTTAAATTGCTATGTGTGAGCTTTCGCGTTGAAAGAAAAATCTGTCAAAGCGACGCCCAACGCGGCATTGGAAATCAGCCTTTAAGAAAATGATTTTGAAGATGCCTGCAATATAATTTATGTGAAAAAAAAAATTGATCTTTATAATTTTAAACATAAATATAGCACTCCCGAAAGTTAAAATACTTCTTTACAATATTATAAAAAAATACTCAATACTTGGGGCTGCCCCAAAAGTCTTTTCTTTTATCTTTTATGTTTCGGATTAAGAAAGACAAATTTTGAATTTTTTCAAAACCATGAAATATTACTTCTCTACCTTAAATTCAACTCTAGCTACGGCCCTGTAAACTCGTGTATATTGTGCCATATATTATATGATTAACATTTTTCATATATATATGACAATGTAATATTACCTTAAGTAAGAAAAATTTATTAACTACTCTTCACTCACTACTGAAACACTGTATGTCGTGCACCTACGAACACAACACACGGAATATTCACCTATACAGTCCCAGCAGGAAATTATGCATGACTTTTCGTCAATTGAATCATCGCTTAATTTTTCTTTCCTCTTAAGCAACTTTTAATTCCGTATTGAAATCAGTTGGATTTTTTGAAACAAGTAAAAGAATGGGTTGTTTGGAAATGGTTTCCAAGTGCAAAGCAGATTATGTGATGAAAATCATAATAATTAGGTAGGTACCACACAAATTAAATCAGTTTTTATTTTAATAAGGGAAGCACATTCTACTTTTGAAAAAGGTGGTGAAAAACCAATTCGCTTGTAATTGGTGATTTCACTACTGAATATTGCTCACATTTTTCCTCAGGCAATAATAAGTCCGTGAATAAGCAACTCTCAGTTACCTAATGATTTCACTATTGAATTTTCATCACATTATTCATCGATAAAAATAAGCAGATGAATCAGCGTGTTATATTTATGCAGTGATTTCACTGTTTAATATTCATCATATTTTTCATCATATTCCAAGCTGGTGAAAAAGCAACTTCCACCGAACCAGTGATTTCATTGTTGAATTTTCATCGAGATAGTGGCATGTGCCTACCGCCAATGACATGCCCATGTTAAATTCATCAGAGAAAAGAGCACAAAAGTGGCGGGTGCAGCTTCTTTTCCTCAAGGAAGAAGCAGCTTATTCAGCACTGAATTTTTAGAAATTTTCTACTGGGTGTTAGCTATTCTGTCTGTATTTGTGCTTTCCTTTAAGCTTTTTTAAGTCCCTGTCTTGTTACTTTGGCTGGCAAGCGAATTTTCATAATTACTGTTAAATTTTGTGTAAAGTTAATGAATATTATTTTAGAGATAATATCCACAGAAGTCGCTCTCGCTGCTGTTTGTTATTAACTTCAAGTTTCAAGTGTAGTCTCTTTTGAGTGGCTTGTTGTTTTCATCATCACTGGGACTGGGTGAATATCCACTTCAGAGCCGTTTTGCTTTTATGTTTTTCTTTTTGCTTTTTCTTTTTTTTGCTACACTTTTGCGACCTCCTAGTAGTCTTTGTTGGCTTTGTCAACTTTTCCGGAGGCACTTTCAAGGTCATGTGTTAAATTCAACTTTTTGTGCTATGCGCCGCCATCAGCGGCCTAGAAGAAGGTGAGGAATGAATTTTTTTTTTTTTTTTTTGTCTTATTTATTCATCGATTCATCCTTAATTAAGAGTATGCAAATGAACGATGTAGTTGTTGTGTTTTTTTTTTTTTTTGTTAAATGCAGTAAAATGTCTTCTTTTTGATAATCTCTGTCATCTTGGGTGTTATGTTTGTAAGTAGGTATGTGAACTTTTGAAGTCATCATTATGTAAACCTACTTATGTAGGCATTGGCCGTGTTTGTGATTATGCCGGAAAAGAAGGGGCAAATGTTGCAGAAAGGGGTTTGAATAAAAGAGGTGAATGAAACTTTTCTCGATGACTCACCAAGTGCTCTTGACTGGTACTGTTCCTACTATGATAGAGATCAATTTTCTTGTGGTTGTCGACGACCACGATGTCTTAGGGGCCAGTTATAGCTATCATTGAAAACCATCATTGAAAATTTTAATTGTTAATTTTTTGGAAATTCGAAAAGTCAAATCGGTAAATATTTTGATACCAAAATATAGGCCTTGACTTGAATTACTATTCAATGAAAAAAATGTTCATTTTGGCAAAAACCTTCCACTTTAAATGACTTTTATTATTTCAATGATTGAACTATTTTACCAATGATCATTGAAAATTTCAAAGCCATTTTACTTCGAAGTTTGGGCTGGAATCAATTTTTGTTTTTACTAGAATAATAACTCAAGTCATGGCCTATATTTTGGCATCCGAATATTTACCGATTGTCTTTCTTAATGTCCTAAAATTTTCAATGATGGTTTTCAATGATAACTATTCAAACTAAATTGCATCAATCAGGCAGCAATACAAATAAAAATAAATTTGATGGCACAACAGCTCAAAAGCTCACGAAGAAACAGGGCCTATACTTTGTCTAACCAATATTCCAATTTTTAGATGGAAGACAGAAAGAAAAAGGAGAATAGCTAGAGTCAAACTAGGGAACGAGTTGTGAGAATGAGAACGATGTAACTGGAAACGAGAGAATGTGCAGAATGTGCGATAGTGAACAAGAGACATGGGAACATGTGATAGAAAGATGCGAACCAGGCGGAGATGAAGGAAAATCAATAGGGGGAAATACAGGACGAGGAAGGGACAGGAGAAGAGTGGATAAAGGAACTGGAGGTGGTGAGTAGGTATAGGGCCAGTGAGAGAGGAAAAGAAGGGGGAGAGTAGGATCAGGGACGGAAACGGGATGCTTGTAACCCTTAGGAGAAACAATATAATATATGTAATACAATACAATACTTTGTCCAACAAAGATAGTCAGTACAGGGAAGATACGACGACGTTTGCATCTCAGTTTGGTTGCAGCGTAGTGAATAAAGCCATCTTATTATGGCTGACATATTCCAGGCTATGCATGTAGCCTTCGCTGCACGATGTCTCTATTTCTAAATTCGCTGCATGGGAAAAAAAAGCTCAAATTAATATTAATTATTAACAAAGTAATATTAACGTAGACGTAGTGGTCAAGTCAGCTGTATTTTCTCTCGCTCGTATCCGTGCTACAGAGTTAAAAGTTTTATTAAAAATAATCCAGTAAAAGTTTTCAAACCAATTCCTTACCTACCTTCAAAAGTTTCTCAAAAGATATTTCTTCCAATGTTCATGTTTATGCCTCATATATCAATACTTGGTTTGTATTGTTTTTCTTTTAAATCCTTTCGCATGTGTCAGCGGCATGGCGGTAGTGCATTTAATAATACAATAGGGTTTGGATTTCGCATGTTGTTGAATTTGCAAAGAAGCAATAAACTATATTATGAAGAGAATACCTTATTATATCTTTCTATGAAAGCGCCAAAAATATTTGCGCTCCAGAAACCAAGGATAATAATTATGTAATAAAATTAAGTGTGCAAGATGTTTGTGACTAGGCTTTGCTTTTACTGAGATTTCCTTTCTTTTCCTTATACAACACCACCACGTAATTCCAACCACTTCTTTTGTATATGCAAAAGTTAAGACAATATGGGGATATTCCTTTGTTTGATTTTCATGCTTTTACTATATTGAAAGATCCAGCACTATGAATGCGGTTGTAGTTTCGAGAAGTTTACATCCAACAATAATTCCTTTTCATAAATATAACAAAAAAAAAATAAATAAATAACACTTGTGTGTAGAAAATACTAATGAAATATTTTGTGTTGTTTTTGCAGATTTTCCCACCTAAGACTTCGTCCTGTCGGAGTGATTGCGAACTTTCCGGTTCGTATGCCTCCCTCGAGTGTCCTTCACCACCGGGCCCACCAGTTTGTCTTCCAGAGTCCCGTCGGGATCCACAAGTACGTGTTTATAGCGGTATTCTTTATGTGTGTTATTGTTGCTATACTTACATATATATTTTTCTTTTATTAGATATTTTTTTTTTTTTCTTTGCAAAGATATTTTTCTCCTGCGTGATAAGTGGGCACTCGTTAAATCTTTTGGTTTTTACGAGTGACATAAATTGCTCCCAAAAATATGCAATATTTTTTTTTTTTGTATTTTTTTTGCTTTTGTTTTATGATACGCTATTAAATAACAAATCGTTTATACTCAATTTAGGCACGGCTGAGCACATATTTAAGAACATTCTATACGGATTTATCACTTAAGGAGCCAATCATACCACCATGGGCAATACCAGTGGCGCCAGGAGCTCTATGTCCTGCACGTTTGGAACCTGAATTACGTCTGCATTCGCAGTCACATGGCTTTAATGACACACTGACAGTTGATCAAATATTAATATCACTTCAGGTATGTTGTATAAATATATTAATACTATTTACATCTATTTTATCTTTTATAAACAATTTTCCAATGAAATAGCTAGTCGCATTCATTACTCCCCTGGAACAATTTAGCTTCCAGGAATGGCCATACTCTCGGTAGTTAATGTGGAATGCTTTTTTCATCTCATTGTGATATTCAGAAATTAAAAGCCAGTGTGCATCGGTATTTCGTTTTAAATCCTTCCTTACTTTTCTAATGCTCCCACTGTGTTTAAGCACTGATGTTAAGTGCACGTGAAATATAAAAAAATTACTAATAAGTAAACAAACTATGTACGCACTTACGATCCAATTAAAACTTATTGTATGAAACACACCTAAACCACAAACGACTCTAGACTTTTGACAAAAGAGAACGGCCCTTGAGTCGCGAAAACCACGATTTCGTAGCTCAAATAGTTTATAAATTATTCAAGTTTCAGCTAAAAAAAAAAACCCGAAGTTAGCAGACGAAAGTACACGAAAATAATAATTCTCTTGGTGTCAAAAACTGTAGCATTTTTAAATTATATATATATATATATATATATATATAAATTTTATAGCTCTAACGCTATTCAAGCTAACAAGTTTGAAAGTTAGCTCAAAAGTGAGTTCCCAAAATCTGAAATAATGAGAAAATCGAAAATTTATTTTTGGACGAATTTGTAGTCTCCCTAAACTTAATGAAACCCGTAAACTTCAATTTTGTACCCCGCATAATTTTTGCTGTCATAAAAAATTCCGCTAAATTAAGACTTTATACCCACAGTTATGGCCAAAATTTAAAAAAAATTTAATTTTCGGATTTTTTTCTTGCTCGGTACGCGCCGGTTTAACTCCCGCTAACTACAGACTTATTTCAGCGGAAACCTTTATAACTCGGAAATTATGCGAATTTAAAAAAAATACAAGTCTTCCAGTCTGACTTCTGTCCTTTGGAATTTTGTCACTAAATATACTATATACGAATACACTGTCAAAATAGGCAGAAGTTTCCGAATCAGGTAAACTTTCAAAAATTTTCGAGGACTTTAGCAGCTTCTGGCACCCCTTTGTCTTCCACTTAGCCTTCTGTCAATTTGAAATCTGTTCTTCCACGCGCTCTTCATCAACCTCTCCTAAATTCAGCTTTGCCGAAGACAACGTTTAAGTCTTTCAGTCTGCCTGTCTGGCTGTCGGGATTTTTTTTATCCAACCCCCAACCAACATTTTCCCGAAAAAAAATTCCATTTGCCGATTGAGGTTGTAAACTCTGCAGCCATCTCTCCGTCTAAAACTTTACTTTGCTGACCAAGCTTGTAAAAATAAAGAAATAAATAGACTAGTGACTTTACAATTACAACTACTGCAACCATTTTTATGTGCATGTTGTAAGTTTGGAATTGAAAATCGAAAATGGCGGTGCTAACTTCATGCACAATCCATCGCACCTACTGACAAACGAAAGCATACAGCTATGCAATAAAATATTTCATTTAAAAAAAAAAAACAATTTTTTAATATCTACTTTACCTCTTGCGACGAATTGACAAAACCTCCAAGAGTATCTCTTGTCTTAGAAAAGTGCTGCTCACATTAGCCGTTCGGATTCAGCAATAAACTGTAGGTCCCCTCCATCCCTGCATACATGCACACAGGAATGATTGAGGGTTGTAAGTCACTAGGTCCTGGTTTTTAATGGAGCTGTTTGTGCCATCAAATTTATTTATTTATTGTACTTTTTTGTTTATCTAAACCCCTGCTCCTCAAAAGTTGACTGATGGACGATTGGACCATAGAACTAAATAACTGACCATTTTATTGGACTTTTATACCTACCTTCTTTTCTGTTATGACTTATGAGTGAGGATTAGAAGATTTAAATGGAGATAAACAAAAGTATAGATGTATCTACATCCACAGCAACGTTTGAAGAATTTTAAACCAAAACACCTAATTAGGTACATAATACAGTAATGTCTTACAGGAACTCATGCACATGAAATAATTTTGTATAACTATCCTGTTTTTGACCTAGTTACAAAAATTAATAAAAAAAATTCCTTTATTATATTTTAAGACAATCATATTCTATGTGCCTATTCATAAAAACATGACTTTTCTTATTTTCTTTAATACTTGCTCTTTAAAGCTGTAATACAGAATACAGTTTATGGCATATCACTTTTCTATCATCCGCTTGACTCACATAAAAACAAAACAAGCAAGTTGTATATTAATTGAATTCCGTTCTCTAGAAATTCTTATACTTAATGTAGATACATTACATAGGTACACATATTTTGTATTTCCTTAACAATTAATATTGTTTCTTTAAGGCACAAAACGTATCACTGAATTCCAATTCCTTCTAACAAAGGCCACGAATTTCCGCTTGTCTTTACCCATCTACCCACTCACACCCGCCGAAACCCATAGCCATCCACCACCCAGCAAAGCACCGATCATCAGGCTCTAAAATAACTGGATTCTCTCAACTGTAAAATTGAAAATATTTTTGTTTCTTTTCCCAGCTCTTTTCTATTTGAGTTTATGAAAGCAAAATAAAAACAAAATCGATACAAAGCCTAGAAGAAAGAATCAGGAGCTTAAATGCTTCAATCCACATCCACATCCTTCGAATCATTTAAATCCCATACTGACTTGTCTGGTGAAAAAGGAAAAAAGAGAAAAATGCTTATTATAATTTTCATTGAAACCTTCTTTTGTTCTACAAAAGCAAATGCTGTGCCGCACTATTCTTACTGAACTCCTGAAGGCCCCCCGGTCCTAGCCGAGAAAAATGTAAAAAAAAAAACAGAATTTCATTTGAATTTTATTTGCTATTGTATTGATAAAATTTAGACTTTTTTAACGTTCACATTTTTAAAATTTTCATATTTCTCTTAAAAATCATACAAACATTTTTAATAGTAAGAAGATGTTGAAAAAAAATATTTTTAACAAATATAATTAACAACCAAAACGGTTCTTACGCTCGGGTTCTATGTAGAAATCGTTATACTTACTTTACTTTACTGTAGATGGCGCTCACAGCCCAGAATGGACTACGGCCTCAACCAACTAGCCCCTCTAGCCAGCTCGGTCCCTAGCTAGCTGCCTCCAGTTACACACTCCAAGTTGGTTGAGGTCGTTCTCCCCTTGTGTGCGCCACCTAAGGTGGGGTCTTCCTCTGCTGCGCAGACCGTCAGGGGTAGATTCGAAGACTCGTCGGGCTGGTGCGTCGGTGTCCATACGCTCCATGTGTCCCAGCCATCTCAGCCGCTGTATTTTCAGCTTCTTGACCAGGTCGACGTCGCTGTAAAGCCCGTAAAGGTCGTTGTTGAATCTTCTCCTCCATACTCCATCGATACAGACTGGACCGAAAATCACCCGAAGAATCTTCCTTTCAAAGCACCCAAGTAGATTCTCAACCGTTTTTGACAGGGTCCATGCCTCTGCCCCATATATCAGGACCGGGATGATTAGGGTCTTATATAAGGTCTCCTTGGTTCTCTGAGAGAGGGCTTTATTACTTAGATGCCTTCTTAGCCCGAAGAAACAGCGATTGGCAAGAGTAATTCTTCGTTTGATCTCTGCGCTGATGTCATTTTGCGATGTTACAGTGGAGCCCAGGTAGACAAAGTCCTTGACGACTTCGAAGTTGTATCTATCCATCGTGACGTTTTGCCCGAGCCGACGATGTTGAGATTCCTTTCTCGATGATAGCATATACTTCGTCTTGTCCTCAATAACAGCCAAACCCATTTTCGCCGCCTCCAATTCAATACTTGCAAACGCGCCAGTAACAGCTCGCTTCGTTCTCCCAATGATGTCATTATCATCTGCATAAGCAAGTAGTTGAACAGACTTTTGAAAAATTGTACCTCTGTTGTTGACTTGCGAGTTGCGTACAATTGCTTCAAGGACGATGTTAAATAGGTTACATGATAACGCGTCACCTTGTCCCAAACCATTCTCGACATCAAAGGGTTTAGTTGTGTTCTTGCCGACTTAGGAGATTTCTCCACCGTCATCCTGCACAAGCGGACGAATTTGGCAGGAATGCCGAGATGCTACTTTGAAATCGATAAGGAGGTGGTGTGTATCGATTTGAAACTCCTGGGTTTTTTCCAAAATCTATCGGAGTGTGAACATTTGATCGACGGTTGAAAACCACACTGATAGGGGCCGATCAGATCGTTGACAAACGGTTTTAAGCGATCACACAGTACAGATGAGAAGATTTTGTATGCGACGTTGAGGAGACTTATACCTCTGTAGTTCAAACAGGTCAGAGCATCTCCTTTCTTGTGGATGGGGCACACTATACCGAGGTTCCATTCATTGGGCATACTTTCTTCCGATCAAATTTTGGAGATAAGCTGGTGTATCTCCCTACCAAGTCATCTCCCCCTGCTTTGAATAGCTCGGCTGGCAGGCCATCTGCACCAGTAGCTTTGTACGCTTTAAGCTTGGTTATCGCTAACCGCACTTCATTTTGGTCGGGTTGACGGAATTAGACCCGAACGCCTGCTTCGCATGCTCTCTCTTTTTTCTCCTGAGAAGTCGGCGTTCCTCCCTTCATTTTTGCCCGTAGAGCTCCTGGGCTGCTCTCTCAGCAGCTCTGGTTCTAGTCTGCAGCATTGCTTGGTAGGCCTCATTCTTTGCTGCATGCGCCAGCCTGCATTCTTCATCGAACCAGGGGTTTCGTTGTGGCGGCCTAGTGAAACCCAACACATCAGTAGCGGCACTTCTGATGGCATTTTGGCATTGTTTCACTGGTCTTGTGGGGGGGCTTGCTGAGAGTTTAAGAGAGATGTGGTCTGCAAAATTCCTGGCTATCTCTTGCGATTTTAGCTTCGCGACGTTAAATCGTTTTACAGCATCCGCTCGTGCGTCGTTGTGGCGTCATGGATATCCGCATACGTACTTGTGCTACCAATAAGTAGTGATCCGAGTCTATGTTGGCACCTCGGAAAGTTCGAAAATCTAGGAGACTGGAAGCATGTCTGGCGTCTATTGCAACATGATCAATCTGGTTCGTTGATCCGGAGACTGCCAGGTCCCTTTGTGTATATTGAGGTGTGGGAATTGAGTTCTTGCTATGATGACATTTCGCCCCGCCGCGAAATCAATCAGCCTAAGTCCGTTACCGGAAGTTTTATCGTGCAGGATGTGTCCTCCGACTATCGAACCAAAGATGCCCTCCTTTCCGATCTTGGCGTTGAAGTCGCCAAGAATAATCTTGACGTCGTACTTGGGGCACCTATCATACGTATCCTCGAGGAGATCGTAGAATTCTTCTTTGGTTGAGTCATCCTTTTCTTCTGTTGGGGCATGGGCACAGATCAACGTGATGTTTTTGAACTTTGCTTTGATGCGGATTGTGACCAGGCGCTCGCTTACATTTCTGAAGCCCAAGACTTCTTGCCTAAGTCTTCCCCTTACCACAAAACCACAACCAAAGAGCCGCTGACCCTGCTCCTTGCAGCACTCGCCGAAGTAGATGTCACACGATTGCATCCTTCGTATGCCCTCTCCATCCCATCGCACTTCCTGTTACATCAGCCTTTAGCCTATCCAGGTTCTCCACTAATTGTTCGGCTACACGTGGCCTGTTTAGGGTCCGGACAGTCCACGTGCAGATCCGAAATTCATTGTCCTTGTTTCGTTTGCTGGGGTCGTCAACATTGAAATCATCCATATCCGAGGCTTGTTGTCGTTTCGGAACCGACATTTTTTCCGTGGTAGGGAAGTCACCCCGACGCACTACCCCCTAGGAGGACCAGATCCTTATTATAACTCCAAGGACGGGGAGCCGGATAAACCGCTCCTTATAGGCCTGGTGTTCACTAAGTAGTTCAACCTAACTGGAACTGTAGACGCCACCGTTGATTCCATCTGGAGAATTCTTCCGCCTGGATGAAGGAGAAGTGTCTTAGTGGGAACACTCCTCACCCCTCTCTTATTTGCTGCCACCTAAAACCGTCCACAGGGATCTTCAGTTAAAGGTACTAGACACGATGTACACCACGGGGCGGTTGAGAGTAAGAGTTGATAGACAGAGGTTATTGAGAAAACTTATCTACCCTTTGAACATGTAGAAATCGTTATGTAGAAAATAAATTAAAATCTTAAGAACAGCCCTAATCCTCAAAGTCTATTGCAAATGAAAAAAAGGCCCTTGTCTTGATTTTTCATGAATTATAACCTACCTATTCCGGCTTTGGTAAAAAGGCACAAGAAATTTGTGGCATGGTATTGAGCTACCAGCTACCACCCCTTGTGGCCGTGGGTGGGGTGGTATTGTTCTAACAGTGAATAGAAAATAATACATACATACCATCTTTATTTTAATTAGAAACCAAGGAATTAAAAAAAAAAATTGAGAAGAGTAATTTCACAAATGTATAGGCGCATAAAGAAAATTTATGTTAACCGTAGTTGTAAACCGCAGAAATAAAAATAAAAATAAAAAATTAAATAAAAACTAGAATCAACCTAATAAAATTTATGCGAAGCCCTAAGTACTTACAATTTAACCCATTTGTAAGAGTGGTTTTGTTGGTTAAGAGCACCTAGGGGCAAATTTATTAAGAAGATATACCTAACCTACCTATGTGTTTTTATTTTTATAGTGACAAATGGCTTAAATATTAAAAAGCAAATTACGCTGTGAGAGCAATTCCTTAGTGTATCTTTAAAAATATGACTTGGAAAGTTTGTTTAGGTTCAATTCCTGTTGTTCAATCCTTGACTTGAGATAAAAAAATTTATGATGAAATAAAATTCATAACTTCTAAAAATTAAATCAAATATTCATATTATATGTATTTATGTATGTGGGGTGAGGTGAAGGTTTTATTATACTAACTGAGGATTTCTTGGAGAGAACCAATATGCTGCCGTGTTAACTGAAAGTGACGTATACGTATACATATTTTTTTTTTTTTATTATAGGAGGTCGTTTTGCCATTTTTTTAATAATAATAAAGCTATTTTAAGTAAAAAAAAAAAGAGTGTGTTTCGATTGGTTAACTGCTCAAAAAGTGAGATACAGCTCATCCCGATAAAGTCGAAAAAATCTTTATAATTGAATTCTGTACCTGCTTCCCAGCAAAAAATATTCTAAATTTTTCAAAACAACTCGGAAATAAATATGAATTTATTATTTTCAAATAATATGTGCTATTTCTTTTAATTCTAGACAAAAGAAGGTACATTTTTAGAAGCTCCACGACGAGTTCTCATCGAATGTCCAACATGGGCATCGAGGAGTAGTCTTTGCTTACGAATCCTGCATGCATGGGCTAAGGAACCACCCTGGCCGGCAAAAGGAACTCCAGTAGCTCTAGCAATATTTATCCCGCTCTCCGAAGCAAAACGAAGTTTTTCCAGCTATGTTGAAAAAGTAATACCTCCATACTAAAAGAAAAATAGATTACAAAAACTTAAAAATTAATACTTTCTCTTAGGACCTACTTCCCAAAGGACCCCTGAATCCATTTGCTAGTGGATTTGGTGGTTTTACAGCTGCTTGGAATTCCCTAGAAGCGCTTGGTCCAAAGCTTCTTATCATTCTTGATGGCTACGATAACCAGAAAAATGGAACACCCAAGCGCAAAAACAAACAATACACAACGGACGTTCATGACCTTCTGGATGGTAAGCTCTTCCCTGAAGCTCGAGTTATCATCACAACTTCCTCGTCAAATTGTTGCGAGCTGCTTCCAATAATCCAACGACACATTACATATGAAGGTCTGACATGGGGTCGTTCGGCTTCACTACTAGGTGGTGGTCAATGGGGAGGACCGTCGCGTCTACTTGATACCGTCCAAGCTTGTGCGAATTTGAGAAAAGCTGTCCGAACACCAAACGGGTGTCTGGCTTTGGCAGCAATTTATGAAGCTACAGGGGGCGATCTTCCGACTGAAGAGTTGGATGTAGTGGAGTCGATTTTAAATTGTGTTGCGCCTGAGACATCGGCGAGTAATGTGGCCGAACTCGGTCGATTGGCGTTGTTTTGTTTGAAAATGAAACGATCTTGCATAACTATGGCCGAGATCAGAATGTACTGCTCCTGCCCGGAGTCAAATATTATGGGATGTCTTGACAAGAACCTGCTGTTGGGAAAATCAGCCAAAAAAAAGGCCGAGTATGTGTACAACCCTATTTGTCCTGGAATGATAGAGTTTCTGGCGGCAAACTATATATCGTCGTTGGTGAGTAGACCCGGGCTTTTGGCTGCCGAGATCACAGGACTTTCAATTGGTGATGAACTGGATCCGGATCTATTGAAGGTGATAAAGTTTTCTATGGGACTTCTTGGTGAACGCGCTCATATTCTCCTGTCGCGTTTGACTCCGTTATGGCTTACACCGCAGATTGTTTTCTCACTAGCCCTGGCAGGTGGCAGCACTGAGGACAATTTAGCCGCACTTTGTGATATTCTAGGCATATCGAAACATCCTCCGATCTCTCCACTCGAAGCTAAGCCACTTTGGGTGCAGGTGCGATCTGTTGCCACCGATTTGATGGGCTGGGGCATGGCACTCAAAAGCCCCACATGCACTCTCAAGAACCTCGAACTGATTTATCAACTAGAGAAGAATAATATTATGGATTCCCGGAATGCTATTGAAGTGTTCCTTAACTCGATGTCTAACAACGAAAGTGTGTCAACTCTGCGAGTCTCTTCGCTCATCGAAACCGAAGTGAAAGATTGCGAGATAGCATATCTGGCAAACTGTGTGTCCAAGCTTCTGATGAAGCCAAGGCTGGAGAATTTCGAACTCGTCCTAACGTTGCTCGAAGAAGATCCTCCAATTTTAAAATTGCAGTCAGTGGTCGCAGCTCTTTGTAGAGCTATTCCGCGACAGCCGAAGTTGAGTTTTCTACTGTTGGATCTGGGACTAAGTACATCACAGTTGGTGCAACTGTGTGCAACCCTGGAAAAGTGTCCGAACGTTACGAGACTGTCGTTGCCTCATCTGAGATGCGAACGTGGTGCCATTTCAGCGCTGTCTTCGCTACTCAATGCACGACCGTTTAGCTTTTTGTCATTACCATCTTGCTGGGGGGCTAGAGATGATCCTCCTTCATCGAGCGGAGTTAGCATGGGTAAGAATAATATATTTTTCATTTAGGAACATTGTTTTCAAGTAATGTTTTTATAGGATCTGGTAGTGGCAGCAGTACGGGAACATCTGGTCTCATCAAACAAGGTTCTCTGCCAGGCGTACCATCACCACGTTCCTATGCTCCAGGAATCTTTTCATCCTTACCTAGAGGCGTATTCGTTCCTCCAACAACTCTAGGTCGATCAGCAACTCTTCCCCGCCAACCACTGGATCAATCGTCTGTCGATAAACGAAGCTGTGATTCGGTTGTTTCCAAGACCTGGTATCCTACTCCAGCCTGTGATGGTGGACCACATAATTCGGGAACACTGCACGATCTTTTGTTAGCTGCACGAGAGTCTTATTCGAAATTACATGGATTGGACTTGAGTAAGGCTCAGTTGTCGTTGGAGGATTCCATGTGCCTTGGTGAAACTGTTCGCTTGTCGAACACTTTGCACACCCTCAAGCTGGAGGGTTCTTCGCGTTTAAGTGAAATTCTTCCTTCAGTGTTGGGTGCTAGTGAATCGCCTTGCCTTCAGATGCTGAGCATTGGTTCACCAAGATTAAGCTTAGAAGATTCAGCGATAGCGATGTGTGCTCGAGCATTGACCAGCTGTTCAACTTTGCGGTTGTTAAGTCTTGATGGATGGAGTTTTAGAATCGAGGTAAGTTCCATCATACACATACTTTTTTTTTCAAATTTTTCAGTAGGAAAATTGTCTACTCTTACAGAACCTATCAACCCTTTCGATTATGCGAGCGTTTTTGTCGCTCACTTCAATTAGAGAATTAAGTCTGGCCAATTGTCGTTTGCAAATTGGATTAATCCGTAGCGATACAAAAGTTTCGAGAGCCTTTGAGTGTCGTTCGGTTGTTGTGCTGAAGCTGTCTGGAGCGCAGGTCACTTGCGCCGATGCAAATATCCTTCGAGGACCCCAACTATTACCATTTATTGGAGGATTCCCTTGTTTGAGGGAGTTAGATCTATCAGCACCAGCCAGATCGGGTCTGGGTAGTACTCATTCTTCTCCATTGATATTAGATGACAAGTGCATTGTTGGATTCTTCCAAAATCTACATTCCCATTTTGGGTAAGTTTTCTCTCAGCGCAGCGTTCATCAATCAAATCGGTTCTCATAATTCCTTTTTTTTGTTTATAGCCTTTTAAATACATTGAAAATCTGCAATTGGGTCGTGCATTTCGATGATGTTTCAAGAACTCTGAAGGCAATTTCTAAGTGCATACGAAACAGTCCCATCAGTCATTTGAAAGTGGATGGTATTTCAGTGTTGGACAGACCAAGGAAACATCGCATTGAATCACATTTTATTCATTGTTTTATATCATCCTTGCCATTACTTCGTTGGTTGGGCATAAGTTTGGCAGGCAAGAAGGAGGACCAAATAACTGCGATGGGAAATTCAGTGTTGGATTTGAAGGGCTATGAAATCGATATTAAGTGAGTAAAATTCTCTTTAAACTAAATTCTTGCTTATAAGCTCGTTGCTCAAAGTTGTCTTTTATTGATTCGAAGAGTGAAAAAATAGTTCAGTCAACAAAGGAAAAATAAATGAAATAAATCGTGTAGTCTAGGTTATTTTTTTAAGTGACTCTCAGGTCCAACATACCAAAAGTCCCCAGCCCAGGGCCGCGAGCTTAAGGCTGGAGAGGGGGTTAAAGGTCCCCTTTTTAGTCTTTCGCGAATGTTTCGAAAACCAAGGGCTTAAGTTAAAAAGTCAGCACCAAGGAATTAAAGTTAATTAAATTTCCTAGAAAAAATGTTTTATTTATTTTTTCGCTAGGAGCAACACTAAGGAAGATGCGGGCGGGAGAAATGTCAAGAAATCTAAAAAATCGGTCATTAGACTACAAAATATAGTATTTATTGATCAATTTTACCCAGAAATAACAGAAAAAGTAAGAATATGTATTCAAAATTATACCATTGATGATTTCAAAGAGAGTTGATGGGGTTAATACAGGTGGCGAGGGTTAGAATTCCCTAATTAAATTTATTTGTTACAGTTGTTTGCATTCACTATGAAAAATACTGTTTCTTCAAAGGTAAAAAGTATATTAGATTTTTCCAAGTTACTGAACATGACTTTGTAAAATAACTGTACTAAGAAAAAAATCAATTAGGATTGGGTGGTCTATGTCCCCCCGTTTATAAGGGAGGAACCATTTTCTGAAGCATTGACTTAAAGTGCATACATAATTATTTAAAATCAACGGAAGTACCTATAATGCAATGCTATAGATTTTTGAAAATCCAAAGACCTATTCCTTTATTTTGTTGCTAAAACAAGTTTTTTTTTATTTAACAGTTTATGAAAAAATTGAATTTGCATTTAAAGTTTAAAAAAAAAAAAAAAAATATAATGATTTTATTTTCAAAATTTTTTGTAGCTAAGTGCTAAATTTTACTTCAGTTTTTGAGAAAATCAAAAATTATAAACACTACTACTTTCTTAGAAATTTTTTCTAAAGAACCTTTACCCCCCTCCTGTCTAAAGCTCGCGGCCCTGGAGTGGGGACTTTCAGTATATTATACCTGAGCATCACTCCTCCCTAACTTAGGAAAAAATAATCCAGATTACATGATTTTTCCTTCGTTGGCAAAGTGACGGTTTGACAAGAGAAATAATATGTATGCACTAACACTCCCTTTGGTTTTGAAGAGTTCAGAACAGACTCTACATTGATCGTGAATTTTATTTCACCTTCTAATCTTACAAAAATAAAAACTAGTTTTACGCAAAATAATATAATATAATATAAAACACGGTATTTAATATAGGGTAATATTACAAATATTATTATTTTAATATTACAAATACCGGTCCAGTCGAAACTATAAAGGCACAAAAGTAAAATCGGATAGATTTCCCGGCCCTCCGCTTAAAACTGAAGGCACAAAATAATTTTACAGCTCGAAAGCCAAAAACCTACAAAACTCCTATTCCTATCTATAGTGCACCATGGCCCATGCACTCAATCAACATTGTGTTCATGATACTTTTTAGTTTGCCTTTCGCACTCGAGAGTCGAGAATATATTACGCACAACACTAGTAAATGCAGAAGACGAATTCCCTTCCCATATAAATTACACACTTACTTATCATATTTATAAGAAGGAGTAAGTGTGAACTATGAAAGTACAGAAAAACTCTACCAACATTTCATTTAAGGGCACGCTATTGTGAAAATATTTAGTGCTACAGTTTTTTCCTAACAATCGACAACGAAATTATTACCTTCTTTTTTAATCATTTTTAGTTACCAAATCGGCAAATCCTAAGCCAAAAGGAATCAAATCCAAGAGTAACTAAAAAGTACCCAAATCCAAAAGTAACTAAATCGAAAAAGTAACTAAAAGTAACTAAATCGAAAAAGTAACTAAATCGAAAAAGTAACTAAAAGTAATCAAATCCAAATGAATCGTATCGTTATTGTTTCGGTATGTGAACCAAAATACGACAACGAAATCAAGTCAATCAATCTTGAAATTCACACTATTTACTAAGCTGAGCAGACTCCTGCACTTTACCAAATGTCAGCTCCTAAGCATTTGTAGTTCCTGAGATATAGGACTTCAAAAATTATGAAAACCAAAATAATGGAGAATACGGTATACCCGATCGATACCGTAGAATCTTGTAATTGCCCACAACAGTGGGAATTGAGATTTTTAGGGGCGTAGCATCATAGGTTAAATAGCACGAAATAGAGCTAAGTAATAGCTCTACAATCGTCGTCCTGTGACTCGTCGCGTAGGCTGAGTATTTTAGCCGATATTCAGATCTGAAGATGCCTAACACCCTATTTTCGAACTTTTTGAGCAGAAATTCCAATGTTTGAAGTGCTGTATTTCCTAATTTATTTAATCTAAAGACACAGAGCTGCGGTTAAGCTTAAATAAAATAGAATTTTGCCCGCTTTAAAAATGTCGAAGGTGATTTTTTTGAAGGAAACATTTTTTGAAGTTATAGGCCATATAGTTAGTACAGGACTTTCGAAGCTTCAAAATTGGTTTTAGACAACAAGTAAAGGTTTTGAAGACTGGACCAGTAAATCAAACAAATTTTAGTCAGGCTTATCTGACTGAATAATAAATTTCTCACATAATTTGGAGTTTGGACACAATAGGTCTGTTTTTGTACTTCCCAAAACTTGCAATTTCTACGAATTTCAATCCTAAGTTCTGTCAAATTTCATATAAAAAAATAAAAGTGTATTGAAATTCGCAGAAATTGGCATTTTCGGGAAGTAAAAGAACAGACTTAATAATAGGTTTGTTCGTTGAACTTTACACAAGGTTGACCCAGGTTTTCTTGACAAATGACAACCCCAAGAATTTGCAAAAAAAAACCTGGGTTTTTCGATTCTCAAAAAACACTTCAGGGTTCTCATTGTGTTGTTGACATTTTAAGCAAGAAAGAATTTCTGTACTCGAAAAATTTAAATTTTGTTATCTCAACTCGCAAGCGAGTTCAGGGCGACCCAAGATATCAAAAAACAGAGAATTTGATTGTCAGGGTGAGTTCAGCGTTTTCAAAAAACGCTTTGGGGTGACCCCAGGGCGACTTCAAGGCTCGACGAACAAACCCAATAAGTTTTTGCTTTTTGCTTCCAATGAATGGATTCATGTATTGAACAAAAAAATGTTAATATAATATTTTTTCGCCAAAAAGTAATCAAAGTAACCACTTAAAAGTAACGATTACTTTGGAAAAAGTAACTAAAGTAACGATTACTCAAAAGTAACGACTTTTTACATCACTACTTGTAATAGCTTCGTTCGTGTACTTTCTGCACTAAAATTCACAGTCTATCAAATATTGAGGAGTGGGGATGAAATTCTCTCAGAGAGAAGTAAAACTGCAAAATAGTACACGAACGCTTTGAACAAATAATTTTTACCGGTTTTTTAACGTCAAATATTTGAAAACAAAAAAAATAAATATCGTCATCATTTCTTTGAAAAGATTTTCAAAATAAAATAAAAAAGTAAGAAAAATTTAATTTATTACATTAAATTAAATAAAACAGAGGAGTGTAAGAAAAGAGATGTTCTGGCAAATATGTATCAAAGTGACTTTTGACTGAACTCATATTTCTGCCCGAAGAATTTCTTTGGGCTGAAATTAGCAGAAAGGGGAAATAATTTACTCTCTCGAGAGCGCTCTCTTCTGCGAAAAACTACACATTTTTTGCGTAAACGAACACAATTTGCGTTAAATTTGTAGATATTCGTAAAAATTCGTAGATTTGGGGAGTACGCGAACGAACCTAATATTGAAAATATTATTAGTTTTATTGATAAAAGAATTTCTAGAATTTATTACGAAAAGTATATAATAATGGCCAGGATAGGATACTTGTTTACATATCTTTTTTTTTCAAATATTTTATGACTGAATTAAAACTGCAGAAATACAATACTAACTAAGGCACATACATTTCTCAATTTGCATACCTTTTGTCAAATACTTTATCATGAATCTTAGCACTCACGAAAAACATACATACTCTTTCATTCAGAGAAAATAAATTTATTTACTTTATCTTTCGTCACGTATTTATAAATACACAAAGGATTGCAGGTTTGCAGGTACATCTGTATCATTCTGTTATCCTTCACTTCTAATGATACCAAAATGTCTATAGCCTTTAGGACATATATGTACATATTTAGGTATGCGGTATATGCTTATCCCAAATGAGGTCCTCTAAAAACATGTAAAAGACAAATAAGTCTACATGCCTTGGTTTAGCTATAAAGCAACTTCGTTTGGGCAAAGATAGAGAATTCCATATATATTTGGATAAGGACATTCATTTTTGACTCGCACAAAACACACACATATGTATGTACATAATCCTTTATCTTAGTTTATTTAGATGTAAGTTCATTACGTAAACAAAAGCAAGAACGATGAATGCCAAAAGCTCTCTGACCGAATCACACACAAAGAATCAATTGCTAAGTCATTGTTTGTAACTAAAACCAAAGAATTATTTTGTCAAAGACGCTGCATTCTCCGAGCACCGAATCTGAAAAGAGGGAGGAATTTCTATAGTAATCTTCCCTCCTTCACTTCAATTGGAATCGTGTAATATAATTCTCAAAATCGATGTTTATTTATTCTTGGCCCACTCGGGTTAGTCCTTAATTACACAGCAATCCTCAAGAACAACAGATACTACACTTTCAGTGCTGTAATGATACATACATCGATATATATATGCACATATACAAGGGCCAAAAAAGAATACTTGCTGCATTTTGTATACAACATTGCAAATTGCAACATGCAACTCCTTAAGGATGTACATGTTCTCTTTTTGAACATAACCTATAACCACATTTAGGACCTTAGGAGGGAATATAAGAGCAATAGAATGTTGCATTATGCATTTGCTCTGATGATGAAAATTACACTCTGTGACATCAGTTGGAGCCTCTTGCTTCCCCTGGGACACATTCGAATTGATTTATCACAATACGGGGGTTGAGGGTGGTAAAATTTACTGCCTTCGAGAGAAAATGTCTTTAATACGATTTGTAAGTAAGTATTGAGCTTGGGTGTTATTTGCGATGTACCTATCCTCTGCGAAGCTGCTCAACTCAACAATATGAACATTATAAATTATATAATGCAGCTTGCATCCCTTCCCCCATGAATGCACTTTGAATTCTTTGTAGACATTCTGGCTCAACGGCTGTAAATATTTGTTATGTTTTTCTCAGAATTTCTGTGAGGGGGTTGAGGGGAGCTGGGGATATATGAATGGAAAGTGCAAATCCTTTGTGTTTATTTTCATTCCAATGCAATGCGCACTCTGGTATATGGATTTAATGTGTTCCATTGTTTTTGAACCAAAATCATATGGTTTTTCCTTCTTGAAAAATGAAACCTCAAACGAAGATTTGTATTGTCTTCATCATAGCGACCGACGCACGGTGCTTGTTGAGAATATAGAAGCAAACATTGTGTTATTGGTTTGCTCTTAGGTGAAATGATAGTCATTATACACACATAGCTCTTTAGTTTTAAAAAGGGTTTTAAAATTACTCTCAATGGATGGAATTTGTTTTCATTCATATTTCTTTTTGTCATTATGATGAAGTATTTTTGTCGGAACCAAAAAATTTTGATATCTGAATTTGTAGATAATAATTAAATGCTAATTTGTTGTGCAAACCAAAAATTTGTAACTTACATAATTTCCTAGTTATTAAAGTTTCTGCTAAAATGAGTCTAAAGTTAGCGAACAAAAAGTACGAAAATAATAATTCTCTTCGTGTCCAAAATTGAAGATTTTAAATGTCAATTTGTTGCGAAAAAATTACTTTTGTAGCTTTTATTGTAGCTTTTCTTAATTTTAATTTCCGATCCGTAAAAATAAAACGGAAGCTGGTGGACAAAATCTAGAAGAATGGAATTTTCGATTTTTTTTGAGAGAAATTGAAGCCTTTTAAATGGTAATTTGTTGCGCAAACATTTAATTTGTATTTTTTTTTGTATTCAAATAAACAAGTTTAAAGGTTAGCTCAAAAGTCAGCTCCCAAAATCTGGACACAATGAGAAAATCAAAATTTTTGTTTGAAGTCACCCTTAATTTCATGAAACCCGTAAACCCCGATTTTGTAGCTCGCATAGTTTATTGTTATCAAAAATTACGCTAAAATTTAACATTATTATACATTAAGCCCTTCTAATAATGCGAACAGAAAATGCTTTTTATTTTAATTTAAAATCATAATACAAAAATTATTCGTGAAAGCCTGCCCACCAAAGTAACGGATGTTTTTTTTTTTTTTTACTTGGCATATTAAATAAGAATAACTTGATTCTTAGACAGTTTTAAAGCTGCTTATTTTTCCATGCTTTAGGTATAGAGCAAGCATTGGTTTCGTGTAAAAAAAAAAATCGAGGTTGTAATCATTGAAAATTGACACGACTACGATTATGATGGATTAATCCGAAAAAGTGTGTCGTTGGGTGGCAGCGTCTAAGCGACTGCGCAACCAAACGCCTACTCTAATTCAATCTACCTATAGCCTTCCTAAACGGGTGGTGGCAATATTTATTTTCCAGGCGGTTCTAAAATTCATAGCTCTTAAGTTCACTGAATTAACAAAAATGTTTGGAGCGTAAGAAATAAAAATAAATACTGTGACAAAAAAAAATATTTTTTTTTTTAATAAATAAAATTAAAAACACAAAACTTTAATTTTAAAACTATTTAATTCAATATTTTTTTAAACACCACTATTGGCACACTTTTTCGGCTTTAAATCGAACTAAAAAAAAACTTGACTTGGTCTAAACTTAAATATCAAAGATATTAACTTCGGGCTTATTTTATTATATAGATACACATTGCCATAGTTGATAATTTGTAGAATTTATAAGAAAATTCAATTGACAGTAAAAAAAAAAATACCGAAAATTGTTAAAAAATGTTTTTTCGGCTCGAATATCTCTATAACAAAAAATGATATATGTATATCGACTCCAGAATATTTAATTCTTCACACTTTAGAAAAAATTTAATTGAAAGTTTTTTTTTATGCCAAAAAAAAACTGCCAAAAATGATTGAAAAATGAGTTTCGGCTAAAATATCTCTAGCAGAAACAATAATATCGACTCCGGGACAGCGTTGCCACTCGAAATAAAATTAACGTGCCATATTTTCTGAAGAAACGTGCCAATTTTCGTGCCATATGAAAAAACCACAAATTCTTCTATTTTATGGAAAAAATACTGTAATCAATTTCACAACCGGGTGTAATGCAGCAAAAAAAAAAAATTAAAGAAAATCATTTGCTCTATTCGTGCATTGTAAAAAAAAAATATGTGTGTCTCGTCCACTTTTTATGGAATTTGGATCAATTTTATAAAATTTTTATTCAAATTTGCTTCATTTTAAGTAAAATAATGGATATACAAAAACGTGCCATGTTTAACTTATTCGTGCCACGATGAAATTATCTTGTCAAAAAAACACGATCGTGCCACTTCGGCAACGCTGCTCCGGGATGATTTCATTCTACTCATAATGCCGGATTAATTGCACAACTGTTTGTTTTCGAAGATTTTGAATTGGAATTTTTCTTATAAAAAATATCATCGAGTATCGACTTTCAAAGGGCACAAATGGAAAGTTATCATTGTGAGACATACCCTACCCAGCCTCTTTTTTATTTTTGAAAATTGTTTGCTCCTTTAGTTTCGAAGAAAGTTGGGCACCAACTGCGAGATATGGATATCTCGTATGCTATGATTTAACACGGAGTAGGTATATTTCTGAAAAATCAAACTAGATATCAACTTCATTTTAAAGCAGTTACAATTATTGCAAGTCTAGTTTTTTCTGAAAACAAAGTATTAAATGAAAATTCCATAAACATAGGTCAGGGTACACCACATTTAGCCTTTTTCTAAATTCCCGATAAATGATGTCAAACTTACTGTAAAACGATTTTCTTCCAAGAATATAAGCAAGAAATGTTAAGTGCTGAGCCACTCATGAATTCTTTCCTCTTTAGTTAAATTTATTTTCAATTTAAGAAAATTTATTGCTTAAAAAATACAAATTAGTTAAACTTATAGGTATAGCAATCATCATTATTTAAATACAATTGCTCTATTTTTGTTTTTCTTTTTCGTATGAGTTTCTTTTCCACACACACACACGAAGTTCTAAAAAAAAAAAATTAAACGAAAGCATCCGAAATTGAAAAAAAAAAAACTAAGAAACCATATTCCCATCAAACTCAAACTCAGAGCCAGAATCAGGACTCACAAGCAACGAGCTAATATTTATCTTCATTGTATATGTACACGTTCACACCGTGTATCTTTTCCTATTTGCAAAGCAATTTCTCTAACTTCCTTCAATTTTTTTTTTTTTTTTTTTAATTTTTTTTTCTTCTTGCAGGCTAAGTGAATCCACCATTGAACATGCCAAATTAATGGCCCAGGCAATCAGCTTAGATGGGAAATTTGACATTAAGGTATCGACCTTCGGAACATCGAGCGGAATTCTAATTCATGCTGAAAAGTCAGGAACAAAAAGTCTTACACGAAAAAATAAGGATTAGAAAGGACACCGCTTTAAGGGAGACTATATGGATATTGGAAGCAGTAGCATCTTTATACGAAACTGGTGGTTCCATCACCTGAATGTTACGAGTTTTTCCCCATAGTCCTTCTGGGATATGGGAATTTGCGTGTCTATGTATATGTGTGATGAGTTTTTTGTGTGAATGGAAAAAAAAATTAAACTTCGTCATTGTTGTTGGTGTGCATTGGGCTAAAATAGAGTCAGATTGTGGGAATTTACACACCGTGAACAGGAGATTAGCTTTACCAAAGTCAAATAGAATGGGACGTTGTATAGAATGGAAAAAATAAAGTAAAATCGATCCTTGAGCCTGATTCGTTTCGTTTTTTCTTTTGTTTGCCCAGGAGCATTGTTTTTCCGCCTCCTCGTTCAACGAAGCCATACGATTTCGTGGGTGGACTTTTAAAAGAGTTTCCCTAAAGGTGTTAACAGAGTTTGAAGGAAAAAAGTCTAAAATCCGTTTAGAGTTAGCGAAACTTATGGGGTCTACTATGTGAGCTTCTTTTTTATATATTTTTTTTTTCTTGCTGTCGCTGAAATTGTAGACTTTATTTCTAGTTCCGGTTTTGAATTTTAAAGACACACATTGTAATACAAGGCGAAAGCTTTTGTTTATTTTTGGTTTTCTTTTTTTTTTTTTTAACTCACGATCGATTTTCTTTGTTCGATTTCAGTTTTAATGAATAATAAAGTTTCAGGCTAGGCATATTGTGAAGAGAAAAAAAATTATATTAAAAATATAACTAAACCAAAACCGCTCTCATAGAGTTAAAAATAAATTTAATAAAAATTTAATGATATACCTACACATGCATCTGATATGATATATTATGCTAAAACATTTTTAGCTTTTATATGAATTTTTTTTTTGCAAATTCTTGAGGTGTTTATTTTACAGGTAATCAGTTTATTTCACTTATCACAAAGCTTTTAACTATGTGGGCATAAATATTACAGAAATCGCAATAAACCATACAAAGAATGTACAATTTATTTTGGCAAATCAGTAAAACACATTTAAATATTTTAAATACATTTTCAAAAAAGATAGGTAAGTTTAAATATTATGTTTCTTTTTAAATGCTTTGATAAATTATTTTGAAATATTTTTAACTATTCCGAAGGGTCATAGCCTAGAAAAGGTTGCAGGATGAGGAAGGTAAAACAGCCTTGCCATATAAATGACACCATATTCTTTTTTTGACTTAATAATGTAGAATATAATTTAGGATTATACAATTGAAGCGTTCATATGAAAAAGGGGTTAAGTGACATTTACAAAAATTTTAGACAAACGACTTCAATGTTCTTTTATTAGAACTTCTTTGTTGCATTTTTATACCATTTTTTGTCAATCTCAATTGAAAACCATAAATCGTAGAAGGCAGCCAATCACATAGGAATTAAGATTTTCATTTTGGATAAGACAAAATTAAAAATGTCACTTATTGTTATGTAATTTTATATACGAAGTCGGGAAGTTTTTGTTTTTCATATCCCATGAAAGTATATTTATCCCAGTTTGGCTGAACAGACTTATTAACTAGAAGCAAGCAATGTGAATTTTGTATATTTAGGAACAAATTCTAAGTCCATCCATTTTAAACCGAACTTTAGTTTTTATTCCAACACTTAGGTCCAATTTTTCAGTGTGAAATTAAAGTTAAACCCGAATATTCAAATTTGGATTTTGATTTTTTATCCTCCGAGTTTGTGAAGTAGATCCGTATGAATTTTCTACTGAAGAACTGCTTCTTGAGTTAACTGTAAGTAAATTGATATCTATAGAATCAGCTAACTCTGGTTTAACTCACAACAGAAAAACTGGGCCTTAGGGACACATGGGGTAAAATTAAACAGAAATCAATCAATTTATATATCAGATTGTAATTTTTACGCACGGTGGATCATGTTATATAATTAACAGAGAGAAGGTTTAAACGTCATCGTGTTTTAACAACAACATTAAATAATCCTGTGTTAGTTTATGACATCACTTGCATGTAAAGTTAACATGATTGAATATTTAATTTAATAATGTGAAAGTAAAATTAAAATCTTTGATCTTCGTATAGTGCGGTAGAGGTAGATCTCTATTTTCTTGGATAAAGATAACTTTTTAATAAGGTTCGCCATGTTTTATAATATGGAACTGTTGCGTACCAGGAAATTAAAAAAAAACCAAGATTACCATGAATCTGAAGATCTCTACATTTAAAGTTTTTTTACTTTTAGAATAGAAGATATCGATAAGTTAGTATCAATGATATTGGAAAATTTTAAACAATTATCGATGTCTCCTATATCTACTAAAGAAAAAAACACTGAAATTGAAACATTTTAGATTTTAAATGAATCCCCCCATATTCCCTCCCAGTTCACCCCAACGATTACATAAATAAACCCAAATCTGGCGGAAAATTTAAAATATTTTTTCTCAGGCAAACAACGTTGGCAACACGGATGCAAGAATTAAAATTTCTTGTGTAAGAATAATGTACATTTTTCTTAGACTGAACAAAATTTCAGACCACTTTTCAAACAGACGATGGCATTCCATTGGAAAGTTGAAAGTTATCATTAAAGGTCGACACATATTCAATGCTTTAAATGCTGAGGTAAATTTCTTATGCGTACTTTTTTTTCTAGAAAATATTATTTGTGTCCATAAAAAGTATTTTCGTATGACCTTATGCTTTTAATTTGTGATATAGGTGACCTTTTTAATTCTCAAATAATGATGATCTTAATGGACTTCATGCTTTTTTTAATGTAAGTTTTTTTATACGTTCAATTTAAGAAAAATATTGCATTTCTTTACCCGTAAAATACTGTAGTTTATGTTGGCATCAAATTAATGAAACGTTTTGAAATAAAAATTGTTAATGATGAGTTTCACTGAAAGCATAAGGATGGCCCCTTAGCCCTTACTCAAATGATGACTCTTTTATTATGAAAGAGAGTTTTCAGTTTCAATAATCGTGAAAGACGAACTTTTAAAATACATATCTACATATTATGTACTTTCAATATCTAGAGGCATAGATATTTTTGCTCTTGTTTATTTTATTTATTTTAACTTCATACTCAGATGTAAATTTCAATATCCGGTAGTTTTTTCCGTTCCTTCGACCTTCCGTAAGGATAGTGACATTTGAAAGTAAAATTACGTTTGATGTGTATATGTAAATATATAGGAAAATTGTAAATCTATTTTCATATTTTCAGTTTTTTTTGTGCTTCTGCTAGCAACTTTCAATTCAAATTCGAATGTCTTTAATACACAATATACAGGGTGTTCGGTATAAGGTGCACCAAAGAGCTATAGCGAGTAGGTTAGGTTAAGGCAAGAAAAAAATCGTAGCGGGGGGGTTCTATTTTCCCCCGTTTAGGCGGGAGGGGAAATTTTCGAAAAAATCGACTTGAAATAGAAAAAAATTATTAAAAAACAACGGCAATACTATAACAATGTCACGCTATACTTTCTTTTAAAGCCAGAAACTCGTTCTTTTATTTTGTTCTTAATTTAAATTATTTGAGACAACAATTTTTGAAAAATTAATTTTCAAACACAAAATTTTGAAAAAATAATGAAAAAAATTGTGTTCAAACTAATTTTGTTCAAAATTTTGAAAAAATAATGAAAAAAATTGTGTTCAAACTAATTTTGTTCAAAATTTTAAGTAATATCTTTGTTTTTAATATTCGATGCTCCTATTAATTTTCAGTCAAACACTTAAAACCGGATGACTTAATGTTTTTTGGTTTATGAGAAAATTGAAAATAACGATATCTGCCTTACTACTTTAGAAACAGAAAATTTTGAGCAACAAAATAACTAAAGGAAGCCAAATTCAAGAAAAACTTACTTTTGTTATTTTCAATTTTCTCAAAAACTGGAATACATTTTGACATCTGGTTTTTAGTGTTTGGCTAAAAATTGATGGAAGCATTGAATATTTAACACGGAAATATTAATATATATATATTATAACATAAAATTTTGAAAAAAATTAGTTTGAACACAATTTTTTGATTTTTTTTTTATGTTTGAAAATTAATTTTTGAAAAACTGTTCACTAAAATAACTTATTTTAAAAATGAAATAAAAAAGAGGTATAACAGAGCCATTGTTAGTGACCGTTGTTTTTTAATAATTTTTTTTCTGTCCTAAGTCATTTTTTTTTACAAAATTTCCCCTCCCGTTATTTTTAGTTTTCTCAAAACCAAAAATACACTTGAATATTTTCTTTATCGTATTTGACTAAAAATTTACAGGAGCATCAAATATTTAAAACAAAACTATTACTTAATTACGTAAAATTTTGAAAAAAAATTAGTATGAACACAATTTTTTTCATTATTTTTTCAAAATTTTGAGTTTGAAAATTAATTTTGTAAAAACTGTAACTGTAATTCTAGTAACTCGAATTAAAAACAAAATAAAAGAATAGATTTCTAAATTAAAAAAAAAGTATTTTTTTAATAATTTTGTTTTCTATTTCAAGTCGATTTTTTTAGAAAATTGCCCTCCCGCCTAAACGGGTTAAAATAACCCCCCTCCCCTCTCCCTTACGATTCTTTTCTTGTCTTAACCCAACCTACTCGCTCTAGCTCTTTGGTGCACCTTATACAGAACACCCTGTATATGCAAGTGCAAACTTTTCTATTTCCGATCGAAATATTAAAAGAACAGAAAAACGAAACATACAACTCAAATTTGATTGAGGCATCACAGAAAAAAAAATAAAGGAAAAAAATCAAAAAAATTTTTTAATATAATATATAATTTCTTTCTATTTTTTTTGAATAAAAAAAAATTCTTTGGGTGTTAAAATAAGAAGTAACAATATTTTATTTAAATTGTTAAAATTACTGTCCCGAAAAACAAAAATACTAAAGGAAAACAATCTTGAATCAAATATAATAAAATCTTGAATCTGAAATAGAAAGTATTGTTCAAAATATACTTATAGTCATTCTTGGAACCCCATACTTTTTTCGTGTTCCCTATCATCGTATTGTCAAGTTTGAACATTAACCAGTAGTATCCAAAAGGCTTAGGGCATTTTTTTAGAATTTATTAGAAGTGTTGAATGAAGAAATCGTTGATTTGCTATGAGCTAAGGGTAAATTTCAATGAAATAATTTTTTTCATTGTTGAAAGTTTAGGTTATTTTTTTAAAGTTTTTTTTTTATATTTTAGTCTAAAAAAGGTAATTATTTTAATATAATTTTTAATTTTCTGATTTTTTTGCAACACTTTAATAACTGATTTTTCGTTTTTTTTTTGTATATATTTTTTAAATCTTTGGATATAATCCAGAAAAATCTGCCAAACTCTTTAATTTGAAATATATAAATGTGAAAAGTCCAAAATAATTTTAATGTGTAGATAAAAAAATTATACCCCTCGCATAAAAAAATTATTTCACTGCCGACAACTTTCTCGTTAAATCCAATAAAATGTAACGCTTTCCAAATTTAGGTCTCCTGAAAATTAATTTTTCCTTGTCAGTGAATATGAGTCGTGGTTCAAAAATTTATATCGAAAAGCTTTTCCAACTACAAATTTAAAAATATTTTTTTGTTTAGAGTTTGCTCTAAGCAAAGTGATAATTAACAAAACAAAAAAAAATGTTATTCTTGTTCTTTGAATCGAAGAAAATTACATACTTTCCCAGGGTGACCTATCTAAATTATTGCTCAATTTTCAAGTCACCAAGAAAACCTAAGTTTTAAAAACATAATAAATTGTAGAGCCATAGTTGTTGGTGGAAAAACTTATTTTTGGTTCTCTCACATTCCGAGTAGGAACCTGATGAACTTCATTGCCTGTATTAATGTCAATTTTCTGACGATTTTGAGTTCTTTCACAATCTCTAATGACAAAAAAATGATAACCATTGGTTTTGTTCAACAATAAAACTACTATAAAAAATGGTTTCGAATAATTAAAAATAAGCGAACATTTTTTACTCTCTTTTTCACATGATATATAAAAAAAATTTGTTATTTGGAGGATAAAATAAAAATAAAAACCTAAAAAAAAAAAAACAACAACAAAACACACTCAAAACTTAAGTATACTTTATACTTTACTCTTAAATACAATACAAAGAAAAAATTAACTTAAACATGAATTAGATTAATATTCTTCACATTCTACTCATTAAGGAAATTTAAAAACAAAACAAAAATAAACAACTTTCCCAAAAACCTTTTCTAACTATACTATAAATGTCTACTATTAAAAATAATATTTTACAATTTAAAATAAAAACAAAAATACTCTTCTTATACATGTGTAAGTTAATCTACCATTATAAATGTTTAATGAAAATATGTGTAATTTAATAGAAGAAAATAAATAAATTACAAAATTATCGATTCTTTTGATTGCTCTCTCTTTAAATTAACGTTAAAACTGTAAATAGATTTTGTTTTTGCTTTTAACTCTGCATATATATATAATTATATGATTAAAAACAACTAAAAATAATTTGTATCTTATAGACATATCTTTATATTTAGGATAAACTTTATTGTTTTTTGTTTAAGTTTAGATTTATTTATTTAATGTGAACTATTCATATTTCCTTTGCACTATATTATTTAATATTAATTTCAAAATAATTAAAACAAAAATATATATTTACAAAAATAAAAAGATATTTTAATATTTAAAAGTGAGTTTTTAAATTTATACTTTGTTAAAATTAAAATAAAAAAAAATATTTAACGAAAATATTTTTGCATTCTATTTATAGACACATATAAAACCAAAATGCTATTTTTACAATATATTGTTTAAACAAACATTTTTGTTAAAATAAAAAAATTTTAAAGCGGAATACAAAAATTAAAAAAAAAAAAATAATTGTAATGTTAAATATTATATTCGATAAAATTGAAATAAAATGATTTTGTATGATTAAAATATTTATTAGGAAAAAAAATATAAATATATAATATATATGGCTGTGTGTATACTGAAAATTTCAGTTGGAAATAGAAACATAATTTTTGCTTATATATAACATAAAACTCAAACGTTTAAAAAATTTTCGTTTGTTCCCAAAAAATATAAAGGTTACTGCTTTTTGTGTGGTTGAAAAATCCTGACCGCTATGAAACACATTTTGAACTTTTCTGATTCGGATTTTACAAGATTTCAAATCAATTGTTTCTATCGTTGAAACAAGAAAAATAAATTAAAATAAAATGAAAACTCTAAATAAAAAGAGCCTTATCCACCCAAACTGAACCATGAACATTCTTGTTTTCCCTTTAAATTCTATGAATAAATGCAATTTCTAATTTGAAATTTTTTTTTTTTTTTTGAATCGTTGAGTTTTATCTGATATACATGTTTAAAACATATAAATAAATTTAAGAGCAAGTAAAGTAATAAATAAAACTTTTTATTTATTGTATGACAATATAAATTTAAAAATATGTATGTATAATGTTTAAAACTGAAAATGGAAACAAAATATTTACGACACAAAAAAACTATGTTAGATGTTAATATACAAATATATTTAATGTTTGTAGGTATTGAAATTGATTAAACAAGTTATAGTCAAATAATAAAATCTAAAAAAACAAATAAATTGAAATTTATAATTTACATTATGCGTATGTATTATTTTATATCAAGAGAGCAAATTAATTTAAAATAAAATAAAATTAAATTAAATAATATGATGTAATTATTTTTATTATTAAATTATAAAAAATAAAAAAAATTAAAATGTGTAACAATAAAAATAAAATGAGAATATTACAAGCAAAAAAAAAAATTCACATACAAAATACATGAAAGTTATTTAAATTATTACAATATTATATGCTGGTGTAATATTATGATTGCAATTTTTGAACAAAAATAAAATGTTTATACGCATTGATATTTATTAAATACATAAAACAACACAAGTATCTATACTAAATGAAAATTTACAATTACATAAATAAATTTTGGTATAATTTGTAATGTTAATGAATTTTGCTCAGAATTTTCAGAATGTGAATAAGTATATTTATCATGTGCGTTTATACACATCCAAACATATAGATTAAATGAATATTATGAATATATATAAAATATATATTGTAAAACAGAATTAGGAAATAATAAAAATTAAAAAAAAAAACAAAAAAAAATTAATTAAATTTTTAACTTATTAAAATTTAATAAAGTGAAATAAATAAAATATAAAAAAATAATCAATTTTTGTCGAATTTTTTTTTTTTATTTTGTGGTACTTTACATATCTTTGCATACTATAAGGTAACGGGTAAGTATCTAACGTTTCTATAGATGAGGCTCTGCAATAGGGATTAACACAGAAATACCGATCGAGGCCGAGTTTTGTGTTCAAACATTTACATTTTTTGGCGTTATGGACATATTCTTGCAATGAAAAAGAAAGAAGAGCCACATGGATGGCCATATCTGGGGGGCCCTGTCTCATTATGGTATAGGATTTAAAAATGTATAAAAAAAATATCATGAGAAAAGAAACAGTTTTTTAAAATTGAAAGAATTTGTTTTTGAAACCAAAATCATGTACATATGTATGTACATATATAAAGAGTTGATTTTTTAGTCAAATATAAAAACAAGAAAGTCAGGAATATAAACGAAAATTAGAGATATTATAAACGTCTGAAATTCGAAAAATCAACATTTGAGACAAAAATCACCTTATACGTAACTAGATGATGATTTCTGGTGGAGCGGGTCAGAAGAGTTGGTTTCTGAATATGACCAAAATGTATGTTTATTTCTTTACTTGAAAATACTGTACCTATATCCATACATATATCTGTAGGAAAGACCAATCAGAGACAAAATTAATATTTTTTTACTTTTGGGGTTCCTCGTCCATTTTCGGTGCATTTTCTTGATTCCAACTTATCTCATCAAGTAAAAGTTTCAAATTTCACTCAAACGATAAAGCTTGACGAGATAGTAAGAAAAATATAGGGTTGCCTAATTTAAAATGGTTACGTGGTTATACCTCATCGGGTATAAAAAGTTGAAACTAGAATCAAATGAAAGATAACATCGTAAATAAATAAATAAATTTGATGGCACAACAGCTCATGAAGAACTAGGGCCTAGTGACTTACAACTCTCATCCATTCCTGTGTGCGTGTCTGCAGGAATGGAGGGGACCTACAGTTTATTGCCGAATCCGAACGGCTAACGAGCGGCACTTTTCTGTGACAGGAGATACTCTTGGAGGATTTGTCAATTCCTCGCAAGAGGCAGTAGCCGTTTTTTCTTTTTAAATAAATAAATAGGTGGCGAGGCTTGGGATCGAACCTTAGACCTCCGGCATGACAGTCCATCGCACTAACCATCACGCCACGGCTACTACAAAGATAACATCGTAGGTACTGAAAAAAAAATAGGGTTGAAACTTTAAAAATAGGTGCATGAATGTAGCAACCCTCACAACTCGCAACTAATTTATTGTGTAATGCGTTTCGTCCAGGCACGACAGTTAGGCTCATCAATTAGATGCTGTCGTACCTTTTTAAGACGCAATACTTTGGTCGATGACTACCGACTCAATAAAATCTACAGCGCAAAATCTTCCATTTGAATTTAATTCAATACATTCCACTAAACAACAACAAAAATATTTTTCTTTTTTATTTTTGTTACTCCTCTTCTAATTTATTTTGTTTATTTAAATTGAAAATAAATTCAAGCTTTAAAAACATCTTGAAAAAGTTAGGAAAAAAATATACTACTTCAGACTTAAAGGTTTTCAATTAGATTTTTAATGTCTATGTCTATGTCTACTTCTATAGACCCAACTTAAACCGGGGCATAAGCTTAATTCTCATTCGATATGAAACCAGATATTTGGAAGTTGCAGCAACTCTTAAAAGTATATGGCATATATACTCCTAAATGCAGGTAATAATATATCGAAATAACTAGTATTTTAGATCAAATGCTTAAAATCATAAGGTAAAAGCTAGAAATACACACCCAATTAAAGCTTAGACTCTTATCAAATAAATAAAATAAATAAATTTGATGGCACAATAGCTCATGAAGAACTATAGGGCCTAGTGACTTAAAACTCTCAACCATATTGCTGTGTGCAATATCAGTTGTGCAATCAAGGGAAGGCTGTTTGCTCTAAATAAAGGGTGATCGGTATAAGATGCACCAAACTGCTGGAGCGAGTTGGTTGGATTAAGACAAGAAAAAAATCGTATGGGAGGGAGGGTCTATTTCCGGGGCAATTTTCTAAAAAATTAACTTAAAACAGAAAAAAAACGGTACAATTAAAAATGCCATGCTATACCTTTTTAAAAAGCCAGAAATCTCTTCTTTGATTTTCATTTTAAATTAAGTTGTGTTAGTGAATAGTTTTTGAAAAATTAATTTCCAAACTCGAAATTTTGAAAAAAAATTGAAAAAAAAAGTTTTCAAAATTTAATGCTCTAATTAATTTTCAATTAAAAACAGAAAATTAATAAGAGCATTGAATTTTGAAAACCAAAATAATACTTAATTACTTACATAAAATTTTGAAAAAAAATAGTTTGAAACTTTTTTTTTCCAAAATATCGAGTTTGGAAATTAATTTTTCAAAAACTATTCACTAACACAACTTAATTTAAAATGAAAATCAAAGAAGAGATTTCTGGCTTTCCAATAAGTTATAGCATGGCATTTTAAATTGTACCATTGTTTTTTATATATTTTTTTTTCTGTTTTAAGTCAATTTTTTAGAAAATTGCCCCTCCTGCCTAAACGGGGGGAAATATACCCCCCTCCCATACGATTTTTTTTCTTGTCTTAACCCTACCTACTCGATCCAGAAGTTTGGTGCAACTTATACCGATCACCATGTTTATACGACACGAAAAATTTCAACAATTATTAGCAGTTTCTTTTGCAGTTTCTTTTTTTTTTTGGTCTAGAAAAGAAAACTTCAATTATTTTTTTTACAAACTTTATCAATTTCTAATTATGGCATTGTGTGTAGACTTAAATTATCCAGGAGTTATATCATTGGTTGTTCTCTAGAGAGACATTCGAGTCGAAAAACATTTTTTAACAATTTTTAGCAGTTTTTTTTGTAGTCTTTTTGGCCTAGAAAAAAAAAAAACATTAATTAAATTTTTTTACAAACGATACCAATTATTAACTATATCTTTGTGTATTAAATAAAATTAACATGCAGTTAATATTTTTGTGTCTTCTCAAGATATTCGATTTTTGTAACAATTTTTATTGGTTTTTTAATTAAAAAAAAAAAAACTGTGGGTTGATTTTTGTTTTAGTATTACTAATTTTTCACTACGTCGTTATGCATAGAATGAAACCAGGTCGCAGTCGATAGCATTATTTGTTCTAGAGCTATTCGAGAAACAAGCCATTTTACAACTTTTTTTAAATTACTGTAATAAAAAAAAACAAAAAAAAACGCCAATTGAATTTTTCTGAAAATCCTAGCTTGCACGTTATGGGCTTATTATCTGTAAAATAAAATTTATTTGAATTCGATATCTCTGTGCGTTCTCGAGATATCGTCAGCGAAAAAAGCTTCCGAATGTACGAATGTACGAACGTACGTACACAGACATCTCTCTAAAAACAATGTAATTCGACTCCAGAGACCTCGAAACGTCGAGAAATGTCAAAATTTTTAATTCCACAAATCATACAAAATTGAAATAAAACAAATTATCTATCTATCGATCATATCGTCGGCTGGATGCTATCTTGTTCTAAAGGCCATTTTTTACGAAATTGAGTTAGGTATGCAGTCTTCATAATTTTGGGACGCTCTTTCGTTTGGCGCAAACTATTTTGTTCTATCTCTTTTAGTTTTCAAGTTACAGAGAACTGTTTTGTTCAATATGACACTTTTTCAACGACTTGTCATGTCATTTTTGTTCAATAAACTGCCTTTCATCTTTTTTGTATTATATTGAACAATTGTTAGTATACCTAAAAAAAATTATTATTTAATTTCTATCTTGTCCAATATCCACAATTTTGGATGTTTTGTTCAATATGCGTATGTACTTCCTTCATTTATATTTTGTTCAATATCCAATTAATTTTAGTTTTTGTTCAATATCCAACCGTATACTTTCATTCCTTTTTGTTCAATATCAAACGAGATCACCGTTGTTCCATTTGTTTTCCTTATATTCTCATTCAGTACCTGCTGTGCATTGTGGTAAAGATCGACTATTAAGACACGTAAGTTTTTAAATACTAGATTATGTTAATATTTGGGGTAGCATACGTTATCTCCAAAAAACACATTTTTAATTGGACGAATTCCCCATAAAAAATTAATCCAACACGACAAAATCTCCATGGGGCCAGGCGCCCAAACTACAAAATCCCCAATAAATTTTTTGATGCCACTATCTCAAATCAAATAAAGGTGAAGCGCGTTAAAAAAATTTGGTCGTATTAATAAACATAGTCTAACTTTAGACACCGTCCAAGTTTTTAAAAACCTTTCTAATTGTTGCTAAAGTGACTTTTCGTTTTATCTTGCTTTAGACAACGTAATCTATTGTCTAAACCTTGAGAAATGCAATATTTTTTTTTTATTAAATAAAGCATATTTCCGACTGTTTCGAAATACTTAGACATAGTTTAAACAGCCAAAAATCTAATTAATAAGACCAATGTCTTTAATTTTAAATAAGGAAATTTTAGAATAAATACAAAAATAAATGTATTAAAAAATATAAACGCTTCGTCAGGAGAAAATCCCAAAAAGAAAAGGTGTGAAAGCAGTGAATCAAGCAATTAAATCGCGCGCGCGATTCACACTTTCACTTTTTGGGATTTTCTCCTGGGGATTTTTTTTTAGGGATTTTTTTGGGGGATTTTGTCTTTGCTCGGTTTTCTCTTGGGGATTTTGTCTGTGGAGATTGTTTTTTTGGGATCTTCCAACCTTTCCCCCTTTGATACGTACTACGAATTGTATAGTCTATCGAAATAAGGTATGGAGAAAAATGAAGGCGGAACAAGACAGCAAACTTAAAAGTGCTTATAAAAATGCTGATGCTCCAAATGCCTTTGATAAACAAACCTCACATCGCGTCCTGTGACGTCAGTGGTCAGCAGTGGAAGAGTGCGTAGTGCACACAGCTTAGAAGACTGAGCAAATCTGATGCGCGGGTTCAAATACCGCATGATGTGAAGAAAGTTTTTCAAATAAAATTGGATTAAGGCCCATCGCCCAACTTTTTGTTGCTCCCAATCCAATTAAATTAGCTTATATGGGAGAGCGCCCACTAGGCCACTTTTAGTTGCGCAACTGTTTGTTGCTCGGAGTTGCTCGCGGAACTTTTTTCCCGGCAACTTTTTGTTACTTACCCTCGCTCACAGGGCAACTTTTTGTTGACGGCACCCTTATTCGTCAAAAATATTATGTCAAAATGGCGTTTCCGCTTAATGATGGATTTACATGTATCTTCATCTGCAAACATCAAGAAAAGTAGAGCGGGATAGAGTGATACCAAAAAACCGAATGTGTGAAAGAGTACCACCATGAAGATGAACATGTTCGTCTTCGTTATAATCTTCGTCTGCGTTCCTATATTCAAGATCTCTGCATTTTGTTCTTCTCTCTCTATCCAACAAACACGCATTTTATATTTTGTATCCCTTATTTTTTGCAGAACTCGCATGAAGATACATGTAAATCCAGCATAACATTGTGGATGCCAAAATAGCGTGCATTTCTCTTTTACCCTCTGTCATTTTGGCGAATTTCTGGAAATGGAATGTGCTTTCCTTTTTTTCAACAATGTGAGTACATACACATTATTACTACGTTTCCATGTGGTATTTAAGCGAGCTTGAAGCTCACTTAGACTCTTTGTATACCTGCATCGAGTTGAAATGAGCTTGAACCGACTCGACTGCACTTCAGGAGGGGAGTCGAGTCGAAATTTGTGCTAAAAAACCTGGGTTGAGGAGTTAACTTGAAAAACACCATATGTCATCTCGACACCATTTCAATTCAACTCAATATCGAGCTCTCAAAACTGTGAACGAAAAACCTGGGTTGAAAATCCGACACAAATCCAACTCGAGCTCTCGGTCCTGAATATAAACGTAGTATATAATAATAAATAGTATAATATTTTATAAATTTATTTCGCATTGCCAGCCTACGATTATACATAGCCAGACAACCGGAAAGCATCAGCCATCACAAAAAAAATATGGCGACAAAAGTCAAAGTCTAGTCCCACAAAGTTGCTCGGAAATTGCCTAGTGGGCGATGGCAAGCAACTTTTGTTGCTCTCTGTTGCCGGCAACTCCGAGCAACAAAAAGTTGCCTAATGGGCGATAGGCCTAAAGCTCAGCACCACTATAAAGGAGACTGATCATAAGGCTTTTGGCACCCCTTGAAATAGCTATTAACGAATTAAAAATGCCAAAAAAATTAATTCGTAAGCAATCGGTGGTAGCGCCTTTAAGTTGTTGTTGTAGTTCACAAATTCAATTTCTGTTTTGTTTTTCGTTCCTAAAAGAAGAATGTATTTTTTTTTTTTAAACTTTTTGATAAAATGAAGATTTTAATTGAAAAACAAATAAGTCATTTTACTTAAACCAACATGATATTGATTCGCTCCAAAAGAAAACATTGAAACATTATATGTTTTTCTTTCAAAACTCTTTATTAAATCAGCTTTAAGGCTCTCCCAAACCAACGCGATTAATCGCTGCGACAAAAGAAAACAACAATAACAACACGTGGTTGTCAAACAAAACAATACGCTGTTGTTATTGTTTTCTATTGTCGCAGCGATTAATCGCGTTGGTTTGGGAGAGCCTTTAAACAATAAAACAACTTTTTGTTCTATATAACATAATCAACTTTATGTTTCCTCTCTTTTTGTGTTTTGTTCTATGTTGTTCAATATTGAGTTTTTTTGTTCAATATCCAAAAATTTTACCTACTTGTTGTCACTCCATATAACTTTGTTCAATATCCAAAATGACTTCCTCATTGACTTTAATTTATAACTAATTCAAAATAAAAGAAAGACAATTTCTGTGACTTGTTTTATAAACAAGATTGTCAAAACTTTCAGAAAAAAATCAATACCAATCAAAAATTTTTTGATATAAACAAAAAATTTCAATCTGAACTTTAAAAATCGATTTCCCAACATTTTGAAAAATGGACATTGAACAAGATAGCATCCAGCCGACGATATCTCTATTCGAAGAGCAAGTTTGAGCAACCAGTCGTTGATTTATTTTTTTTCCTCTTCATTCTTCAGTCACTTCATATCTCTGCAACAACTTTTCGATCCAAAATTAATTGAACGTTTCTAATTGCATACCTATTCTATGGAATTTCTCCCACTTTTTCAAATTACAGCTTAAGGCAAAAAAAGTGAAAAAAACCCCATCATTAACAGTGTCAATAATGTTAGTACATGTTCCCAGTTGATTCAATTGTTCTAACGACGAACCCTACCCAGCTTAGTGCACCTTACACTCTATGCTATATCTATCATCACACCCCTCTGTAATTAAGTTCTTCTCTTTTATAGACCAGATCACCCTGTGAAATCGTTAGAGTATCATTCACACATTACAAAAACTAAGTATTTAAAAAAAAACTTCAATTCTACGTAGGTAGTTATTACCATCTTCCTTATTCTGCTTTTCATTGATAAAACATCCACCAAAGATTCCTATCGCACTTTCTAAATGAGTTAAGTTGTTCTCGAAGCAAAAAGCAAGGTACCTACACATTATAGCTTGATGCTAGCTAGATAGCAAAAGCATGGAACATAGATTATAGATAGTATAAGTAAACAGACGAAAAGAATGGAGGACTTCATCGCACATAGACAGCATCTCATCAATTCTCCTCCTTGGAAAAGTGAAAATACCTTACCTTAACATTTAATTGCAAGGATACATTCTCCTTCCCTATTATACAGGATATACGTAACGCATTGAAAATGCTAAGTTTTTTTTTATTTTTTTCCGAATAAAAAGGGGTCGTTTGTTCGGCTTTATGCGAAGCTTTTATGTTAAACTCCCTTGCTCCGGTTTTATCTATTGCATCACTATCCTTTGCTACTAATTTTAACTAAAATTAAAGCTTTTATCTCCATGGCATACCTATTTTTTATCTCCTTCAATTTAGCTTACATAGTTCTCTTTTTTCTTTAGATCGTGTTATTTAATGTTTTAATTGCTTGTTTGTCGCTTTTTTCTTATTCATGAAAAACGTACAAAATGTGTATTGTATACTCGTATACTGGATTATGTATTAGGGTGGCGCTTATTTTGGCAATGTGCGAATATCTTTCGTCTGATGAGGCTGACTTAAAAAAAATCTGTGCAAAAATTCATTGAAATCGGTTGACGTTAACACTCGTGCCACCAAGCACTTGAAATTTCCCATACAAATTACAAGTAGATTTTTAGTCTTTTACTTAAAAATTCCGCAAAATTGTAATTAATGATGAATAAAAATGAAACTCGGCAAAAATCTTAAAAACATGGTAAAGTATAAAGAATAAATATTTTTACATTTTACAAAATTTGTTTACAATCTTAAAAATATCAATAAAAACATGAAGCTGAAGATCGCTGCATTGAAAATCAAAATTCCTTTGGATGGGGATCTGTGGATATGTAATGATGATTTTTCAAAACTTTAAAAACCGTTTTGTAGGGCGGGAATTTTTCTAAACGTGATATTTTTTAGTTTTTTTTTAAATTTTTTACCGTTAAGGTTTTGTACTATAATATTGTAAAACTTGGAACAAAACTTTGGGTCGCTTAAACTCGGGAAATGGTAGGCTTAAAATAAAAACACCAATTTATCGAGATTTTAGAACACTCAACGTGAAGGATTTTATTTTTGTTTTAAATGTACGTTCTTAACTCTTAAAAAAAAAAACGAGAAATTATAACAAAAACTCTTTTTAAACTAAATAAGTTAGACTTTTGTATTCAAGCTTCAGTCTGCTTATATAGATACATCATATATAGCATAAAATTAAATTCTAAGCGAGTCTTCTGTCTATCGAAATGGTGGCAATAAAACGAAAAATGCAAAAAAAAACTGAAAATCACTGTTTTTCATCGTTATTTTTCAGTGGTTAAAAAAAATTTTATAAAATGTAAAGATATTCGAACATTGCCAAAATAAGCGCCACCCTAATATGTAACATTCATAGATATGTATGTAAACTTGAAAGCTGTCTTATAAAATCATACGAAAAGGAAACACATTTAAATGCTTAAAGGATTAGGGGTCGACGAACTATATTCTGGCTAAATAAAATTTGGCCCAATGAAAAATGACTGCAAACAAAAAATGAAAAATAGTCCCAAAAAACACATACGGAGAAGGGGGGGTGTATCTAAGCACGGGAGACCTGTAAACAGGTCACATTATAGCTAGAGATAGTCGCTACTATTTAGAATCAAACTGTATTTGCCAGTACTTTGGGAAAACGAAGACGTAATATCGGTTAGGCTACGAAATCATTTTATATGCATTTTATATGCAAAAAACTGTTTTGGTAGCCCAAAAGTAAAATTTAAAAAAATTGTTTGTTTGTCCGCTAATAAACGAAAAATATTTAACCTATTTAAAATACGAGTGCACATTATTAAAGTTAAAATTTTGTATTTTCTTATCAATTTGGTAAGTATTTAAGTGAACACGATTTTAATTTTGTAAAAAGATTTTAATGAAAAAAACCTGCTACTGGGGTAGGTGTATAACAAAAAAAAAAGGTGCACTTTTTGTTTATTTGCCACAAAATACAAAATTTCTACTTTTTTCCCTTCGATAGAACTTGGTACGCACAACTACAAAAAGATAAGATCTTGGAAGAGGTCTCAAATTCAAAAAATAATTCAAAGAAGGCACAGAAAAAGCCGACCTATATAAATCAAGAACAACATGTGAAATTGAAACTATTTTTGATAATGAAATTTAACCACAAAATTCACAATAAAAAATTACTCTAAATTTATATGTTTTTAGTTAGAGCCGCAATTTTCGATTTCTAAAACTTTTGCTGCGTAGTATCGTAAATTCGCCAACTTTACGGATGAAATTTTTTTCAAAAAATTAAGTTTTTCTAAAAACTTTAATTTATGCTGTTTTGTACTCAAATGATGCTAAGAATCGGAGATGAAATTTTTTTCAAAAAATTAAGTTTTTCTAAAAACTTTAATTTATGCTGTTTTGTACTCAAATGATGCTAAGAATCGGAGAGATAAAAGACGAAAAAAAATCGACCACCATTCCAGCAGCTCAACTTGTGCTATTGGTGTCGTCAATTCAAATTCAAATTATTTTTTAAAATTCGCAAATTTGCAAATACATATTACGGATGAAATTTCTGGAAAATTACGATTTTCAAAAAAATTTAAATTGTACTGTTTTCTGTTCAGTTTCTGCTGCCAATTGTCGAAGAGGTTCATGGCAGCACAAGTTGGGTACATCGCAGTACAACCATTTTTTTTTTTACGAAAATCAAAAATATCGGTGCTTACTTCACGCACATCTCCCCAAATTTACAAAATTTATCAATTTTTTGTTGTTACATTTCATATAGATTTTTAGGGCCATTTTCCATTTTTTGTTTCGGATTTTTTATTAGGGCCAAATTTCACGTAGCCCTATATATTCTGAATAAAGACAGATAACGAGTTGATTTTTTTTTTAATCAATAGGTGTTAAATATGTAAGAAAGTCATAGATTTACTATATAATTCTAGAAAATCAACAAATCGAGATATAACCATTTGAAAATAAATAAAATGCACGACTGGATCGATGAATTTTAAAGATTGAGTATATTTTACGTACATAAATTAATAATATTTATACATGTACATATTTCATGCCATATAAATACATATTAAATTGAAGAATATGTATGTATATGGAAATAAATTGAAAAATTCTTAAAAATCAACATAATTCGAAATTATTTAAATTCTTCTTGAATTATTTTAAGAGCTTAAAAAAGTACACTGATTTCTCTAACAAATCTTAGTTTCTAAATAAAAATTGAAAATGGTAGGAACGGTTTTTTTTAAATAAATTTTTATACATATTTTGTAAACATTAAAAAATATTAGTACCAACACCATTTTTGAGTATTTATTAATGTTGAATTAAAAATTGAATTTTGAAAAAAAACATCTACCCGTTTTTGAATTTCAAATTTTCAAAACAAGAATTTTGAATTATGTATTTTTACAAATCCAAAATTTTATTTCTCCAAAATTTTGATATGTAGTTATGAGAGGTATTGTTAATAATGGCTAACTGTAAATTTTATTTCAGGTAAATGGTAGACCGGACCGTAGTAATATTAGTATTCAGAAAAATTTTTATCAAAATCGTTGGCGTCGTTTCCGAGAATATCTAGATTTTCTGATAACAGTTTTTTAAAATTTATATAGAAGGTACCCTCAATTTTGACTATAAGAAAAATTTGTGTTCAAAATATTTTATGTTATGTTATAAAACCGCTCGGTACCAAGATTCAGAAAAATCAACCCAGTACTTTGAGAAAAATTAGGTTTTCAAAAAAAAATTGAATTTTTTTAAAAATCCAAAAGAATTTTTTTGAAAATGTTAGTATACAATACTATATGAATTTTTTAGAAGATTTTTCATACAAAAATTATTAAAATCAGCTAATTCGTTTTCGTAAAAAAAGAAAATAAAAAAAGTGTTTCTATGGTAGGTATCATTTTCACTTTTCGGAAATTTTTTCCAAAAGGACTTATGGACTTTTTTTTTAGGAAAATCTGTGGAGCCATTTTTGAGAAAAATAAGATTTTCCAAAAATGCTAAAAAAAAATAATATGGCAGGTACAGTTATTTTTGGTCCTAAAAAAATGAGAAAAAAAAAACGTCTAAAATACACTACGTAACAAGTTTAAATAAAATCGACCCGCATGCGTTTGGGCTGCAGGCGAGTACACAGACATCCTTATCATCGTTATGCCAAGTTCGAGTTTGATTTTATTTATATGAATCCAAAACTTGCCATTATAGTAATAGTACCTACATAAGTACATCGCAAGAAAAAATGACAAAATTGATTTTCCTGTCAAACGAAAAGCGAGAAACGGCATGAAATTCTTACGATCAGTTTAAAATCTAGAATGGTGTCTAAGACAGCTTGTGAAGCTCTACTGCATAAATAGGTGACAAATTATCGTCGGTTCCGAATAAAAACAATATATTGTAGCCCAACAAATGAAATTTTTTAGCTGAATTGCATTTTTGTATATATTATATAAGAGAAAAACTGTATCAGTTGGAAAAATATCAGACTCTACTATAATATTTGCAACTTAATGAGGTATTGCTTGCTCTTGATATTTTAACAGATTAATTGAAATTGAAATTTTCTTTAAATATTCTGTCGGCTATTTTGATTTTTGTTGTTGGGTGTTGTTGAGATGTGTCGTTTTTCTTTTGAACCAACGATATATACATATAAATTATAAAGGTTAAATTCATGTTTTTGGTTTACATATGTCATTTTCAATAAAATTTCAAAAAATCAATGAAGAAAATCGGAATATTTTTTATTTATACAGTGAAATCTCCCTTGGGCGGACAGTCATGGTGCAGAAATTTTTGTCCGCCTAAGGGAGTTGTCCGCTTAAAGGAAATCAAGCAAAAAACACTTATTTTCAAAATTAATATACTCTTAATTTTGAAAATTAGTGTTTCATTCATTTATTAACAGAAAATAAAAATAATAAAAATAAATAAACTTCACTTTCTTAAAATTACCTTAACTTATAATGGCTATATTAATTTATTAACAGCAAACAAACAAAGTAAATAAACTTCAGTTCTTTTTTATCACATGACGTGGAATGAAATGATTAAATTTAACACATAAATACATATTAAAATCAGCCTCTAAAAACTTTGCATAGATATAAGAAGATTCGTATTTATGTGTGCTTTCAAAACACAGATACACAGATTTCGCGTATACATAATAGGCGTTTTTGGTTCTTAACTCTGAGCAAAACACTGAGCTGTCAAAAAAAATCTCTGTTTCTTTTTTAGCTCAGACATATCAGATCGCTCAACTTGTGTTCCTTTTTTCAATCAGATCAAGCTCGGAGCTTGCTCCATTAGCTCAGAATAAATTGACCGAACAAACGGAGCAAATAGCTGAGCGCAGCCAACTTCATACAATTTCCTTGTGATTTAACAGATATGGCAATTCAGTGCTCAGACGTGTTTCATAATTAAATCTGAGAGCTCTGATCATACTCTGCTCAAAGCTTACTCGAATCGCTCAGGCTCTGCACAGTGCTCTGCTCAGAGCTAAAAAAGAAAAACGCCTAATAGAGTTTCTGGGCTGGCAGCTGGCACGCTTGTATTTTTCCATTACATGAAAAGAATTTTATGCTCGCTGTAGACTGCAACTTAAAAAACAAATACCGTTGCCAAAATTATCAGCGTTATGACGTTCAATCCTTCTCTGGTGTCCGTCTAAGGAAAAATATTTTGTCATTCATACGTGAAATTCCTGTCCGTGTCCGTCCAAGGGAGTGTCCGTCCAACAGAAACTAAAAACAATGAAAATTATATAGAGCAATTTCCGTACAAAAAAATGTGTCCGCCCAAGGGAGGTGTCCGCAAAGGGAGATTTCACTGTATATTGACGAAATTTTTTTTAGTCACTTCTGGACATATTATATTATAAATTTGAGAATAAAGGTGTTTAAGGTGTATCTAATTTTGATTTCATTTACAGTATACTTATGTAGATATGCCCTTTTGTAAGTTTCATATTGTATAAACGTACTATCATATTGATGTGAAAAAAAGAGTGCAAATATTTTATTCTAAGAAATAACAGGAGCAATGATGTGAAGACTGTTTAAGACAAGACCATAAGAAAGAACACTATTCTTCAAAGAAGAAGTAAACCCTGCGAGTAAAAAGATAAAATGAGGACTTTCAACTTCAAAGCTACATATTACACAAAAGGCCATACTATCTACTAGGTACTCCTGAATAACAAAAGTCCTGAGAGGAAACGAGAAATAATAAAAAAAAAATGAACAATCCTGACTGAGATGAAATAAATATATAGACACAGGGACTAACTATACTATATTCTTCCAAAAGGATGAGGATAAGAGTGTTTGGATAAAAGTGTATTCTATTCACAAAAAAAAAAAATTACACTTTGCCACAACCTTAAAGATAGCATAGTTGGTTTAGTTTCTTCCAGAGATACTTCACATTCATCACTTTAGTTGGCGGGCGAACACGTGAACAGGGAGACGAATGTTTTTTTTTAAAGATCTCCTAAGAGAGCATATCTGCGAAAAGTATGTTGATACATGCATATATGTATGTAGGTAAAAAAAAAAATAAACAAAAACGAAAGGGAAACTTTCAAATGCTACGTTTTTGTTCTATTTTCATCTGTGTCAACTTGAGTATGTGTGATAATATACTCAAACTTGTTTTATTCGTGACATAGTTTTCTTTGGAAAATAAAAACACCCTCAAAAATGTTACAGTCAAGTGTTTAACTATTGGACAGAAAAATAAAAAAAAAAACCACTAGAATTATGAATAAACAACACGACTGAATCTCAAAAACCCACGAGCCTGAATGCAATTTGCTGATATTTTTAGCTGGGTCCATTTTTTTTGGCTGGTTTTTAGTTTTGATCTTAACAAGTTTCTGGGCTTTATTAAGACTTTCTTATAACTAATTCTTGTTAAGTGATAATTTCAAAACTTTGGTTTCAGTTTCTTTTCCCCTGTTTCCTGGGCTAACTCTTTTCAGTTTCGGAGGAGGAGAAATAAATATCCCATGAAGTAAAATATAGACTTTTTTTTTTTTTTTTTTAATAATACAAATTCTATATACTACTGAAATAAATCAGCCAAGTAGAAAACTTAGCACTATTTTATTGGACTTGTTGAATTATTGATTCAATATAGCTTTTAACGGCCTTTAGTCCATGAAAATTTTTGGCGTTTCGTCCCGGCGATCTCACTTGGACTCATCAGTTGACTAGTGAGGGCCTTGTCAATACGCAATTTCCATTAAGTTCAGTTCATCTTACATAGATTTCAACAAGGCCCTCACTAGTCAACTGATGAGTCCAAGTGAGATCGCCGGGACGAAACGCCAAAAATTTTCATGGACTAAAGGCCGTTAAAAGCTATATTGAATCGCAGTAAAATATAGACTTCAGCCTGGTTCAAAATCGAAGTTTATTCGGTTTGACCATTTACTTCTGCCACAATATTTTGCATTTTAATAGCTTCAATAGCCAAGCTTGATTTGCTAAGATTTGTAGTATTAACTTCTGGTACGTATAATGGCTCAGGCTCAGTTGGCACAGTATAGACTATTAGATCATAAAATTTCTTGTGGATGGGGCAAACTTTACTCACTTACTTAGCTTACTTTATATGGCGCTCACAGTCAAGGATGAACTGCGGCCACAACCACAACTTACAAGCCCCTCCAGCCAGCTCGGTGTCTAGCTAGCTGCCTCTAGTTACGCACTCCAAAGTTAGTTGAGGTCGTTCTTCACTTGTATGCACCACCTAAGCTGGGATCTTCCTCTGCTGCGCAGACCATCAGGGGTAGATTCGAAGACTCGTCGGGATGGTGCGTCGGTGTCCTTACGCTTTACATGTCCCAGCCATCTCAGCCGACTAATTTTCGACGTCGCCGTAAAGCTCGTGGTTGAATCTTCTCCTCCGTATACTCCATCGATATAGACTGGACCGAAAATCACCCAAAAAATCCTTCTTAACAAAATGAAACACCGATTTTGGCAAGAAATCACTCTTCGTTTGATCTCTGCACTGATTTCATTTTGCGAGGTTATAGTGGAGCCCAGGTAGACGATTTCAAAGTTGCACCTATCCATCGTGACGTTTTTACCGAGTCGACGATGTTGATATTCTTTTATCGATGACACCTTATATTTCGTATTGTCCTCATTAGGAGTTTTTCTTTTTTAGTTCAGAGCTGAGCGAGCCCGAACTGTCAAACAAAAATGTTGTTTTTTTTTTTAGTTCAGAGCGCTCAGAGCTTGGAACATGTGTTTCTTTTTTTCACTTAGAGTGCGTTCAGAGTGTGCTCCATGAGCTCAGAATAAAATAACCGAGCCAGACGGGGTAAAAAACTGAACGCGACCAACTTCATACATAGTTTTCATGTAATTTGACAGATATAACATATCAGTGTTCGGTGTGTTTCATAATTAAATCGGAGTGCTCTGAACATGCTATGCTCAGAGTATACTCTGTTCGCTCAGGCTCTACTCAGTGCTCTGCTCAGAAGCAACTCGATAAACTAAAAAAGAAAACGCCCATTAACAGCCAAACCCATTTTCGCCGCATCTGATTAAATAAATGCAAACGCGCCGGTAACAGCTTAGTTCGTTCTCCTAATGATGTCAATATCATCGCATAAGTAAATAGTTGAACTGACTTTTAAAAAGTTGTACCTGCTCTGTTGTTGACATGCTAGTTTCGCATAATTAAGTACTTCAAGAACGGCGTTAAAGACATTGCACGATAACGGGTCGCCTTGCATCAGTCCTTTCTCTACGTCAAAGTCGGCAACAAGCTTTGACGGAGCAGAGAGATTTCTACCATCGTCATTCGTCATCCAGCACAAGCGGACGACCAAGTCATCTCCTTCGGCTATGAATAGTTCGACCATCCGCACCAGACAGCTTTTGTACTTGTAGAGGTAGGGGAACCCGGGGCATAACGGGCCCCTTAAGGATTATTGTTAATAAAAACTGCAAAAATGTAAAAAGAATTTTGTAAGAATTTTTATTAGAAAGAAAATTTATTAAGGATTATATTTGGTATATTTTGTTTGCTTTGAAAAAGTCATTCATTTTGCCCATTAGTCCCTGGTGCTGAGGCATAATGCGCATATGTGGGGTATAATGATAGATTGCAGTGCGAGCATGTTTGGTAACATTCGTCAACATTAGCCTATCCCAGCATAAGAACAATGATACCACTTACAACAAGCTCTGAGGATACCCATCTTTCTGTGTACTGGGAGTTTAAATATACCCATAATACAAGCAGTCCTCGTCTTCTGAACTTGCTTTCATCCTGTTTTTCTCAACTTTTGTTATGCGACGTGATGAAACCTTAAACCCTGTAGCCAAAACACATTTTTCTTGCTTCATTCTTGTCACTACACTAGGTCTTCCTGTCATAATTGCGAACCATCTGAGAAAATGTATAACATGCTGATAAAATCATAAAGAAATTGATACTAAAAACATGAACGGGGCAAAATGGGCACCCATGTCCATTTTGCCCCGCCCATTCTGTCCCAAACCTCTTTTTAAATAAACATTTAAGAAATAAGTTAAAAACTTAACCTTAATGGAAAAATCAATTTATGTTTATAAACTTATTTACTTATCTTGGTATCAATTAAAGAGAATACAATCTTCAAGTGGGGTGGCCCCGGCGCAGTGGAAGTAGTGCTTGACTGCTAACCTGGATGTAAGGGTTCGAGCCCCAGTCTAGGCAGCATTCTTTTCTATATTCCCTCAACTGAACGCCACCCCTGATGGGATTTAATGAGATAATCAAAACCTTATTTCTCAGTCCACTGTGCCAACAAAAATCTATCCTATTCTTCTATTCCTTCTAACATTGCCTAATTTACAAGACCCTAGGTCTTACTGGCAAATATATGTTTGTTGTTTAAAAAAAAAAATGACCAGTTTCTCGAAGAACAAACTTGAAAAAAACTCAAAATAATAAAAACACTATCGAAAATTTTGTTTTGTTGAAAACGAAAAGCAACTGCCATTTTTATTCAAAAAAGGGGTTTCCCCTAACAGCAAGCCATGTATTGAAACTGGTAGATTGCGTTTCGGAGCTGACCCTTTATTCGACGTAGAAATACAAGGGGGGCCCATTATGCCCCGGGTGGCCGTTATGCCCCGGGTTCCCCTACGTCTTTTGGCCAGTTTGTTCAGAATGGGTTACATTAAAGAATATAAAGTTAACAAGAAGGCGCATCTCATACAATTTTTTTACTGCACATTTTTATATGGTGGGTTCCAATATTGCGGCCTGCTCCCAGAGCTTTTGCTTTTTTTATGGGATTTTTAAGGACAAAAAAGCAGACTGTTTTAATGTGGGTGGTATCTCATTTTAAAAGCGCTGAGAGAATTATTGAAAAGCCAAAGTGCGGGTTCCAACATTGGAACCCGGCATGTTCAGTAGAAAATTTGTACGAGATGCGACTTCGTGGTAACTTTATATTCTTGGGTTACATCTATTCCATGCCTTTCAAATATTCTAAGTAAAATTGACTGATGAGCCATTTGCATTCATTCCCTAATAAAAAAAAAAAAACATCGATAACATGCAATGATTTAACAGTAGTTGTTATACCTTATCTTTTTATTAAAGAAAATCAACTTTGAAAAAACTGGTTCATGGAGCTATTTACATCGCTAACCGCACTTCATGTAGGTACCTACATTATGGTCGGATGGATCTAAATTTTGACCAAAATCATTCAAATCAACCAGAACCACTGTATTTCCAATTTTCTATCTCTTCTTCGGCAAAGTTCAAAATATCGAAAAAAATATTTTGAACACAAGAAACTGAAAATTTATGTAATTTTGCATACTTTTTTCATCACAATCAGAAACCGAGATATTCAATAAAATACAAAATCCAAGATAGCGGTGAAAAGGTGAATTCCACGAGTGCGAAAAATCGGGGCTATGAATAAATAAATTAAATAAATTTGGTGGCAAAACGGCTCATGAAGAACCATGGCCTAGTGACTTACAACTCTCAACGATTTCTGTGTGCGTGTCTGCAGAAATGGAGGGGACCTACAGTTTATTGCCGAATCCGAACGGCTAAGGTGAGCGGCACTTTTCTATGACAAGAGATACTCGGAGGATTTGTCACTTCCTCGCAAGAGGCAGTAGCCCGGAAAAAAAAAATTAAGGTGGAAGCGGCTGGTATTGAACCCTGACCTCTGGCATGACAGTCCATCGCACTAACCATTACGCCACGGGCTACTACATTATGAACGGGCTATGAACTCCGATGAATTTTCCAATGAATTTTAAAAAATTAAGGTTTTACACACTCGGGGCCGGATTAGAAATGCACTGGCCTGGGTAGAATTTTGACGGGTATAAAGCGTTTCCACCATTATTGGAAAGAACAACAGATTCCATACCGACCACTTCTCGTGGCATATTATGACGGAATGTTGACCATGCTCCCACTACTGTTTAACTGGTGGTCGTGACGTGGTCAGCTAGTGGTCTTTGACGGTAGTAGATTCGCGGATTTAATGTTTTTGTTTCAATGACACAAAATTGTAATCGTAACTAAAAAATTCAAATACAGAAAATCGAATATGCTTTGCTTCATGCAAAAAAAAAAAAAAAAAAAAAAAATCACGTTTACCGAGTGTTGATATCGCCATGACTCTACTGTACCTTAAAAGATGTAAGTAGACTTCTTCGCCTTTGAATGACTATACCCGCAAGGAAAAGGAAATTATTGCGCCCACAAAGAGATTCATATACCCACCTGTGTTTAGAAAAGGTGTCAATCAAATTCCTTTCACCTTCTGTGTGCTTTTCTCGCGCCCCTTTCACCATCTTTACCACAACCATATCATAAACCAAACAACACGACACGATATCGCACCGTCTTGTTGTTTGTATTGTCGCAGCTTTAAGGAGGCAACGAATTAATTGCGACCGACTTATGACAAGAAAGGATAACCGAGATAAGATGTTTATCTGAACTAAATTATATGCAAATTAGTTTTTATTTTTTTTGTTCGTCCTTTTTATCTCGGCTCGGATGAAAACTCTTACTTATTGCGATATGGAAGGAAGTTTGTTTTCCTTCGAACTTTTTTTTTAAATTTTTTTCCTTCTGGTTGTGTTTATGCTTCCTGGGGGGTTATTTGTGGCAGGGGAAGAGGCTGTAATAGGTGCGGTAGCAATGGGGGTGAATTTTTATATAGGTATACTGTGTTGTGTGTGTACGGTTATGGGAAAGAACTTTAACCGCATTTTAGAATAATGTTCTGATAACGGACTGATGGCGCTGCATCGCCACCTCGCCGCGCTGCGCCTCATCGTAACGTAGCGGGAGTGTATTTGGAAATGCATGTACGTGGTACAACGGAATAGCATAATTATTTCCGTTCGTTTTTTTTTTTTTTCTTATTTTATTCTCGTCCTAGGCACTAGTGAACTACATACCATGGTGCAAGTCTATTTGGCGCAACCAAGTTGAGCTTAGTATAAAGTGGTGCTTGCTTTCATGAGTATAGTTGAAGTTAACGAAGGTTCGTTGAGGAAGCGCAGAGTTTTCTAATTTTTTTTTCTTGTTGTTGTTCTTGTATATTCACGGCTCTATAGAAGCATGCGAAAATAATTATTATCGAGATGGGATAGAACCTACATAACAGTTGGAGAAGTTGGTATGGAGGAAAAAAAAAATTAAATATTGCAGTTCAACAACCATTTAGTTGAAGTATGTAATGCTTAAGGCTTTTGTTGTTGGCGTTAAGGACTAGCCTACTTCGAAAGTGAGTACCTAAGTAGTAAGTAGGTTTGGTAAAGCAAATTTAGATGGGTTAGTTGCTTGATTATATGTAATTTTACTTAAAGAATATGGAGGAAATTAAATTCAAATTAATACATTGAAGATGAATTATTAAATAAAGCTTACCTAAGTTAAGAGTAGTAGCCGTGGCGTGATGGTTAGTGCGATGGACTGTCATGCCGGAGGTCTAAGGTTCGATCCCCAGCCTCGCCACCTATTTATTTAAAAGAAAAAACGGCTACTGCCTCTTGCGAGGAATTGACAAATCCTCCAAGAGTATCTCCTGTCATAGAAAAGTGCCGCTCGTTAGCCGTTCGGATTCGGCAATAAACTGTAGGTCCCCTCCATTCCTGCAAACACGCACACAGGAATGGTTGAGAGTTGTAAGTCACTAGGCCCTAGTTCTTCATGAGCTGTTGTGCCATCAAATTTATTTATTTATTTTGTAACATAAGTTAAGTAAGTAAGTCATTTTTTTAATGTAATTTCGTTCTGATAAAATTTGCTGCATAAATTAAAAATATCCATATTATACTTATATTAAGAATAAATATGGTTTTATATGCAAATAGTAGAGCTTGCAATAACAATTAGAATGCGTGACACTGAAGACTGAACTATCAAAATTGCTACTCAAAAATAAACAAAGAAAACAACGCATTATCTTAAGAATTGTGTTTTTAACTCTTCGTACAATTTCATTTAATCCATACCATAACCACACAACCGAACCGAGGGCAGAATGAGCCCTAAATTCTCTAATTGGAGCTTTGTGGAGATTTTGAGAAATCTTTGATTTAAAAATAGTTGTAAGTAATTTTTTTTAAGAATTTGAGTTGTATGTAGGAATTCCAATTTGAGCAAATTTTAGGTCATGTCGCTCAAAACAGTTGTTTTTAATAAAAATTTTGAAACGGTTATAAAATTATATATCGACAGTTAAAGTGCATAATCTCGTAGCCATTGTTGCATGTTTGTTTGTTATGCTGAAAAAGCTAAAAGTTTGTCCTGCTAAATTGACGTCAAGTAAGTATAGGACATCCGTTTTCTCGCAAACTAAAAGCGACCAACTAGTTTGTTTTATGCGAAATTGTTTATTAACTTGCTAGCATCTAATTCCAATATACTTTTTAATGGTGACGTGAAAAAAGGCTCAACGAAATAAAGCCAAAAATAAAAAACTTAGCCCTATTTCGTTTTCAATTTGGAAATAACGCCGAATTTTTGATTTGGTTTTTTTTTCGAATTTCTATAGATTTCAGTTTTACAATAACACATTTATCATATTTTTTCGGTGCTTACATATTAAATCCTAATGAAAGAACTCCTAATGAAGAAATTTCTGTAACAATTAATGCAATAACCCTTAACATTTTAGATGAAATAACTCCTAAACATGAAACAGCTTTACATCACCCTTTTTAACAGGGATATATTTACCATATGGGGCATGGGAAAAATAGGCTATAGCCCAGGGCGGCAAAATTTGTTTAATTCCTATTCATATTTTTACTTGCGATATACTTAGGTACTATAGGGTAAGTTATGGATTCGTGAAAAAAATCGAACTCGAGATAACAATCAAACTTGACATTACGATGATAGAGAACACGAAAAAAGTGGGTCCCGCAATTCCGTCTTTCAGTATGTGTGTATGTCTGTCTGTATGATTGTTTGTCTGTCTGTACCTCGGCCTAAGGCATAAGATTTTTGGATGATTTCCAAGAGGATAAGTCGAGATTTTTTTTTATCTAAAAAAATAACGGTACTTGACATAGGGCAATTTTAAAAAAAAGTTACTTATCTCAAAAAACGCTTTAACGATTTTTTTTTAATTTTTTGTGTGTACTAGTAGTGGTAGGGTCTATATTTTGGTATTTGAAAAATTTACCAAAAACCGTTTTTAACGGTACCTGCCATAGAACCTTTTTTTTGATTTTCGATTTTCTCTCTAACCGCTTAACAGATTTTGATCAAAATTTATAGTTAAGAGGCTTTATCAAGTTTGAATAATATTGCATACAAATATTTTCAAAATTTTTTTTTTTTTGGATTTTTAAAAAAAGTTCAAATTTTTTTTTTTTTTTTAAATCATTTTTTTTTTACAAACGGGTTAGTGAATATTTTTTTGAAATTATGGTTTTAGCTGTTTATTATTATGTTCTTAAAATTGGCGTACCAATTTTTTTTTCTAAAAAAATATGAAGAAATTTTATATATAAAAAATTATTTTTTAAGAAAACCGCTCCAACGATTTTAAAAATTTTTTCTGTAAAAATTCACATTTTTTCAAGAATTGAGATGGCGTTCTTCATTCTGAGATTAAAAAATTTTAAGAACTTATTTTATCAATTTAAAGAACGTATTTCATGCTTTTTTTCCCATATTCAAATTTCCATTCTTTAATTTATTAAATGAAAATAAATACATATACATTTAATTATTAATTATGTGTTTTATGTTACACTCAATTTTTAAAATTCGAAGAAACATTTACTACAAGAACAAGTTCGTGCGACCCAGTAGTGCATTTTTTTTTTTTTTGATGGATATTAACACTTTTCGAAAACACTAGACCCAAATTATAATACAAAAAAAAAAGAAAAACTCCACCGTTTTATTAAGATAACTCTTAGACCACAATAACATTTTTTCATACGGAAGTGTTGCCGTGTACAGAGGATTCAGGATTCATTTAATAAATGAAATGCTCCAAAAAAAAGATGAATTTAATTTAATTAAAATATCTGTACACTCGGGCGTATACGCACTTTTATAATTGTATTAAATCTTTAACAATAATTTTGTACTACAATTTTCATTTTTGCATGTTGATTGAAAAAGCTATTTTGATGAACTGTTTTTCCTGATGAAGGTGAACCTAATGTGTTAAATCTTTTGTCAACGATGTGACAAAATTCTGGTGAGGGGAGGAGGTGGAAAATTTTAAAAAGCCCAAGCTGACAGAAAACCAAAATACGCAATTGCAATTTTAATATTCAATCGAAAAAGCATCCTGCTTATTTCATTATTTTGTTATATTACTTCCATTTATAGAACCAAAGTAGCTAAATCTTTTTCCGAAATATGGCATGTAGTAATAATTTGTAGTCTCGTTCATGTATATCCATCATGTATTTTGAAAAAGTCTTTAAATACTTAAAGTCGTTCAAATATTTTTCCTCATACAGGATTTTGACTGCGTTGCAAGTTTGATAATACTGGTCTTCAGTTTTGAAACATTTAAAAGTCCTTATAGTTAGTTCTTTAAGGGAAGTAAATTTTTATGATTTTAACAGACATTTTAAATGAATCAAATTCTTAGCACTATAAGCCACAGCATAAGTCATATTATGTTTCTCACTCATGTTCTAAAATAATAATTTATATAATAATTTGAATCTCATCTAAAAGTCTAACCTATACCTTTCCAAATTAAAAAAAAAAATCTTGACCGCATTACTTCTACACCATTCATATGATTACCACATTTCATATAACTGCTTCAATAAAAATTGCTTCCTTTTTAAAGTTTTGAGTTATTTCCACTTTCAAACAAAAAAAATATTTCCTCTTATCTACATCTCTTCAAAATGCTTATAAAATTGCCTGCGAGAATAATTCATTTTGAAGAGAACATATAAGTGCAATTGAACAACTTTATGAAGCTCCTTAACCACATCAGCCCCAGGGCGTAGCTATAGCTCACCACTTTTCAATTCTACATTCTTTTTGCTTTTTTTTTTTGGTTGTCCTTGCAAAAGTTTGAGATAATTTGAAAAACTCATTCTTATTACCAAGTATAGAAACCTGTAAATATGAGGTGATGAAAATACCGGATATAAATCCTACCAATTCGAGGCGATACACCATAAATGAAAATGGGTAAAAGTTTTAAATTCTATAATTATGGTTACCAGCTACCATGACGATTTGGAAAATGCGTTACACATTTTTTCATAATGACTGGTGTGGGACATATAGCAGTTGTTGTAGGTTGGTGAACACTTCATCAGAATAAATTTTTGAATTAATTAGCATTCCTTTATTGCATGAATTGGGACTGTGGATGATAGAATAGTACTTTCAGCAGGTCAAGGCAGGCGTTCCCGCAGGTCAATTTGAACTGGCCTGGAGTGTTACACGTTTTGAGCGTCCTTTGTCCTTTCTTTCTTCGTTTCTGGCAGTTCCTGAAGCTCTGAAAAAGATATGAAAAGACGTATTACCCCTAGATAATTAGACAAAAAAATATCCAAAAGAGGAAAAAATTACGATAAAACTAAATTTTGGTGGAGAGCTTTGTTTTTGTGTCGTAAGAAATGCAAACTTATAACAGTTATATAACAGTTTTTTTAAATTGTTTTTGGATGAGATTTTATTCCCTCCTTTTGGTCACTGGTAGTGGCAATCAAACAAAGTTACATTGATTTATTCCCAACGTTTCGACAGGGATTGCTGTCCCCTTCAATCCCAATGACCAAAAAAACTGAAGTTAGAAAAAAAATCTCATCCAACAACAATTAATATAATTCAACTTGGTCAAAAACAATCATCATATAACAGTTTTTCGTCATTTGAAGTGAGTAAATTAGTGCACTTTGCGCGAATTGAAAGAAAAAAAACTCTGGTTGCCTGGTTGCGGTAGAAGGTATTGGTTATGCGGGGCCACATAACCAGTACCTAATATTGTAATCAAAACTGTTATACATTTCAACGAAGTAATACTATTTCGACTACGCCTATCCAACAACTATCAAGAAATACCGAAATACCTACAAGAAACGCATTACATACTTTCAGGGGCCCACGACAAACGTCACGAGGTTCTACAACAACAACATACAAACACTACACAACATCAAAACAACAGAGGAAGCAATCGAGGCTGCAAAAGTTTTCTGCATTTACTCGAGTAACAGTCAGTCGTCACCATAGAATTCATAAGGAACCGTAAGAATTACCCATCAAGGCAGGATATTTTCCTCTGATACGTCTAGGTCATTTAACTTGGTACTAAGTAAGCACCGGTGAAGCAAGTTGCTAGATGTGTAGTACAGCAGTAAGAAGTTTCTAAAATCTAAACTATTTTTGGGTTTTATTTCGTTAATCTCCGTTCCCCTCTACTGTTTTCGCTTTAACTCATTTGTCAAGGTAACGGATTCAATTCCAAAAACTAAAATCGTACCCTGTTAGTACTAAGGCCCGTTATTAGTTTTGTCTTAGAGTCTACTGAGTCTAGGCCCTTAACTTCGGTGAGGCTAGGGAGTCAACCCCACCTTATGCACCACGCTCTTGCTTTTGCAAACCACCTTACGCATATGGAGTACTTTGTTATGTATTTTTGGAATAAGATAATTGTACTATTAACTAATTAATTGTTAAGCGCTTAATACACGATACGATTATCGTACCGATTATCGTAGTCGCATGGGATGGTTATATCGTGTGTGTACTCGAAGGTATCCGCTGTACCTAAATCGCACGTAGAATGCTATGGAGCGAAGACGGCTGCGATATCGGTACAACTCCAAGTCGGTACGATAGGTTGTATCGTGTATTAAGCGCTTTAGAGTTAAGCGCTTAATACACGATACAATTATCGTACCGATTATCGTAATCGCATGTGATGGTTGTATCGTGTGTGTACTTGAAGGTATCCGCTGTACCGAAATCCACGGTCGAATGCTATGGAACGAAGTTGCTACCGATATCGGATGAACTCAAATCGGTACGATGTGTTGTATCGTGTATTAAGCGCTTTAATCTTAAGAAGGGTTAAGTAAAGAATTTAATTGTAACCGGGGTTTCGAACTTTCAAATAAGTACACCAAGTTTTATTTTGCTTCCTATGTTATGCATCCTGAAACAGCTGACGCTACCTTAGCTGACAATAAAAATGCATCACAAAATTTGGCATAGCCAGAATAGGGCTGGCAACGAGACCAATACTAGTCTACTATACTTTAAAAGCACCCGAGACGAGACCGTATTTTTGGCACCGAAATTCGCAGAGAGCCTCGCTGGTCTCGGTGATTTGGTTTAGGTTTTCGCTAGAAGAAATATTTTTGTATTTAATTATTTTTTTAGTTCAATTTTTATAATATTCACGAGTTTTTTTTGCGAAATATTCTATGGGAGTTAAAATATCAAACCACATATAGTTTCCTACAAGCCACAAATGACAGATGGTCAGCAATTGATACCTGTCGGATCTCGAGGAATCTATGGCCGGAAATCTCTAAGAAAAAAACAGACTACCTTCTCAAGCTAAGCAGACCTCAACTGTCACTCTTGGTGGGAATCCTAACGGGTTACAACTCAATGGGAACCCACATGAGCAGAATGGGTATCACCACATCTGATTTATGCAGAGGGTGTCAGGATGAAGAGGCGGAAGAGGGCTCCTATCACTTTCTATGTGAATGCCCCAGCCTAGCCAGAGCCAGAAAGACAGCCCTCGGGGAATACTTTTTTGACGAATTGCGTGATATCTCATGTTTGCCACTAAAAAACATTTTGAAATTCGTTCAGAACTCAAAATGGTTTAGGGAGGCTCCAATACGTACACCTAGCCCCTAAGCTCCACTAACTCCTCTCCTTACCCGTCCTTAAACCTACCTTACATATGTCCTGGGGAGCACAATGGATCCACTGAGATCCGAGTGAGATAATGCGGCTTGTCGTATTATCACCCCTCCAAACCTAACCTAACATTTGAAGCTACATAGTTATACTCAGATAGGCGCACTGCGAAAATCCGAAGAAGAATACGTTCAATTTATGTATGCATGGCATGTCGTTGGAATAGAAATCGCTCATATTTCAGACCCTGTTTCCCCCTCCGGAAAAAGGTGACTTTAAGACTTTTAAGTGACACTTGAAAAAAATATTATCGAAACGTCAAAATAAAGTTTGTTGGCTACCTGTAAAGCCATGAGCTGTCAAAATCCATTCGAATTTTTTCCGATTTTATTTTTTGCTCCGGAAAAGCCTTTAAGCCTTTTGAGTGACATTTGGAAAAAAAATTCCAAAAGTCAAAATAAAGTATGTTGCCTACCTGTCAAGCCATGAAAGTCCATTGACATTTTCTTGTGCTTCACACAAATTTCACGCATACTAAGTTTTTTTTTGTTTTTTGAAAAAAATAATATAAAGATGAAAGTTCTAGTTAATGCAATTATAAATATGCCGCTAGAAGGTCGAACACCGCAATTTATTTAAGCTTTTCTCTCATAGCACCATATGGTCACCCTAATTATAAGCCAGAAACAATCCAACTTTTGCGTTTCACCTTAGGGAAGCCACGATGCAGATTTAAATTACTATCCCAAACTTTTCGTCCCTGATGCAGTGTGTTGGGATTTATTTTTTATCTTATTTTTTTGGTCGCCGTATATATAAATTCCTTGTCCTATAGAGATTGAGAAGAGCAAAAACTACTCAAACTCAAATGTGGTGGTTGTGTCTCATTTATTTTTTCACAAAGTGCTCGAATCCATCCATCTGGATGACAGATGGGTCGCGTTAGTTTCTGGATGTAATTTGCTGCAAAAGTTCGTGTGTAATTTCCATATATCAGCTTCCTGCTTCTGCTGCGCCATAGCCATATCATTACTATTTGCGAGGATATTTTTTTACAACTACACAATGTGATGGTGAAATTGTACAGAATACAGAACAAATGAAGGATATTTGCTTAGAATAGTGTCATGAATATAACTCTTCTTGTTCGAGAGTTAAAGGACTGGCTTATACTCTCCGACACACCAACACTAACACATTGACTTGCCTTAGCCATTTCGTTCTTCTTCACTTCTTCCATCATGGCATATTATTCCATAGAAACAAATTTATGGAATTATCCTATTTTTTTTTTTCGCTGACACATTTTATATGTATAATATTTTTTAAGGCTTCTCAGAAGTTTAGGGAAAGAAGGAGTTGAGAGCTTAAGAGTATTTGCAAGACACTCATGTCAAATTGAGCCAACTCGGATTATATATGTATATGAAACTCAAACAAGTTGAGTTGGATTTATGCGATTATCCTGGCAAATAAAAGTTTATCCTTTATATTGGTCTTTTGGTTGATTAAAGATGAAAGGCGAATGTTTGGAGATCTTATTAATGTGATGGGCCCTTATTATAAATCATAGATGTGAAAACTTTTAAGAAAGTTTTATTTTGAAAAAAAAAAATGGAAAAACTGTAGTTTTGCGGGAGTTTCAGTTATAAATAATGTAAAGAAAAGAAAAAGTTATTTGAGCATAAGACAGAATTTTATCCTTGGAATCAATTAGTTACAGAATTTCTATAGATAGGTACCTATATAATATTGAATATTTGGAATTATTAATTATTGTGTCCTTTCCTTGGTCCTTTAAGAAACATATTGATTTATCTGTTCAAAATGCAATCAGTCCCGCAGCTATGACCTTTTGATATTTTCCCTGTAAAATCAATTTAATATGAAACTTTAAGGACAGACAAATAATTTTATGTTATTACCCATCTCGAGGAGAGGTACTTATAAACTTTATATATATACGTAGATGATTCCACTATGTTTTCCTCTATTAGCAGAAAAAAAACTGTTGCTATTTAAAAGTTCGTTTGACGTAACATTATCATTAAATTTACGGGGAACGTATTATTGGTCTTACAAAAAAATGTTCTGAAACACACAAAGTCCATGTAAATCAAAAGTTTTCAGAAATTCAAAAAGATGACGCGAAACGCCCATAATCTCAATATACAGGGTGATCGGTATAAGATGCACCAAACTGCTGGAGCAAATAGGGTGGGTTAAGGCAAGAAAAAAATCGTATGAGGGGCAATTTTCTAAAAAATTGACTAAAAACAGAAAAAAAAAATATTTAAAAATAACGGTACAATTTAAGATGCCATGCTATACCTCTTTGGAAATTCAGAAATTTCTTATTTGTTTTTTATTTTAAATTAAGTTGTGTTAGTGAATAGTTTTTGAAAAATTATTTTTCAAACTCGAAATTTTGAAGAAAAAAAAAAATAAAAAAAACTTTCAAATTAGTTTTTTTTTAAATTTTATGTCATTAAGTATAATTTTTTGTTTTCAAAATTCGATGCTCTTATTAATTTTCAATAAAAAGCAGAAAACCGGATGCTAAAATACTTTACTACTTAATTTGTAGAAAATCTTTTGAACAATTTCAATTTTCTCAAAAACTGGACTACATGTTGACATTTGGTTTTCAGTTTTTGACTATAAATTGATGGGAGTATTGAAAATTAACAATAAAAATACTACCAAATAACGTAAAATTTTGAACAAAATCAGTTTGAACACAATTTTTGAATTTTTTTTTTCAAAAATTTAAGTTTGAAAATTAATTTTTAAAAAGCTGTTCACTAAAAGAACTTAATTTATAAACAAAATAGAAGCACATATATCTGGCTTAACAAAAAAGTATAGCACGTCGTTTTTACCGTTACCATCGTTTTTTAATATTTTTTTTCTGTATTAAGTCAATTATTTTAGAAAATAAAGGCATTGAATTTTGAAAATAAAAATTATACTTAATTACATAAAATTTTGAAAAAAATTAGTTTGAAACTTTTTTTTCATTTTTTTTTCAAAATTTCGAGTTTGGAAATTAATTTTTCAAAAACTATTCACTAACACAACTTAATATTAAATGAAATTTAAAGAAGATATTTCTGGCTTTCCAAAGAAGAGAGCATGGCATTGTAAGTTTTGCCGTTGTTTTTAAATAATAATGTTTTCTGTTTTAAGTCCATTTTTGTAGAAAATTACCCCTCCCGCCTAAACGGGAGGAAATAGACCCCCCCTAACGTACGATTTTTATTCTTTTCTTAACCCAACCTACTCGCTCTAGCTTTTTGGTGTACCTACCTTATACCGATCACTCTGTATACTATGTAGGTATCTAGTTCGTCTTTTTTGTACAATTTACTTGAATTAAGGGAGGAATGACCCGTCGACCTCATCCACAAGAAAGATAATAATCTGAAAAGTGCTATACTACCAACATAGTTATAAGTATTTTCTAGATCCTTATAATGTTAATAATGAAATCTGCTCGGCTATTCTTTCCTTTCCAATATAATATTAATGAATTTTTTTTTGCTCAACGTACCTATACCTAACATAAACAGAACTCAAAATAAAAACAAATGCAACTCATAAAACAACAATAATTCTTGAAATCAAGTCGCACTGAGAATGAGAAGTTCTAAGAAATGTCTAACAATTATTATTATTTTAACTTCCATTTCAAAAGTATAAAACAAAATTAGAAAAAAAAATATAAATAAATAAAATGCCAACGCGCATAAAAGCAGAAAAACTTTTTGCAGAACAATCAGAAGAGTTGTCATGGGATTCAAACCTTGAGAGCTCACTGCTACAAGAACTTTTTAATTAAATAAAATTTTCCCATAGTAGAGATACGGCCCATCTTAACTTTCCTCCCTTCTTCATTGTAACCATCAAAAAGAAAAACAGAAAAGATTTCCACATCCAAAACATATTGTTTTGTTCATATATAGAGAAGTTTTTACAAGAATTATACATACTTAACTTGGACTTTTGAAACGACACATATTGAATCCAAGGTTGGTAGGTACATCTGTATACACTGCAATTGATTTCGCATTCGAATCAGGTCCGAACCAAACCGAACTTTTGGCCCGAATCATGCCTTTCCTCTGGTTGTAAAGGTACAATGCATATATGGAATGCATTTACAAGCCAACACCGCCCCAACTTGTCGAAAAGTAACTCCTGCCAATACGTGACCTGAAATGCTAAGGACCCTTCGATTAATTTCTCTTCGAAAGTTTGATTTATGATTGAATCTCCAGTCTCTCTGCTCTGCTATGATGCTAAGCCCCATGCTACGTAAAAAATATGAGGGCTCAAATTCTCAACCCTCCTATATATGTATAGACGCAAAGATGAGCAGCAGTTGAATACGAATCCCTTGTGTATATTCACCTAAATGTATACATCAGCATAGCTAACCCCTCTTTGCCAATAGCATACACTAAAGTGTTTTGTGCAAAGATTAATTGCTTTCCAATTGTTTAGTGTCTCATATACCGTTAGAGTACCATCGTCGTCATGGTGGCGGCGCGGCGGCTCGTCGACTATCGATAGCGACCAACGCTCCTCCGCAGGACTCTCCAAAACCTCGACTCAACTATCAACTTCAGCCATGAATCATTTTCAATCAGACTGTAATTAATTTTACTTTCAAACAATTTGTGGGAAGTTTTATATTTTGCAGGATGAGAGTCTATGTACGTTGCATGTTATCGGAGAAATCCTCGGTGGTTGAGAATGAGGATGAGGATGTTTGGCAACGGATGCTCGAGTATTGCTTCGTGTTTCCGATTATATTTTGGAGTAAATATACAATTTCGCAGATAGAGGGTCCTTGTGTAGTGTGCGATGCTAATCCTTGCCTCGCTCGGCTGCAGTTGGAATTCATCAAAGGGGATTCTTGTTGATTTGATATACTGTTAGATTTATTTAGGTTAGAAAAAAGTATGTTGTTACCTCTTCAACTATACAAGTGGGTATGTGGCTTCTATTTTGTGTTGCAATTTTATGTCACTGGCTTAGGAGTGCTTTTTTGGTTTTTCCTGCGAGTTGAAAATTTTAAAGAGCACTCTGTTAAATGAAAAACGCATTTGATACAAATGTATATACATATATTTTTTTTTTTTAAATAAGTTGTATCCTTACATTAACTATCATCATCATCAAGGAATCAGAGTTGAGGTTGACATAATTTTTGCCAACGAAAAAGAGGTTTCATTGATGGATTTGTTTTTAGTTTACTGGATTCTATAGGTAGGTACTTTTGAATGTGGGTTATTTTGGAAAGGTTCGCTTTTTGAAGAGATAAACGGTTTATCTTTACACAATTTTCACAATTGAACTAGTTCAACTGGCAGGATATTTCTTAAATGTCTCTAAATTCTTAGTATGTTTTATGAATTATATACACTTGCGAGAAAAAAAACGGATTCACTCTCTTTCTTCATGTAAAGACAATAATTGCTCCCAATGTAATTGACACCCATTAATGTTTATGGTATCGTTAAAAAGCTACAACCATTAGCTTTGAATCAAGGTTAAAAACATTAAAATCACTTCGGGATTTTAAGAGGTAACCGGCATAGTTGAAGCATGTACAGAAAAATAAAGTGAAATTTAAACATGGGAGTAGCTCGAAAATTTTACATTTTAAATAAAATTAAGCGTAATTTATTGCTTAAGTATCTTGAATTGCCCACCTTATCTCTAATGGCAGTTTCTATACGATTCATTACCCTGGATACGTTTCTTGTCTCTCTATTGCAGTATTCTTTCCCATTTGTCTTCCAGTGCCGCTTTCAGTTAATTAATTGTTTCAGGAGCTGGATTTCTGGCCTTAACCCTTCACTTAAGCTCGTCTAACAAATGCTTGTTAAGTTTTAAGTCTGGGCTTAGCGCCAGATAGTCCGTCATGGCATTACCAACTTCCCTAAGGAATCTGACAGTTCCCCGCGCAGTAGGTATCGAGCGTTATCATACATTACTACGAAATCCCTGGTAATGCATCCAGCATAAGGAACGACGTGATGCAGCAGAATATCGGAAATGTGTCAATCCCCAGTTAAACCTCCCCTCGACCACCACAAGTGACAAAAACCAGCTAACTTTTTCTACAATTAAAATGCCTGAATGTATCATACAAGACCCTCCTCGCTAAAGACCATCGAGGTCGAGCTTGTCGGTGATTTGCAGTCAACATCGGTCCAGTGCCAGGTCGTTTCGGGATAAGCTCTGCTTCTTGAAGTCGTCACGGGTCTTAACGATCACACCACACTCGGAATTTTGGCCACATTCGCCGCGCCGCCGACGCACGTTTACCAGTTTAGAAAGGGGTTGTTCCCAGCCAGGTCCTCAGCACCAACTGTGTGGCTACTACCATATCCCCACTCTCATCTCGGCAGGTGCATTCTGGCCATGTAGCCTTATACTTTCGCTTATACTTTGCGTAAAACTTTTGAACATCCCCTCTGCCGCTACAGTCCAATAGACTTGACCGCCCGCTTCACGTGCAGTCTCTTTTTCCTCCTGAGCAGTCGGCACTCCTCCCTTCATTTTGGCGGGTAGACCTCCCGCCCGGGCAGGTCTCTCAGCAGCTCTGGTTCTAGTTTGCAGCATTCATTGGTAGGCTTTGTTCTTGGTTGCATGCGCCATGGGATTCATCATCAAACTAGGGGTAGGGGTTTTAGTTGTTTTCACCTAGTGAAAGCCAGCACATCAGTGGCGGCACTTGCGATAGCTTGTTGGCAGTGCTTCCACTGGTCCTTTGCAGTAAGTGCTGGTGGCGGGCTTGCTGAGAATTTAAAAAACACTTTTGGTCAGCAAAAGTTCTGGTGATCTCCTGCAACTTTAACTTGAAGACATCAAATCTTTCCGCAACATCGGCTAGGCGTTGTGGCGTCATACATATCTGCATATTTATAATCGAAAACACTTTAAAAATATTACGGAGGTATAAGACCATTTTCCAATAGTGTAATCTAAAGGGTTTTCGTGATGTGAAGCGAAGAAGAAATAAAGTAAAAGTGACAAATCCTCCCACTTTATAGGAGGATTTGACATTGCCTTAGGAGGTTTTGACAATAGGTAGGAGAATTTGCCAGTCTAAAAACTTTCACTTAAAAACGTAACACACAAATAATTTTATTTAGAAAACAAAATATACATAACAGTTCATAAATAAAATTGTAATAAGTTATTATAAATTAAACTTCAAATTTGATCAAACAAAAATAAATATTAATTTAGCGAATATCAAGATTAGCAAAATCTGCTTTAAATTTAAATTTCTCCTTGGATCTGGAGGTTCCAGGCATTTGCACAGGGCTTGGAAATTTTGCTACTAAGTCCACTGAAAGTGCAAGTTTAACGTCTTCCACTAAAGGCTCATAAAAAACATTTGAGTTATTTTGTCTCCTGAAATATTTGATTGTGTATGGTAAAGGGGTATTCTCTGCAACATCTAATACCAGTCCAACGTAACGTAATAGAACACCTTTTTATTTCCGAATTGTATGTGAACATAATCTCCGGGACGAGCGACAAGGTTTTTGCTTAATGTTAGTCCTTCCGATTCCTCGTCGTCGCTGCTTCGCCATCGTAATGAAGTATCTGAGTCTCTGACGCTGAACTTTTCGCACTCATCGCTAGAAGAATACGATACTTTAGACCCTGTTTAGATTGAGCAAATTGAGTGTGGACTGGTGAGGGTCGTCGTGTTTAGATTATAAACTTTGAGGGGCCTCAAAATACATTGATACAACAACAATTTCGAAATTTCGGCCATTGAAACAAAAACAAATTATACTTATTAGTCCGGTTTTTATGTTTTCTTCGCGCTTCACGAAACCCTTCACCCTGCACTTCTCTTTCCAACAAACTGCCGTGATACCGGCTTCAATCTTCCCAATCTAAATAGGGTCTTATATTTCCGCGCAGCAGTTGTTGGCGTTTGTGCCCTATTACACGTTGACTCTAAGGTAGGTAGGTAGGTAGAAATGGCGGCCAACGAACAACTAGCTCGTTGACCCAATTAGCGCAGAAAAGCACCGTTTTGATACCATAAACTCGTTGGAACCTATTAATGGAAGAGTTTAGTAGAAGCTGGCGAGAGGCCATCCGCTCAGTATCAGACATTTTAGTGTCAAACTAGTCACTACGTCCTAAAAACTTACGGTTACCCTGACCGTGTCCCCTCAAGACTCGAAGTCTGCATACTAGCAGTCTAGCGGATCAGAAGAGGGTCGATGCAAAGGCTACCGTTTCGTCGTCTCAAAGCCATTTTGTTGCATTAAGAAAAGAGATCAACTCTTTGATCTTTATTTCGGAAAGTTCGTTAAGGTCGTCATAAAAGGCATGTCCAAAGAATTTACGTTGACTCTAAAGTCATGACTCTTTTCAAAATTGAATGAGTGCGAAGGAGAAAAAAGATCGGATTTCACCTTCGCACTCATTGAATTTTGAAAAGAGTCATGAAGAAAGAGTCAACGTGTAATAGGGCACTTTCAATTTTGCGGTTTATATCGTTCAGTGCTTTTTTAAGGGCTTCTTCATCTAGGACCCTTTCAGGCGGATGTTTCCTTTTATAAATATTTGGCATATTTTGGTATATAAAGTAATTATTTAATAAACATTGATTCAAAAACAAATAACTGTCTTTAAAAGAAACGATTAGGAGAATTTGACAAATTGTCAAATCCTCCTTCTTCTAAGTTGTTAAATCCTCCTTTAATCGAACTTTAACTTTTTATTTCAACTTACCGAAATTTTGCAGTATTTTCACTAAACACTGTTGTTACATTTAATATAAATGTATTAATAGTCACAATCAGTTAAGATACAAAAAAAAAAAAACTAAGTATTTACACATGGTTTCCCAACAAAGGTAGAAGTGGCTGTCGGGAACCGACTCACGTAGGCCAATCAGTGGCCCGTTGTGATACTTCCCAACAAAGAAAATATACAAAATTACCATAAAAGTTGACCAAAAACAAAAACACGTGCGTTGGGCCGTAAGGCAGAGGTACAACTGATGTTTTCATTTATGCAACTGATAACATAGCAGGCACCTGCAAATTCGGATTTTTGCTTCCTTTCGCGTTATGTGTGGCCTTATATTTGAAAATGACAAAGCCTCCTTTCGTCAAATCCTCCTCACTCTACCCTACATTTTATTTCACAATATCATCTCGTAATAGTTGTGGTTATTTTGAAAAAAAGAAAAAAAAATTTTGTTACCAGTTCCAGGTGGAAAAAGTATAAAAACAGTTTTTTGGTCTCTGGGATATTTTCCAACTTCTGGTAGGAAATAATATTCCCAGAAAATTCTCCATTGAAACAGCTGAAATTCTTGCCAAATAGCTTGTGAAATATAATTTACCTCATGTTTTCCTTTTTAAAGATCGAAAAATGTACAATAAAAAATTAAATAAAAAAGAACTCATCCTCGCTGCTATGTAGCTGGCATTGTTCGGCAATACCTCCTTATTCCGCCCATTTCCATAATCATTTTTTAAACTATTTAACAATTTCATTCAAACTCGCACAATGAGCCTTGTTGGCACAAAAAAAAAGGGGGGAAATAATATTGGAAAATTCCAAACACAAAAACCAAGAAGCACTCAATCCCCACAATGTGTCCACTGAGCCATGGGAGGACTCGTGGCCTACAAATTTCGATTTTCACACTTCGTTTGATTCTCTGCCACTAGGGTGCATTAAAAGTTCGTTCCTATGGGTATACTCGAATCTCGAAGTATGTAGTTTTGTTTTGTCCTCCTCTTCATTGAAATTTCGTTATATTTTTTTTTTTTTTTCAAACTCGCATTTTCTGGAATGGTCTCCCACATACACCGCGCCAGTTGTTTTTCCAACTCGTGCGCTCATCTTTGTTCGTCCTTTTTTTTTTGTTGAGGGTTTAGAAGATCGCCAGTCAAATGGGGAGGAAAATTTTCACTTTATGGCTAGTTTCCTCTCTCATCGTCCAAGGACTCACATGAAGAGGTGCAGTCATCGTTGACTTCGTCGCCAAGAACTTCAGTGTAAGTATGCGATGCGCTGCCGGTAAAGATTCTTTTTACTTTTTAAAGCCATCATTTTCTTTCATAGTCCCATTTAAAAAACGGGGCGACAATTTATTAACCCTCTACGGAATTTGTTTTCTCAGCGTCATTTCGCTAAGCAAGCAACGGTTTAAATTTTTTTTGTTCAGTTAACGTTATAATAAGGAAAATGGAAAACTATAAGATTGAAGAGGGCGATCACTTCCGGGACGGTGGAAAAGGATAATGCAAGTACAGCACTTTGAAGCCCTTAGTTTTTTTTTTTATAGGTAATGTATTTCTGAAAAAAAGCTGACAAACGGGAAATGAAATAATACTTCAACAATCTTCAGACGAATTGAATATTCTTCAGTCGAAGGTAAATTAAATTTCTATTCAAATTTTAATAAAAAGAATAACGTTGACAAGTCTTTTTATGCTACCATCAGTTAGTAGGTACTCAGGTAGACAGGATGGAGCTAAAGTTAAGTGATGTGGACTTTCCTGAATGCATCCATTTTATTGCAAGCAACTTGAATGATATTTTATACAGTTGAATGGTCAAAGTGAAGGGAAAGTACCACTCATAAGCTCATCATCAAGTTATTCAACCTTTATCCTTTTTTTTGTCATTGCTTTAAAAATATTTTTAGCTTTCCTTTTTAAATGACCTCGTCTCGCATAAAAAATCCTTAAAAAAAAATAAAATTGCTTCTTTGATTTTTGGATTGCTTTCGAGTGAAAAAAATAAGCTGTTCTTTTTTGTTTTCCCTTTCTATTTTTTAATATTTTTTATTTTGTGATTTCACATTATTTGAAGTTTGAAAACTGTTTTAAGTCGTATTCCATTTCAATGTGCAAATTCACTTCTCAAAATCAAGAATTATGCTCTTTTCAATATGAACCATGTCTTGAATTTAATGATAAATTTCGCTGGTATTAAAAAATTACCAATTTATATTAAGCCCGTGATTTTTCACGCAATAGGTATGGGTTCGATTCCCAGCCTCTGCCACCTAAAATGTTTTTCAGTTCGGATTCGTCAATAAACCGCAGGTCCTCTCCAATCCTACAGATACGCACACAGGAATGGTTGAGAGTTGTAAGTCACTAACAGATACTGAGACATGGTTAGCAATACAATAAAATAATGGTTCTATGAGTATTAGTAGGCATTTTAATCAAAATCAAATAATTCGTTTTCGAGAAAAATTTGATTTTCAAATCCCGCCCATAGATTTTTTTATAAAAATTTGACGGGATTTTCACTACTCTTTTTAAAGTATTATTTCGTACTTTTTAAAACATGTTTCTAAAGTAATATTTTTGGGGCAGATTTTTAAATGATTTTTTTTTTAAGTGCGGTAGTTTCTTAAAATATTTTTTTTAGCTGTTTTTAGTGGTCGACTGAATAAGTAAGAAAATAATATTATTTTGAAAACTGTGCAGTTTTAGAATATTTTTTTTTTCGTTACAACCTAACAATTGCATACACACCCAACCTTGTTCATAGTATGACGGATTTTGTGATTCGGGATTCCTGTAGTGGGCCAAGCATCATAAAGGCTGATTTCCAATGCCGCGTTGGGCGTCGCTTTGACAGATTTTTCTTTCAACGCGAAAGCTCACACATAGCAATTTAAGGGTATTTTGTTACGATTTGGCACCTATTAGCATGTACACAAACCAACGTAACATAAGCTACCTCGTCGTTAAAGTTGAAAAAAATCAACTTTAGCGTGCGTTTTGACAGTTAAACTAATGTTCGAATTCCTTTCAACAAAAAAATCGATTTATTTAGAAGAAAAAATCGTGTTTTCTGGACAAATTCCTTTTATTGAAAGAAAAAAATCGATTTTGTTTAAAAAATAATGGAATAGTTTGTTGAAAGGAATTCGAAATTACAGTTATGTAGGTTCATTTTGATTTTGATTTTCAGGTTCCCTGCAAGTCGTCCGTCATGTCGACGCGTTCGTAAAGTATACGTAAGCGTCTCTAATGCGAACGCGCCATTGGAAATCAGTCTTAAGAATAAAATTAAATACATGTTAATATAAAATGCACGACTGGATCGCACGAACTTGCTTTTGTAGTAATATAAAAGTTTCTGTGAATTTTAAAAATAAATTGTATTTATAAAAAATTGAAGAAGATGGAAATAAATTAAAATATTATTTAAATATCAACATAATTCGAAATTAATTTAATAAAAAACTCATATTAAATTGTTTTTCGAGCTAAAAAAGTACACCACCTGATTTCTGTAATAAATCTTAATTTTTGGCAAAATAATTCAAAATCGTAGGAGCGTTTTTTTTTTTAAATTAACTTTTATATATGTATAAAAGTTTGTAATAATTTTTAAGGAAAATAATTGGTACACAAAAATTGTCAACTTTTTAGTATTTATTAATGTTGAATTAAAAACTAAATTTCGAAAAAGATCATCTGCCCGTTTTTGAAATATTCAATTTTCCAAAAAAAAAAAAAAAAATTAACTTTTTTTAAAAATCAAATAATTTCAACTTTTTAGAAGCTTTTGTATAAATTTATTTATTTAAATCGGTTATATAGACAATGAGATTTTCCAAAATAAAAAAATGGTTCTATGGGAGGTACTGTTAATAATGGCTAACTGTAAATTTTGTCCTTGACTTATATCAGACCGTACTAAGTATTGAGCTATTTTTGAGAAAAGTAAGGTTTTTCAAAAAAACAAAAAATATTAATATAGCAGGTACCGTTATTTTCGGTCCTAAAAAAATGAAAAAAAAATACTTGTCGGGGGAATTCCTTAACACCACTATAAGTATACCATGTTTAAATAAAATCGAGCCATGGGTTCAGGCTGTAGGCGGGTACATAGACAGACAGACATGCAAACAAACAGATAGACAGACGCACGAACGGAATTTCGAGAACCACTTTTTTCGTCTCCCCTATCATCGTAATGTCATGTTTGATCAAAATCTCTGGTTCGATTTTCTTTACGAATGCAAAACTTGCCATATACAGAACCTATACAATACATATATATCGCAAGTAAATATGTATTTTTAAAATTTATTTTGGAACACCCTGTTTACATCGAAATAGTCATGGCCCCTTTTTTCCAAGATCAGCAATATTTATAGGACTGTTTTATAAAACACTGCCCATTCCTTTTTTTTTAAATTAATTCAACCTTTGATTTTGAAACATCCTGTAAAGCAATGTTCCTAAAATTTAAGCCTTTTTCTAATGCAGAAAAATAATACATTGCAGCAAATATTTGTATTTATTCAAAAGTTAACATTTTTGGGAATGAAAAAATTAATTTTGGACTAATTTTCGACAAATTAACGCACTTTTGAATATTTTTTTTGCTATAAAGTTCGGTGCAATAATTTTCGAGACCAGGAAAAAGAAAGACATTTTTTTTATTTGATTTTGTCTATAAAACAATTTTTATTCTTAAATATAATTTTAAAAATTTTATTTGATTTCATAATACCTAAATGATTTTTGAATTGTGGTTTGTAAGTCTAAAAAAAAATGTTTTTATTTCTCAATGATTTTTACTAATAAGCCACAAATAATTTAAAATTAATAATTATTCTATAGCATGAAGTTTTTCTTTTAATACAAATTAATTTATTTCTATATACAAAATTAATATTACCTAACCTTAAAAGAATATTCGTTTAACAATTATTGATTTTTTTTATTTTTATTATTCCAATCTTATGTTAAGGCTTCATTCAAAAAATTCCTTTTTTTTTTCTTATATATTCGTACATATAATTTATATTTTCATCATTATATGTATTTTATAAATAAACGTCACGTAAATGTTACGCAACTGACTTAAAGCAAGACACACAAATTATCTTCCACTCAAAACCTTCAAAATCTTAAACAATCAAAAACTACCTATAAGCTTTTTCATCCGGATAAATTATGTACGGCTGGTGATGGTTTGCCGCATGACCGTTTTGTTGCTGCTGCTGTTGTTGTTGTTGTTGCTGGCCATTCCCGAAATACGTCATTCTACCCATTGTTGAATAGGTTGGCTGCCTCTGAGTTAAATTCTGCTGGGAATGATGCATTGCCTTATGGGGTAAGGTAGCATAGTTTTGTGCTGCATAAGGAGGCACAGCGTACAGAGCAGTGGCTGGACCACCTTTGTAACTGACCTGAACACTTCCCGGACCCATTTGCATTGGAGGCATTCCCATAACAGGCCCATTATGATACTCCGCGCTTGTCATTCTTAGCCGGACTATGCAGATTATGATGATCAGAATGGCAATGAATGCAACCACTCCACCAACGATGCCAATGATCAATGTGTCGTCGTTATTCATTATGGGCTGTTTCATGTTTGGCATTTTGGTCTTGATCTTCATTGGAGGCTGAGTAGGCTCTAGAGACCAGATAATCATGGGCTCCTGAGTCGTGGACCGCGTGTAGAACTTTGAGGAAGACTTCGTGGTAATTGTTGCTCGCTGAGTAGTCGTGGTCATTCGACGTGGATCGCAAGTTAATTCATCATCTCCAACTTCAATCAACTTCTTACCCTTGAGATATTCTGGCGAGGTGCATTCAACATCAGACATATGTGAACTTGGAAGCCATCTTCTAAGAGCTCTGGCATTGCAATCGCAATATATTGGATTGGTGTTAAGACCCTTGAGTTCAAGACTTGATCTGCGGTCTTCAAGGGCGTTAAGAAATTGCGGTGATAAAACCGTGACCATAGAGCCTTCAATGTCAAGTGTCAAATGTGAAGATCGAGGCACTGGGAAGAGTAGTGCCGGTGGAAGTGCCGAAAGTGATGTATTCTGAAGCTTTATGGTAAGTTCACTGCTCTTCAAACCAGCCAGACTTCCCGAAGATATTGTTTTCAAACGCTCTCCCCTCAAGCCTATGCATTTCAATCGTGGATGTTTGGCTGGTTGAATTTGATCGATTCCAATAGTTGGATCTTTAACTTCTAGCTCGATTTTCTCCAAACCAGGTAAGACTTCTAGAATTCCTTGCATATCAAGATAGCCTAGTAATGGAAGATTATAAGCTTCTAACTGGGCTAAGTTAGGAATATCTTTAAAAGCATTTTTTTCTATCTTTGTACATTTCTCTAGATCTGATATTGAAAGAGACTTCAGCATCTCAAGATGCTCGAAATCACCTTGAGATATTATTTCAAAACTGTTATTTGACAAGACTAAATTCTGAAGCATCGAAATCTTCGGCCATGCCTTTGAGAGTTTGCTAAGATCTTCTAGCTGATTGCCAGATAAATCAAGAGTTTCCAACAGTGTTGTTCTTTCGAAGACATCTTCGTTGATCTCTCTAAGATTGTTATGAGAAAGATTCAAATACTGGAGGAAGGGTGTTTCCAAAGCATCGATATGCTGAATTCCCGTAGCAGCCAAATTGAGTTCCCGAACGGTTTTTGGCTCATTGAGGATATTCTTCACAGCCCCTTCTGACAAAGGATTGTAGGAGAGATCCAACATTTTGATATTCACCATGATACTGTCATCAGCTGGAATGGCTCGAATTTTATTGTGACTCAAGTCAACTGAGCTCACAAAGAAGTATTGTCTTTGCAAGGCATTCAAGGGGGCATAGTCAAACTTGTTGTAAGCAAGATTTATGTTTTCCAACATTTGCAACTTATTTCGCTCGAATATCGTGTCAGGCAGTTCGACAAGTTGGTTTCCTTGCAAATTCAGCAGTTCCAGACGTACCAGACCTTCGAAAGTTCGTTCACCGATTCTATCAAGTTTATTATTTGCCAAATTTAGAACCTGAAGTTGAGTTGAATTATGGAAAGCCATTTCACTGAGAGAATCTAAGTTATTATCGGCGACCAGAAGAGACCTCAGTCTTGGCAAACGGGCAAAATCGAGTTCTTCAATACTCTTCAGCTGATTCATCGAGAGATCAATGTATTCTAAATATTGTAAAGTTGATATAAGTTCTGCGGGGAAAAAACTGAATTTGTTGTTTGAAGCTATGATCTTCTTAAGCCGGGGGTGAATGCGGAATGATGATGGGAAAAGATAACTTAGATGGTTGTCTGATATGTCGAGTTCTTCCATGCCTGTTCCAGTGTTAAAGAATTCACCTTTGAATGCACTCAATTGGTTGCCCTTCAGGTTCAAACGTTTGATATTCATAACATTGACAAAAGCTCCAGGTCTAATAGACGAAATATGATTATTTGACAGATCTATAGATGTTATATTCCAAAGGTCTATAAATGTCCCATCGTTGATTTCCTGAATGCTGTTGTCTTGCAGGTGAATTTGTTTTAGGTCTTGTAGTGTAGCAAAAAGATCTCCAGAGAGTTGTTTTACTGAGCACCGACTTAGATCAACTATTTGCAGCTTAATTAAAGGTTTAATTAGAGTGGAAGGAATCGGTGACAAATGGGGGTTACCACTCATATTCAAAACCTGCAGGTTCTCAAGTCCTTGCAAGGCATTTCGCGGAATGTCAGCTAGATTATTTCCGCTCAAGTCAAGGATCCGAAGTTCTGTCAATGCCATGGGGATGTTTCCTAAGCCTGTAATCCTGTTTTGAGAAAGACGGAGTTCATGCAGAGAGGTCTCTAGGCCCATGAAGATATCAGCTCCCACTATTGCCAAAGAATTTCCAGACAAATCTAGCAAACGTAGATTGGCAAACATTTGGAAGCTGCCAGGTGGTAGCTCTCGAATGACATTTCTTGAAAGTGTCATAGAAGTTATTGCTTCGGGTTGAATTGAGCCGAGAATTTCTGATGAAAGAGCTGCAACACGATTGAAGTCTAAATGAAGAGATGATAGCTTAGGGAGCCTTCCCAAGGCACTGCCTGGGATGAGAAGTATGTTGTTGTCCTTGATGATGAGGGTTTGAAGACTATCAAGGCCTTCTAATGCATCATCTTCGATCTGTAAGAAAGGAATTTTTTTGTAATTCAATTGCCGTTAAAGTTTTCTCTTACTTACCGTTCGTAGGGAGTTCAAGCTCAAGTCCAGATACTTTAAAGCTGAAAGTTCCCTGAATGTTCCTGGCGGAATTGTTGCTATACCATTTCGACTTAAGTCCAAAGTCTCAAGCCCTTTGACAACTTGTAGGTGGGTGAAATCAAGTCTCTGTAGAAAAAAAATTCTTTAACTTATTTTTGCATTACATATTTAAAAAAAAAATTAATTTAAACCTGTAACATGTTCGAAGACAAATTTAAAGATTTCAAATCACCAACACTGTCAAGGGATATTGACGGAAATTGAGCAATGAAATTCTCAGATAAATCTAATTTCTGTAATGTCGGTATGGCTTCAAAGACATCGCTATTTAGATTTGTAATCCGATTGCCACCAAGTCGTATTTCTTTTATTTTTTGTAGTCCTTGAAATGTTAGACCTTCGATAGATTTTATTGAATTATATCGCAAATCAATAATTTCTAAACTGGGCTGGGATATAAACGACTCATAGCTTATGTCAGCTGAAACAAATATAATAGAATATAAATATTATGGTTTCTGGATAAAACTGAATATTTAGTATTATTTACTTATATAGTTATGTCGAAGAGATAAAACTTTTAACTCTTTTGGTCCATTAAGAGAGTTCGATGGAATATCTGCCAAGCTATTGCGATCCAAATATAATTCCTAAAATAAAAAAAAAAATGTTGATAAGCCACATTTGTTTTAATACTCGTAAGATACAATGTACTTTTTCTATATTATGTATTTCGTACTCCTACTGGAACTCAAATAAAATAAAATGGACGAATTGGTCACATACAATCTTGCTTTTATATACGATCACACTGCAGTATTTAAGTTTTAATATTGTAAACCTATTCATCTACGGTCGTATTTATCCGAACACGAAAATGATTTATATTGCACATAGGCAGGGAAGGTACTAAAAGTTAAAACTAAAAAAAAAAAATACTAAAAAGAATTAAAATTTATTAAACAACTTCTGGAATTGTTTTGACACCAACAAAATGTAGACAATATTATTTCCATAATATCGATTTATGAAAATAAATATTTTTTAAATCGATAAACCGGTTTTTTTTTTTTAAACATAATTTTTATTATTAAAATTTTGTAAATTTTTAATAAAAACAAATTGGTGCTCCATTTTAGAGTATTAAATAATTCGTAGTCATGAAACAAATTTTTGAAATATCGAACTTACAAGAAAACATATTTCGCGGAGTTTTAATTTAATTCGACATAATTGTTCCATCACCTTTCGGTAGCGTTGATATAGAATTTGAACAGTTATTTGGAAAATTTCGATAAATATTCCTGACATGAAACTTTCTCCAAGTTTCCCACGATTGGACATTTTCCTATGGGTTTTGATAGCAAAATTTGAAAATTTTTGAAAAACTGTAAGAAATTTCATGTTTCCAATCAGAACTTGTGCCAGAAGAATGAATGCATTCAGATACACATAAATTTAATTATGTATAAGTGGGTTTGCCTGGTCGTATTTTTAAACATGATTTTCATTTTGTGCGCTTATTAAAATCTTGATGAGTGTCAACTTAGCAAACAACATTCACCGATCGAAAAATTATTAATTGGGTAATTAGCCGTTCATTAGTCGTGAATTAGTTGTGATAATTTCAAATTTGTCACTCAATGTTTTCTATGTTTTTTTTGCTGCTTTACTAAGTTGATATCAACTTAGCGAAGCAGCACCTCAAAAAGGGGATAAAAACGTATTACCTTTAGCGAATAGTTTATTGCTTAATAATTAATCATTAAGCAGCTCTTAATTAGTTGTGACAATTTTAATTTTGTCGTGCAATACGTGCTACGTTTTTTTTTGCTGCTTTGCTAACTTCGTGTGAACTTAGCAACGCAGCCTCTGGAAAACGTATAAAAACTTCTTATTGTGAATATTTTTACTGCTCTGTAATTAGCCGTTAATTAGTTGTGACAATTTTGAATTTGTCGCTCGATGTTTTCTGTTTTTTTTTTTGCAAAATTGTGAAATTGGTGTCAACTTAGCGAAACAGCGTCTGAAAAAGGGGTAAAAACTTCTTAAATTGAATGGTTTATTGCCATTCATTAGTCCTGAATTAGATTGTGACAGTCGACAGTTTCACTTTAGTCGTGCAATGTTTTCTATGTTTTCTTTTTTTTTTTTTGCAAAATTGTCAAATTGGTATCAATTTAGCAAGGAGTCCCTGAAGAAGGAGTAAACATGTCTGAATGGTTTTTTGCCATTCATCAGTCTTGAATTAGTTGTGACAATTTCAATTTTGTCGTGTAATGTTTTCTATGTTTTATTTTTGCGAAATCGTCAAATTGCTATCAAGTTAGCGCGGGACCCTTGAAAAAGGGGTATTATCTTTTTATATTGAATGGTTTTTTATTTAAAAACTTTTAGTTCGTCAGTATTTTCTATGTTTTTTCTGTGCCAACTTCCTAAATTTAATAAAGTTTGTGAAATTCCATTTCAGCAGACTGGCACGCAGGAATGAGAGCTGTAAGTCACTACGCACTGGTTCTTCATGGGGTTCCACGCTTACTTGATACCAGTTTGATGGTTTCGTAAAAAAAAAAACATAGAAAACATTGCACGGCAAAATTAAAATTGTCACAACTAATTTAAGACTGGATGAATGGCAATACACCATTGAATATAATAAATTTTTATTTTTTTTCCAGGGATTCCAGGGATACCAGTTTGAAAATTTTGCAAAAAAAAAATAAACAAAAAAGGACGATAAAATTGAAACTGTTACACTCTCACACCTTACTAATTAATGGCAATAAAACATTCAATATAAGAAGCTTTTACCCATTTTCCAATTTCACAATTTCGCAAACAAAAAAAACATAGAAGACATCGAGCGAAAAATTCAAAACTGTGTAAACTAATTCACGACTTATTAACGGCTAATTATAGAGCAGTATCCGTTTTCCAGAGTTGCCTCGCTCAGTTGATGCCAATTTGACAATTTTGCAAAAAGAACATAGAAAACATCAAACGACAAATTTGAAATTATCACAATAATTCACTACTAATTAACGGGTAATTACCCAATTAATAATTTTTCGATCGGTGAATGTTGTTTTGCTAAGTTGACACTCACAAAATCTTGTCTATTCACAGGTTTCTGCTTTTCAAAGTACATATAGTGTAAAGTTGATTAGTAAAAGAACAAAGTGTGTATTTTTCCCGTTTTTTGGATTTGTTTTCCCTTTTTTTCGGTTTGCCCCTTTTGTTCCCCTTTCGATTTATAAAATCGGCAAAATGATGGTTTTCGCCCGTTAATGCGGGATGAACAATTTTCTAAAAAAAAAATATCCTGCTACATACATTTTTTTAAAGTTATTTTTTTAAGAACAAATTAAAAAAATGACTTAAAATTAAAAAAAATTTTTATTTAAATATTTAATTTTCAAACTTAAGATTTAGAAAAATAAATGAAAAAAATTGTGTCCAAACTAGTTTTGTACACAATTTTAAGTTAATAAGCAGTAGTTTAAATTTCAATATGCTCTTGCTTTATATCATAAAATTTAATTTACAAAATTTAGCCACAAAACTGCAAATTCTTCAAAAAAAAAAAAAATAAATAAATTGACCACAATTTCAGAGCAAGAGCCTTCGACCTAAGAAGGGCTGCGGCCATCAAGGATTGCTAAGAATTCATATGTTAATAGCTTAAACTTATTTATAAAACTTATGAAATATGAGTTTAATTAAATAAACAAGATGCTTCATGAATTCAGATGCTAAGAAATTGGTTCTTAGAATTTCATACAATAGTGGTACACCCGGGCGTATACTTACTTTTACTTTTTTTAATTGAATCTTTAATTAATGTTACTATTTTAATTTGATTAAATATGAGAATAAGCTTTTTATGTTTCTCCGCATTATTAAAAATAAAGGGAACAAAGGTCGTGGACTAACACTGTGATTAAATATTTTGTATAGTTTTAATAAAACTGAACTTTTATTTTTATAAAATCCATACCTATCCTTATTTTGTAATATTCCCTTACTCATTTAAAAATACTATAGAAAGCTGAAACACTTTAAACAAGATTTCTATAGTATTCAACGTGATAAAAGTGTCTTAAAAGTTAATTGACATAAAGTGGCACTCGAATTTCGAGTCCTGGAGCTTGCTTATTTCCAAAAATACATTAATGTATTATTGTTATTAAATCCCATTAAAAAAAAAAAAAAAAAAACAGCTCCTAAAGAAGCAATGCCTAGTGACTTACTCTCCAACAATTTTTATGTATGTATTTCTGCAGGAATTAAAATCATTATTTAATATAAATATTATCGTTGCTATTATAGCAAGTATATACTTATTTCTTTTGCGATAAGACAAATAACAATAATTTGCTTATTGTCCAAAAATAAATTAGGCAAGCTGTTATTTTCATATTCTTCTCCTATTGAGTATGTACTTAATTAAAGCACTCTCCCCCAACTTTTAATGGAAAACAAAATAATGATTCTATATTGGTATTTTCCTAATTAGGCTAACCTACACACAAACTTACTATTTTACCACACTGAACTGAACAATTCTAACAATACTTCTAGTTAAATATTAAAAATAGAAACCTGACTTTCATCTTCATGGCGAATAATTATTCTATTTATAAGCAATGTAATTTTCAAATGTAAATAATAACCCTGAACTTTGCTGCAAAGTTCCTATTTCTTTCCACAATAAATTCATAAAAATTGAAGAATTTCACTCAAGATGCAACTTGCGTAAATAGTTTTTGTATGGCTGATGATGATGATGCAATGCGGAATGTCGTTCTTTGCTATATAAGCAAACTGCAAAACCATAACCCATCCAATTTGGAATGCAAATAAAAAATATCAACTTTGCCAGGCTCTCCGATGGCAGTATCGTTGACTGATGGTATAATTCAGTATTTTTAACATTTTCGTTCCATGGAATTTGTGTTGTTTTTTTTTATATTGATTTTTAGTTTTCTGATTTTTTTTTTGGTATTTTATTTTTTGTTTATAGATACTTACCTCTAGATTGCTGCAACCTTTCAGCAGTCCCTCTTCGATGGACTTGATTTTATTGCCAGATAAATCAAGAATTTTCAAATTGATTAATGGATGGAATTCCGCTGAAGAGAATATTGGATTCAAGCTGTCACCGAGCAAGTTATTTGCCAAACGCAATTCGAGTAGAGTGTCCTGCAAAGGCAAACAAAAAGAAATAAACAAAATAAAAAATCAGAGAATTTGCTCAAAATTGAAATCAAAATCAATATATGTACATATGTATTTGAGATTGGAAAATTATATACTCTGTATACGTACTTGTAAGCCGAAAAATGATTTTTCTGCTATTCGGCGAACCAAATTGTTGGACATGTCCAGTTTTTCAATTGGAAGTTTAAAAGTCCCAAATGCCTGCAGACAAAAAAAAATAAAATATTTTTTAATCAATTAAGATTTTACGAATATTTAAAATAGATCGAATTTACAGTTTATTTCTATAAAAAAGAGTAGGTACATATTTATTTTATTGTAATCAGCTGAAATTATCAATTTTTTTTTTGTAAGAGAAAGAAAGAGAGGGAGGGAGAATGATACAGATAAAAAGAGTGAAAGAGAACAAACTTATCTTAAAGGTAAATAAAAAGGAATTATTCGTTGGGAAGCGCGTAAGCTACAAAATATCGACTTTGAATATAGTTTCGAGACTCAACGCTCCTCTTCTTGAAAAGACTTACGGCCATATTATTGAATTTCTTCAAATCTAGTTTTACTGAAAAATTAGTTCTATAGGGGTTTCGAGTTTTAAGTTTTTCAAAAACAATTACGGCCATATTATTGACTTTCTTCAAAGCTAGTTTTACTGAAAAACTAGTTCTAAAGAGATTTCGAGTTTAATTTTTTCAAAAATAATTATTGAATTGATTTAGAAGTAAACATATGTATGAATATTTGATTTAGATGTCAAAGTAAAAAAAAATTTGTGGTAAACTTAAAAATCGAAACCCCTATAGAACTAGTTTTTCCGTAAAACTAGCTTAGAGGAAAGTCAATAATATGGCCGTTATTGATTTAATTTAGATGTCAAAATATGTCTAAATATTTTGATTTAGATGTCAAAGGAATACAAATTTATTAAAAACTTAAAACTCGAAACAAGTTTTTCTGTTAAACTAGCTTTGAAGAAAGTCAATAATATGGCCGTTAGAGCTATTTAAGGTGAATTTAAAGAACAAAACAAGTTAAAAGACTTGTGGTGAATACAAAATTTCCAGTAAAATAAAGTCTATATATTTAGTTGATCTTGCACACGATAATCAGGAATTATTCCTTTAGCTATAAAGACAAAAAACTCTCTGACAGTGAAAAAAGATTCAGTGTGGGCGCATAAAAAAAATAATACAATGAATTTTCAATCTGATTGAAAATATTTCAGGAATGTAGTTCCAAAACATCTTTTAAACCTTCAGTCTTAAAAAGAAAAACAACTTGTTCTCGCCACAAAACCAACACCATCAAGAACAATCTTCTTCTATAAAAATTTGGTTTCCCTAAATCTGCAAAGTTTCGCTCTCGAACAAAGAAACCTTCATACAAATCAGAATGTATAATACCTCGCAATATTATGCCGGCAATGATGACCTCAAAACTAAACCAGACACTTACCATTGGACCACTTCACAAAAATATACCTCGCCAATAGCACAAACCAACCATGCCACAATCTCATCACTAAAGTTTTTAACTCTCAAACGAAAAATAAATTTCACTTGTTGCCTTCGCCTACTTAAATGAATGAAAGTTGTTCACAAAAAAAAAAAAAAAAACATTAAAAAAGAATTGCGCGCATGAAAGAATGGAAAAGGGGCAAAGTTTTGACCGACATTCTTAGAGATCATCGACATCAAAACAGAATCAAATAAAAGAACAAGTCGAAAAAAGATCCATGATTAAGATTCTATGACATGATGATATGGTAATGATGATGTTTCCGGTGCGTTAAGTTCCACTTTAGAATTTTATCTAATTAGCAATAGGATAAAATCCAGTGCTGGATTTGCCTTAGCATATAGGAAATTGGGGCTCGGGACCCAAATTTCTAAATTAGTTCGAGAAATACCTCTGGTAGCGGGCGATAGAACTATCAGTAATTATTTATTCTAAGAAATATTATTTAGAAGCCGACATAACCTCTGTCGTAAAAATATATATTTTGAAACCGTAAGGAAACCTTGTAGACGTAGGTACTAATTTCAATACGATGACGAACAAATGGCCTATTTATTAAGATTTGTCCAATGTGAAGGACCCTGGTTCCCCGGGGCCACTGTTATTTGAACAGAATTTTCAAATACAAAATTTAAATACATATACAATACATATGTACATTCATACCAACATAATATTTACTAAAAAATTATTTTTTGGTTTTTCTTAAATTCTTCCTCGTGGCCTATGACAATTTTTATGCACAAAAGGCATCCTTTTTGTTTTTCACTTTTTCACTTTTTTCCACTTTAATCTCTATTTTATTCTTGACAACGACTTGGGACTTGTGAAAAACAATAGGCGAGAGTATAGGAATTGGCTGATTCAATGTACAATGTACATTATGGTGTCCGTTATTTACCAAACTCTTTTTTTTTTTTTTTCTTCAACTACAGCAGTTATTTTTTTTATTGTTTTTTGCATATTAATAGTTCTTTTAAAAAAGCACATTCAAAAATCTATGTAAATTTTTTTTTTTATTTATTTCGTTTTTTTAAAAAGTATCATATTTTTACATTTTACCCTTTTTGATACTTTTAAGGATTTTTAATCTTATTTTTTTAGTGTTGCTATATCATCTTAATTCATATTTTATAGATAAAAAACTTATTGGTAATACTAATAAATGTTAAGAAAAATTACGATGGTTACCACTTGATTAAAATACTGTTTTTTAGTTTCATCTTTTATAAAAGGTTAAAAGTACAAATTTAAAATTTGAATCCATCAATCAAATTGAAATTAGAAATAAATTATAAATTTTTCTTTTTACATACATTTTTGGATGTGTTTTTTTTTAAAGAAATAGTTGAAAAACAATAGTAAAACAAATAAGAATAGCTACATTAGTTCAAGAGAAAAAAATATAAAAGGTAAAAAGTGCAAAATCTCCATAAAAATTTGTTAATGACCTCGGACAAAATTTTTTTTGGTCAATAAATTTTTCGTATTGTATAAATTTTCGATTTTGTGGGTTCGTAAATTCTGGTCTGGAATAAGAAACACAAAAACTTATGTACTAAAAAAAAAGCGTTGTAAAGGGCCCTCATATGCTTCAATTCAACCCTGACAGTTTTCACTTTTTCTCATTTTTTTTTTGATGTGTGGAAAAACGTTTCAGTTTTACTAATTTTAAATTTTGCTACCTTTTCGGCGGCGATAGTATAGCTGTTGTCTCGCATGTCGCATCTGCCTTGACATGGTTTCTTTAACTAAATGTTTGATTAATAAACTATCGTGCATCGCGTCGTTGTAATCCATCAATCAAATTTCACTATAGCAAATTATTTTAATGGATTAATTATTGTTCACGTGTGTAGAGAGACGTGTAAGATAATTTATTACACACTGTCGATGTCAATATTATGTTGTGTGTTAAATTTTCAAAAAATTTTAATTAATTAAATGTACTGAGCAAAAAACCCAACTCTTTATTATTGTTTTCAGGTCTTATTCTGAAAAAAAAAGAATAATTAAACGAATTGGATTCCTATTATAATTGCATTAATGATGTGATTGAGATTGAACTTTCAAGCGAATCTTTTTAATAATATAATTATTTCAAGAGAAAGCGATTTTTTTGCAACCGGTTATTTTACAAAAAAAAAAATTCAGTGCCAATTAGGTATAATATATTTTTTTTAATATATTATATACGTACGTAGGTATCAGTGGCGGATCCAGGATTTCGTTTTTGATTCTTAGAATACTAAAAACATATGTAATAACTTCTAGTTTTTTTAATTTTTTCTCAGGAAAAAGGTGAATTTGTTGTTTTTTTGAGTGACATTTTGGAAAAAATTTTGTATAGCTTTTTTGTTTGGTAATGAAGAAGCACTCTGCGGATCTCTCCGACCTAGAACGCAAAACGAAAACATTTAAACACTTTTTTTGAATCTGGAGTGTGTTTCTTGGTATTTATAACCCACCAAATGCAGATGTCAAATTAAAATTATTTTAAGTTTTTATTATGTGTACATTACACATACCTAATACCTATTTATTTTGTGCTTGAAAAAGGCCTTTGCAACTAGTGCTTGAGCTAGGACGATATTTGCATGCCTCAACAGCTTTTCTCTTATGTTTTGGACACCAATTTACTTTGATTTTTTTTATTCATATTCCATGTGAAAAGTACATATCGTACCTAAATTGAGCTCGACAACGTTTTGAAGACAAGAAACTGAGTGACAAAATCTTAAACAATAGAAACAGTTTAAAACACGGGAGATTAAATTGTTGCGCCCACGAAGTCATTGACAGAGCGAAAATTAGAAATTTCAGCAAGAAAAGTCGTGAAAACCCAGTAATTTGGAGTTGTTGTTGCAAATGGATTTATCTGAAATTGTATTTTAAAATTAAATAAAATTAATAATGAGAATCCTTTTTTTTTTTAAGAAACAAGGAGAGGTACGCGTTCGCTACTTTCCCTTCTTTGTAACATAAACCGATATTTTTAAACTTTCATAGTTTAACCGACCAACGGGACACGCTCGAAATTATATTTATTGTAATGAACATATAACTTCATTCAATTAAAATAGTGGTGCACTTGGGCGTATACGCACTTTTCTACGAGTATTTTATTAAATCTTGTGCTTTTACTAAAATTTTTGTTTTTGCGCATTCAGTTGATTCTTGTCGATTGAGACAAAAAAAAGGTGAGTGCGGTACCGAGTAGGTACGATGGCAAATGAAAGTTTAATTTATAAAGTCTTATCTTTCAAGATAAGGAGACCAATGAATTTTTTTTAAAGTAGAGCTGAAATAAACAGTTACGTTATTTGGAGTCGGACTGAATCCAGAAAACCAAAAATTCCGTATCTAAAATTGAAAAATATATTTTCTTCAAATTTTTATTAAATAAAACATAATTGTCTTCTAAGTGAAATTTTTATTGAAAAAAAAACTAAACTTTGATAAAAAGAGAGTTTTACAATAATAGCCGTTTTTTATGAGAATTGACCCGTATAGATTATCGAAAAGCAACACGAATTCAGAAATTTTTTTTTTTTTTTTTTGTTGAGTTTTTGGTTTTACATAAAAGAAAGAAAGAGATGGGTAAGTATTTAAATCGATGTTTTCACTCCACTCTGATCCGCACTGTTTGATTTTCACAAAAGTCATTATTGAAAATAAAAACGACCAGTAACAGCAATATGTGTAAGCAAATTATTATTCATCCATACTGTACAGCAGGGGCTGGCCGTTTGGACGAAAATTGTTTCGCAGATATTACTTCGCAATTATTAAAATTAATTTTGATCGACTCGCAATAGTTGTTTCGCGAATTTTCGTTTTGTCTTTGGATCAACCCGCAAAACGATCATTTCGCAAAAGTTCTTTCGCGGTTTTTTATATCGCATATTCATTAGGTTGCAATTTGTTGTTTTGCAAGATATCATTGCGCTAACTGTTAACTTCCGTTTTGTTATCTCGCCGTTTGGTTATCCCGCCGTTTTGTTATCTAGCCGTTTTCTTATCTGGCTATTCGTTATTTGGCCGTTCTTTATCTCGCCGTTGAGTCATTTGGCCGTTGCCGTATATGGCCTTTTACCGATGTGTACAGAAAATAGCACTGACCTTTTTTATATTTAAACGTAGGTTTTTTAATGTTTAAGGTATCCGTTTTTGTTTCCTTTTTTTCGGAGAAAGTATGTGTTTGTTTAATAGGAAACAAAGATAAACTTTATGTTGACGGTTTTTCGTACTATTATATCAGGTATTGAACAAGACAAAAAACTGCGCTTGGATAAAATGAACAATTTAATTGAAGATCAAAGAAATTATTATAGAATTTGTTCTTTTTCCAACTAATTTATTTTAGAGAATAGAATTGAAAACATGGGTTTTTGTGCCAAATGTTATAAATTACGCATTTTATTATTTAATAACATAAACATTTAATAATAATATTTGCACAGTATTATTTAGCTTTTAAATTGTTTTGTATTTAGATATTTTAGGTATTTCGCGCGAAATTCATTAACATGTACCTAAAATATCTAATGACAAAACAATTTAAAAGCTAAATAATACTATGCGAAATACTAAAAAGCGAAATGAAATGCGATAAAATAATTAGCAAAGTAATATAGTGCCAAATAATGAAATGCGAGGTACTGGAATGCGATATAATAATTAGCGAACTAATTTTTTACGAAATAATGAAATGCGAGATAAAAATTTGCTATGTGAAATTTGCAAAAAGATGATTTTGCGAAACAAAAATTGCCAAACAATTAAATGCGACATGACTAAATTGTAAATTTTGTATAATTTTTCGGGATTTCAATTTCGTGATTCTAGTTTTCTAGATTCTGGGTTTTCAGAATTTTAGTTTTTCGGGATTTTGGATTTTCTGCATTTTGTGTTTTTGGGGATCATGGTTTTTCGGGATACTGAAAAAAAGTGTAAATAAAAAAAAATCTCGATATATTGATTTTGTAGTAGCGTGTATAGAATTTTGTGGTCACTATATTGGATTGTTCACTCTACCGAGATTCACTATATCGAGCGTCTACTATATTTCTATTTTCTATAGAAATATTTTTTTTTTTTATTCTAAACTCCAAAAATTGAAGCTCGAAATACCAGTTAAGTATGGATTATTTTTTCCAACTGCTCAGGATTTGCTATGATATTCTGAAAGGTAATGGTCTGGGATTTTACGAATCAAAAGTAATTCTTGGACAACTAGTAAATAATTGTGTGTGTGTAGTTAATGACACATAATCTTAACTTATTATTCCCGCCTCCCGGACTTACACTTGCTAAAGTTCCATAGTCGAATTGTAGATTTGGTATAATAGAAATATGTTAAACTTTGAGAAGTTATAGCTTATGCTATAGTACCTAATTACAGGATTGTGTTGAAGAGCCGTAGAATATATTTAACATACCGATCCCCGTGGCATGATGGTTAGTGCGTAGGATTGTCATGCCGGAAGTCAAAGTGCGATTCCCAGCCCCGTCGACCTAATAATAAAAAAACAAACAAAAATAACGGCTACTACCTCGTTCGGGGAACTGACAAAACATCCAGCCTTCCAAGAGTACCTCTATAGTCTTATTAAAGCGCCGCTCACATTAGCCGTTCGGATTCGAAAAAAAAAACTGTAGGCCCGCTCCATTCCAGCGTAAAGACGCACACAGAAATGGTTGAGAGTTGTAAGTCAATAGGCCCTAGTTATTCATGAGCAGTTGTGCAACCAAATTTATTGGTTTTGATTGTGGTTTTTTAAATATATTACAGGAGTTCTTATGTTCATAAAAATTGCATCTTTGTTGGTAATATTGATCTTGGAATTTATATATTATCAACGAAACCTGTAGAAATCTATTTTTTATCCGTATACAGATACATAATATAACAGCTGAGGAAATATTATTCAATAAATAATTCCTTGAATTTAAAGTCTACGCAGTTCGCGCTAAATTCTTCGATTTTTAAAGTAAATTTCAAGGTTTCATCAATAAAGATCAATTAATTTAAGTCTTTCAATTATTTGCATAATTACTATACCTATACTATTTAATTAAAGCTACACAACACAGACATTAAAATTCTATTTTTACCAAAATCGTTCATTGAATTTTAAAAGTCTCAAGGTCATCCATAGCAATGCCAATGTAATCACATTTTGAATTAATTGATCTCACCTCGGAAAAAGTTTTTTTTCTTGTGTTCAAGTTGGTTGTTGCCCTATATTTCACCACCATATATCTACATAATATCTATATACATAAGTATGCAATAATAAGAGACTCATTACATGTATCCAATTTTTTGTAGGATCCAGCTTTTCATGTAATTTGTGTCTGGCTGACAGTAGTTTCGGATAACTCAGCAATTTAAAATTCCTCAACAACAATACGAATAATTCCAGCCATATATCCATTTATAGAAAATGACAAAACTCCTATATAGGTATAGCCTCTCAACACAGATCAACTATGTAGTTAAAGTTGTTGTTGTTGTCGGATTTAACCTTGCTGGTATTTATTATTATTTACTCATCATCTTTATTACTTCTTTTTTCTTTATTTAACCGAGAAGTCTCATATAAAATGTACAAAAAAAAAAACAATCATAAATCGTTTTCTCTGTTAATTTCTTCTTTTATCACGACGCGACGCGAAGGACGCAACGACCGACTCTTCGCTCTTAAAAAAAATCAAAAAATTACAAAGTAATTGCAGTAGGTAGACCTGTAGTAAAAAAATAAAAAAAGAAAAAAAATCTTACCAAAGCCGGTAAAACTTGTTGTCCACTAAAACGTTGTGTGTACGAAACGATTGGCGCACCATACGGTAACTGTGGTGCTTCTCCATGGAACACGACTCGATCACAGTCCATTGCAACAGCTCCAAGTTGTCCGTTCGGTCCAAATGGCACCACATTGCATCTAGGGAAGACATGAAAAAAGAAGAAGAAGAAGATGATCAGACGAATGCATCACAACACCAAATGCGGAAATACAACTCGTCATTTAACTTTTTACAAAAAGATGTTATTCAAAAAGATACAATATCTTTTACTTTGCGAATCAGCTAGAAAAGAGAATTTATACAAAAGCTAAGCTCTCACATATTTATTATTACATTATAACGTGTAGATATTGAATTATTTGCGATACACTTACCGACAGGGAAGCCTTAAGGCTGGACTTAACTCTGGACAGGGCCGCCAAGCCTTGATCTGTGATAGGTAAAGCAACAGCAACAGAAATATACTCTGGTGTCGTATTCGAGTCATTTTGAATGCGTGTATCTGAAAGAGAAATTGTTGTCAGCATCAGTATGAGAAAACATAAAATAAGTACCTGTACAGGTATACACTCATAGTTAATAGTAATTATAATCAAGTTGGCTTAAGGGAGACAATAAACCGTTTTAACAAAAAAAAAAAAAAATGATATTTTATGTCATGATTTTATGCGCGGGTATTGAATTGCAAATTGAGGTGGGCTGTTACAGCTTTGAATGCTGAGTGTTTGCAGGTGTATACGATGTTTATTTGGGCGTGTGTGGTTGAAATCAATAGTTTTGAGTGAGGATGCGGAGATCTCAAAGCCGATCGAACGGTATTTATTTGATGAGAAAGGAAAGGAAAGTAAGTATATAGTTGAGGTGATTGTGATTGGTGTAGGTTTTCCATTAGGTAGGCACCTATCTCGCGAAAGAAATTGAGTAAGGTTGTATTTCCTGACCGCACCTGTTTATAAATTCCTTAAACTTAAAAACATTCAATAAAATAATCTGACTTTTATTATGTGAAAGTATCAGTTCATGATGCAGAATGAGAACGAGAAGACCGATTTATTCCGGGTGATTTTTCCAAGGACCATTTTAAACCTTTTTCATTGGGCTTACGTTATTGTTGGTTGGAAGATAAACGATATCTCTTCGAGACAGTTAAACTAGAGCTAGTTAATCCTGAAAATAAATTAAACCAGAGTTAATGTTGGATCAGTTTTTAACTGCTAACTTTCAGCTGTAAAAAATTTATCGAAGTCAAAGCGAGACAGTTTGGAAATGCGCCTTCATCATAAAAACAACGAGAGCGACGGTATTGAATACTATTGACAGGGCTGTTTCCACAAGGTTCCAAACTTTTTTTTATATTTAACACACATCCGACAGATGTTATGTTACGAATTCCATTGAGTAAACACGGGATCTGAAATGACGGTCAAGTTGATTGGTTTTAACTTCGAAACTGAGATGAGCTCCCACATAGCTTTTTATTTTTTTTATGTATTACAAAAGTTTGAAGATTTCTGTTAAAGAAATAGTCCATTGAAATGTTAAAAAATTTTGGCCGAACCTTGCATTTTGTACAGGACAAAACTTTTTTTAATGGATCTTTAGGACCCAAGTAACATCGTTGGAGCTAGGAGAAGCAAATCTGTTCCTATATAGCTTTAAAAAAGTGATATCTAAGGTTTCAGCTTTATGAAAGATAATTCCACAATTTTTATTAAAAATTATGCTCTGTATTAAAGTTTAAGAACACTTTAAGCTCTATTTACTCATATATCTTTTAATATGCTCCAAAATAGTGTTCACTTGATCTCTTAACCAGCAAACTTCAACTTTCAGGCATTGTAGAGCTTCAAAGAACGCATGCGCATATAGCAATCGCCTTCACAGCTCCAAAACAGTAGCTATAGAGCATGAAACAAAATACAAATGCATGCGTCTTACGAAACGTCAAAAAATAGCTTTAGAAGAACTACAAAAAAAGCGGTTGTGGAGTTAAGTATTTATATTTTCACAAAATGTCAAAATTAAGCTTTATTAGAGCTATGAAAAGTGGTTTTAGAACTTTGTATTTATTTTTTTATTCAGTTGACTCAGTCACTCATATTATAGGGTGTTGCGAGATAGAACAGAATAATTTAACAGGACAAATTAAACAAGGGGTAGAAAATAGGTAAATTTCTTTGAGGTTTTGAGTACCTAGGGATTATTCAGATTTGAAAAATATGCCAATGAACTTTTATATGATTGGGCTCGATGGGAGGTTTCTCCTTGATTATTTAAAAACTGCGTATAGCCTTGAGTATTGTGCTTAAGCCGATATTTTGAAAAGACGAATTTTAATCGATGTCTAAAAGTTTTGAAGGAAAACAATTTTTCGCATTCCAAATCTTAAAAAAACGTAAAATTTATACGAAAAAAAAAAGAATATTTAGATAAATTTCTTTTTAAAAAGCTATACGTTTAATAAAATTTTTTTTTCGTCAAAATGTTCAAACGCACAAACATTTTATTTTTTGACAATTTTCTTCGTACAAAAAATATTGATAAAGTACTTAACACATTTTTGAAATACAAACATATTCTAGTCAAAAAAAAATACGTTCATATAAAAACAATTTTATTCAGTATTAACTTTCCTTAATCTGGAATTTCTATAACACCCTATGTATTTTATCAAAGAAAAACCACCAAACTACCATCTTGTTTTAATTAGCTAGAAAATAACAGAAAACAAACCTTTACGTGATATAACTGCTCGATATCAACAGTAATTAATATTGCAGCTCTTGAACAATAGAAAATATAGCTGAAAGCTATATTGCAGCTCTATTGAAGATATCTGATTTGCCTGATGAAAAATGGCGACGAGACTGAAAATTACTGAAATATTTTTCACATTTAATAAAAAAAAACTAAGTATTTATATTCGTTCTTGCTTAAAAACATAGGAGATTGTATTTTTGTTTCAAAAATAAATTTATTTCAGTTCTGAAAAATGTATTTCCGAGAATTCCTAACTTGTCGAGTTATTTTTTTTTTATTATTTGTGAGCTTAATATACAGTAATTTAAGAGCGCGTTGTTATTTATCGAATCACAATTAATACTTTTGTGAAAAATTTCAATTCGCACTTAAATTTCAACTAAATTAAAACGAAAAATAATTTATTTTCTTTTTTATTTTCGTAGGGAAATTATCCATTATGCATACTACTATTTATTACATCTTGCATACATTTATATTTTGTATCATTATTAGTTTCACAAAAACCAATACAAGCTTATTTAGAGCAAAAAAGTGCTCTCAAACTCGATGAATTAGCTGTAAGTGTGCTCGACGTTTGCTCTATAGGCGCATCTAGAGCCCCTTCTTAATTAAACAAGCTTTAAGATTAGCTCTGGAAGCGCTGTTAAATCTTTTAAAGAACTAAAATTGTTTCTTGGGGAGGGATCAGTGAGAGTGTAAAAACGAGTTTTCGGGGTTGAAATCCCTCCCATTTGGCCGCCATTTTGTAAAAGGGTGCGCATGCGCTCAGTAAGAGGGGGGCAATTGCCCCTCCCCCCCCCCCCTAGAAAAATTTTTGCCCCCCTGCAAAAATCTACAAAACTTAACTTGTGTACTTGTTCGCAGTAACACCTGAGGAATTTTTCCATGATAAAAAAGGATCCACCTACTTATTGACAAACATCTACCAAACCCACATTAAATTATAATTGTCCACCCTAGAAAAATCAAAAATTCTTATAATATTTGTTTATTTGCTTACCCAAACTACCAATTTTACTTCGAAGTTACAAATGTCAAAGTTCATTTAAATAAAACAGAATTAAATTAGACTAATATTGGTAATTTCGGGAATTCAACGAACATCGAACATTAAATTTATCTTTTCGCCCTGACATCTAGGAGAAATTCATGGAAGAGTAAAGACAAACAGTAACCAAATATTATTTACAGTACGTTCGTAGAGTATGTAGTTTGGGATAAGTTTGCGCACTTTTGACTTTAAAACCGGATTCAAAGTTTAATTGAAGAAAGTTTTAGATCAAGGTTTTTAAAATTAAATTAAGTTTAAAGCCCAGTTTTTGTATTTAACTATTTTTACAGTCCATAAATAAATATTATTTCACATTAATCAAAAAAAAAATATTTCAAAGAAACCTAACTACTTTGATAAATGGAACTTTTACACGTCAAACATTTCAGTTAAATTTAAAAATTTAAATATAAAATTCAAATTTACTGTCAATGTATGAATTTCCATACAAGTTCGCATAGGGATTTTTCTTTAAAATTGAAATTAAGCAGAAATATATGTATGAAGTTTCATACGATTTTCATGCGCAGATTGCGCGCATTAACCCCAAACGAAGATTTTTTCTATTTTTGCTAAAATTTAAACAAATGAGTTATAAAAAAATACAATTTTTATTGAACTATTATGCTATATAATATTTGCATCAAATTTAAACTAAAATCGTATATTTAATGAAATTAGTGGCCTATTTCTTTAAATATACAACACGGTTTGAAAAGTACGAAAAATTATATATTAAAAATTATATATTATATATTAATTATATAATAACCAATTTTTTGACTTAAGTTCGATAGTAAATTACGTAAAAACAAGTTAGCTTCAACACCGCATAAACGTGGTACTTAGTACACACAAGCAAACAGAAGGAATTGTTGAAAATCCTATAAAAAATTGGTTACGTTTACAAAAACACCCCGTAGGTACAACCATGATTTCGAACTTTTGGTCCGCTGGCTGGTTGCCCCTCCTAGGGAAAATCTCTTACTACGCCAATGAGGGTGCGTAAAAGGTTCTTCATGATATCTCGAGAACCATACATCGGACAAACAAAATTTTACCACATTTGTGCAGAAAATTAAATTTTCTAAAATTTATGTTAATACACTTTTTATCGTAAAATTGAAAACAAAAAAGTTATAACCAAAAAAAGAAATTTAAGAAATTTATCTTAAAGAGGATATAAAATAAATAAAAGAAGAAGATAATGATATTTTTCTTGAGAATGGTCATCTTTTTTTGATTATAGCTTTTTTGTTTTCAATTTAACGAGAAAAATTGAGTTAACATAAATTGTAAAGAATTTAATTTTCATCACACAAAATATTGTTTCTGCGATGTATAGTTCTCAAGATATAATGAAGAACTTTTTACGTCCCCTTTTCCAAAATGGCGGCCAAATGGGGGGGGAGTTCAACCCCGAAAACTCGTTTTTACACTCTCACTTATCCCTCCTAAAGATCCATCAAAAAAAAAATTTTCCTGTATGAAATGCAAGGTTAATGTAACATTTCAATGGACTAAAAGGGGTGAGCATTTGATTTTGTTTGTAAAATAATTTTTAACAAAAAAGGAACACTCCAAAAGTTTATAATTTTGTTCACATACAGTTCTATTTAACAATGTCCAAAACTAGGTACAGTTGAATTTGTGTTTTCCATTAAAACCTTACATTGATCATGCAATTTGACACCCCTGTTCCAAAATGGTGGATGAATGACGGTCTTCAAGCTTTGTAGAAAACGGCTTCAAAGTTTTTTTTGAATATCTGTAAACACAAATATGTATGAATAACCCAGCTTTGTAAGAAAACCAAAACCCCAAACGTAGAGTCGTAGCCTTAACATAAGTTTCGGTATCCGCAAATTAAATAAGTAAACTTAAATACTAAAAACTTCGTTCCCTTAAATTTAATTGTTTATTTCAACGATGTAAAACAATTGCAGACAACCCTGAATAAGAATTGAGTAGGTAGTTTTCTTCCAAAAACAAAGAAAAGAACGAATACCAACATATACAAGTCGCGCGCGCGGGCGCGTTCCATTTCAAGTATTGTGGTGAGAGGTTAAGTTATCCGGGGGTGGTACAATTGGGATCAGTCACCACGATGTTTCGAGCCGTCCCGTACCAAATACTTGCAAATTTCCGTTTTACTTGGTTCCATCACGTTCCATCTTGAAATAATGAAATTCCATCAGACGTCCTCGTCGTACAATTCTCGCGATAACCAATTCTTTTCCTCTACAGTCGTCGTGTCGGTCAGATCAATAAAAGAGAAATTCGAGTTTGATTTCAACGTGCTGGGGGATCGTACGCAAAAAAGTTAAAAGCCAAAATAAAAGTCACCACTGAAGACGAACACTTTTTCGGCTGGCCATTTCCTCGTTTTTTTTGTGACCGACGACTGGAGGATATATCCTTGGCCTGGGGAAAAGATCCTGGTTGCTTGCAAAGCACCAATCTATTAGGACGGTAAGAAAAAAAAACGTAAGCATTTTAGATTAGGATCTAACGAAAAATATGCAAATTTGCTTGATTAGGGGTGAACATCTAAATTAAAACCGAGGAAGCACCAAAGGAACGAACAAAAGATTCCCCTTAGATCTTGGCGGCTCTTCGGGCCATAACGACAACCCGGCGTGGAAGGATCAGGGGCCAATATAAAATTCTTCCTGGCTGTAAAAAAAAAAAAAAAAGGAAAAAGAAAAAGGATAAGGATAAGGTTTAAATCCAACACATCAAAAAAGAAAACAGTAAAATATACCTGAAAGAAAAAGATAAGTGAAATTAAGAAAAGATATTTTGAAAAAGAAAAGAAAGAAAAAGTCTGAAGGAGAAATTTTAATTAAAAGAAGTTGCAATATATAAGAAGGAAATCCAGTGCAAAAGAAAAAAACAAAAACAAAAGTAAATTGGTTCGAGTAATTTAATCTTGTAAAAGACGAGCTCCGAGGACACGACCACCTATGTCCTCTTTTAAGTGTGGTAGTCAAAGAAAAATGAAAAATGGTATCGGTTGTGAAAATTCGGGCCCTGCAACAAGATTCCCCCCCATCGACGAGCTAAGCATGGCAACTAGCAGGCCAACAGTTACTGACGCGAATGGACAACCCTTTCGGCTCCTGCCTGGACGGGCCTACGTATCTGTAAACGTCGGTCCTAAAGGTAGGATAAGTCGTTTGGGGGAAACTTTTTGAATAAGTGGGATCCGTGGAGATTATCCCCAGTTTCCTTTTTATGTGAGATTTTATCTGTTCTCAACTGAGTAGTTTCAGGACTCTATATTCTCCAATAAGTAGATATGGGGTTAGAAGCGATGGATTTTAAACTAATTACCAATGACGGGTGGCCGTTCGTGCTATCGTTTCCTCGTCTCACCCTATGTCGACAGGTGTAATGTATGCGACTAAGCGTACGAAATATAACATGCAAAGTTTCAAGTTTTACAAACCGTTACAACTTCAACCCCGACAAATAGTGCAAAAAATGCAATGTTTTCCCAAAATTGTTACCATGTTTTGTATTTGCGATACAGGCACCATATGGCAAGTATTAAATGCATACGCGATATTTCAAATCAAACTTGACATAACGTTGCGATTATAGAGAAACCGAAAAAAATTAGGTCCCATCCGCAAATCCGTCTTTCTGCCTGTATCTATGCCTGTATGTGTGTATGACTGTATGTCTGTTTAAGTGTATCTCTCTATGTCTGTCTGTACATCGACCTACTACAGCCCAAACCTCTGAATCCATTTTCTTCAAAAAGCTTAAGATTTGTAGGTGATTCCTTAGAGGAAAATGGCTCTAAAGATTTTGATTAAAATTATTCAGTGTACTTATGCTGATATGGTTTGCATTTTGTTGGAAATAAGTTTACCAAAAACTATGTTATTGCTGTTATTTCTCAGAGAAAGGTTTTTTTTTTTTTATTTTCGACTTTAACGTTAACGGCTTAATCGATTTTGATCAACATTTTTAATTAGGCTGTTCTTAATTTTGAATAATATTGCAGCACAATCAAAACAAAATAGTTGGGGGTGCTGGTTGGGAAATACCTACAACACCAAAAGTTTTGTTTTGATCTTTAGACTTTGAGGTACAATAAATTGCATATAAGTTCAGTCTGTCACACATTATTGTGATGTCAAAAAACCTTATATAAATTATGTAGATACATAATTTCTAACAAAATATTTTAATTAAAATAAACTCCAGACAAATTTTCACAAAATGTAAAGCACTTCCCATTGATGATTTTAGAAGAAAATATTTCTCACAATACAAACGACACGACTGTGTCTATTAAAATCATAATCAAAGTTATAAAAAAATATAACAATAGATACCTATACTTACAAACTGTGTCTAATTTTCTCGGTAAGAAGTGAAAGATTCGAATTGGGTGCCACTTTATAATCTGACCCAAATTAGTTCCAATCTTTCAGCTTCCTTAATGAGTTTTATAACAAACTAATTCCCTTCACGCATGTTTCTTATAGCCTCGATTGTCTTATAAGATACATAGTTACATCAACTTCCCGTTATGATTGTGTTGTATTTAACATTAATTTTTCCTCCTATGGTTGAATGAATGAATAACGAAGCCAAATTAAGTTTATAATTTATGTTATGTTTTTCTTTTCTTTATTTTAATGAAATATGTAGATATTAATATATTCAATGGCTTGGCACCTTTCTCAATTCCGTGTACATATTTGAAAGCTTCAAAGCATGAAGTTTACAGAGTTTTAATCGAATTAGTTTGCAAATTAAACCACGTTAGGCCAATTAAGGCGGTCGCGTCGGGATATTATTTTCAAAAAAAAATATGAATTCTAAGCTCGTTACAGTGCGAGATCCATTGAACATGTTTTTCAGTCAGTTCTCTATACCAAATTTTGTGACCTAACTCTGGATTAACTAAAGAAATATTTTTTCATATAATACTGGGTATAACAAGATTAACATTTAATTCAGTTGAAGGGTTTGACCAACTTGGGGTTTAACTCAGATATAAATTATGCAGTAGTACCTACCAACTTAATAAAAAATTGCTCGCCTTGCTTTGCATGTTAAAAAATAACTTCATAACTGTAATATTAGTAAGAAAAAAACATTTTTATTTTAATAATAATAATTTTTTGAAGAGGAATACCTAGGCTCTGAACTCTTAGCACCCCATACATTGAAAATTCGAAAAAAAAGTATGCAGTCTAAAAGGTCAGTAATTGGTCATAAAAGTTCCGGTAGTTTAAGAAATTGGTCAGACTTAGAAAATTTGTAATCCAAGGTTGAAGTTTTTCAAGGTCATTCGCGATTTTTGGCACCTCATTTAGGGGATATTCGAAAAAAAAAGTAAACCACATGAAGGGCCACTGGATAGTGATAAAAGGTGAGATAATTTCAGTAATTGGTCAGGCATAGTTCTTTTTTAATTAATTTTCAAATTTTTTTCAAGGTCACAGTATAAGACTTTTAGCACCTCATTGGTTGAATTTTCAAAAAAACTGTATGTCATCTGAAAGTCTACTTAATCCTCGTAAAAGGTCAGCTATTTTCAGAAATTGGTCAGGCATAGTTTTTTTTAAATCATTTTTTAAAGTTTTTTAAAGGTCAATACAAGGTCACGTGAACTTTTAGCACCTCATTTGTGGGATATTCGAAAAAAATGTTTACCATCCGAAAGGCATCTCAGTCCTGATAAAAGGTCAACTAGTTTGAGAAATTGGTCAGCCTTAGGTTTTTGTTTATAATCGTTTGAAGTTTTTCGAAGGTCATGCAAGGTCGTATAGACTGTAAGCACCTCAATTATGGGATATTCGAAAAAAATTTATACCATCCGAAAGGTAGCTCAATCTTGGTAAAAGGTCAGCTAATTTCAGAAATTGGTCAGCCTTAGATTTTTTTTTAATAAATGTTTTAATTTAATTTTTTTCAATGTCGTTACAAGGTCGTATAGACTGTTAGCACCTCATTTGTGGAATTTTCAAAAAAAATTTATGTCATCTGAAAGTTTACTTATTCCTCATAAAAGGTCAGCTATTTTCAGAAATTGGTCAGGCATAGATTTTCTGTTATGAATTTTCAAAGTTTATTATTTTTTCAAGGTCATAGAGATTTTTAGCACCTCATTTGTGGAATCTAAAAGAAAATTGTTTACCATCTGAAAGATAACTTAATCCTTATAAAAGGTCAGCTAGATTCAGAAATTGGTCAGGCATAGATTTCTTTTTATGAATGTTTTAAGTTTTTTTGAAGGTGACAGTATAAGACTTTTAGCACCTCATTTGTGGGATATTCGGAAAAAATATATACCATCTGAAAGGTTATTTAATCCTCATTAAAGTTCAGCTAGTTTCAGAAATTGGTTTTTTTGAAAATTCAACCAATGAGGTGCTAAAAGTCTTATACTGTGACCTTGAAAAAAACTTTGAAAATTAATTTAAAAAAAACTATGCCTGACCAATTACTGAAATTATCTGACCTTTTATCACTAACCAATGGCCCTTCATGTGGTATACTTTTTTTTCGAATATCCCCTTAGTGAGGTGCCAAAAATCGCAGGTGACCTTGAAAAACTTCAACCTTGGATTAAAAATTTTCTAAGCCTGACCTTTTAGACTGCATCCTTTTTTTTCGAATTTTTCATGTATGGGGTGCTAAGAGTTCAGAGCCTCGCTATGTAGGATAGAATATCATATACATAGGTAAGGTAAGTAAGGAGAGGAGCTAGTGAAGCTTAGGGGTAAGGTGTGCTTATGGGTGCAGACCTCATAAGAACCTGTGTAAATATATATATTTTCGCTGCATTGGAAAAAGCTGCACATCTGTTTTCGACATTAGCCTTTTGATAAAGGGGCCGACCCATAGAATCCGTCGCGTGCGTTGCGGCAACAGATCCGTTATGACGTTGACTGATGAAACGGACAGGGGTGACCCAATGAATCCGTTGCGTTGTTTTGACATTTTAAGCTGTGTTCCTTTATTTTGAAACTCTGTGCATTTTTGTGAATTTCTACACAAAAGTTTATCAAAGTTTCAAAAGGCAAACTTCAAATTACGAGCTCTACTAACTATTTATGTATCGTTTTGTCATAAAAATTCACAGAATACCATTATATATTTTCTTTTCAAATTAAACCAATAAAAAGGCATATAAAACACATCAGCACGAGTTCAGAGCACAATAAAATACTCAATACAATGCAGTCATGGAACAAGCCCATTATTGACAACTGATGTCAACGGACTTGTCCGAGAGAAAAGTTAAAAGTTGAGCTACTTTTTGCGTTGCGTCCGGCGCATGCATTACTTATGGGTCGCTTCCAATTATAACGTGTGTATTTTATCGAGGTGTCAGTTGTATACGTCACCGCAACGGACGCAACGGATTCTATGGGTCGGACCCCTTAAGAGCAGCGGGGTCGAACCCATTGTTTATTTCATGATACCTTTCTTCTATAGTGTGCCACGGACGAAGCTGGTTCGGGCAGCTCACCGTTTATCTTTAAAAGCAATAAAGTAGACTACTTTGACTTCTGGTTGATTATTCCTCGATCCCATCTAAGTGTATCTTGGACCGAGACGGTACTTTACCGATTACCCTTAACCGTATTTTGAACCAAATTCGGCCGTTGACGTAATTGAGAAGAACGAGATCCAGCCGAGTTGTTAGAAAATTTATATAGGTATATGAAATACCGTCCTTTTTATTATAAGACCCAGAAATACATTGTATATACAAAGTATATGCAATACTATGCGTTAGCATTAGTTATTAAGAAAATATCTACAAAAATTGTGAACTTTGTAACCCAGCTTAAGAGACAATAAAGTTGATTAAATCGGAGTTTTGCAAACTCCTAACCCAAGTTTTGTGCTTTCTTTGGGAAAACCCTAGACACCGACGAGCTTACCCCATATCCTTCTATAAAAAAGCATCACGACATAAGCATCTGCATAGCAGGTAAAAAACTGATGTAAAAAACGTGAAAAAAAAACTATGTAAAAAGTGGCGAACAATACTGGTTCCTAATGTTCTATAGATTGCAGCTCTTTGATTATTACTATGTTATTTTTATGATTTCGTTGTAGCTTTAAAAAAATAAAAATTGATAAAGAAATTGAATTAACAACTTGAAATGCTTAAAAATAATTTTGGAATCAAAACTGAGGTTATAATATTATATTCGTAAAATATTTTGAATTATTGATATACATACCTGTATGCATGCAGTTGTAGGTAGGTAAAGTACCTACCTATATATAAAAATGAAAAGCTTCTAGGAACTTTTTTATCGTTGTAGCTTGGTCTGAAACCGAATGCTAGGACAGTGATGCAGACATAATAAAATGAACAAAATACCTACCTACCAGTGGCGTGGCGTCCATATAAGACGATTCCTATCGAGTTACCTTTTGATATTCTTTCTTTTAAAAATGTTTATCAAATAACGAGCAACATGAATCCTGAAGAATAAACATATACCTTTATTTGTTTATTCCTTACACCTGTACACAAAATCTCAACTACTCTGCCTGCCTCGTTACTCTACGCACACATACATATATCATTGCCTTCCCAAAGCAGAGCAAAGTAACCCAAAATATGTCGGGTTATAAAATGTCTGGCTGGATGGAACAAATGATTTTTCTTTCCTTTTCTTCCGTTATCAATCATTCACATACAAAATTCACTAAATAACCCGAAGAAATACGTGTTATTTTTTGCATAAGAAAGCGTGTTTTGAAAAGAGAGCGTGACACCTGTCTTCTCTATACACGCTTTCTTATGCCAAGAAATAACACGCATTTCTTCGGGTTATTAAGTGAATTTTGTATGTATCTTGCAGATCTGCAATAAGCGATATAGGAAATTTCAAGTAGACATTCCAAATTTAGTTGCCTACGTTTTTTTTCTTCGACTTACCATTTGAAATCATCCACGCCACGCCACTGCTACCTACCATATTCATCATACATTATGTCAGATATATGTACAAACAAAATCAGTGCATTCAGTCGTACTGCACTGGAAACTGAAAATTTGTTTAGGCCATAGGAAATAATAGCTTTATCTATAGCTTTTTAAAATCAACAAAATATTTCCCAATGATAACTAAAATAGGCAAATACCTACCTTCAATTCTTCTATTCTATTTATTGATGTATACATAACAAAATTTAGCTTTGCACTTACCTATATAAACTAAAACCACGCCCGATTTGTCAGGTTAATCAATTCCTTATTTAGGTACCTACATACATCCAATATAAGGTATTACGATTCTCTTACACCTGAATGTACCTACCTAATTAAAAAAATAAATCAACATATCAAATGGACCAAGGAAAAAAAAACTCATCAAATATTTCTCTAATTAAAAATATATGTACCATTTTGAGTGCTTTTGGGAAATAAGTTATGTGTGCCTGTGTCTGTCTTCTGTTTTATTTATTTTTTCCAAATATTTGACATCTATTACATCAAGATAATGTTTTCAAAAAACTTGCCTCAAGCTATAGACGACCGGCAGTAGGTCGTGTATAAATAGGTACAAAATGTATGTATGATGCTTTTCTATTTCATAAATATTAGATAAACATTTTTATGTTAATTCGGCAAGAAAGATGAGATAAAATTTCATCTTTTTCATATACGAATACAGAAGATATGACTGGAAACTCGTTTCACCAAATAAACTTAATCAACTCGTAGCATTGTGCCCATAAAACACGGAATCTTCTCCAAAGTAATCGTCATGCATTTTATTTTCCTATTTCTTCATTTTATGTTTGTTTTTTCTTTTTGACTTGTATAAGGTATAAACTCTAGATCAAAACCAAAACATCCACCTATCCATCCGTTGATTCATTCATATAGATATAGTCTTCTATATTTGGCTTGAAGCTGTTCAATCAAGTGGCTTCTTGGAGTCTACACTTATAGGTTCATTAAAGCAAATTATGTTACAGTGATGTGCCAAAAATTTGTACGGCATTATGATAAAGGAGAAGACGAAAAATGGATGCAAATATTTATTAATAAATTAGACAGTTTCATACATTATTATACACGTGTAGCACAATCTATGACTTAACAAATTATTCATACACAATAAATCGTATTTATTACACACTTGTACTCGTATACTCGTATATTAAACGTTATTTTCTAATATTAATCTCAAAGTTGATTTTAACAAAACATACAAACTGTTAGAATGAATTTATAGGGTAGTTAGTGTTATATAATAAATAAATAAAATAATCTCTATACAATACGCCACGCAACCAGGGCTGTCGAAGTACTGCAATTGCAGTTTTTGTACTGCATTCGGAAACTCCGTACTGCCGTACTGCTTTTTTTGTAAATCATAGCAGGAAAACTTTACAAGATCGATTCGATCAACGATTTAAATAGCGATTTCTTTCCACATATGACATTCTTTTTCACAATTCATGTAAAATAAAACTTAATACACTATGCTGGAAAAAATTAAAGGAACAACAAATGGTTTACATTTGTTAAGTGTTTTTTGAAAAAGCTATTAAAATGGTAAAATCAAAGTTCTAAGTTTTAAATGCTGAGATATTTTCCCAATTTTTGTAATAAGAAATAGCGAGTGAAATTTTCTTTTATTTTGCTGAAGAATCCACGGGGTCGGGAAAAATTTTTTCAGTTGAACCCATACATTAATAAGTGAACTTGTTTTTTCGACTTAAATTTGGTTTTTTTGCTGGCGTTTTTTAAACCAAGACTTCAGTCAGATATATAACTTTTACTTTTGCTATTGATCATCTGGCTTAGTTCGTAAAAGTAATTGTTCAGCAATACTGCCACATTCAAGTCCCATTACTGATAGGTTGAAATTTTGTTTACTGCCTAAGACGCGTTATTGTAAGCTCTTAGCAATAAAAATCAAATTTTACACAAAATGTACATAGCTATTGACAATTAATCGGCTTAAGAATATTTATTACGTCAAAAGACACTCATGCTTTGGAAAAACACTGTCTTGAGAAATCACTTTAATTTTAGTACTATTTTATTTTATTTCTTCCTTGAATTTGTTTGTTTAATTTTTAACTTTCATAATTATTATTTTTCTTTCTGAATAAAGAAATCGAACTAAATATTAAATATACTAAAAATTATTCTCAACAATTTCTTATGTATTTTAAAAATTTTAAACGAGTTAGAATCGGATTATCCTGTTTACATTTTACTAAAGTTAAAATCACCAAATTCCTTTTATTTTTTTTGGTACCTTACTAACTCACACACAAATCTAAAAATGGTGTGGAACTTTCACAACAATAACAACACGTGGTTGTCAAACAAAACAAAACGTTGTTATAATTGTTTTCGTTCGTCGCGCCGAATATTCGCGTTGGTTTGGGAGAGCCTTTAAACTAAAAACATATTAGTAAAGAGCTTTAAAGTAACAAAAATTGTTAAGGGGCCAGTTATAGCTATCATTGAAATTCATCATAGAAAATTTTTAATTCCAGATTAAGGGCCCCTAAAAAAGCAAAATCAGTAATATTTTGATACCAATGTGAAGCTGACGACTCAATTAATATTTATTGCGAAAAAAATTTCGATTGGGTCCAACCTTCCACATAAATTGACTTTCAATTTTTCAATGATTGCATTGCACTACCTTATCAATGATCATTGAAAAAATAAAAGACATGTCATGAGAAAGGTTGGGCCGAAATTAAATTTTTTTTAGCCAGATATATTAATTCAGTCATAATCTTTATTTTGGCATCAAAATAATCATAGATTTGGCATCCTAAATATCTTAAAATACATCATTAAAATTTTAAATGATGAATTTCAATGATAGCTGGCCCCTAATTAGTATCATGCTAATACCTTAACATGAGGCTTTTTAAAATTTTGAGCCATTGAATTTTATAGTTTTTATTTACCACAATGACTACTTTTGAAATAATTTCAAATTATTTTTGTGGACCGATTGAATTGATATTTTACAAAAAAAAAACTTTTCTGTATCTACGGAACCATCAGCATTCAACAAAATCAAGCAAAATATAAAAAACAATTGTCAATTTAAAAAAAAAAAATAATCCTCGTTTATACACCAATGCGAAGTCAAATCAAAACCAATGAATTTTTATAATATTTCGTAACACAAACATTAAATAAAAATAATTTAAATAACGTTTGGAGGAAAATCTAAATTTTGCAATCAATTTTTCAATTGTTATTTTTAGTTGAAGAAAAAGGATGAAAACTAATCAATTTTCAGTTATCTTACTCATTAACAAGTCCGACTTTTTACTTTAGTGCACCAAAAAAGTGTTGGAATAGCTCAATAATTCAAGGATGAAGAAAAAATTGGTAAGCAGAGTTTTGTTCGTTAAGAAATTATTTTATATGCATGCCATTTTTGAATGTGTAGATCAGATGAATCGAATTTTGTATATATTTTCTTAAATAAAAACAACAATTTGTCCAAAAAATGTCCACTGCAGGGTTCTTTCTCAATTTAAGTCAGATTGCTGTCAAACAAACATGTCTGACTGACATCTTGACTCAGGAGGACCAAAAAGTAGTAGTTACCTTCAATATTTTCAAAAAAAACATTACAAAAATCTTGGCTGCGGATCAAGCATTGCGAGATCCATAATGGGCTTAAAAAGTTTTTTTTTATTATATATGTTAACCAAGGGTTATGTTCGATTTTCGATGAGTTGTATAAAAATGAATTTTAACTGAAATCAGTTTAAAAACATTAAAAGCGTAACAATGTTCTTGAATCAATCAGTAGATGTTATAGTACGAAAGTATCACAAATGTGTTCTTAAGGGGTATGGCTTGTTTCGTTTCTTTTATGTCGTTTTTTTTTTTTTTTTTATTTAGTTTTAGTCGTTTCGCATTTCGTTGTTTCAGCATTTTATTCAAAATATTTTTTAATTACTTGGTTTAAATCTGTTTCGGAAAAAAAATCATTCCAGTATATTACTTAATTCATTTTAAGTTCATTTCGCATTTATTATTTATTTTTTCCATTATTTCGGTTTTTGTTCATTTCGATTTTATTACTTCGACATCGTTTGCTTGGTTTTTATTTTTTTTTTATTTTAAAGGACCAAGGGCATTGAGATTTGCGCAAATTTTAATGCAATTGGTTTATATAAAAAAATAAAAACGATGGCGAAGAAGTTATTGAAGAGTTGGTTTTTTTTTCAAGTCAATATTTCAAAATTTTGACAGTTTTTTAATCGGTCAAAAATATTTCGACACTTTAACTTTCAAAGAATTCGATTTGAATCGATATTGACCAGTCGACATTTTTTTGTCGATCATTCATGCGCATCTCTATAAATATACGTTGGTTCCTCAACAATATGGTTTGAGATATAGGTACCATAATAAAAAAAAAAAGTGTATTAAGTAAATTATTTAAAATTTATGAAAATTTTAGACCACAGGTTTGTCGAAGACGTCGTTTCCCAGTGAATTTGACAGTAGCTAGAACTACCTAATCTTAACTCTTAGGGCCAGTTGTACAAACGTGGTTCAATATTTAACCCGTGGTTCAGGACATAGACATAGACATTCGCCGATGTCGGCGAATTAACTGAGCTTCAACGATGGTTCAAGGTTCTAGTATGTCATAATAGCTAAATGCATGCCTGAACCATCGCCAAACCTCAGTTAATCTGCCGAAATCAGTAAATTAAAAATCCTGAACCACGGATCAACATTTAACCCACGATTGTACAAATGGCCTTTAATAATATACTACTAACCAAAATAATGCGATGGAAATTTTATGAAAAATGATTTTTTTTTAATGTCTAAAAGTTAATGTTAAAATTCTTCCAATGCACATTTTTACAAATCAATCAATAAATTGAGGGACTATATAAATAATAAAATTACAAAATAAGTTTTATTAATTTTAGGAGCTTAAAAATTTCAGAATAGTTTTATTTATGTAAACTATTAAGTGGGCAGATCAATCAAATAATGACATTTTAGGACCACACGTTGCGTTCTGTAAGCGTTAATTTTCTTATTTTGTATTATATAAGCATAAGGAAAAAGGTATTAAAGTTTTATAAATTCTAAGAACAAAAATTGCCAAAGAAATATAAAGAATTAAAAAAACTGATAAATTGTTTTTAATCACACACATAAATTGGATCAATTAGCTCAATTAGAACACCGTATTAAGAAAATGTTTCATAATAAAATAAAAATGCAGATTGTTAAAAATTATTTTCACAGCACTGTTTCGCACTGTAGAATACAAAATATAACTGTTAAACATATTTTCCTAAGTGCCAGTTGTACAATCGTGGTTTAAATTTTGATCCGTGGTTCAGGAATTTTAACTCGCCGATTTCGGCGGGTTAACTGAGGTTCAACGATGGTCCAAGGTTCTAATATGCACTAAAAGCCAATTACATGCCTGAACCATCGTTGAACCACAGTTAATCCGCCAAAATTGGTGAGTTAAAATTCCTGAACCACGGATCAAATATTTGTACAACTGGCCCTAAAGAATTGCTTTTTTTTATGAATACGATGATGAGTTGTTATTGAGGAATATGTTCCATTTGAATGTTTGCCTATAGACAACACATACTTATGGCTTATATTCAGTTGCTTAAATTGGTAGTAAAAATGTAGAGCATTAGCGTGATCAAAATTTGAATGTTTTTTTTTTTTTTTGTTTTATTTTTTATTTTCTTACTTTTGAAAATGAGATCTGGGAAATTGCTACACACATGCGATGGTTTTCCGCATTTCTTTTGTTTTAAATGAAAAATATACGAAGAAAAAATAATTATGTGGGTATTGTTGCATAAATTTAAATTGGATAGGTATGAAAAAAAAATGAGAGCAGGAGTTTTTTATTGCCCAATATATTGCTTTTCATAATAAGCTATAATAAATAAGGTTTATAATTGTGAAGAAGCCCACTTACTTTATAAGTTTAAATCACGGAAGCAAATATTTGATAAATTCGTAGATATTTGAAATTCACCTCTACTTAATATGACTATCGACTATCGAGTATTAGAAAAAAGGCACTTCCTTAAAATAAACAAACACAATTATTTCATTTAGGTAGGTTTTTCTTTTTGAGCTAAAAATATTGAATTGAAACCATTGAGTAAGGAGAAGATAATATTCTGGCATCTAGCCTCCATTAGATTTGCTTTTCTTGAGGACGTTGCCATACGACCCACGCCGATGATCAGGGTAAATTTTTTCAAACTTGTATTCTAACTCAAAAATAAAAAAATTAATCAAAACCGTTCAATATTTCAGAATAATATGATTTTCTATATCATTTTTGATTTATAGTATTTTTGTAGTTGTATGGTATTTTTGCTGTAAGAATTATTTTTGTTTTCAATATTCTAGATACTCTTAAAAAGGTGCCAAGTCGTTTTCAAAATACGTATTAATTTAAAGAAAAAATGTTTTTTTTATATGTATATGTATGTATAATATGTATGTATGTAATCCCCGTAAAAACCCGAAATAAAGAAAATTCTTGAATCTACCGGTAAATACTAAACACCAGCATTATGGAGTGGGGTATGTATGAGGGGGCATGTTGCCCCCTGCAACCCCCTGCTTGGTCAATTATAGGATTTGGGGTAGATGCGAGGTTGGGTGTATGCAAAGTTTCTTTTACATTTAAAGAATCTGGATTTAAAGAAACTTTGAATGTATCCTATGTATAAACAGTGAGGCAGGATTTACCGGTAAATTCCAGAATTTCATTATTTTGGCTTTTTACGGTAACATATTCTTGTTTATATATAGTAGCCCGTGCCGTAATGGTTAGTGCGATGGACTGTCATGCCAGAGGTCTGGGTTAAATACCAGCTGCTTCCATCTTAAGTTGTTTTCTGGGATACTGCCTCTGGCGAGGAAGTGACAAATCCTCCAAGAGTATCTCTTGTCATAGAAAAGTGCCGCTCACCATCCGTTCAGATTCGGCAAGAAACTATAGGTCCTCTCCATTCCTGCAGACACACACACAGGAATGGTTGAGAGTTGTAAGTCACTAGGCCCTGGTTCGTCATGAGCCGTTGTGCCACCAAATTTATTTTATTTTTATCTTTATATATATAAAAATGAATCAATTTTTGTACGCGCATAACTCGGCTAAAAATCAGCCGATTTAGACGGGGATTTTGTGTTGTTTTTGTATTGAACCATATTAAAATACAACGGAGCCGAAAATTTGATCGGAAATCAATTAGATTAGACCCGAAAATTCGGAAAATCGTGAACACACCTTAAAATGAAATTTTGTTTGTACGCGCATAACTCGGCTAAACATCATCCGATTTTGTTGGGGATTTTTTTTGGATTTGTATTGAACCAGACTAAAAAAATCAGAAAATCAGAAAATCATAAAAACATCTTGAAATTTCAAACTTTCTTAATTAGTTTTTTTTTCGTATGCGCATAATTCGGCTAAAGATCATGCACATTGGAAAATTAGTCCAGAAAAGTCGAAAAGTGGTGATAGCAATAAATAATATACTTTCTGAATTGTTTTTTTTTTTTTTTTTGTTCGAACGGTATTTCTACATTGGCGATAGATACGTAGTGCATCAATACAGAAGCTTATTGCTTCTGTATAATCTATTAAAAATAGATTATTCAAATAGACTTAATTTATACTGTTGTTATATTAAAAATCTTATCGTTAATATTTTTCTATTTGATTATTTTAAATGTGTATTGATTGTTTTACTCCGAATAGACTCTCACAATAAGACCAATAGTAGTGCACAAATTATTGCCGTTATTTTTTTTTTTTTTCAATTCAACACAACTAAAATTATTTTTAGGTATCTTTTTGTTGGATTCGTTTCGTATTGAAACAGGTAAGAACATAACGAAGCCGAAAGTTGGAAAATTTGCCCGGGAAAGCCGGTAGATCATAAACACCATACTTTCTGAACTGGGCTTTTGTTTATACGTACATAATTCGGCTGAACATCCACCGATTTTTATAGGAAGGGACATTTATAATTTAATTAGTTTTTTTTTTTAAGTATAACTTATTTGTTTCTATGCTCGTCAGTGATAAGGGAAAGTTAGGGATACAAAAAAGGAATTAAAGGGATAAATTTCGCAATCGATTTCAATTTTTTTAAACAACAAACTCTGACTTAACTCTAATTATATAAAATAAACTGTAAATCTGTGATGTACAGATTTTTAAGTATATCTAAGATATGATGAAAAAAAGTACGTATACGCCACAGTGACCCTATTGATGCTTATTTTGTATTATTTATTTTAAAGGCTCTGTAATATTATACGTAGGAACTAAAAACAGGCAAAGAATAATAAAGAGGATTTTTTCACCTCTCTCTCATCTTATATCCACATGTAACATATTATAAGACCCCAAAAGAATTGGTAATGTAAAAATTTATCAGTGTGTAACACGTTTGGCTATATTTTTTTAAGGGTCATAACATTTGGTTATTTTCTTCTTAATCTGATGAAACCTTAATCCTCTAGAAGTAGGTACTCAATTTTTTTTTACTATATTGTCCAGTTCGAATTCATAGCTTAGACAGAACAACGTCTTTCGGGTCGGCTAGTGTATACATACTTTTTTTTGTTGAAAATTTTAGTAAAAAATGTTTCTGTAGGAAAGCTTTTTAAGAAAATGTTTCCAAAAATGCTTAAACAGTTAGACCTATCCTTATTTATGTATGTTGTGAAAAAAAAAAATTTAAAAAGTGTTGGGAGAAAAATCGTAAGCTCGAGTTGTAACAAATAATTGTTTTTGAAATGTGAAAGCAAAAAAAGTGCGCACTTTTTTACATTATCAAAACAAATTTTTTTTAAATACAGAATTTTAAAACCCAGAATATTGAAATACAGAATTTTACTCATACAGAAATTTAAAAAAATTCATCAAATATGTTAAAAAAAAGATATGAATAATTTAATAGCTGACAGATCCATCCAACTTTGACTAAAATTGAATTTATTTATTTTTTTTTTGCCTGATCACATTGGCACTTCAAGTTGAATAGACTGAACAACATTCAAATATCGTCGTCTTTGCTGCGGCCGTCTCGGAATGGCCATTAAAAACAAGAAGACTGCAGAGTTCCCCACTGACCCAATGATATGGAGTACCTCTGTGGTCAAGATGTGTTGCTCGATAGCGCAAAATGTCAGAAATATTTAAACCGGGCAGTCAGCTTTGCAGCAGCCACTTGTTACTGCCAATACGAGTACTGTAATATATGTATTAATAGCTGAAGGTTTATAGTTGGATAAGAGTTTTTCTTATATTTCTTGTTTTTCCTTTTTTTGTTATAATGCCCCTGTAGCTAAACATTTTTTTCTTTTCCTCATCTTTATTTTTTTTTTGTAATTTTTGCAGGTAATGGAATAATTGTTGGTTTGGTGGTATAAATAGTGTTTATCTGCTAAAAACGCGTCTGTTGCCCAACATTCAGGCAGATTGATGAAACTCCATTCAAACTTTGGTTCATGTATAAGGAGATTTTGCAATAATTTATTTATTAGTTTGCTTTTGCATATATGTGTAAGTACTGTGTGTAATGTGTGGTTAATGTTGGTACTAATATTAATGTGGTTTCGTCCGAATAACTTGATGTAAACCATGGTTAGCACCAACAGATATTTGCTTGGCCTAAAAAAGTACATTTGTGCCGCAGTTGCAAATCATTAATTAAATGAAATAATTAAATTTAATTCATTTTTCGCACGAATTTTTTTTATCAAAATAATTATTTTTATTAATTCCTGTGCAAAATAGTCTTTAAATAAAATGTTAAAGAATATGTGAGGTCCAGTTTCTTGAGGTATTTAAAAATGAGACCTTGGCTCCTGGTCTCATGAGTTTCAAATCAAGGATCATCTACAATATTTGTGTACGTCCACATTAATTTTTTTTAATTTTTAACATAATGTAGGTAATAACAGTTTGTTTTTTTTTTTGCAATTATATATTGCCAAATAATTATGTAACAAACGAAATACTGTACTTGCATTGTACTCACTCCACGGACACATTTTGACTCCTCAGTGTATTATCTCCCTCCAACTTTATGGTGAGAAAGAGGCAGCCAAGTGAGTCAAAAAAAAAAAAATATGCGCGATTGGAATTAGATAACACGAAGTTGCTTTTGTGGCTAACAACTACAAAAACTGTCGCTAAATGTGATTGAATAGTGTACTAAAAAAAAAATAAAATAAATTTGGTGGCACCACAAAAGCTCAAAACTAAGGCCTAGTGACTTACAACTCTCAACCATTCCTGTGTGCAGGAATGTAGGAGACCTACAGTTTATTGCTGTATCCAAAAGGCTAATGTGTAAGTGGCAAGAGATACTCTTGGTGGTTATTCAGTTCTTTGCAAGAGGTAGTAGCTGTTTTTTTTTTTAGGTGACGAGGCTGGGTATCTAATCTAGACTTCCGGAATTACAGTCCTACGCACTACCCATCATGCCACCGTGTACAAAAAAAGTACTAACAATTGATGTTTTTGTTTACTTAAATAAAAAACGCAGTATTGTTTAAACTATTAAGAAGCATCAGATCGCAATAATGTATTAATTAAGTCTGTTAAGCCATTAAAAAGATATTTGCGAATAACCAAAAAATAAGCAGTTTTCCGAAAAAAATAAGCCAAATATTTTTGATACAAAAAATCTTAAATGGAGTATATTATTTCATAATAAATGTGCCAATTTTAACCAAAATCATTGGAGCAGTTTTAGATACGGTTAAACAAAAATTCAATATTTTCTAGGGAATTTTTAGGGAATCTGTCTTTAGCTAAAATAAAACTATAGAAAACGCACAAACATAAAGGTGGTGGCGTATGTGGAACATTTTGTTTCTTCAATGTTACGATCGGGTTTGTTGCGATGAAACAGTTTAACAAAAAAGACTAATTAAATCTAAAGAACACCTTATAGGCTCTCTTAAGCCTAGTATCGTGAAATATTTGGAGAGAAAACAGCGCGACCGACATAATAAAAACGTTATTAAAAGCGAATGTTTAGAAATTCGATGCATCACATAATCGTGTGGGTGTTTAAATTAATTTTGACTGAAAAAAAAAGTTCGTTGTCATTCTGAATGATTCGAATTAGAGCATTAAGTCTGCAGAAAATTTTATGAAAACTGAAAAGAAAATATATTGGTTTGATGTTAAAATTATTTATATCATCTAAAATCTTAAAACATTTCACTACTATAAGTTCTACTCCAAAATCTGATTAATAAATGCATAAAAGACAGTGTCAGTCAGGCCAATAGCCAGGATTTTGATTTAGAGGGGGCTTGCTTTATAGCTTTAACCAAAGCTTGGCGTTTTATTCTGAATTGTGTGGTATAAAGACCATTGCAAGCTATTTGAATCGATTATTTAACAAGGCCATTTAAATTTGGCTGATTTTTTCAGTAGCAGATATAGAATTTGTATTATAAACGGCTCTTATAAAAAAAATATGAAACTTTTTTTTTCAATTTCTAATACTTTTCTTTTAACAAATTATTACCTTTTTACATGTTTATATTTTTGTCATAGCAGAAGTAGACGCATTATTTTTTGAATCCACAGGTCCAGATCTACAGCAACAGACGGTCTATCATTTTCCTTTAGCTTGAAGACTTTAACATTCGCATCAGATAAATAGCACCCAAGATATACCTAAGTTTCTTAAGCAAAACTCATTGGCATTTTTTGGATATTTTATATAACGCAAAAAACAACAAAAAATAGGTTATTGTGAAGATGCTATGCGGATTAAAAAACATTTCTGAAAACATCTTCAGAATTTTATCTTATGTTATTAAGAGAAATAAGGATTTCCTCATATTAAAATCCTTTCCCTTCTAGCTCCCCCTATGGCTACGTGCCTGGTGTCGGTCAAGATTAAAATTCATTTGCTTTTTCATAGGTTTTGTATCCATACGTTCCTAATTTAACCATAAGAATTAATTTCTTATGTATTTACTAACTTAAGCCACTATAATATCAATCACAGACTTAAAAGGCATGATAATTTTGTATTTACATGAAAAACTTCCTGCTTACCTACATAACGTTTTATGTGTTTTTTTCTATAATTTGTAAAAAAAACTAAAATGCTATTGAATCATAAATATTATAACACTTCAATAAATTAATATATTTTTAATTTGTATTGGCATAAATCAGTATACAGGGTATTTCTTAACTAAATGGCTTAGGTAGGTAGGTAGAAGTGGCTGTCGGGAACCGACTCACGTAGGCCAATCAGTGGCCCGTTGTGATACCACATGGATCTAGGAGATACTTCCCCTACTCGTTGAACCATTTGGAGCTCCTTATGAAGCGTGCAAGATTGCTAATATCAGTATTTGCCAGATCACTTGGATCATTATAGTAGAAGTCTCCCAAATGGGTTCTACGTCTTTGGGATAGAGCAGGACATAAACAGAGAAGGTGAGGAATAGTTTCCTCCTCCTCCTCTTCCATGCAGCTTCTGCAGTAGTCATTGGCAAAGATGCCAAGTCGCGTGGCGTGTCTGCCTATGAGACAGTGTCCAGTTAAAAGGCCTATAACGGAGCTTATGTGCGATCTGTTTAAAGAAATCAGACATTTAGTGCGTTTTAGATCTAGCTTTGGCCAGATTTGTTTAGTCGCTATACAAGTGGTGAAGTTGCTCCACCTAAGGTTTGTGCACCTTATAGCTTCTTGATTTATCATAAGTTTGGATGTAGCGATGGGTATACCAATATCTTTCCTCTCTGGGAAAAGAGGTATTATTGTTCCACTTTTAGCGAGCTCGTCAGCCCTGCAATTCCCTGGAATGTCCCTGTGGCCCGGCACCCAACAGAGGTGAATATTAAACTGCTGTGTCATCTCCATAAGAGATGATCGACAGTTTAGGACTGTTTTAGAATTAGCAGAGATCGAGTCCAGGGATTTCAGTGCTGCTTGGCTGTCGGAGAAGATGCGTATATCAGTTGTTGATATAACGTTTTCTTTAAGCCAAGACAAAACTTCTTTGATCGCTAAATGGCTTTACTTTGCTTTAATATGTTTAAAGTGTCGGTCCCAAAAAGATATAACTAAAATAATTAAACCAAAACGAATATAAATAAACTGCATTTTTGATGGAGGAAGTTAGAATACACTGATTTGTTTTTTAAGCTTAAAAGCTTAAGCAACAAACAAAATCAAAAGTAAGTTGTGCTGGAAACCTTTTTGATCAGAAAAAGCTAAAACACCCCCGAGTTCGTAAAAGTAAACAAGCTCAATCACTGCTAAAAAAAAATAGCAAAAAAATGGTAGTAGTTACATATGTACATTTTGCGCAAAATTTGATTTCAATACTGCGAGCACACATCAGCGCTTCTAAAAAAAATGAACACAATTTTGCAGGCAAAAGCGACTTGAATGTAGCAGTGTTGCCGAAGTTTTACTTTTACAAACTCGACCCACCTTAAACCAAATGGTTATGCCTTTTCACTTATTTTTTTTTTGTTATTAATTTCAAAAACAACTTTTTCGATTTTAATTTTAATTTGCACCAAGTGGTTGTTTAAAATTTTATAGCAGATTTTAAGAAATTTATTCTTGTAGACAAAGTTAAACGGTACTTTCGTAAATTAAGGTAAATTTTATTTTTCTCGAATACAATTTCTACATTTTTAATAAATATTTTTCTGTGAGCCAATATTAATACGTATACGATCTACCAACTAACAGGAATACATTTTACACTTAACCATTTTTATGTTTTAATAGTATGAAGGTACCTTTCTTAGAACATTTTTATTGATTTTGGATTATCTATCTAATCAGTTTAACTGATTTAAATTAAAACTTTTAGGCAAAAGCCTCTGATAAGTTCAAATTATTAATGCATAGGTATTGCATATCAAAATTTAAAAAAAAATCGATAAATATTTCAAATATGATAAGACTTTTATCATAGAATATTATAAAATGTTTTTAAAAAAGACTTTATAACGATTTTGTTTTAAAATAATACACTTCTTGTCAAAAAAATTAAGGGAACAAAAAAAATTTCACGTTTTCTTAGTGTTTTTTGAAGAGTTGTATCTCTGTGGAAATTGATCGTATTCAGATGAAACAAAAAGCATTCCAAAGCTTTAAGTTCTATGCGTTGGAAACTTTTAGCAAATGATTTTTTAAGATACCGTTATTCCACAATCATAAGAAACAGCATGAGCAAAAAATTTTATTTTGTTTTTCATTTTTTTTTGAAGAGTGTCATTTTATTTGAAAAAATTTCTTTGAGCCAGATAAATTTATGGATTCAATAACTTGTTTTTTAAACTTTAATTTCGTCTTTTTTTGGCGCTCTGTATTTCTTTTTCATAAGAATATCTGACTTTGAATGAAAAAAGGGACTTTTAAATTTGATTACCAATATCTCAGCTAGATATGTCGATACGGAAAATTTAAGGGCAGTTTTGAAAACGAGAATAAAATTTTTTCAAGATCTTTTCAAAACTTTATACGGGTAGTTTTTTTTTGGCCCTCACCGTAAGATTAAGAAAGGGTAAAAATGGTTTTTTAAAGACTTTAGTAAATCTTTCACTGCTAAAGGCTCCCGCAATACTTAATAGTCATATTCCTTTTATAATAAGATAATCATAAGCAAGTTCATATGCGGCGCAGTCGTGCATTTAATTTTCTAAGAACCTATTCAAAAATTATTTAGCAAAATTAGGCCAGTGAAGTCGGAAACACCCTGTAAAGATACACATTATCATAATATTTTAAAACCAGACTTTTAACATCTTTCTTATTCAAAATATTTTGTATATAACTAACGAAATGTTTTGACGATTTTTTAACAAAACTTGAATAATAAAAATTATTATGTCATATTTTATATTTATGCATTGTAATCATCATTGAATAATTTTAACATAAACTTGTCATTTTAAGTATCATTAACATGTTTTCATTATTCACAATAATAATGGCGAAGTGAACTATCTTCAGCTGATTTATAGACAACAAAACAAAATATAATAGATAATATGACAACAGGGGCCGATACTTACCGCATCAGTTAGCAAGCAATACGTTACCGAATTTTTAATGCAGTATCGCTTAAAATATCGACTTTGGTATCGAGTATAGAATTCGATTCCTGGAATTACCTTATCAGTGAACGTTTGTTTTTTTCATTCGGCAGACGAGTACCAGGAAAATGGAAGACAAAATCTAAATTATTTTGTTTTTTACAAATATTTTTACAAAATATTAAATGAAACTGTTCTAGGAACAGCGCAGATAAAAATATCTTTACCGATTTATGGCACAATACCTACTTAGTATAAGTACACCAATATAAAACTATAGCTAAGACAAACAGGCAAATGATGAGCGAAAAATTGACGTTTTAAGACAAAAGTACATATGAACTAGATTTATCCAAATACACTACACACTGCATTCGATACGTGATATACTTCGTATAACATCATCCCAAATGTTTATTCGATAGATCGATCAAGTGTGAAAGTTAATTTTCCCTGCACTGAAGATTTAATTCGGTCCCAGAATATTTGTGATAGAGAAAAACTAAATACAGTGAACCCCGGATAAGTGCCTATCGCATAAGTGCCTAACCCGTTTAAGTACCTTTTATTTTTTAGAACCAAAATTTTGATCATTTTTTCATATAAAACTCATCTGATAAGTATACCTTTCGCTTAACTGCTTTCTCCGCTTAATTGCCTTTTATTTTTTGTATACTTTTATTGAAATTTACCTGAAAAATTTCTTTTAAGCATGTACCTATACACAATTGAAATCAACAGAAAAAGACAAAAGCTTCTTTTCATCTAGCGCTTTCTTTTTAAAAAATTACCGATACTAGTCAGTTAAAGTAATGTTATTTCTAATTTTTTAAATGACATTTAACGTTTTTTTACTGTCACTTTTTTTTTTTAATATAGAGATACATTCTCGACGTTCAAATGGGTAGATATGTGTCCTCTATAACCTCTGTCTATCAACTCCTACTCTCGACCTCCCCGTGGTGAACGTCGGGTGCCTAGTACCTTAACTGAAGATGGGGTTCCAATCCCTGTGGACGGTTTAGGCGGCATCAAATGAGAGAGGGGGGGAGGTGTGTTCCCACTAAGGCACTTCTCCTTTGTCCAGGCGGCAGCGGAAGAATTCCCCGATGGAATCAACGGTGGCGTCTACAGTTCCAGTTAGGTTGAACTACTTAGTGAACACCTTATAAGGGCTACTACGGCATATTCGTAGATCAGGCCTATAAGGAGCGGTTTATCCGGCTCCCCGTCCTTGGAGTTATAATAATGATCTGGTCTTCCAGGCTAGGGGGTTGTGCGTCGGGGTGACTTCCCTACCACGTAAAAAAATTTCGTTTCCGAAACAACAACAAGCCTCGGATATGGATGATTTTAATGTTGACGACCCCAGCAAACGAAACAAGGACAATGAATTTCGGATCTGCACGTGGAATGTCCGGACCTTAAACAGGCCACGTGCACCCGAACATTGGCTGATGTAACAGCCATCCAGGAAGTGCGATGGGATAGAGAGGGCATACGAAAGATGCAATCGTGTGACATCTACTTCGGCGAGTGCTGCAAGGAGCAGGGTCAGCGGCTCTTTGGTTGTGGTTTTGTGGTAAGGGGAAGACTTAGGCAAGAAATCTTGGGCTTCAGAAATGTAAGCGAGCGCCTGGTCACAATCCGCATCAAAGCAAAGTTCAAAAACATCACGTTGATCTGTGCCCATGCCCCAACGGAAGAAAAGGATGACTCAACCAAAGAAGAATTCTATTATCTCCTCGAGGATACGTATGATAGGTGCCCCAAGTACGGCGTCAAGATTATTCTTGGCGACTTCAACGCCAAGATCGGAAAGAAGGACATCTTTGGTTCGATAGTCGGATGACACAGCTCTACGGGCAAAAGCGAAGGGAGGAACGCCGACTTCTCAGGAGGATACAACTTTGAAGTCGTCAAAGACTTTGTCTACCTGGGCTCCACTATAACATCTCAAAATGACATCAGTGCAGAGATCAAACGAAGAATTATTCTTGCCAATCGCTGTTTCTTCGGGCTAAGAAGGCATTTGAGTAATAAAGCCCTCTCTCAAAGAACCAAGGAGACCTTATATAAGACCCTTATCATCCCGGTCCTGCTGTATGGGGCAGAAGCATGCACCCTGACAAAAACGGATGAGAATTTACTTGGGTGCTTTGAAAGGAAGATTCTTCGGGTAATCTTCGGTCCAGTATGTATCGATGGAGTATGGAGGAGAAGATTTAACAACGAGTTTTACGGGCTTTACAGCGACGTCGACCTGGTCAAAAAGCTTAAAATGCAGCGGCTAAGATGGCTGGGACGCACCAGCCGGACGAGTCTTCGAATCTACCCCTGACGGTGTGCGCAGCAGAGGAAGACCCCACCTTAGGTGGCGCACACAAGTGGAGAACGATCTCAACCAACTTGGAGTGCGTATAACTGGAGGCAGCTAGCTAGGGACCGAGCTGGCTGGAGGGGCTTGTTGGTTGAGGCCGTAGTCCATCCTGGGCTGTGAGCGCCATCTAAAGTAAGTAAGTAAGTAGATACATTCTCATGCGCACTTAAGCGGGTTTTTTATAACTGCGCAACCCGCAAAAGTAACTCTCAAAACGAGCAATTTATGGTGATGCACTTATACGGGTTCCACTGTACTCTCATTTTGAAAAGTTAATTTTATTGATCAAAATGTCTGAAGGTTTAATAAATAAAAGCTTTTGAGAAAATAGAAGATTTCCCCCAAAAAAAAAAACGATATAAATTTAAGATAGGTTAGGTACCCATCAGCTGATATTACTAAAGCTTTTCTAAACCAAAATTAAATGCCTAAATTTATATACATGATTGTGTTGATTTAAACCTAATTATTCCTTTCAGTAAGTATGAAGTATGACGAACTCAAAATAATCCATTCCAAATAAAGCCGCTAAGCCCATACGACATATGATTAGTGAAATATTTGGTGTCAAAGAACCTTCTTTTATAAACAAAAAATAAGCCAAACTAATAATTGTGATCTAATACTCCTTCTAAAATCTCTTCACTTTGAGCCTTAAATAAATATAAAAATTTAGCAAAACTAATCACGTTCCCCAAACTATGTACATATGTTTGTGTGTATTTTCAAAGAATATATACTTTTTTTTTCTGACCATTGTTCTTCAAAAACCTGATATTATCAAACAATGAACCATAGGATAATAAAATTTGAATTTACAAAACAAAGCAATGTCAAACAAAGGTGAACGTACAAATTATTATACATTTTTGGGAAGCACATCCAAAATAAAATATATAAATTTGCATTTTTTAACAAAAGATATACAAAACAAAAAATAGTTCTATGCTAAAATCAAATCATGTGACCATAAAATTGCCATTAAATTTTAAGTAAATAAAACAAAATCTAAACGTGCTGTATTTGTAATGTAAGCAACAACACAAACAAAAAACACTCATCCAATAGATACAAATATACCCAAATATAATGCGCGAATGAGAAAGGCAAACGAACCAGTTTATCTCGAATCGGCATCATGCGCGGGGAATTCGATTTCGAATTAATCTCAAATTAAATTTATTTATCAGATATACAATTTCAAAGCCCCCCAAAGCAAAGGCGACGACGACGATGGCTAGGCTACATCGACAACGGCAAGTGACTAATTCGGAAAGAACTTATAGCTTAAATCATAGAATGCAGTGCAAAAGGAGCAGAAATATGGCAATGACTTGAAGTTCCGGACCCCTTCTTTCGCGAATTATTCGAGTTTGTAGGTAAAGAGACCCAGTCCCAGCAACATTGTGTGTCCCTTAACGCTCCAACAGATTGGTCTGTTTTTTCTTTAATATTCTGTCAACTCGAACGTTAACAAATTAGTCTTGAATTCATTTTACCGCAGCAGCAGCGGTGCGGTGGTGCTGTAGCTGTAGCTACTGGAGCATTTCTTTATCGCTTCGTGTCACTTCTGCTGCTCACTGCTCAGCGATGGGGCGTTCGTTGGGCTGCACTACGGTTGCGGGTGGCTTTGGTAGGTATTAGACCAAATAATAAAAAACTCAATGCACGTTGTAATTTTCACACAAAAGCCTCAACAAACTCATTGAACCGTTTGTTAATTTTTTTTTTCTTGATACTCAAGTCGATAGGGTTTTCATTCTTCTATTTTTCTTATGATTGTATAGGTATAATGAGTTTACCTTTTGCCTATATACAACTTTTATCGTTAAAGTGTTTGGGTGGATTTAAAGCCACTCGCTTGACAGATTTAGAATTCTAGGTCGTGGGATGTAGTTCAAAGAGCGGATAAGAATTGTGGAAATTAAATCATTTTGCTGTGACAAAGGTGTGATATTTTTTTTTTTTAAGAATTATGAGAATCATTTATATAATGCGCGAATTATGTTCCTAATGTTTTGGGTCACAAGATTATATTTTTTTGATTTTTCTGTCAATTTTGAAAACTTTGAAGTATAGTCAAATAGTAATTCATATTAAAATTTAACGGCCTTTAGTCGTCTTAGATCTCACTTGGCAGAAAAAAAAACAGCTTTTTTAATTAGGAATTTTGTTCTTGTTGTATAAAGTTCACACTAGATATTTGGAATGAAATCTATGTAAGTTGCACTGAACTTAAAAAGAAATTTCACACACCAAGTCGATTGACTTTCCTCTTCCTTGGTTCCGTCACCATAGGTGTAGTTTTCCTCTCTCACTGATGGGTTAATATTTTAGATTCAATACGTAGATTTTTTTATGAAAAGTCGAAAGGCATTGAATACCTAATAATTTTTTTGGCCAGTAACAAATTTTAACTGAACCATCCTTCTCTACAAAATAACTCAGCGACTAGGTATACGTCTAAGTTTTATGAATTTGAAAATTTGTATGTCTTTATGGATTGTTCATTAAAACTTCTCAGATTCCAATTCTTAATAAAATTTTCGAAGAAATTCTTAGACCCTAAAGATGAGGAGTAATCCTAACTGAAAAAGTGCATTTTTGTTTTGAGCATTAAGAAGCAAAATAGATAATAAACATAAAATTCGACGAAAAAGTTCAGCAAGAAATTCAAATGTATGTATAAAACAAAGTCACCATATAACTCCAGAACAGCTGGACCGATTTTGATGATATCTGATTTGTTGGATTCGTCTCCGTCCCAAATAACAGAATAACTATTAAAATATCAGAAAAAAGTCGGCTGGTATGTGGAAGGTCCCAGGTTCAAATCTCAGAAAAATCAAGTAAGTAAAATATAAGTTTTTTTCAATTAAAATAAAATTGTATACATTTCAGAATGAAAAGAGGCAGCTTCAAAACTCCTTTAATGGAAGAAAATAACAAAAGCAAGCACAAAAATTATCCTTGAATTGCAGGTTATTTGTCACAAACAGTTAGTATTCGTGCTTGGAGTTAAAAAATTCATTTTTTGGGTAGAAAATATATTTTGTTTGTAACAAGCACTTTTTAGTTGCAATTCGAAGGTTTTCTTTTTACAGGCAATATTATAAGGTTTCCATTTGATGACTTAAAATATTGGTCACGAACAACTTAAACGCTTAGTGCCTTTTATCGCTTGTGGTAAACAGTTTTTTCCTTGTGGAAAAGAATTTTTTCTTTCATTGTAGGTGTTCTGAAATGGTTTTCGTTTTCAATACTTATGCGGCTTTTGACTTCTTTCAAGTTTTGTCGACGAAATTTTTTGATAATGATAATATAGGAATTGATGAACTTAATAGAGGCAGAGATTTGAGATTGCGAGAGAATGGAGGTTTAAAAAATTCTAATTGTGAAAAATTTGTTTCAGTAAAATTAGAAATATTTTACACAACCAGTAAATAAATATTACTAATTTTGATCATTTTCAATAATTAATATACCAGTGGACGAGAAAAATGTGTCCTTCCAATTCTCTTCTCTTAATTCTCTTCTCTTAATAACGGCATGTTGAAAAAGAGGCAAATTAGTCATAATTCAGTTTATTCATACACGTCAAAAAAGAGATGAATAACAAAAATGTGGATTAACTTTTACAAAAACCATTAATGGGGTTATTTACAGTCAAGTATTGAAAGTGATTCCTGAAAATTTCATGAAAATCTGAGGCTATTTTTTTAACCATCTTTTGGCACGCTAAAATACCATTTCATCCCTCTAACGTGGGCCGTGTTCATGACGACGAATCAAGCGGATTGATTTCATTTCCTCAATTTTGCAATTTTGTCTCATAGAAAGACGAGCTCATCAACAAAGTATCCCCCAACATCATTTTTAACCACAAAATTCAATTTCCGATTAATCTTGCATTTACCATGACGATTAACAAATCACTATCCTTGAGTGTTTGCGGTCTGAATTTAGAAAATTTATGTTTTTCTCATGGTCAATTGTACGTGGCATGTTCACTTCATTATCCTCTTTATTTGTTCTTATACTTGCTAAAAAAAAGAAAAATGTCATATATTACAAGGTGCTTCACTGAAGAAAATCAACCTTAGTGTAATCCATGCAGCAAAATACATAGTTTCATCAAAGCAAATGTCTTGCCGACCCGCCATTAAAATACTTGATTTTTGTAATTTTATAAAATTTTTATTTTCTTTATATGTATGTATTATCTGAATAAACTATTGAAATTTTGTATTAATTTTATTTCGCTGTTAGGCGGTATGAAGTTCGCCGGGTCAGCTAGTTTTAATAAATAAATAATTAAATTTTAAAAACAAACGTTTTTATTTACTCTTTAGGGCAAGTAATAGTTTTGTTTTAAACAAAAAACGTTAACGACTAGATCGCACTAACTTCCTCTTGTTGCTAACATCTATAATTTAGCTTTAATATATAAATTATTATCCTTTAATAATGTATTGATATTTTTACAAAGAAATATTTTTTTTTATTCTTTTTGTTGTGAAAATAATTTTCAAAATTTTTAAATTTGAATTTGAAATACTCAGAAGTGCCAAATTGCAAAATTATAACAAAACGTCCACTCATTAAGAAGTTGTAAGTGAATAACTCGAAAGTTTGCCAATTTTTGCGAAAACCTGAAATGCAGTTTTCTTAGAACCCATCACTATGATCATTACAGTTATGAAGTTGAATAAAAACCGTTAGAGCCATTTTTGAGAAAATTCGAAAAAAACCGAAACTGTATGTATGTATGCATATGACAGATACCTATTTTAGAGGTCTGGGTTCAATTCCCATCTAAGTCCAACCAAATAATAATGCGAGTATAACTCTTATGATGAATAAATGCCTTACCCGAAATTTTCTTTTTACACGAAACCAATAGTTGCCCTGTAGCAAGAAAAAATTTCAAGGCTGTAATTAAAATTTACACTAGGATGGCAAAGAAGTCCGAAAAAGTAGTTTTCGCCATACCGTACGTCGCGTTCGGTCTATGCGTCCGTGCGACAACTCGTCCAAAGTAATTTGAGCCAGAGCGTAAACGGGTGGATCGATTGGCTTCAAATTTGGTAAAGAACATTTTTATGCGATTCCCTAGAGTTGAAATTCGAATTTTCGACGAAGTTCATCTAGAACAGGTAGCAGCCATTCAAATATTTCGTTTTTTTTCTATTTTTTTCAAAAACAGCTCTTAGGATTTTTAGTAATTTTCGAACATCTAAAGATCAAAATAGAAAACTGCGTTTCATGTTTTTGCTAACAAATTTATTCATTGCGGAACGGAAATAAGGTTTTGATGGTTTCTGAGAAAATGTATTTTATTCAAGTTATTCGCGCATATCATGGAAATTGGGTAGGTATAATTTTGCTATCTGATGCTCCTTAGTAGTTCAAATAATATTGCATTTCTAAAAATGTTGAAAATATTTTTTTAATAAAAAAAAGAATTAAACATAAAATTAATATTTGTAATGCTTTTGACTTTTTTAACATTTTTTCTTAAAGATATATCTCAACAATTTTACCAAAACAAAACAAATAAATTAAATCTCAATGAACTTGAATCTTTATCACATTCAAAGCTTTTAAAATTTTTGTTTTGCAAAGTAATGAAAAAAAAAATGCAGTTATGGAAATATAATCAAAACCACTTTTCATAGTTGTTTGCCGGCAAAATTTGGCACATTTATGCAAAATACTAATAATGAAAACCATAAACAAGTTTCCATGTATACTTTTAAGATCTGGTTCCGGCATATTCTCCCATAAGCCAGATAGTAAGGGGTTGATGTTGTCTGTTCAGCTTATAAGCTAAGGTTTGATTAGAGAATAATGAATGAATTTTCTTAGATTAAGGTAAGATTGATGAAGAGTTCTCACATGTTACGAATAATCCTTAATTTAAAAGTATAATTTCGAAAAATGTGTTTAATATTTTTTTTTTTTAATTTTTTATCAAGCTCTTTCTAAAATTGACTAAATTTTGTATTCTCCTTAAATATAATAATTTAAAATACTATTCTATTACTATTTAAATTAAGCTCAAGTTACTTGAATTTGTGTGTGATAAATGAGAAACTTTTCATCTGATCAACTTCCTTAACCCAAAAGCTTCAATTAATTTCTACAAATTTTAACATTTTCAAAAACAAATACATTTTTCTCAAAAATTAAATTATATTTAGATGGCATTAATAAAATTTTAATTAAGAACTAAACAAAAAAAAATCCAAAGACCACAACGTACACATCTTAAGTAACACTATTTTTAATTAATTGTATAGGCTTGTAAAAACTTGCTCCTTTCTTCTTCAGAAAATCTCCATACCCCGTTAGAATTAATTAAACATAATCATCAATTCTAAAAAAAAAAAAAAAATTTCTAACAAAAAATGTGAAATATTCTTTCAATCAATATTATTGTCCCCTTGAGCCGCTGCACCAACCAGAAATTTATTTGGTTCAAGACAACAAACAGATTGTTAAGATAAACAGGTCGTTTTATTATCCACCCACTTACACACATAAATTTTATCAAAGATTTATTTGTTTGTTATAGTACTCTGTATAGTATAGATATGGAAAAACCTGCTAAATTATGTTGAAATAAGTACATAAACTATAAATTCCAACAACAAACCGAACGCATATTCGTAAACCTAAATTGGAATCGATTTGCATATTGCACTCTCCTCTTAGCGATTGCCCTTGAACAAGTTGTTGTTTGTTTTAGCTGAACTCCGAAGTCCGCGGAGTCCCCTCTGGCGTCCAAGACACGCAATATCCAAAGTAAACACTCGTGTTCAAAAGTTGAACTCAATCAGAGCTTAGATAGTTTAGTCAATACTCGAACACCGCTTGGCATCAGTTCAAGCTGAATTCCAATGGAATGTGCTGCCAGTGCCTATGTCTGGGTATATGTAGTGCACAGGGTGTATGCGAGTCTATAAGTATGTGTCTATATTTATGGATAAGTGGTTTGATTATCTTTTTCTATAGAAGCCAGTCTATATAGAACGGTGGTAACCGATGGTGATAGGTTTGATGATGGTGCAGCATTATTAGGCACACACATACCTACATAGTATATAGTGAGATACGCCATGGGCAACCTAACTGGTTTCTATCGTATTATTATTATTTTTTTTTGTTCAAAGCTTGTTCTTGATTTGTTTTTTTTTTTAGAGTATCTTTGCCCATTTGCCACTTACCTCTTGTAAATTCATTTTGAATGAATTCACTGGACGTCCTTCGTTTTTCTTAAAGTTGAAATAAGTTTGTAAAATATCCAAAGATTGTGCTTAATTTAAGTGGTTTTTTGTTTCAGTAAATTTCACTTAAACTTTTACATATATTCATTTTTATTATTCACTAAATCTTAGAAAAGAATAAAAAATTTCACTGTTCAACGGTTAATTCAACAATTCTTCTTCTTTTGCACACTTTTCTATTCTTTTTTTTTTGTCGATTGAAGAAAAGCACCTTTCTAAGGCTTAACCACAAGATACACTTCACTCAACGAATACAACTTAGTCCAGAAATATCCGTGCGGCATTAAGATTAATTCCGAACAGTCCGACCGATTCCATGAAACTAACTCTGGCTCTGGCTCTGGCAGTCAAGATACCAAAGTGTATACCTCTCATGGCTTTAAGCAAGCTAAATTTCTGTGAAAGAAAATGTAACTTAACTGGTTTTTCTATAGCACTCTCTGATGGTCGCGCTGTCGATGGGCATAACGAAGAAATTGTTGTGTATTTTTTTTTTGTTTTCGTATAAGTTAATGCTTTTCTTCATTTCTATATTTTGTTTGCATTAGAATAAACTTATAAGATTATTTTAAAAAACAGAAATGAAGAGAACACCATCAGTAAAATTAAGAGAAAACCTATAATTTAACCAACATAAGAAGTTCGGTGCTCAGCTCTTTTGTATTGGCAGAGGTGAACAACATTTTGTCGGTGTGGTGTTTTTATTGCGGTGCAATGAAATAAATTTAAACGTGATATAATTGGATATGCAACGAGTGTGCAACATGAATAATAATTATTATAGAGATAATTTTGGTGTTAGGAAAAAGAGGTGACAAATTTATAAGTCACAAAGAGTAAATTCATATTTTTGATATTACTTAATAGACCATAATGGCTAATGAGTTATTTAATAAATAGTTAGGTTGGAAGAAGAATACTAATAAGAATTTCGTAATTGAAACTATCGTTAAAGGTAGATAACTTTTATATCTGAGGAACTATGGAAGTGATAGTAGGCAATTTTCTGCAAAAAACAGATGTTGAAAAGATAAACTCAATACAGTGCTAGAACGTTAAGGTTCAGGCTTCCTTGTTTTTAGTAGTTTTTTTTAAGGTTAAATATATGTTTTCACATCTTAAAAATAAATTACCCATTGTTACTTTTTGAGAAACTTTTTACTGGAGTAGAGCATTCCTTAATGGCTGCATAATAATACACCCTCATTTATGAACACACCCAATAAAAGTAGATTTATGTTCAGTAATTACGTATTATAAGATTTTCTAGAGTTTTTTTTTTTAATTAAATTTAACTAGGTGCCGAAATAGTCACTCTCAAATATTCCTGTGCATGATAGTTATCTATGGTTTTCAGCAGGATTAGAGAGTCTTATCCTTGTTCATGTAGGAAAACCAATCAACAAGTTAGAAATGAATTGACAGTGAAAGCTCCCTTAGCCGGACAGCGACGGTCGTAACATTTTTGTCCGTCTAAGGGAGTTGTCCGTCCAAGGAAAAAAATAAAAAATAGTTATATGAGGAAATGTATAATATACAGCGGCATCATGAAACATTTTTGCACCTTCAAACTAAAAATCAACATGAAGATACAGGAAAAAAATACAAGAACTGACTACAGCTGCAGCAATAAAATCCGTTATGAATTTGATCACAGACAGTAATTTGGTGAAATCGCATCTATGTCGCTGTAAACCAGGGGGACCGTTTTTAATGCAGAATAAATTTATGTAAAAGTATTACTAAAAATGATGGTTGAAATTTACATACTAAAAAAAAGATTTTGTCCGGGTAAGGGAGTGTCCGCTTAACGGATCATTAAATGTATGAAATTTTTGGCATACAACTTAAATTAAAAATTTGATTCGATTTGCCGGATTGAAAATTTTGACATTTTTTCTTCACGTTTTGAGGTTTCTGGAATCCGAAAATATCGTTTTTAGAGAGATATCTATTTACATATATCTTCGAAGACATAACGTGCAGAAAGACTTTTCAGAAAAATTCGATTAGCGGTTTTCTTATTACAGTAATTTAAGAAAAAAAATTGTAAAATGGCTTATATCTTGAATATCTCGAGAACAAGTAATGCTATTGACTTTGACTTAATTTCTTTCTATACATAATGACAAAGTGCAAAATTTGTTAAACGAAAGTTTTTTTTTTAATCTGCTAAAAATTGTTAAAAAATGACTTTGGCTCGAATATCTTGAGAACACACAAAGATTTTTACTTCAGGATTTTATTCTACACACAATACCATTATTGATAATTTTTTGTTTTTTCTGAGCCAAAAAAACTGCAATAGAAACTGATAAAAAAATTTGAAAAATGTATTTCGTGTCGGATATATTAAGAGGAATTACGATCTACCTTTGGTCTTCCCTTGATTGCACATTTTGAAAAAATGAAAAAATAACATCGGGTATCCGTTTTCAAAAGGCACCAATGGATTTGATGATTTGCTAAGAGATTTCGTCTGTAATTTTTTAGGTTTCTGCTTTGTAGTAGCCCGTGATGGAATTGTAAGTCGATGGGAATTGTCACGCGGAAAGTCTTTGAATCAAATCTTGGCCTCTACCACCAGAAAACGAAAATATGTTTTTTTTTTCACGGATAATGGTTATGTACGTACTCTTGCAAGGAATTAAAAAATACTCCGAGAGTATCTCTTGTCATTCATAAAAAGTGCCTCTTACTTCTTAATGAACTATTTTTCTCCCTCTCAACGGTAAACTGAATTTTTCATTAGATTAGGCATCGTAAAAAATTGTCAACCTCCTCCTTATTCATAACTGCATATATGACATCAACATATTTGACGATAAGATTGGATTTATTATTTTTTTTGCAACTTGTTCATCTAAAAGATTATCCAAAACCAAGTCGGCGACTTAAAACACTTTCATCTGTGTACTGCTCTTTGGTGACTGGAAAAACGCTTATATCTTCATTTGAAGTCTTTGAATAAAATAAATAAATTTAGAAGTAAAATTAATACTATTTGTTTATGTTTAAAATCTGATAAATCAATTTTTTAATAATTTTTTTACAGTTTGCTAGTCAAAGTATTTATTTTTCTTTTAATGTTAAAATAAACTTAACAAACTTAAATGTAAGTTACCTATCATGTTCTGCCATATATGTTCAAATATATGTTTTAAATGTTTATTTCTTTTTGTTAGTAAAAGATCCCCTGAGTCTAAGGAAGAGAAGACGGCAACAACCGTCAAACGTCGGGAAACAAAATGAAATAGTTCTTTTCATTTATTAACATTACGACCAAAAAATCTTAAATGAGAATACTTAAATGTACTTTCTCAAACACATATCGTCGGTTCGGTAGAAAAAAGACAGAAATTTGAATTGCAATTAATCTGTTAAAATTAAGACCACGCAATAGCTCATTGAGTTCCAAATTTTGTAGTATAGAGTCCGGTTTTTATTTTATTCACAAAAAACCAATGCTAGCTCGAAAATTCCATTTGTTGAGTTGTGTCATTTTTATTCCGAACCGACGATAAAATAAATAAATTTATTTATTTTTTTCTGCTTTGAAAAAGTAATATGTATATTTTTTTTAAAAGAAGCAATAGCTTTAGGTCCAATTCAATCACTCCCAGATTTTAGTTAGCACGTGCTTACTGGTCTTAATTTTTATTTCGTATGCATATAAATCAAATATTATTCGTACAAAATTCAATGATCAAAAAATTGAATAAAATAAATCATGTTGAAGTTATTGAAGATTATTATTAAAAGAAACATTTAAAAAGAAAATCTCGTTTCCCAAAATAAATTCGAAGATATTTCCGAAAGCCTAATCATGTCCGGATTTTAACGACTTGAAAATTTCCCTTAGTACACTATTCGATTTCTTTTTTTTTGCCATGCAAATTTAATCTGCCTTATATTGGTAAAATTTATTTACAAACAAAAATGTTTTGTATATCTTTTAAAATACATAAACATATGCCGTATATACATGGAAAAGTATTACTGTTCCATTTTATGTAGGAACGTGTATATAATATCATTTGCGTTTTTATTTTTTGCAAAACGCTTAAAACCCAACATCAAAATCAATTTTTCTCATCTTAATTGCTGATACGTTCATCATCCTCAATATCCGAGTAAAAATATAATAATGAAAGTTTTTACAGTTTTTTTTTTTGTTTGCACTTCCTTTGCTTCAATAATTTCTTCAGGTTTGCTTCAATAATGTAGATTGCTGCTCATGTTAATAGAAATAAGACATATGAAAGCATTTTTTCTTATATGAATTTAATTACGTTGATGCATCAAAAAAGCAACAAAAAATAAAAATACGATCAGTAATTAGAGTGTTTCTTTGTTAAAAGTAGTATTTCTCTAATTAACATCATGCAATTAAAAATTGCATGGTAATATTTCTACAACAAACAAAAAATAGTAATAAATAAAAAAAAGTGTATGTCTATGTATATGCCTATTCCTTTCCATTTTATTTTATTTTTCAAGCTTATAGTATGGACCATTTTGACTATGGAAATAAAAAGAAAAAGGTAAATAGTTTATTGTGCTTTAAGACAAAGTCGTATGGGAAGAAGGCGAAGGGTCTATTTCCCTCTATTTTGGCGGGAGGGGCATTTTTCTAAAAAATCTGATTTTTTTCTTATCTCGTCCTAAATCTGTTGCATTTTATGCTAAACACCCTGTTTAGACTCAGGTAACGAGGAACAAATTAATGTGCTTTTCATATAGCACAGACATTTTATTAGTATTAATAATGGATTTTAAGGCAAATGTTGAATATTTTAAAAATCTTGGTTCTGCTCAGTATCGTTGTATGCCATAAACTTGAAGTGGAGATATGTCCATGAGAACCAAATGATGAAATAACGGAAGGCCTATGAGATTCGATGTGTGTTTAGAAATTTGATGCTTTGCAGCACATTCGATAGATTTATTTGGTCATACATGTATGAAACGTAAATCAATTCAAGCTTGTTTTCATAAAAATCATTTGATACTATATGAAAATCATATTTTTTTTATGTGCAAGATGGAACTCTCTTTCTTTTTTATATTTCTCAAAAAAATATTTTCAAACAAAAAGTAAAAGCATTGCCTGAAAAAAATGCTTACACGCGAATCTTAAGTCGATCTGGTGATAACTTTAGTGAAATCAGCAAGCATGTCTTTTAAATAAGCTTCTTGAATATCTTAAGTACGTTCCAGAGCGCTCTGTTGGAACTGTTTTTCAGAGTCCATTATCACTTTTCACAGCTATACAGGGTGATTCACCTAAGGTGTGACAAAAAGCTAAAGCATGTAGGTTGAGTTGAAACAAGATAAAAATCGTATATGATTAAACAGTACTGAAGAGTAAATGCTGATAATAACTGAAAGGCAATTTTCTAAGAAATTACTTAAAACAGAAAAAAAAAATTATTTAAAACATAGCTTACCGTTAAAATAGCATGCTATAGCATTTTGTAAAGCCAAAAATCTCTTCTTTTATTATTTATTTTTTTTAATTGTTTTAGTTAAAAGAGTTTTTCAAAAAATTAATTTTCAAACTCAAATTTTTGAAAAAAAGAATTGTGTTCCATCTGATTTTTTTTTTTAATTTTACGTTATTAAGTAGAATTTTTATGTTAAGTATTCAATGCTCCATCAATTTTTAGTAAATCACTAAAAACCAGACCTCAAATTATTCAAAAAATATTCTAGTTTTTAAGAAAGTTGAAAATAACAAAAGTAAATTTTCCTTAAATTCGACTTCCATCCGTTATTCTGTTGCTCCAAAGATCGTTTCTACTAATTAAGTAAAAAACATTTAGGCATCCAGTTTGGCTAGAAATTGATAGGAGCATCGAATATTAAAAACAAAAATATTACTTATTAACGTAGAATTTTGAAAAAAATTAACTTGAACACAATTTTTTTCATTATTTTTTCAAAATTTTGAAAATTAATTTTTCAAGAACTATTCCCCTAAATAATTTTAATTAAAAACAAAATAAAAGAACGGACTTTTGGTTCTGGATTTAAAAAAAAAAATACAGCATGACATTGCCGTTGTTTTTTAAAGATTTTTTTCTATTTTAAGTCATTTTGTAGAAAATTGTCCATTTCACCTTAAAGGGGGGAAATAGACCCCCCTCCTATACGATTTTTTTCTTGTCTTAAATCAACCTATACGCTCTAGATTTTTGTCACACCTTAGGTGAATCACCCTGTATAGGTAGCTAGCTGTAATTAATTACACACTTTCGCTTGCGTTTTTGTTTACATATTTTATGCAATCGTTTCCAGAACATTAGTTACTTATTCAATATATTTTATTTTTGACTTTAAAAACAAAAAATACCATAATTTTATATAAAAGACTAAAACATATTTCAACCTATCATGTTTCAAGAGCATTAAGATAAAGAAATTGCATATCATTGTAATTCAAACTTTTTCGTGCTGCACAAGTCAAACCGTTAAATGGTAGATATAGAATGATTATATTTATTAATTTAAAAACTTAAGTACATTTATTTTTTCTTTATGGCATAGATAAGCTGTTTTTAAAGCCATGAGCGTCTTATTTTTTTCTTTTTCTTTTTTTGCCTTATAGTCTAGTCAACAAAGACTCAAAATCATAAAATAAATGAAATAAATCGTTTAGTCTGGTGTAGGGGTTGGTTACAAATTTCATCTATCGCAAACAAAAAGATACTTTACTTACTTACTTACTTTAGATGGCGCTCACAGTCCAGGATGGACTACGGCCTCAACCGCAACAAGCTCCTCCAGCCAGCTCGGTCCCTATCTAGCTGCCTCCAGTTACGCACTCCAAGTTGGTTGAGGTCGTTCTCCACTGGTGTGCGCCACCTAAGGTGGGGTCTTCCTCTGCTGGGGTCTTGTCTCAGCCATCTCAGCCGCTGTATTTTAAGCTTTTTGACTAGGTCGACGTCGCTGTAAAGCCCGTAAAGCTCGTTGTTGAATCTTCTCCTCCATACACCACCGATACAGACTGGACCGAAAATCAGCCGAAGAATCTTCCTTTCAAAGCACCCAACTAGATTCTCATCAACAAAAAGATAGAAAAAAAAAATATTATGGTCAACTGCATTCAAATCTAGAGCTTTGCTGCATTGAGGTAGCTTTATGAAATAAGCTGTGAGTTTTTATTTTGTTGTGAAATTGTTATTTCACCTTGTAAAAGGACTATGTAAGTAGTCGATGTCCACTTTATGATAGATGAAATTTGTAACCCCTATGCCCCCCCCCCCCCCCCCACCTCCCTCACTTACTTTTTCTGTTATTTTTGTTGATCGATAAACATTAAATTTGTAGAGAGTAATTACCGATTTTGTATAGACTTGTTGAATTTCTAAGCCCCAAATCTCCATTAGTATCACTTATATCGAAAATATGAACAAACCTTTTCCGTAGCAAATTTAATTTACTTTCATTTTGTGTTGTACACTTTTCTTAAACGCTTGGTTTTCGAAATATTTACGAAATGGTAGAAAACTAGACCTTTACTCCCCCCCCCCCTTCTGTCTAAAGCTCGCGGGCCTGGGCTGGAGACTTTTAGTATGTTGTACCTTGGGGTCACCCCTACCACTTAAAAAAATAATCCGGACTACACGATTTATTTCATTCATTTTTCCTTCGTTGTCGGGACTATTATCCTAAATGATAATGATTCAATGAACCTCATGAATTTATTTTAGCAGAAACACAGCTTCAGTAACTAGGAAATTATGCGAGCTACAAATTTTAGGTTTGCGCAACAAATTAGCATTTAATTGGCTACAAATTCAGTTATGGAAAATTTGTTGATTCTAACAAAAAATATCTAACATAAAATATCCGCCAAAGTAAAGAGACTTAATCCGCAGAGCTGTCATACCAGAGATCTGGGTTCGATTACAAGAGCCTCTTCCACCTAAAAACAATAAATATTTTTGCCACAGCTACTGACGGCTCTTGCGAGCAAGTGAAAAATCCTCCAATAGTAACTCTTGGCATTAGTCATGCCTAAGTCTAGCTTAAGTCATTCAGGTTCTTCAGAAAACTCTAGGTCCCGTCTATTCCTCCTGCCAATATCATGCACACAGGGACAGTAAGGAGTTATAAGTCACTATAGGCCCTGGTTCTACACGGGCTTTTGTGCCACCAAATTTAATTTTCATAAGTTTATAATTTTTATTTTGGCATAAAGAATACTGTATAATATGGGTCAATTATCGAACCTGGCTGGCATAAAGAGTTATTCAAGGTGGCATGCCAAAAATATCGTTTTTTTTTTTTGCATATACATTTCAAATACTAGACAAAAATACTTCAAAAGGTTAAGAAATTTTTCTTCCACCAACTAAGTTGGCTTTATGCTCTATTCGAAAAATCGTATGCACCGAAAGTGCACTATAGTTTAGACGGCAACAACTGACGAAAATTTAGAGGCAACCCAATGCTGTTGGCTTTCTCTCGGGTCGGGCTCTATAACCGACCTAGAGATATTGATTAATTCGAATTAGAACCCAAATTCGATATTCAGAACTACAAATAGAAAGACAAATTTACATATTTTTAGCCCAGATGAGAAACAAAATATATTAAAAATGTTTCATAAACGGCAATCTGTGGACTCTTGAAACTTTAAGACTTTGCTTATAATATATTTGAGAAAATTGAACATAATCTACTGCGTTTGTATTGATTTATAACTACATATACCGTTCCATCAAGGTTAATTTTAACTTTTCTTTTTCCAATATAATTAATTAAAACCTTGAACTTGTTTTATTTTTTTTTTAATTTTTATTTCATCACATAAAATGTTTGATAGCTTAGCTTTTCCCTTCATAGGCCCAAACATACCTATACGAATATAGGTATAGGCTAGTTTATCTTTTAAAAGTAGGTATTTACCTTCAACTTGATAATTCATCTTTCCGTCAAAATAAATAAAGAAATATTTTATGTGAATGCGAAAATATTTATCCAAAAGAACTTGTTTGGACATAAAAAAGTTACAAAACGAGACACTACCCACCTATAGTGGCATTCCATTTAAAATGATTCACTATAATAAAATGGATTTTCTCGTGCAGAAGCAGAAAGCAGATAAATCGCTAAAACTTCCAGTAGCCGTCTTTGGAGCCCACATTCCACCCAACAAAGTCGACAACGAACGAAATGAAGACGATGGACGACAACAACAGAATACAATGATGACGACTACGTTGATAGAGAATCGTAAACTGTGAAGGCAGTGTGTACTACTGTGTACCTCTAGACTTCAGATCCTGACAACAAGTACATCTACAAGATGCTATACTGCTTCATTCCAATCCAGTTGCAGTTATGTGTTCATCAGACATTTGCGTGCAAAGATAGATATAGCTGCATTGCATAGACGACACACAATAAAAATGTACAAAATCCAAATGTCTGTCAACTGCAAATGCGAAAAGGTCTTGACAATGAATGCCTTTAAGACGAGAAAGAAGCCGAAGACGGTAACAAAACGACGACTTCCAGACTTCCACAATAATAAAACAGATTGCCAAGGTTTCACATAAATTTCATCCACATCAATCCATCTGCGAACTACTGCCAATATGCTGCAGATGCAGAGGGAGGCAGAAGCCACACCCAAAAGTGTGCATAGAATAATGCTTTAGCTGTCAGTTTAGCTTGTTGTTAGTAAAGTTGTTGTTGGCTTGTCATAATTAAATCCGTTTATTTATGATATAATTAAATGCCACCAGCACCATGCAAATCAGACATCAGGTAGAGATAGATAGATATATGCGTATCTGTGGAATAAATCTGCAAATGTGTGCACAGTGCACTTAATTATTATTTATTACACATTTGCAGTTTGCACATGATATGCTTATTGTGCAGCTTCTTAGTTCTATTTGCAACATGGTAGTTGCCAACTAATAGATATACACTCGTCGAGATAACTGTTAACGGCTACTAACTTTGGTACACTTTGCTATGTTAATGCAAATTGATGGTGTGACCAGAGTGAGTTTTGAAAAAATATATTTGTGAGTGTTTGCAAGTGTAGTAATTTTGTGAACAAAAGAATTTATATTATATCTTTTGAGGCAAGGTCACATATGATAGCGTAGGTAGGCAGAGAGGACCTATACAGAGCCATATCGCATGTCGGCATCCCTGCCAAACTCGTCCGCTTGTGCATCAGGATGACGATGGAAAAATCTGGCTGCTCCGTCATAGTCCACCACCAAACCCTTTGATGTCGAGAAAAGTTTGAGGCAAGGCGACGCGCTATCATGCAACTTCTTAAACATCGTTCTTCAAGACATTGTACGCAATTCGCAAGTCAACAACAGGTACAATTTTCCGTCTGTTAAAGTCGGTTCAACTACTTGCTTATGCAGGTAATATAGAAATTATTGGGAGAAAGAAGCGAGCTGTTACTGGCGGCGGTGGCGGGGCGTTTGCAAGTATTGAAGCATAGGCGTCGAAAATGGGTTAGACTGTTATTAAGGACGAGACGAATTATATTCTGATAAAGGAATCTTAACACCGTCAAATCGGGGAACATGGCACGGTGGATAGGTAAAAATTTCAATTCGACAAGTACTCGCAAAATGACTTCAGCGCAGAGATCAAACGGAGAATTATACTCTCGCCAACCGCTGTTTCTGCCTACTTGACTTGAGTATAGTAAAGCCTTCTCACAAAGAACCAGACACCTCATACAGGGTGTTCGGTATAAGATGAACCAAAAAACAAGAACGAGTAGGTTGGGTTAAGACAAGAAAAAAATCGTATTGGAGGGAGGTCTCTTTCCCCCCTCCTCCGTTTAGGTGGGAGGGGCAATTTTCTAAAAAATCGACTTGAAATACAAAAAAAATTATTAAAAAAAAAACGGTAACATTTTCAATTTTATGTATTACTTTTTTAAAAGTAAATAAATCCATAAATCTATTTTTTAATTTTTTTTTTAATTCGAGTTACTAGAAAGAACAGTTTTTGAAAAATTAATTTTGAAACTCAAAATTTTGAAAAAAAATGAAAAAAATTGTGTTCAAACTATTTTTTTTTTAAATTTTACGTAATCAAGTAGTAATTTTGTTTTAAATGCTCTTGTAATTTTTTAGTCAAATACGAAAAAAAAATACTCAAGTGTCTTTTTGTTTTTGAGAAAATTAAAAATAACGGGAGGGGAAATTTTCTAAATAAAATGATTTGAGATAGAACAAAAATTATTAAAAAACAAAAGTCACTATAACAATGGTATGTTAAACCACTTTGTAAGGCCAGAAACCTCTTTTTTTTTTTTAAGTTATTTTAGTGAACAGTTTTCCAAAAATTGAATTTTTAAATATACATTTTTGAAAAAAAAATCAAAAAATTGTGTTCAAAACTAGTTTTTTTCAAAATTTGATGTTATTTAGTAATATTTTCGTGTTTATTATTCAATTCTTCCATCCAGCCAAATACTAAAAACCAGATGTCAAAATGTATTCCTGTTTTTGAGAAAATTAAAAATAACTAAAGTAAGTTTTCCTTGAATTTGACTTTCATCGGTTATTTTGTTGTTCCAAAGATTCTGTTTCTACTATTTGAGTAGTAAAGTAGATATCGTTATTTTCAATTTTCTCATAAACTAAAAAACATTTAGGCATCCAGTTTTTAGTGTTTGACTGGAAATTAATAGGAACATTAAATATTAGACACAAAAATATTACTCAATAGCGTAAAATTTTGAAAAAAATTAGTTTGAAAACTATTTTTTTCATTATTTTTTCAAAATTTTGAGTTTGAAAATTAATTTTTCAAAAACTGTTCTTTCAAATAATTTGAGTTAAAAAGAAAATAAAAGAACAAGCTTCTGGCTTTGAAGAAAATGAAAGCATGACATTGTAAGTGTTGCCGTTGTTTTTTAATAATTTTTTTTCTATTTCAGCCGATTTTTTAGAAAATTGCCCTCCCCGCCTAAACGGGGAAAATAGACCCCCCCTCCCTTACGATTTTTTTTTTGCCTTAACCCAACCTACTCGCTCTAACTCTTTGGTGCACCTTATAAGGAACACATTGTATAAGACCCTAATCATCCCGGTCCTGCAATATGGGGCAGAAGCATGGACCCTGTCAAAAACGGATGATAATCTGCTTGGGTTCTTTGAAAGGAAAATTCTTCGGGTGATTTTCAGTCCAGTCTGTATAGATAGAGTATGGAGGGGAAGATTCAACAACGAGCCGTACGGCCTTTACAGCGACGTTGACCTGGTCAAAAAGCTGAAAAGACAGTGGCTGAGATAGCTGGGACACGTGGAGCGTATGGACACCGACTTATCATCCGACGAGTCTTCGAATCTACCCCTGACGGTCTGCGCAGCAGAGGAAGACCCCACCTTAGGTGGCGCACACAAGTGAGAACGACCTCAACCAACTTGGAGTGCGTAACTGGAGGCAGCTAGCTAGGGACCGAGTTGGCTGGAAGGGCTTGTTGGTTGAGGCTGTAGGACATCCTGGACTTTAAACGCCATCTAAAGTAAAAGTAAATTTAGTATTCAAATTTTCCCCTTTAATCGCAAAACAAAAAATTGTGGACAAACCATATCTTTTTTCACCAATTTCATTCAAATTAGTTTTAAGGCAATCAGTTGTTATTTGAACATATGCTATTTTAACTTTTGTTTTTGTTTGAAGAAAGGTTATACCTACTTCTTATTTCAAAATAGAAAACTCTGAAACACACACAACTTTGAAATTTCCTTCAAGATACAAAATTCTCAGGATATTTTCATTTATTTGGATTAACAATTTTTGCGACCAAAAATACCTATTAATATGTGACGGTGCTTTCCACTCGCGATACCACCATTGGTTGGTGACTTCTTTGATTTTTCAGGGCACACGAAACACGAGTGCTTTTCGCTCAGAAATTTTATGAACACGCAGGCAATTCCAAGTGTGCCATGCCGTCCAGCGTTGAATCTCTTTTTCTGGGTGTTTCGAAAATTTGTTTTATTTCAACTTTCAAAAGCCCTTTATTTATCTCGAATGAACGAGGACCAGTATCAATTATGGGAAGTTATATAAGAACAATCGGTGTTTTGTTACACGTTACGAAACTAGACATTGGCATGTTGATGCCACTCAGTGATTTTCAGCTTTGTACCTTACCTAATCTTGAATCAATGCTAGCACTCACAAGTTTCTGATAAAATTTTGTTCGTAAGACAGTTTAACGTGGTTACAGCAAAAATTTTCCATTTTCTTAAGAAACTTGAGTTTGGAGTGCTTTTAAAGAGGATAGTCTGTTTTTTTTCTATCTGGTGAGATCCCAGATATCCATGTCTCATTTTACCTAACAAGTGCAGTAACGCCGGCGCGGGGTCTTCGCATGGGTGTTGCAGAATCTGCAAGTGGGTCTCGCCGACATATAAGGAGTTTGTTTCTGCTCATGCAGGATAGGTTTCATGGTCACGTGTAAAATTTTTATTATTTTTTTTTAAATGGTAACACTATTTATGCAGTAGAACCAATGTCGTATGTCGAAATTACATACAGCACTTGGTATAAGAGAGAAACACCTAATTAAACACGCAAAACAAGTCCAGCTATTCTAAACTTAAGCCAGGAATTCTTGTGATATGAGGTGCAAGTTAAAACTCACCAAACGCTTGCTTAAGCTACACAGTGGATTACCAATTAATGGACAAAACAGTGAGTAAGTAGTGTATAGATTACACCGAAGAAACGTCAATCATCATCGAGAATTTGTTGACCATCCGTCCAGCTGGGACTTTTAATGAAAGAATATATTTTTTTTTCTTTTATGCAAAGCTAGTTCGTGGCAGCTGACTTTTTCTTTGCAGCTCGTATACTTGTAGGTACTTATAGTCCACATGAAAACGAGTCCGCCTTGAAGTTTCGATTAGAAAGAGTGTTAACTAGAATGCGTGTTTGGCTGAGGTCAAGCACATAAGCCATGCAATAATTTCTTTGTTTAATTCAAGCAACGGAATGTTGGTTTATTTATTTACTTTTGAAGAAAAGTTTTAGATACTTAAGAAATGAGGCTTTGAGACCATCAATTCTATCAGTGAAATTATTTCTATTTTTTTATTGAAATAAAAGATAAGCTTTACTTAAGATTGTCATGAATCTGTCTATATTGGAGCCATCAGTTGGTTTAGGGATAAGGATGGATAATTTTCTAGTCGAAATTCTATTAAAAGTTGACTTTTTGAAATATTTATTCACATCATTTAGCCAACGAATGTGTTCTGCATACAACCTCAAAAACAACTTTATGTAAGTTTGGTGTCTGGAGTTTGTCCAGACGAATTTTATCATGACGCCAAGTCAAACTCATCCTCAGGGCTAAAACCGCACTTCCTGTCGGTAGCTATACCTAATCGATAATGAAATAGTGTGTTTGACGGCTCTCAACATAATATTTATTTAAAATCAATCAAATTGCCGCAGGTATAATTCATCATCACCAAACATTAAGGCGGGCGGCATGTGAACAAAAAGTGTTGGCAAAAATATTCAAAGCAATTTTTTCTATTTATTTACATCATGATGGTGTCAATTCATGGTGTGGATGAATTTAGTGCATCCATCAATTGGACAGGTTTGCTGCCCATTTGTCATTAATTGATTTATTTTTCTACGTATTTTTGTTTAAAAAAATAAAAACTAATTCATAATATTATTTACTTTATAAAAATAAAATAATAATAAACTTAAAAGTCGATGATAGAATATTAAAGACCGCACAGTTTTTAACGCATGCCATTCACGCTTTTTAAATTTCTTTATACTAAGAGCAAAAGGCCAAAAGTAATAAACCCCATGATTATAATAATTAATAAGCTGAGTAATTTGTCATTCTTTTATTTTCAAGTTCATTCAGCTTAGGCCTTTCATTTAAATCTTAACAAAAAAAAAATATTGATTGATTAGATGAAAATATTTGACCTGCTGACAGGAAAAAATTGATGAACTTTAAATTGACGATTGATTGAGAGAATTTTGTGACGAATTTTGTTTTAGTTTTTATTTCCCAAAGCACTAAAGCTCGTTTTTTTCAATATGATTAATTATTGCGATTAGTTATATGTACATATGTATATATAAAAATATAAAATTTACTCCACGCTATTTTAGCCAATAGTTTTTATTTTATTCATTGGAAAACAAAACCTTATGAACTTTGTAGATACTCAACTGATAACTCGCAGTCAAATACTCTAAAAAAAAAATGCCCCAACGTCAATAAAGCACACTGCACTATAGTTATATGCAATCTTAATATTAAAAATTGTAAAAAATCAACATACATAATTAAATTAATTTATTAAAAAAAAATCAAAAATTAAGAGAGCTAAAAGACAATTTGGCATTCAGTTTTTAGAATTTGACTAGGAGCATTGAAAATTAGAAACAAAAATATAGTTCATACTTAAAATAAAAATAAATTTGGTGGCACAACGGCTCATGAAGAAGCGGGGCCTAGTGACTTACAACTCTCAACCATTCCTGTGTGCGTGTGTGCAGGAATGGAGGCGACCTACAGTTTATTGCCGAATCTGAACGGATGGTGAGCGGCACTTTTCTATATGACAAGAGATACTTTTAGAGGATTTGTCACTTCCTTGCAAGAGGTAGTAGCTCCGAAAAAAAACTTTAAGGTGGAAGCGGCTGCTATTGAGCCACGGACCTCTGGCATGACAGTCCAAAGCACTAACCATTACGCTACGGGCTATTACTATACTTACATAATAACGTAAAATTTTGAAGAAAATCAGTTTGAATACAATTTTTTAATTCTTTTTTCACAAAGTTAAATAGTTTGAAAATTAATTTTTGAAAAACTGTTCACTAAAACAACGTTATTTAAAAATAAAATGAATTTTATGATTTCCGGATTTACAAAAAAAATATATCATAACACATTGAATGCATCGTTTTTTTTAATATTTTTTTTTCTGCCCCTCCCTTTTTAATTTTAACAAAAACTAAAAGACGTTTGTCGTTGACGACGTCGTTTTTGAGCATTCGATTTATTTTTGACTAAAAACTAGTGATAGCATTGAATTTTGAAAACAAAAAAACAAAAATTAAAAAATAGAAACAAAAACCAAATTGTTTCCGCATTATTTTTTTTTTTTTTTAATTTTGAGTTTTAAAATTAATATTTCTAAAACTATTCCATGAAATAGGAATAGACTTTTAGCTTTACACAAAGGTATATTATGGCATTGTGAATGTAACCGTTCTTTAATTTTTTCTGTTTTAAGTCAATAGAGAATAGAGCCCCCTCTTGATGTGAGATTTTTACTTGCGATATATAAATACAAGTTTTGTATTCGTAAAAAAAATTGAACTCGAGATAACAATCAAACTTGACATTACAATGATAGGGAAGACGAAAAAAGTGGGTCTCGAAATTCTGTCCGTCTGTCTTTCTGTCTGTGGACTCGCCTACAGCCTAAATGGGCCGATTTTGATTAAACTTGGTATAAAGTGTTTTCGGGACATTACCCCGACACGTTTTTTTCCTTTTATTTTTAGGACCAAAAATAACGGTACCTGCCATATAATTTTTTTAACATTTTTGGAAAATCCTATTTTTCTCGAAAATGGCTCGACAGATTTTTCTAAAAACAAAATCAATCAATTTTACGGTTTTAAATGGTACCCCCCCATAAATCCATTTTTTTTATTTTCGTTTTTCTAGAAAAGTAATAAACTGATTTTGATAATTTTTTTTACGGAGAATCTTACGAAAAATTTTAATAGTTTTGTATACCAAAATTTTCCAAACAAATTTTTTTGGATTTTCAAAAAAAGTTTCAAAATTTTTTTTTTGAAAACCAAATATTTTGAAAACGACTTGGTTGATTTTTATGAAACTTGGTAACAAGGGTTTTTTTAACATTATCTAAAATATTTTGAAAAAACTTTTTCTTATAGTCACAAAATTAACGGTACCTTCTATATAAATGTTAAAAAACCATTACAGAAAATATAAATTTTCTCGAAAACGGCTTGATTAAATTATAATTATAATTTTTTTCGAAATTTAATTTTTAATTCAACATAAATAAATATTAAAAAATTGTGTACCAATTTTTGTTCTTAAAAATTTTTACAAAATTTTATATATAAAAAAATAATTAAAAATAAAACCGCTCCTACGATTTTAATTTTTTTTTTTCTGCAAAACTTAGATTAGTTAAAGAAATCAAATAGTGTACTTGTTTTAGCACTCAAAACAATTTAAGAAGACTTTTTTAATAAATTTATTTCGAATTATGTTGTTTTTTAATAATTTTTCAATTTAAGCTCTATAATGTATAATATTAGTTTAAACTTAAGGCTCCCATAAAAAAAATATTTACTTTTAATACGCTCAATCTTTGAAATTCGAAGAAACTTTTACTACAAGAGCAAGTTTTTGCGATCCAGTCGTGCGTTTTATTTACTTGCAAATAAGATTACTATAAGGCAAGTTATGGATTCGTGCAAAAAATCGAAATCGAGATAACAACCAAACTTGACAATAAGATGATAGAGAACAAGAAAAAAGTGGGTACCCCATTTCAGTCTTTCTGTATGAGCATAACATTTTCGGGTGATTCCCTAGAGGCGAAATCGAGATTTTTTTTTCGCTAAAAAAATAACGGTACTTGCCATACCTACAACCGTTTTGAAAAAAAAATTATTTATCTCAAAAACGGCTCTAACGACATTTTTTTAATATTTTGCGTATACTGGTGGTGATATGGTCTACATTTCGGTGAAAAAAAAATTACCAAAAACTGTAATTAACGGTACTTGCCATTGAACAGTCTTTTTTTAATTTTCGACTTTGTCGTTAACCGCTTAACCGATTTTAATAAAAATTTTCACTTGGGGGGTCCTACCAAATGTGAATAATACTGCTAACAAATATTTTCAAAAAAATATTTTTTGGATTTAAAAAAAAAAATCCAAAAAATATTTAATATCTATTATTTTCGGATAAGCCGCGTTTTTGAAATTTATGGAATGGCCTTTTGTCTCACCCCGAACGTTTCGCATCAAATTGCATTGAGCGTGGTCACCGGGTTGATGAATGTTTATTATTAAATTATTTAAAATGGCATACCAATTTTTTTTTCTACGAAATTTCAAGAAATTTTAAATATAAAAAATTATTTTTTAAGAAAACCACTCCAACGATTTTTAAATTTTTTTCTGCATAAATTCATATTTTTTCGAGAGTTGAGATATTTACATTTTTTAAATTTTTCAGTTAAATTTCACTATGAAAAATGGCTTTTTTTCATTTAGTTGGGTTCATTTTGAAAATAAGGTAATTTCTCCAATTTTGGGGATATTAAATATATTTTGTTTAGCATAATTTTTCAGTATGCCAAATTTCTTGTAGCCGTACATAATATGTATAATGAGGCTTGAATGTAGCAACTTTCCGAATTTTGTTTTCCTTACAATTTAATATAAATTTAGACAGTACAAGGAAAATAGTTGTATTTAAGATTTCATTTAATTAAAACTTTCAATGTTCATTCTGTATTTAAATAATTAGGTCAGGATGTGACTATATGAGTAAAATTCTTTATTTCAATATTCTGCTTTTCAAAATTTTGTATTTAAAAAAATAGTTTTGTTAATGCAAAAAAGTGCGCACTATTTTACATTATAAAAAAAAAAATTAAATACAGAATTTTGAAAAGCGGAATATTGAAATACATAATTTTACTCATACTGCATTTTAAAATACAGAATTTTGTGCAACCAGAATTTAGAATTACAGTATGTATTTTGAAATAAAGTATTTTAAAAACAGTATTTTGACCTTAAAATATTTCAGCCCCAATGCCCCTGTAATTTTTTTTACCGAATAGAAAAATATTTTCCCAAATAATTTATTTTATCTTAGCGAGCAGAATTGCTACAATGTCTTATATTATATATATTTTTTAATATAAGTATTTGTTAACTTTAGTATTAAAATTTAAATAAAATACCCTCTAACAGTCTCCCAAATGTAACGTAAGCTAACATGGAATTACCCGTTATCGTTTTTCCTGCGCAATATGTGTTCCAGAGCGGGATGAGTAGTCACTTGATTGCAGCTTTGCTTGTTTGGAATAGTTTGAAAAATATATTTCCTAATAACATGTTATACTGCATATGCGTGTTTATAATCAAAATAAGTCTAGGCATATCGTGCATTTTATTCATCGTAAATATTGAGTTCTCAAAATTATTAAAATATTTATAACATTTTGATTTGTATTTGAAAGTGCTCAAATACTTCCCGTATAATTAAACCACACTAAGTTAGCAATATCTTATCGATATCGCAATGGTCTTCTACTTGCACTATTAGAAAAGTATGACCTCCTCTACGACGACGACGTCACGTATTTATACCAATCTCTCTGCGCATATACATAATATCTAACAACCTCTTGTTGTTCTAGTTTGCTTTCTTATAGATTCGGACAACCATAGAATAGACAAATATTTTTCTTTGCAACATTGCAGCATAAGTATTATTTATAAAAAGGTAGATTCTCTGGGGTACAGGTAAATAAAATATAGGTATACACTTGAATAAAGCTGCCACAAAATATGAAAACGCCAAAGAAAGACTCATCTTTTTGGAACCAGTTCTGAGGTGTCAACAATGAGTATAACGTGTTCAATGTCAACCTGATGTCCAATGAACGTGAGTGGAATTCTTAATAATCTAAAAATGGTATTGAAAAAAGCTTTTCATATTCCCAAATCGGGAATGGGACACATAAAATATAAATATGTCCACATTGTTTATGTAGGTGAAGGTATATGTCTATATATTTTATTTCGAATCGGTCGGATTTATGAATTTTGATAACATAATATCATAGTCCAGCCGGTAAAGCAATTTAAAAAATATCGAATTTATCTTTATAAGAGTTACTTGCACAGAAGTTTTTTTGACAGCAGTAGCTTCTGATATATAAATAAATTAAGTAATCTGACTGATTTGAATCAAATCATGTTGAAGAAAAATATTTTTTCTCTATTTTAAGTTTAGAAAGGTTATCTTCTTCTCGCTCTCTGGATAAATATTTTAACTCTGAATAGCTCTCACGTTAAATTATAGAATTTCTTACGAGAAAGCAAGTCAAAGCGTTAAAGTTTGTTTATTTTTCAATGTGTTTTGTGTTTGTTGTTTTGGTGATTCTGGAGCATTCCATGAAAAATGAGAACTCTCAAATTTTCGATTTTTTAACGTTAATACACGTTTAAAGCAAGATGGCGGCATATAAACAATAATTTTATTTAAACATAAAATTAATGTGATGTGTTTGAGTTTTAGTCATATTTATTTTGGTAGTAATAACGTCAGATGACTTTTATTTATGATTTTTCTTTCAGCCTCATGAATATCTGACAAAAAAAGACTTTAAAAAGGACATTTTTCAATCGGAAAATGCCAAACCAATACCCCGAATTTTGACTTTCCAATACATTAAAATTGACAAAAAAGGGAAGAGTACCGAATTCATAGCCTATCAGAAGACAAAACGGTTGTTAACTATTAAATAACTACTCTTAAAAACCGTTAATTTCAATTCTGTCAGACATGTGACGCAATTTGTCTGTACATGACAACACATTAAAAAATTCCTAAAAATATAAGGGTGAGACTTTTAAATATTTTTTTCCCATAAATACTAACTTTGACTTATTATTTAGTTCTTACAAATTTTCGATGGATGTCTAGTTTTCCTGAAATCTAAATACTAAGATAACAATGTAGAACATTGGTTGACTCGACCCGTCTGTACGTGACACCTTTTCTTATTTTTTATTTTAAGAAATTTAAAAGAATACCTTTAAAGTTTTTACAAAGAATCGAAGACTAATGTACAAACTTTTAAAAAAAATTAATACATGACCTATCTAATCAATGTTTTGAAAATAACAGCCTTTTAATTACAGAAAATTAGTTTAATTTGTCTGTACGTGACCATGGAATGCTCCTTCTTATCTGCTTGTTATTTATTTGCCGTTCGTGCAATTAAAAAACGATGAGGAGTTTGGAGTGATTAGCGAGAGCGAACAGACGTGTGTTATCAAAGTCAATTCAATCCCGTACTGCGGATAACCGCACTCTTAAGCAAATTGTAAACTTAATTTTCTCTTCTGTGAGATAAAAACTATATAAAGTGGATAGTAGTGAACTCAATCAAAATTATATTCCAGCTCAGCTGGGATATAACGAGAGCATTAATAAACACTTAAATTTAATCAAAAACAATAATTGTGAAGTCCCATTTACACGTGGTGACAATCACTCAATCAAAACCGCTGATCAAACGGCACAAACCAGTTTTGCGAGAGCAAATTCTACTCAAAGTATTATAATGAACTCTGATAAGAAAGTCTACAACTCAAGTGAATGGACAACGGTCCTCAGTAACTTAAACCGGGCAGCAAGCCAGTTCAACACCAGCTCCCATAAGAGGAAAAGAAGAAATGATGAGCCAGTGCATGTCACTCATGATATGCAACCTAACCTCGATAACAACCCCTTTGCACCTCTAGCGAATCTAGAACAGATGGACCACAGCAACACAGTTGATAACATGGATGTGAGCACAAGTGAGCATCTAAGTAATCCGAAAAAACAACCTACTAACATTAATAATAATCTTACTGTTAATGCTAACAAAAATAAAATTGTATACTGCCCCCCTATCTACGTCTTTGGTGCTAATTGCACATTGATTAGTGAATTGATTAAACTTGCAGCCTCAGAATGTAATATAGTAGATATTCAGTATAAGTTTGTTAATATTGGATACCAAAAAACGAAAGTTTATGTAAATAATGCGAGTGTGCACAAGCTAATAATTGACAGATTGCGTGAAACAGGCTTGGGTGCTTATTCTTTCTCTCCTAAAGAGACAAAAAAAGCGTCAATGTTACTGAAAGGCCTGGATGGTGATACTCCCATTGAGTTAATAGTTAAAGCCCTAAAAGAATCAGTGCCAAATATAAAAATAGATAAAGTTACTCCGTTTTCCACGGCGAGAACAAAAGATCTGAACATTAAATTAAACATTTTTGTTGTTCGGCTCGATGTAGGTGAATCAATTAAGGACTTGATTTGTATTCGAAGTTTGTTACATCAAAGAGTGTATTGGGAGCGTAAAAATAGTAAACTAGTAGTAAGATGCTATCGTTGTCAAAGATTTGGCCACACAGGTGAATGCTGTGCTTATAGTACGCGCTGTGTTGTCTGTGGAGAAGCTCACGCTTCTGAACCGTGTATTGAAGCATACAATTCGAAAAAAGAAAAGAACCTTGAGTTGCCAACACTAAAATGTGTAAACTGTAATGAAATAGGTCATGCAGCAAATTCTCAGAGTTGCCCATCATACGTCAAGTATAGAGATAGAAAACAAGCTTTAAATTCAAACTCGGCTTTTGTATCGCAAACAAATAAAAACGTAGTTCGAGAGATGGTGGCCCAAATTGCCACCCCTAAATATACTTTTGCTGATATAGCTAAAAATACTATTAAAAAAAACCCCACTTTTGTTAAAGATATACCCCAATCAGGAAATCTCAGTGACTTCCTAAACGAATCCAAAAACTTGTTCAATATTCCGTTTAAGGACCTTTTGGTTAAAATTAGACAATTTTGGCCAACATACCTAAATCTACAGTCAAAGGAAGAAAAAAAAAAAAATGCTTAGCATCTATTTCATTTCATAGTTCGAGGCGCACCAACTTTAAATTGTTGATAGGAAGTATTTACATACCGGGCAATGCAGGCCAAAGTTTGCAAAGGGATCTTGACAGGCTTCTTTCTTTAGGAAATACTTTTGATGCAGTTATCTTTGGAGGAGATTTCAATGCTCGCCACCATCATTGGGGGGACAATGTTATTAATCCAAACGGTAGATTAGTTTATGACTGGTTTTTCAATGGTGCATACTTGAACCTTGACCTTATTCCTTCGGATGGTCCAACTTTCCCAAGATCTTCCTCCTTCATTGACTTCTTTTTTCTTTCTTCAAACCTTAATGGTAGCGAAACATCAAACTACTGCACAACTTTTGCAACCCCATCTGATCACTTCGGTATCTCCATTAATGTAGGAATTGGTTATAATTCTCCTCTTTTGGTATCCCCAACAAGACTTTCTAGAAGCTTTAAAAACACTGATTGGGAAGCGTTTCGATTAACCCTACACAACAACATCTCCCTGCTAGACATACCGTCTGAAAGAAATATAACAAATTCTGAAATTGATAATGTTATATCTGATCTGAATTCAAAAATAACAACGGTGGTTGAAGCCAACTCAGAACTATATGAACCTAAGAATAATAAGTACAAAGATGTGTCCGAATTCACAATGAAACTCATAAAGACCCGAAGTGCCTGGTTGAAAATTTTGAAAAGAATTTTTCATAAACATCTTAATAGAGTCAATCCCGAATACCAACAGCTGTCAGCCAGAATTAAATGCCTTAGTAAGCTTATCAGTCAAAGAGTAAGTATCGATTTAAACAATACTTTTAAAACCAGATTGCAGACTATTCGGCCGTCGCCACAAGCCTTTAAAGAAATTGACAAGATAACTGGAAGGAAATTCTTTGGTACAGATATTTCACAAGATGTACTTAAAAACAATGGCTCGGAGTTAGTCGATACTCAATCAAAACTGAATGCCTTTCGAGACTTCTTTTCTGCTCTCTACACTGAAAAAAGTCCCACTTACGATACAGGCCTAACCAACGAAGTAAACTTTAAAGTAACCGAATTTAGCTCACCTGAAAATAACTTGGAAATTATCACTTTTTCGCGTTCTATGCCCTCATTTAATCCAGGCACTTCCCCTTTCACAACACCACAACATGTAGAACTGTGCAGAAAAAGCCTCAAAAATAAAAAATCCTCAGGAATTGATGGAATATCTAACTTTATCCTGCGTAAAAGCTGCCATTCACTCGATGTTTTTCTGTCATCTCTATTTAACCACTGTATTAATAATGGCTACTTTCCCTCTGCCTGGAAAATAGCAAAATTATTACCGATAGCTAAAACCAAATCGAATGCAGAAATTAAAGACTTTCGGCCTATATCTTTGCTTTCTAACATTGGTAAGCTCTTCGAAAAAATATTAGTTGAATCAGTCAATACATTCTGCGAGGATAAAAATATTATTCCTCAAACTCAATTTGGGTTCAGAAAAGAACATTCCACCGAGCATGCAACACTTCTTCTTTGCAATAAAATTATTCAAAACCTGAGATCTATAAAATGCACGATTTCGCTGAATATAGATATTGAAAAGGCATTTGACTCTCTTTGGCATAAGGGGTTGGTTTATAAATTAATAAAACTCAATTTTCCGAAGTGGCTTGTGCGAATTATTCAAAATTTTCTTGAGAATCGTTTCTCTTCAATTTTTATTAAATTTGAACAATCAGATCCTTTCCCAGTACTGTCCGGAATCCCTCAGGGATCAATTTTAGGCCCGATTTTGTTTAATATATATTTGTATGATTTTCCATTTGGTAACTTTGCAAATGAAGAACCTTATGGGATTCTGTTTGCAGACGATACCGCCATAATAGCCAGTGATATAAGACCCCAAAAAGCTCTAGATAAAATAGAACAAAAAATACCTTTACTTGTAGGGTACTTCCAAAAGTGGGGTTTAAACATAAATACTGAAAAATGTAGTTTAACATGTTTCCGAAACGCTAGTGGAAAAGGCCATCGACTGGCAGTTAAAGAGAGTAAAAGTCTGTCCTTAAAAATTAATAACATAACAATCCCGCTGAGATCTGAAGTTAAGTACTTAGGTATTCATTTTCATAATAGATTTCTATTCAATAAACACGCTCGGAAAACACTATGTAAAGCAAAATTTGTGACCGCGAGACTCAAGTCAGTATTGCATTCTAAAGGAATGCCTAAAAGTACAAAAGTTCTAATATATAAAACTTTGATTCGGCCGATCTTCGCATACGGGTTCTGCTCCTGGTTTACTATTTCGCCTACGATAGCTAAGGAACTTGAAAAATTTGAGAGGAAAATTCTAAGATTCTGCTGCGGCAAATTTAGAAGAGCGAATAAAAAATATTTCGCAAATAAGGTAATTTATGAAGAATGTAAAACAACGCCACTCCTCGAATATTTAACAAACCTTGCAAAAATCAAACTTAAACGCACTGAACATCATCCAAACAACTTAATAAGATCCTTATTTAGTTTAAACCTGACAGACAGCTTGAATGACAACTATTATCTTTCTCCATATAATATTATTAATGAGAGATCAATACCATTAATAGAACCTGACATTAACAGAGACTGCTTGATACCCTTTTACGAAAAAGCGTCATGCTCCAACTTAAGAGGATAAATGCCCAAGTTTCTCATGCTGTAAACGAAGAGTTTGCACTCGCATTATAATAACTCATTTTCCTAATACCCTGATTTAATATTTTAGTTTATTGAATACAATACACAGAACATATACAATATACTTTAGATATACAATACACACATGAAATACAAGTACTAAGTTGAATTTGAATGGCATGTTAGCCATCTTTTGTTTTTTCGTCTCATTTTTGTGTTAGACTCTAGTCACTAATTTAAGATATAAAAATAAAAATAACATGAAACGTACGCCGGGAGCAAGCGTACAACCATCACTAGCCTTACACTGTATAAGTATCATCTAATTAACTGCTTTAATAATTATATCAACATTATTTACTTAAATTGTTTTGCCTGGCATATTTTCAAGCCGGCTACATAATAACTTTAAGATATATTAATATACATAAGAAAATTGTGTTTCAAAAAGTCTCAATAAAGAATTGAATTGAATTGAATTGATTAAAAAACGATAAATTCGTATTTATTTATTTAAACTAGGATGGTTATCCTGAGCTTTATATATTTATCCGTTCGTTTGGAGCAAGTGGCCCTAAGAATCCTATTTTAATATTATATACATACGTAAATGTGATAGTTTGCTTGTCTGGCTGTTTGTTCCTCTTAGTCTCCGAAAATACATTAATGATTGTAATGAGAATTGGTCGAGCTACAGTTTGGAATATGAGGATGGACATAGGCTATTTTTGTTTTTAAAATCTAAAACACACATCCTACACTAGTGAATAGATACATCAATTAAACTGAACGCCTCCAGTATTATCTTCACACTTCACATGGAATGAAAATAATTAATTCCAAATATACTGGAAATGAATAAACAAACAATGGTTCATCCGGAATATTTCCTCGAATAAAGAAACACACTCGTAATTTGTTTAAAAAACATTCCTGGCTCTAGTTAATTTTCTTTATTTTTTAACTTCCCATTGAAAGTTATTTTAATCGGTCCGATTTGTGAAATCGACGTTTCGAGGTCTCTGGAGTCGGCTTTTTTTCGCCGACGATATCTCGAGAACGCATAGAGATATCGACTTAAAATAAATTTTGTTTTACAGATAATAAGGCCATAACGTGCAGAAAGGATTTTTAGAAACATTCAGTTGGCGGTTTTTTATTACAGTAATCTTAAAAAAAAGTTGTAAAATGGCTTGTTTCTCGAATATCTATCTAGAACAAATAATGCTATTGACTTCGGTGTGGTTTCATTCTATGCATAATGACGTGAAAAATTGGTAATACCTAAAATAAAAATCAACCCACATTTTTTTTTGTTTTATTTAAAAAAACATTAAAAATTGTTAAGAAATATCGAATATCTTAAGAACACACAAAGACATTAACTTCGGGTTAATTTTATTTAATACACAAAGTTATAGTTTAATCGGTAGAGTTTGTAATAAAATTCAATTGACGGTTTTTTTTTCTATGCCAACAAATAAAACTGCTAAAAATTGTTAAAAAATGTTTTTTTTTTGGCTCTAATGGCTCGAGAACAACCAATGATATCAACTCCGGGATAATTTTAGTCTACACAAAATGCAATAGTTAGTAACTGATTAGGTTTGTAAAAGAATTTAATTGACAGTTTTTTTCTAGGCCACAAAAACTGCAAAAGAAACTGCTAATAATTGTTGAAATGTTTCGTGTCGCATATTATTTAGAGCAAACCGCCTTCCCTTGATTGCACAACTGATAATTTTTTCGAAAATTTTAATTTGGTAATTTTCTTAGAAAAAAAAACATTGGGTGTCGAGTTTCAAAGGGAACCAATGGCAAGTTATCAGTGTGGGTCAAGCCCAGCCTCTTTTTATTTAAATAAATATTTTTAATTTGTGGGGATTATTTAAATTATACATAAGTAATTTTTTATTTTATAAAAATAAATTTTCCTACTAATTTTGTTTAATGAAAGTAAGCCTTGGAAACTTATTTTCTTGAATATATTAAAAAAATACAATATTTCATTCATTTTGTCTCCTACCACCAACATTTTTCTTATGAAAATCGGAATTTTTTTTTTCTTCAATGTATAGATTAATCCTGCCTGATGATAAACTTACAATCAATATTTACAACATTTCCTCCGGAACTATAGTTAATACTTTTGGCTCATCGCACTTAACTGATGGTTGTCTGGAAACTTTAGACAGTATGTCCACTGATTGAGGATACCTTCAACTTATGACAAGTAGATGTGATTATTATGTTTTTGATTTAACCTTTTTTATGTCGTTCATTTGTTATGTAGAAACATATGAATTCATAATTTACCCAGTATAGGAACAACCCTTTGAACCACTGGACTATTCAAAAGGGATAAACCTTAAACAGCTATTGAAATAAATGATGGAGTATTACAAATTAAGTAGCCGAAAAAGTTTTATAAGGAAACATAATGGGAAGATAAAAGCTTTCTATATTTGGGAAACAAAAAAAAAAACTAAGCTGTCTGACTTAATGACTTAATCCAAAATTAGAAAAACTTATACTTAAATAAAAAAAAAAAAACTTTTTAATAAAATATTGTTAGTTTTCTGGCTTTAAACTAACTTTTTCTTTTAATGGCCGATTTAGACAAATATTTTTTACCCTCTCAAATTCTTATAAGTATGCAAAAAAGGTGTTTATTTTTACATAAAACCCATATTATGATTATTTCAACGAACATTGCATCATTATTTTTTTTTAAACAAACAAAAACCCATTTTCTTTGTACGCTTGACCTCATTCATTTTTCTTGTAAATTTAGATACATTTTTGCTAACCACGAGAGTAAATTCATTCGTTGCATTCGTGCATATTACTTAAAGCATGGATATAAAACACAAAATAATGTTAAAATATTCAATTCGACAAATCGAAGCAATTACAAAAACTCAATAATAATGAAAAAAAAGTACGTATACACCCCAGTGTACATTCTTACTGTTGTGTTTAGAAAAAATGAAAGAACGAAATATTTGAAACATAATGTTATGGTGGTAAAAAGTGATGTAAGAATGACCACAATGTATGACAATAATGTAAATTTGCAACAAATTTGTATCCCTTGTCTTGTAACTAAATGAACATAATAATGTGAATTTTGTAAATAAGTTATAACCACCGAGGGCACCACTAATCGGGTCTCAATTTTATGATTTTCTCTTTTGACACTAAAACAACTCAGGTGTGTTTTATGAAAAATGAGCCTTTTTGATCTACAAATATAGAAATAAAACACGTTTTTTATCGGGGATTTAAGGAAAAGTTTACTTTGGTGTACAAAATGTATAGCTATGCGTATTTCACATCTATTGAATTAGAATGAAAACTTAAATTGAATTAATTGTTCTAATATACATATGTAGATACCTTCTGCTTAGCGATTTGCTATATCTGCAATAATACTAACATGTTGTAATATTTTCATTCCACAATATTTAGCCCAAATAGATAGATATTAAGATGTGCTAAAAAACAATGTTTGATTATTCATGATTGGATTGATTAATTTTAGGATTTTTTTTTGTTGAAAAAGGGGGTTGAGGTAGTTGAAACCAGACCTGTAAAATAATTAAATATATTGGGACTTAAATACAACTTAAGTACAATTACCATGTACTTTAAATTTCTAAGTACAAGTACAATTCCATGGTATTTGTACTTAAAAATTCTAAGTATAAGTACCGGTACTTGTACTTGTAATTATAATTCCTCACAAGTATTTAAAAATTTGGTATTGATTACTTTGGTACTTAAATGAGTTGTACTTAAATACTTTTTAATTCCTTAAGTACTTATAATTACTTTTAATTACTTCTAATTTCTTTAGTATTTCTAGTTTTCTACTTTCTAGTTCCTTTTTAAGTATCTAAGTCTTAAAGATTTTTGTTCTAAAACACTTTTATTTTAATGCATACCGTGCATAATCTTTATTATAATTACGTACATAATATAAGTTGTTAATTAATCGAATCAGCATTGTTTTTTATATACATATACAGGGTGTCCCGAAACTCAACGTCAAGCGGGTACCGGGTGATGGGGCAGGTTGTGTCCGTTCTTTGAAAAGTATGAAAAAATAATCCATCTCGCTTGGTTTGGTAGTTATAGCAATATTAAGAAAAATAATGAAAATCGATACCCTACCTCACATTTTTATATACAGTGGTTACAAATTTTAAAATTTTGCTGTGTTTTCTTTTTTTACGTAATCCTTAATAACCATGCTATTGATCGCAATCACAAATCCAAGAATTAATATTGTAAGTTTCGTAAGAAAAATAAAGTTTGACTGAGTCATTGTTCAAAAAAATTTTGTAAGCTAACTTTGACACTGCATATTTTGAAAAAAATGTACTACACTACCCCCGGCAAGTTATTTAAAAAAATGGCCCGTTTCATCAAGATTTCAAAATGGTACAACACTTGCTACTTATTTACTCGTAAAAAATTCGAATGCTTTTTTATTTCCAAAAGGACCTCAGTTCACTTTATATCACTTTTACGTAAATAATGCTTTTTTGTGCTCAAAAATCGGTTTTACCGTGGTGTATATGTAAGATAAACAGAGGCACTTGCAGTACATTAGAGTGGAACAACATTACACATGGTAGGTACGCTACGATCTACGTTCTGTGGGCTAATTTCCTGCTTTTACTAGCAACTTCTCGTGATTGTGCGCCTTTGTGTTACCCTGAACTCGATTAGTGTTGTGAAAATTACGTTAGGTATTACCTGGTAGTTCGTAATAAAAGCTTTTCGCAAATAGCGTATTTGTTCATGGCTCAAGAATATGAAAACATCCATATAAGTCCATTGAAAGTTACATAGTAACCTGGCATTTAAATCCCTTTAATGATAATTTTCTTAAAACTTTCGTCTGTTTTTAGTTTTAACCTTTTTTGTTTTCAATTTAACTATAAAAAGTGCCTTAACATTTATTGTACAGAATTCAATTTTATACAAAAATGTGCAAAACTTTTTTTGTAAGACGCATGGTTCTCAAGATATAGCGAAAAACTTTTAACACCCTATTTTCCAAAATGGCGCCCAAAAGAGGGAGAAGCTTTTAGCCCCGAAAATTTCTTTTTACACTAACACTTATCCCTCCCATAAATAAAAAACATTTAGTCCTGAACAAAATGCCAGGCTAATGTAACTCAATAAGCTAGTATTGATGTTCTCATATTCTTGAGCCATGTACAAATACGCTATTCAAGAAAGGCTATTAGTACGAATTAAATCGAGTCCAGGGTAACACAAAGGCGCATAATTACGAGAAGTTGCTAGTAAAAGCAGGAACGCAGCCTACAGATCGTTGATCGTAGCGTATCGTGTGTAATGTTGATCTGTCTCACTCTAATTTACTGCAAACAGTGTCTTATTCAAGTGCCTCCGTTTATCTTACATACACCTCGGTAAAACCGATTTTTGAGCACAAAGAAGCATTATTTACGTAAAAGTGATATGAAGTGAACTGAGGTCCTTTTGCAAATAAAAAAGTAATCGTATTTTTTACGAGTAAATAAGTAGCAAGTGTTGTACCATTTTGAAATCTTGATGAAACGGGCCATTTTTTTAAATAACTTGCTGGGGGTAGTGTAGTACATTTTTTTCAAAATATGCAGTGTCAAAGTTAGCTTACAAAATTTTTTTGAACAATGACTCAGTCAAACTTTATTTTTCTTACGAAACTTACAATATTAATTCTTGGATTTGTGATTGCGATCAATAGCATGGTTATTAAGGATTACGTAAAAAAAGAAAACACAGCAAAATTTTAAAATTTGTAACCACTGTATATAAAAATGTGAGGTAGGGTATCGATTTTCATTATTTTTCTTAATATTGCTATAACTACCAAACCAAGCGAGATGGATTATTTTTTCATACTTTTCAAAGAACGGACACAACCTGCCCCATCACCCGGTACCCGCTTGACGTTGAGTTTCGGGACACCCTGTATATGTATATAAAAAACAATGCTGATTCGATTAATTAACAACTTATATTATGTACGTAATTATCATAAAGATTATGCACGGTATGCATGAAAATAAAAGTGTTTTAGAACAAAAATCTTTAAGACTTAGATACTTAAAAAGGAACTAGAAAGTAGAAAACTAGAAATACTAAAGGAATTAGAAGTAATTAAAAGTAATTATAAGTACTTAAGGAATTAAAAAGTATTTAAGTACAACTCATTTAAGTACCAAAGTAATCAATACCAAATTTTTAAATACTTGTGAGGAATTATAATTACAAGTACAAGTACCGGTACTTATACTTAGAATTTTTAAGTACAAATACCATGGAATTGTACTTGTACTTAGAAATTTAAAGTACATGGTAATTGTACTTAAGTTGTATTTAAGTCCCAATATATTTAATTATTTTACAGGTCTGGTTGAAACAATGTTTTTACTTAATTTTCGTGTTATTTAGTTGATCGTGCACGTGTGAGAACGAAATCGAGAGGAAATGTGGACTTGTCGACATACAAAGCTGCTTTTGACGAAGTTCAAACACAACAAAGCTAAGCAAATTATCTTGATCGGGATCAGGATCATTTCTTAACACGTAATACAGAAATAAATTGAAATTCTGCTCTCTATCTGGATCTATTTCAAAGATCCAAAAATCAATTCATACTGTGGCGGGTAAAGAAAAGAGAGAAGTAATAATTGAAAATGAACAAAACGTAAGTAAAATCGAGATGATCATATACAACACTTCTGTCAATGATCCGTATCATTTTATTTTCAAAGGATGATCCGAATGCAGACCCGTAGATAATAAAACTCGGCTAAAGAAGGTGGAAAAACTTGTGTTTGTCACATCTGCGACTCGGAGTATTCTGAAAACCAAATTTTTTTTGATGACTAATCAAAACTGAAGTATTTATTTTTAAATTATTTAATGAAGGAATTTTTTATTTAATATTATATGTATGCTAATTTTGCCGTTTTTAGAAAACATTAATTTTTTATTAATGCAAAACATTTAAGTAATTAATATTGTCAAAAAAAAAAAAAATTAATTAAATATGTAATATAATATAATATTTAGTGTTATAACCACATGTTTCAATGGGCCCCTGGTATGGGGACGGTTGAAACAAATTTACTTTTTTAATGAAAATTGATGAAACACGCTTTTTTCGCGCTTTTTTCAGTTAACTGCTCTCTCGACTATAACTTCGCTCTATAATTTCAAAGTAATGAAATTTTCTTCAATTTAAGCCCAGAACCATCTGTGCAGCAGATCCAATAGTTTACAAAATACAGATATCCAATGTTTAGCAATAATTAATTGATAACAACAAGTAAAATGCAGTATAATAAAAATATGACACAAGATACATAGAAATACTACAATATACATGTTCGGTCAAAAGAAGAAAAATTATATATAGGAGAGGAAATTTTTCGAAAAATTGACTTGCAATAGAAGAAGACCTTTTAAAATCTAACTACATCACATGGAACAAAATTATATATCTTTTCTTAAAGCCAGAACACCATTCATAAATTTTATTTTTAAATTTGCTCAAGAACAAATTTTGTATAAAATGAAAAGTAACGGTTATGGTGAAAGTGAGATAGTTATATGAGTAAAATATTTTCAAAATCGTTCATGGGAAAGCCAAGATATTTGAGCTTGAAGTTGCGGATTTCAAAATAAAGATTTTAGCTTTTTTTCCAAATAATTTATCAAAACGTGCGAGATCAATGACGTAGAAAAATGATTCAGGTATTAAATGAAGTTCGTCGTGCATCTCAACATTCATACTACCTAAAGCATAATTCATTTGATTAAGAACAATTCATTTTATATAAATTTAAAGATGAATAATTAAACTTTGCACTGGTGCTAAAAAAAAGTATATGCCATCACTGATTTTTTTTACTTTCTGTGGTCATTTTATTTTTTTTTTATTGATTTTTACCAAGTTGATTACGCACCTATACAAGGAAAATAAATTTGTCCCATCTAGTCGCAGTTTACTTACCACCGATTTACAGAGTCCATTATAGTAAAAAAAAGCTTGTCAAAATTTTAATAGAAGATAACAAGTGCAGTTATATTATATGTTTTCACTTTCTTTTAAAATACAATATTTATTTTTCTTATCAACTAAATTATAGTTTAAGACTAGCTTGTTTTGTTCAATTATATAATTCACATTTTTATTTTATAAAATTTACTATTTTCTTGTATTTGTATTTTTTTATCGATATCTATAGGTTTAATAAGAGTCATTGTAGTTCTTATTAGTTAAACTTTTAAAAACAAAAATAATTGTTTTATATTGCTTAAAGTTCTAAACTAAAAACAAAAATGGCTGCACTAAATTAAAAATGTTTTCGAAATTTACGAATTTAGTTTATAAATCGAATCCATTATCTAAAATGTAAAAAAAAAAATAAAAACTCGTTCAAAGTCAAATAATATTTCTACGTACATAAGTATAGGTATCTTATTAACAAGGTCAAATTTAGAACTTGGCATAAGCATAATTATTGTATAACGGTTATTTAATTTGCGTTAATTTTAAATAAAATAACATTTAAATTTGAATTCACTAATTAAAAACTATTTTTATTTATAAGGTAAGCCCTGAGTTATGGATTTATGTTCATTATATTATTATTTACATTTATTTGCTTTAATTCTGCAAAATTAACAGTAATTTTGTTAAAATTGCTTGTCAATTGACGTATTTGTACAGCAGCTAATCTCTGAACCTTTAAAGTACACTAAATTGCTTTAAGGGTCTTGTCCTTGCTACAAGTGTTTTCAGTTTCCAAGACACAATCCGTTGCACTAATTCGAGTCTCTACTGTTCTCACTACTCCCCGGTAGAGGGCAGTCTAGTGTATTGGTGTGTGTATTCGCTGTCTGGGGTATGCAACCTGCATTTGGCGACAGACTTCTGTTAGTGCTGGTGTTATTGTTTGCATTACTGCTGCTGTTACTGTTATTGCTCTGACCGGAAGTTGTTTGCTGCTGCTGATTTAGAACATCGGCTGGAATCAAGCCTTCTTTCACTCGTTTCTTTTGTTTCATTCGTCGATTTTGAAACCATATTTTCACCTGTAATAATGTAGAAATTATTATTTAATAACCGGTGTAGGTAGGCCTGAGCTCTTAAGACACAAACTTACCTGAGTTTCATTAAGTTGCAGTGTGTTGGCGATTTCAATGCGACGTGCTCGTGTCAGGTAACGATTGAAATGGAATTCCTTTTCCAATTCAGTCAACTGTTTGTTAGTGAAGTTCGTTCGTCCAGAATTGTTGCTGTTATTATTGATGGTGCCATTACCCATTAACAGCAGGGGATTGTTTGTCACTCCCGGGCCCATTCCAGAACGGCATATTTCCAATTGTTGAGTGTTCATTTGGTACTCGTGTATGGTGGCAGGTAATTTTGGTACTGAAATGAAAATAAACAACATTCTTACATAAAGATTCGTGGTGATGAATACAATTTCAAGAAAATATGAGAGGCGGGTAAGTTTGTGGGTTTTCTTTTGAAATGTAAAATTTGAATTTATAAAAAGGACCTGTTGTCGTTGATGTGTATAGGATTAGTTCATGTGACCTCAGAAAAGGTAAAGGTAAAGGAACTCAATGATATGATGATGGTAAATGTTTTTTTGTGGGCAGGCATAAGTCGGGGATTATAATCATCGTGTTTGACCACAGAGCATTTGTCAAGGGAAGGATTAATTCCCTATGGGGAGTGTGTTTCGGGTAGAATTAATTGTCTTTGGGAAATTCAATCTTTATCTGATGTAATGAAACATTTTCAGACAATTACTGTTTTGAGACATCAAATAGATACATATTGGATAAAAATAAATTAGGAATTTTAAAACAAAATAAAAATAAAATTGGTCTTAAAACCTATCATTTAAATATTCTAAACACCATTTTGGCTGATAGTTGTTTTTTTTTCGCTTTGTATAATGATCAGTGCGTTGGACTATCATGCTAAAGGTCTTAGACTGAATTTCAGCACTCTTCTCTTATAAATTGGCGTATGGCGAAAAAAATAAAGAAACCAAGAACAACAGAATATTTATGTGGGCTAGTGAAAATTCTAAAGGTAGGTACTACTTATACTTATTTTAAGAAATTTAATTTAAGAGGAGCTGATGTCAAAGCTCCAGTAGATACATAATCGGATTCTGAGGCTTAAAAAAATTATATTTTGAACGCTGTTGCAATAAAGTAAAGATGCGTTATTCAATTACTGTCCTGCAAATTCTTGAAGAATTTCCAAGGAAGCTATCGGTCTAATCATTAAAACTGAACTTAGCTTTACTTTCTGATCTGTAAGCTTATAGAAAACTTGGCCTAATCTAATATTTTAAGAAAAACGAAAAGGGCCTTAGAAAGATAGGCCACTTGGGCACTCAACATTTTGAATTTTTTGTGTTTGGCCCAAGTTAAAAATGTGGTTAATTTATATTGCTTTACCGTTTATTCTAAAAATTTGTATGTTGACATGCAGACAACGGCATACGGATTCAATTTCTGTGAAAAACCAGATTTCGATAAAAAAGTTATTATTTTCGTTATGTACCGCCACCTATTGATATTTTGTATTGGCTGAATTATTAACACACGTTTTGATAAGACAGATAACAAATCTCAATACCGGTCTGTAGTCAACAATAGTTTATAATTTATAACTGATTTAATCTACATATTAATAAGTAAGTAATTATATTGCTACGATGTGGTGCTGTGTATATATACGAGTATATAGTCCTTTCCTTAATTAGCTGTAGTGAGATAATATTTTAAAATATCTGCCCACTTTAAGCTTGTTATAAATTTATTAGTAATTTCATTTGCAAACATTAATTGACCAGTATTAGTCTTGTCGATATGGCGTATCAGAAAGTGATAAAATTAAATCTTTTTATAAAAAAACTCAAATAACACAGTCGCTTTTTGGTTGTATGTTTTTGCTTTTACTTAAAAAAAAATTAAAATGTTGGCTTATATTTAAAAAAAAAAAAAGAAAAAAATTATATAGCCTGAAAATTTTAGTGAAACTGAAACAAGTCACCGTATTTGATTGTACTAACCTACCAAAATACAACACAAAAAATAGTAAATTGTGTAAATAAGTGGTATCTTAAGGCAAACCAAATTGAAAGACCCTTGTTATTGAGGTTTTTCTGTAGACGTAGTAAATGAAAGTTTAAATTTAAATCGTAGGAATATGTAGCAGGTTTTTTTTTTTTTTTTTAACAAATCCACAACTTTGCCTATTGATAAAACCTATAGGTACATTGCTTATAACTATACCTAACACAAAGTAAAAATAATCACACCACACATGCAGAATTGTGGGTATAGTAGACAGATTTATGGAAACATATCAAGTTTTATAGTACAAACGCTTCTTTTGATATCCAACCGGAATTGAAAATGAATCATAAAAATTTTATGGTTAAAACTTAAAAGGCTTCAGATATGTATAAGCTCTAAAATGATTTAAGACTTTCGGGGTCCAGTCAAAGGTATGATTTTCTAATATGCCTGTGATAAGATCCTCGCCTGTCATAATATTATTATCGGCGACCCCTCCAAAAAAACGTTTGCGCACTACAGACATCTATACGCTTTATCTTTTATCAAAATAAGTTAAAGGGTGTGCAACTCATTTTTTTTTTATTGGGAAGCATATTACATGCACTAATAAATTAAATATAATATTGTTAATTTACTACTCAAAGTGTCATAGTCATTGCATTGGCGCCAATCTTGTCAATGTCAAAATTGGGCTTTTATGTATTTTGGATGCCGACATCAATGCAATGTCACCGATATAGTGGCGTCACTACACTGTGCATATAGAGAGATAGGGTTAAGTCTTGGGAAAATCCCATCTATGGGTGACACTTGAGATTTTCTATCATTGTGATTAGCTGACTGTTGTAATTTTGATAAGGGCACTCCATTAACAATTGAATGTGTTATACAAGATGTATTTTTATATGTTAAAAGTACACTTTCTGACTGTTATTTTAACTAACACCCAGGTCCCCCAGTATGGCGCCTACATGTAAACATGCAACTGAATGTTATTCAGTGTAGTTCCATGCCGATGCCGCTATCACTGTATCATTGCTCTTTGTTATTAGATTTGGTTATAGATATTTTGTTTCTCAAAATATTACCATTGTTGTTGTTAAAATATTTTTATATTTTGCCAAATGCACAAGATGTGATTTTCGAGGCTCTGTTATTATAAATAAATAAATAAATTTGGTGGGTCAACGGCTCATGAAGAACCCAGGGCCTAGTGACTTACAACTCTCAACCATTCCTGTGTCTGCAGGAATGTAGGGGACCTATAGTTTATTGCCGAATCCGAAAGGCTAAGGTGAGCGGCACTTTTCTGTGACAGGAGATACTCTTGAAGAATTTGTCACTTCCTCGCAAGAGGTAGTAGCTCAGAAAAAAACTTAAGGTGGAAGCGGCTGGTATTGAACCCCAGACCTCTGGCATGACAGTCCAACGCACTAACCATTACGCCACGGGCTACTACACCGTTATTAGTTTTAATTAATTAATTTTTTTTTTAACTAACTAAAACTTTCGTACGTTTCTGAGCTTGCTTTCATCGACCATATCTCGAGAATGAATAAACATATCGGGCCTTACTAATAATCAATCACTAATGTCGACTATTAGTAAGATGTGTGTAAGGTTAAAAAAAAAAGTGTACAGCTTAAATAGAATCCGACCAATAAACAATTTAACCTTCTGATGGTTTAAAAAAAATCCCCACACATTCCTTGAATCTACTACAATTTCCATCAAAGTTGCTGTCAAATGAAAAAACACAAAGTGAACTGTCAAAATGTTTTCAATACATTCAAAGTAGAGTATTGCCGGGTTAATTTTTAATAGTAACTATTTTAATACTTAAAGTAATTTGTCTATTTAAGGTGTTTGAACAATTTCTATTTGATTTTATTTTTATTATACATCACATTTAGTATTCACAGCTTTTCTTTTTTTAACCTTCATTATTTTATTACATTCGCAACATATCGGTAAGAAAATCCTATACAAAATTGATTTTCGGTTCTTTTTTTCAATGCAGTATTTTCCCTCACTGATCGATTGGAAGGGTGAACGAAAAATTGTTTACCAACTCATTAGAAAATCTCCGTAAGAAATTCAGCTGTCAGACATCAGTCCTTTTAGAAGTGTGTGTTTTGGCTTATTTTTTATCTTTGAAAGAGGCGTTTTAAGTAGTTTTGGCTGTTAGTTTTGCAATTAAAAACTACCAACAAAAACGAAATAAATAGGGCCCATCGCCCACTATAGGCAACTTTTTGTTGCTAGCCCCAGCAACTTTTTGTTGCTCCCAATCCAATTACATTAGCTTATATGAGAGAGCGCCCACTAGACAACTTTTTGTTGCTCGGAGTTGCTCGCGGAACTTTTTTCCCAGAAACTTTTTGTTGCTTACCCTCGCCCACTATGCAATTTTCGAGCAACTTTATGGAATTTTATAAAAAATTTTTGAGAGAGGCTTTTAACCATTGAATAAATATAAATAGAAGTAGACACCGGGGAAATCGGCCACTAAGGTTTCCATATAGGGCTGCTATCGCATGGTAGATTGATGTATTCAATAAAAAAAAAAACTTCCTTAATCATAAAAGGGTTATGAATTCGAATGGGATTTTTTTTCTTATTACTATGGAAACGAATGTTTATTGCTTAATTTGTTTTGTTTTCATTATTTTTGTATATATATATGGAAACGAAATTGGTTGTGTTTAGTCTGAAATTTAAAATTTGTATAGAATTATTTATGTCTCTACATATTTGTGTATGTGATGAAAATAATTTCATTATACGATTTTAATTCCTAACTTAATATCATAACACTATATTGATATTTACTAAGGCAATCAAAAATATGCTAGAGTATTTTTCCTAGCAACACTTTTGCAAAAGGACTAAGAAATAAGTTTAATACTGTTTTTCAAGCGCATATTTCTTCGAAAATGTATATGACATGGCATATTTTTGGTTGCCCTATTCATTACAATCTTCAATGTTTTACCGTACACCTAACTTTACTCAGCTCTACTCATCTGATATATAAAGTAAAAGTAGTACGAAATATATCAATATAATGTGTGTACTTACATATGTAGGTAACAAAATTATCTGTTACACAGATAATGAGATAGTCCAAAATAAAACAAATGGTTGTATGAGATGAGAGAGATTTTCTCTAACGGCTTTTTAAAGTTTATATGTAAGGCAACGTTAATTTTAACTAAATACAAAATGTTTGTTAAAAATATATTAGATAATGTTTTAAAACCGCTCGGTGCCAAGTTTCGTAAAAATCAATCGATTCGTTTTCGAAATATATACATTTTTATCCAAAAAAAAAAAAACAATACTATTTGAATTTTTTATAAAAATAATTATCAAAATCAGTTAAATCAGTTTGAGAAAAAGAAAATAAAAAACAATGGTTCTATAATGGGAGGTACCATAGCAAGCTGAGAAAAAAAAATTCCAAACTGGTTGTATTCGATATCATAGCACTTGTACCTATTAACCCACATAATAACATTTTGGTTATTTCTTATTTGCTGTCACAGGTGCCGTGACTTAAGGCCAAGTGACATAAGGCCCAATTTGGGTGTTTGGCCTTATGTCACTTTTCAATAGCGACACAAGGCCAAATTTTAAGAGTTGGCCTTATGTCACTTTTGAAAAGTGACGTAAGGCCAATTGGGCCTTATGTCACTTTGAACTGTTTTCTTTAAAACCGAAACTATATTGAATAAAATCGGCATGTTGCCACTTACATGTATATGTATATATTACTGTAAAAAGCCGAAATAGGGAAATTCTAGAATTTACCGGTAAATGCTAGAGCACTCAGCATTACGGCGTATAAATAGAGAGGTATGTATGGGGGGGCATGCTGCCCCCCTGCAACCCCCCTGCTTGGCCCACTATAGGAATTGGGGTAGGTGCGAGGTTGGGTGTATGCAAAGTTTCTTTTGCAGAATTTACCGGTAAATCCTACCTCACTGTTTATACATAGGATACATTCAAAGTTTCTTTAAATTCAGATTTTTAAAATACAAAAAAAATTTTGCATACACCCAACCTCGCACCTACCCCAATTCCTATAGTGGGCCAAGCAGGGGGGTTGCAGGGGGGCAGCATGCCCCCCCATACATACCTCACCTTTTATACGCCGTAATGCTGAGTGCTCTAGAATTTACCGGTAAATTCTAGAATTTCATTATTTCGGCTTTTTACAGTAATATATACATATACGTGGCGACATGCCGAATTTATTCAAAATAGTTTCCTTTTGAAAGATGTCCGAAACCTCTTTTACTTTGGGAATATTATATAATTATATTTGGCCTTATGTCTCAAAGAAAATTGGCCTTATGTCACTTTACAAAAGCGACATAAGGCCAAATATGTAAATTTGGTCTTATGTCGCTTTTGTAAAGTGACATAAGGCCAAACACCCAAATTTGGCCTTATGTCACTTGGCCTTAAGTCACGGCACCGCTGTCACATCGTGGCTCTCAAAGTTTTTCTCTAAAAAATTGAGAAATTTCAAAATATCGCCATTTAAAATTTCACCAATTTTGAGTTCTGGACAACTTTTCTGGAAACAATATAGTAACATCTTACTCGGTATTAATGTGTCCTTGCACTGATACTGTTTTTAATGAAAATACCTATGCGCGGATAATTGAAGAAAATCAAAAACCGCCAAAAATTCATGGAAAAAATTTAAATTATTCAAAAATTAATTTAGCCAAAAATTGAGGTTATGTGACTTTTAAGTGACTTAAAGACTGCAACCAGTCAAAAAGTAATGCATCCAATTAACTGTAAGTCAATTGATCAATTGCCCTATTTGACTTATAAGTCAGAATATTGTACAAGACTGCTGACTGTAAATTTAAAGTTAAAGTCATTTTGAAAGTCAAAAGACTTATAAAAGTCTTTTAAGTCGATTTACTTAAGTCATCAATTGACTTAAGTTTTTACATCTCTGATGGGTATGTAGGTATACACATAGTTGATCTTCAATAGATTTTACCTTTATAAATTAAGATTTTTAAATTTAAGAATAAAAAATAACTTTCTCTGAAATGTTACAAAAAATAAAAAAAATTAACTTTTATTTGACGAAGTAATCAGAATTAAGAAAATAATTAAAGCCTGAATAGTAAATAGGACAATCAAAATATCCCCATCCTTAGGTATGTACCTTTATAGTTTTGTTCTGTATTTCAATATGGGAAATATAATCTTCAGCGTAGCTTGTACAAATCATCGTCATATAAACAGAAATCAAAAAAACAACCAAAACCTCTAAATAACAATACAAACATTCAAATATTCTTCACATGCCTTTGTAAACTAGTTTCAAAACTAAACAGAATATTGAAAATCGTCGTTATGGATTCAAAAAGGAACAATTTAATAAATAAAAATCCCTTTTGAATCGGTTTGTGTACAGAAAAATTCTACATCATCAATTTGTTTCTACAAAACGCCACAGGACGAGCATATAGAGCTTTGAGTAATTGGGTGTCACTTCTATTTGTATTTATTCAATGCTTTTAACCCGAAAAACAAGTTTTATTTTCACACTGAACGATTTTTGTATCGCCACTGAACCAAAATACAAGGTCAATTTAACATTTCAATTGAAAATACTGAACCCAAAATTTGCTCGGAAATTGCCTAATGAGCGATGGCAAGCAACTGCGAGCAACTTTTAGTTGCGCTACTAAAAATTGCCTACTGGGCGATGGGCCTAACTGTCTGCTTCCGTTTAAACAAAATAATAAAATCATAGAACTGAAACTAAAGCCGTGTGCAAATTGGTTCATCTCAATAGTGTCAAAAATTAATCTTCGGATAAAATTTAACGCAATTTTAACCAATTCACACACGACTTAAAATATGCATACCCAATCAAAATCAAAAAATTATCGAAGTTATTTTTGGTCCTAACCTTAAAGAAGTCAAAGAAACAATATTTTTCTAAAAGGCATCGTTTATGATTAACCAAATCATTTTACTTTAACTGTTTTCTATATGGATGATGAATTGTTGCCTCTGGACCATATCTTTCACAATGTACATTTTTGACAGCTGCTCGCAAAATACGAATTGTATAAGAATTCTGCGAGCTAATTTCCGATAGCGATCAAAACATGTTTCAAATTGCGAGTACCTATTAAAAAGTTGGAATGTCGAGAGTAAAAAGTCAACTCTCCGCGAACTACTCCCAAGGCTGTGTCCACTGGCAAGTTTGCCTTCGAGGATGGCCTGAGAGCTACTCTCAACCGCGAGGTAGTCTCAAAGCTGTGTCCTCTTGAGAGTTACTATCGATAGTGGCCTAATACCTTAACTTTCAGTGGTTTTACTCTCAAATGGACATGGACCATTAAGATCACTCTTTAAAAAGATGATAAGAAGATCAAGTGAGAAAGCCAAACTTTTTGTAATCTTCAAAAGTGGTCATCAAAATTTTAACTTGTCTAAATCAATTTATTTATTTTTATTTTTCGAGACATTCTATATAGTCTCATAATATAGTCCAGTTAAATTAGTCAAAAAAGAGCATGAAATTTCAATTTTCGATGGACAAAATTTTATTAATGGTACCTGTTTGGCTAAGTGCCAGTTGTACAATCGTGGTTTAAATCTTGATCCGTGGTTCAGGAATTTTAACTCGCCGATTTCGGTGGGTTAACTGAGGTTCAACGATGGTTCAAGGTTCCAATATGCACTAAAAGCCAATTACATGCCTGAACCATCGTTGAACCACAGTTAATCCGCCAAAATTGGTGAGTTAAAATTCCTGAACCACGGATCAAATATTTGTACAACTAGCCCTAAGCCTCCCAAGTATAAAACCGAGTTTTTGGAGTTTTTGAGGTTAGCGAAGAACCGCCATCTTAAAAAAGAGATTGGTTTGGTTTTTATCAAATATGTAACTCGTTCCAATTGTTTTACAAAAAAATGTCAAATAAAAACCTCATAGAGAATAAAATTATCTACGAAATAAGATACTAACGATGTTGCTTTAACTTTAAGTTATAGCGGGTCAAAGTTCGCCTATGCATCACGTTTTGGTGGTGGTGCGACTTTTGTTGAGATAACTCGCTTACCTTTGACTTCTTAAAATAATGTTTATGAAGTCATTTGTAGTACTTTTAATTAAGCCCTCAATCGATATTGTCGACCAAGTATTGAGTGGTCCATCCAATGCCAAAGTTCACACTGCATGAGTTAGAAGCGAAAAATAAACAAAGTTTTTTTTTGTAAATATTTTCCGAACAATCGTACAAATAAGATAATATTGTCAATGTTGTCCACAATAGATATTTAAATTACCTAAATAATGGTTCTTTGATTTTCATCTGCGACATAGAACATCATTGGAGCACCGTGGATTCTGGGTGTCGTTGCACTGCAAGAAGTTATTGAATAAGTCGAGATTTATTGTGATGTTAACTTTTGTACCTCAGATCATCACATCGATTTAAGAAGTTCACGAACTATTAGGGACAACCAAGACGTTGAAAAAATTGACATTTGACGTTTCTGGTGGAAGAATATGAGTTGTTTGCTCTGAGCACTCGATTAATTACTGATAGCACTATCATCGTATAAGTGCCATCGTATAAGTGAAAAAGGCCGGGAATTAATTCTAAAAACATTCAAAAAAACAAGGTTCTCCCCCTCCCAACTAACAAAATTGCTTCCGATTTTGGCAACATAAGCATTATTCGCTTCTATAGCGCTTTTATAGCGATTCCAGAGCGGAGTTAAGTCGTTATAGGAGTTAATGTTGGTATAATTCATCGGTTAAGTATTCTCTGGAGTACATTATATCAGCCTTACAGACACAATGAGTTAATTATTCTATAATCTACGCAGCCATTTTAAATCATTAAAATTTATCTCGAAACGAAACCTATTCATATCTAAATTTATAAATAAATAATAATGAAATCGTTGCCAAAAATTAAAAAGTCTAGCAACTACTATAAAAATATAAACAAAGTCCGCCAACAATCTAAAAAAAGATGACAGAAAGAGAGGAACGGTAAACAACAAACTCAAACGATTTTAGATCATCGCTATAGAAAAACTATAGGAGTATTCTGTTTTCTATAGCGATGATATAAGTATGCATACCTTTTTACATTATTGTGCAGCGTCTTTGATGAATGACTATATGAGGCTTATAGGTTACAATTTTGTATGAAAGAGAACCCGATTTAATGCAATGCACCGCATAATCCAGATTGGTCGAGTGGTTAGCGTGCCAGATTATTGGGGCAAGGGGTCTCCGGTTCGATTCCAAGGACGTGCAAGTAATTTTTAATTTAAATACAAATATTTACAATACTAAATAATAATTATTATCTCTAAAGACCCTTTCAGGTGATAATACTGAAAAATATACACAATATGCAGTACAAATATAAAATTAAAATAAAAAATAAATACAAATGTTTTTTTTTTTTTATAGAAATAGATTAATTCTATAGCACTTCTTACAAATCTTATGAGAGTATTCTCCGGAGTAAAACGACTGTACTCCATAAAGGTGAAATAGGAGTGAAAAAAGGTCGCCTAACTAATAGAAGTAGATTAAGGAGTAATAAGAAACTTCTCTGGATGACTATATATATGACTAAAATTGTTAGTTGGGCTGTCAGCCATGAAAACCAGCATCAACATCAATTCATCACCTTTACCAGTTGATACTTTTTTGCTATTCCAAAAGATGTGCATCACAAAGAAGTCTCTCGATAAAATGTTTTGAATTCGGGCTTGTTCCTTTCCCGTTGGCTATGTTCACAGAAGAGGGTATAAGAAAGGGTTAAGTCATCACTGAACGATACATATTAACCGGCAGCTTAAAATGAAGTTTATCTTATTTTGTATCCAAAAATCCCAAAAAAAACTCGGTTTTATATTTATTTACCCAAACAGATACCATAAATAAAATTTTGTCCATCGAAAAATGCAATTTGATTTTCTAATTTGACTGAACTAATAAATTACACGATGATTTGTTAAAAAAAAAAAAAAAAAAAAAAAATTTTATAAAAACTCAAAATATATTATGGTTGCATTAAATATCTGATGCATGTCCAAGTGAAAGAACTATAGTGACTAATAACCCAGCGGGATGCACATTATTTGTGCCCGTGTATCATCATCAGTGACTTGTTTTTTTTTTTTTCATTCTAGATTGATTTCAAATGGATTTTGATATTTTTTTGATGTCGTTGTTGTTGCCTTCTCTTCATTTTTTTTCGCTGTCATATATGTACGTACATACATATATCGCTTTTAATTAACATGAAAAGTGACGTGCAGTCAATTTTTCAGAATAAAAAAAAAAACAACCAAAAGGAAAAAAGGGCTCGCCTACAACATCCACAGAACCCTGTTGGAGGTTTTCGGTTTTCTGATAATAAATGAGATACAAAAATGTTGTTCTGTCTATTTTTTCTATTAACAGAAAAAATTTAAGAAAAGTTCAAAAGAAAATCAAACAATTTCAAAAGAAAAGCAAAACCCAAAATCCACATGAAGACAAACGCGGACATATACCGGTCTGTCTGGCTCTGGACAAATGACAGAGATTAGAGATATATTTCGTCAAGTCATTGTCCAGAAATTAACCCTATCTTTCTGAGCTCCAGACTGTGAGGCTTAAACGTCTAATGACTTAAGTGATGCTTATACACTGCATACACCCACCCCCATTTGGCTCCTTGTTGCGATGACAAGATAATTCGTTCTTCTTGCTTTATGCTGTTGTGTTTGATTGTTTGTTATTATGGAAATGCGGGACGATTTTAGGGATAAAATTTAATATCTTTCTTTTTTCTTTTTTTTGAATTTTATCACTGTCCTGTCCACTTTGGTACATACGGAATGTGATGCACGTCTGGTTAATTACACAATTAAAACAGACTATTGACTCGCTTGACCATCTGTCAGAGGCAGCCTGAGATGATGTGAGAAATGTGACATAGAATGCATTTCCAATATTAATTTGTGCAAAGAATATAAATTGGATTAAGTAACTGTACAAATATCTAACCCTTTGAATCAAATTTGTTTGCTTAAAGGGTCCTAGTGTCCGCATGCCCAGCGTCATCAAGAGGTCATGGGATTATTTTTGGTATGAAACAATCTGTTCCAAAATATTTTATATAATTTATATCATCAGAAGCAACCGAAGCTGCAAATTATATTAAATACAATTCCTCTCGTAAAATTGTGAAAGGCGAAAATAATTGCAAAATTTCGTGTCTAAAAAATATCACAATTTCTCTATAATTCTGCAGGGATTACCTTATTTACCACATCATAACAACAACAAAAATAATGGTATAGATATTATACCTATGTATATCTGTCTATCTACTGGTGGTAGTTTTTATTTTAGGGATTCTTTATCTCTGGTCCTTGTTTTCGTGTTTTATATGTTAGTGCTTCTCTAATGAATTCGGACAGACAGATCTGGGATTGGTGCACACGGAGGCAGCTCATCCATTAATTATGTGATGACAGTCTGAGATCTGCTGGGCATTTTCGAAAAGTTACAAACATTTTTGGTAAACATTTTAGAAGTAGTTAGAGTTTGGTTGATATATTTGTGAATGTAAATGGGGAGGTATAGGTAATATAGATAAATTGAATGTGTTCGTTAATTTAGAAGTATGAATATTTTGATTTTTTTTTAACAGAAAAAAAAAGCACTATTGGATCGCAGGAACTTGCTCTTAAAGTTAAGAACTACGAATAACGATATCTTTAACATCTTTAACAAATAAAAATGTTAAAAAGTCAAAAAAAAAAAAAGTTTTCTTACAACACATACCGTAGTCATCACAGGCAGAAAGTTAGATCAAAATCGTTGGTGCTGTTTTTAAGGAAAAATAATTAAAAAAAAAAACTGAAATATTTGCATGGCAGCTAACTGAATTTTACCTCTAGGGAATCATATAAAAATACATATTGTGTACCAAATTTGAAGCAAATCGGCCAACCGCGTTTAGGGATTTAGGCTCTATAGGTCAAACAACGCACGGACACACAGACCAACACGTGAACACCACTTTTTCGAACTTCTCTATAATATCCTAGTGTCAATTTTGATTGCAGCCAACATTTTTTTTACACGAAATCAATACTTGCCTTTAAAAGGTTTCTTCTTCATTATACCGCAAGTAAAAATGGCAGTTTATTTGCTTAAACTCTTAATATCTTCGAAATTCACTTTTTCTGACTTTTACCGGTACGGCTCTAACTCTGTATGAGCCCTCATCTTGTTTAAGTTAAGTTAAGTACCCGTACCTTCTTTAGATTATTTCTTAAGATTATTTTATCGTCTAGTCCATAAATTAGGTACATGCCCTAGCTTTTTGGTTCATCTTATGCCAAAGACCTTGTCCCTATTTATATTTAAATTATTAGAATTTTGAATTAAGCTGACTGCTAGCGTCTATAAGGGATGAAAATACATCTAAGAATAGAGAATTTTAATTTCTCTAGTAAAATAGCACAAAAAAAAAACATATAATGACCACTCTCTAATGCAAAAAAAAAAAAATAAATAAATTTGATGGCACAACAGCTCATGAAGAACTAGGGCCTAGTGACTTACAACTCTCAACCATTCCTGTGTGAGTGTCTGCAGGAATGGAGGGGACCTACAGTTTATTGCCGAATCCAAACGGCTAATGAGCGGCACTTTTCTGTGACAGGAGATACTCTTGGAGGATTTGTCAATTCCTCGCAAGAGGCAGTAGCCGTTTTTTTTTTTTTTTTTTTTTTTTTTTCACTCTCTAATGAACTTGTAACAAAACAACAGATTATTAAGAAAATTCAGGCATTGAGTCTTGTGAATAAAACAAAAGCTAAGCTTAAACTTGGATATTTAAGTAAAAGCTGATTTTTGCGTGAATAAAAATTAGCTTTGGCTATCTAGTTAAAGGTACTATCTATAGCAAAAGCTATTTTTAAGTAGCCAAAGGTAAATTCATTTAGTTTTAGTTTGTTTTTCCAGCTTAAACTTCAATTTGTATGAATAAAAAAAGCTTAAGCTATAATGGTATATAGTAATAGCTATACAAATTTCAACATTCCTTCATTCCTGTCTAGAAAGGTTTAGGTTTGACTAGTTCATAGTTTTCATTGTTTTATTCAGTTATAGTGCGAATATGGCCGAGTTTATACGCGTAAGACAACAATGTGCAGTGGCTTTCTAATTACTTCTTAGGGGATTTAACTGAGCGAGGAGGAGGTGCATTAACCTCTGAGCAGAGGATGCAAATATTTTTGAGATATCTGAGATTAATATTTTTCTGTTTATATTTGATACAAATTGGGAGATTGTTGAATTAAGGTAAGGGGAAAATCCAAAAATGAGATAGTTTTTTTTTCTAATTTAACACTCTTTTTTCAATAGCTGAATTTTTGCCACAAAGCTCAACGTGGTTTTATTAAAATTAAATATTAAAAAAAGAAGATTAATCAAGATCATAAGATCCGTTTGAACATTAAGAAATACTCAAACCATTTTATTGGCGTTACCCAGTCTACATGAACAATAGCACAGTAAAATAAAAAAAGTCAACCAAATCGGTCCAACGCTTTAATCTCGAACTCGATGTACAACTGACGGACGATAAACGATACGAGAAAACATTTTTTGCACGCAACCAATATTTATCCTATGGAACAGATTTAAAAAAAAAAAACACGTTGCATTCCAGTACCTATATATAAAACAGTTTAAACTAAAACTACTTAAGTTAATACATGTGAATAAACAAACAAAAGCTTAAATTATAAAACTAAAGCTAGAATTTTCTAGCTAAAGCTATTTAGCGAAATCTGTTTTTTATTCACAAGACCCATTATGGAATGCAGAAACACACAGTTCTTATTAGTGCTTCAAATCAGATCTGAATCCTCAAACTATCCGGATATCCGGATACTTATGAATGAGATAATTGAGATCAGAGAATATCCGGGTCAATTTTTGACAAAATTTCCCCTCCCGTCTAAACGGGTTTAAATAGACCATACGTTTTCAGTTCTATAATCTCTTACCTCACCCCCCCCCCCCTTCGACAGCCCAAAATTTTTGTTTTGCCCTCTTTTTCCTGCTACTATTAACTTAGCATATCAGAATAGATCCGGATCTGAATCTGGATCCGGATATGCGACACTATCCGGATAGTTTCGGATCCTGGATCCGGATCCCAATATCCAATACTATCCGGATATTTCCTTATCATGGATCCGGATCTGATTCGGATCTGTTCCGGATATCTGAAATTTCCGGATACTTTGAAGCTCTGGTTCTTATTTCCCTATATTATTACTCTCAAGTTAATTTAAAATCGTTCACCACACCCAAAAAACTTTACGTTTGCGATTCTCATTCTCCAAACAGTTATAGACTTTGGATTTATAATTTTAATTGGTCTTACACAATATTTTGAGGCAGCATCAAAAAATGTTATAATAGGTATAAATACGAAGCTATATAAAATTTAATATCGGATTCTACATTTTAATATCACACATTGTCAAAAGTCTTTTTTTTTCAAATATTTGCTAACATCCGTTCAAAAAGTCACCATATATAGATAATTCATCCATCAGCAATAACAATCTATATACATTATACATGTCTGTAAACACTTGGTATTATACAAAACCCTTTCTTTTATCTATATTGACTTACCCCATATGCATAATACCTGCATATAAGCTACTGGAATTTTAAATCTTTTTTTTTTAAGCCACCACCTTCGTCAGGATAAATAGAAATCTCATACAAAAAGTAAAAATTGATGATAACGCGTAATCAAGTTAAACACATAAAATATCTTTGAAAGAAAAATAATGCAAACATTTAGATTCCTATATCTAAAATTTACAATATTTACATAATGACACAGATATCTATAGATTCTCTTATAGCTCTTTTGTTGACAGAAATTAAAATTGCTTTTCCAAAGGAACATTAAACATTCTAATATAGGCTGTCGCCTGTCTGGATAGCCCAGCAATATGTCAAAAGGGGTTACATATAAAAAAAATAAAATCTATACTGATGAATAATAGTATAACTGTGCACAGTTGGAACCCAATGCAAAGTGAAAGGTGGTAAAAACGAATCGTGACCAACAGCTTTATAGTCATTATAACCATTACTGGTAATTGCGGCCACTTAATTTACATACATTTACTAAAAGTACTCTACTAACCACCCGCACTGAAGACCATATCATGGCCGTAGCCAGAATTATGCTTCGGTATATGGGGCATTTATTGGACCAAATAAACTCTGCTTATATGTAGTCCTAAAATTTTTGAGAATGCAGGGATCTCAAAAACCTGAACTTTTTGAAAAAATTCTATCCAAGTCCCATATCCAATATTTTGAAATAAGCTTTCCCCTTAAGTCAAAAAATTTTTCAATATTTAAGAAAAAATAAAATGCACGACTTAATCACTCGAACTTTCTTTTTTGGTTAATAGAATTTGAAAGATTGTATAATATATGTACCTACTAATAAATTATTAGTCTAGTGACTTATAACTCTCAACCATCCTGTTTGCGTGTCTTTGGGAATGGAGGGGACATACTGTTTATTACAGAATTTGAACGGCTAAGGTTAGCGGCACTTTTCTATGACAGGAGATACTCTTGGAGGAATTGTCACTTCCTAAAAAAATATTTTTTTAGATGGCAGAGACTATGTATCGAACCCACACATCTGGCATGACAGACTACCCTTAACTGCATTTAAAGCTACATTGTAATTAAATTTTTACACTTAAAATTAAAAAAAAAAACAATAATAAACTGTGCTTATTAATTCTTGAAGATATATTTATCAATTTATACTGACAAAACTTAAAAATTCGTTTAAGTGGTTCTCTAAAAAAGTAGCAATGCCTTTAAAAAACAAAGCTCAATTATATCTGTAAAAAATAGAATTTATATACATATTTTTTTTTTTTTTTTTAATAATAACATACTTAATTTATCTTACCCTTTTATATTAGTCCAGTCAACGAAGGAAAAATAAATGAAATAAATCGTGTAGTCTGGATTATTTTTTTAAGTGGTAGGGGTGACCCCCAGGTACAACATACTAAAAGTCCCCAGCCCAGGCCCGCGAGCTTTAGACAGGAATGTAAACTTTTCCGCTAATACCTACTCTTGGTTTTCAAAATATTTACGAAATAGTCCAAAAGGGGACCTTTACCCCCCCTCCGACCTAAAGCTCGCGGGCCTGGGCTGGGACTTTTAGAATGTTGAGGGTGGTCCACTGTGCCAACAAAAATCTATTCTATCCTTCTATTCCTTCTAACTTTGCCTAATTTATAAGACCCTAGGTCTTACTGGCATATATATGTTTGTGTTGTTTTTTTTTACCTGGGGGTCACCCCTACCACTTAAAAAAATAATCCAGACTACACGATTTATTTCATTTATTTTATGAATTTGAGTCTTCGTTGACTGGACTATATGTTTAATATTTTTTTATTATTTTTATTTTTAATATTGATATTGCTTATAAGTATATTAAATTTTTTAAAATACCTACATATTTTTAATTTTAACCTTCTTTGATGCTTAACGAATTTTAATCATTTTTTCATTGTTCCTTTATCATCTTTATTCAAATTTTTTAGTTAAAAACCTTATTGATAATACTAAACGGAGTGATCGATTTTATGTTATTTAAACTTGGCATTTAGCATTTTTTGGATATTCTCCAGATACTTTTTTTTAATTTTTAGGACCAAAAATGACGGTACGTGCAGTATAGTTTTTTGGCATTTTTGGAAAATTGTATACTTCTCAAAAATAGCTCCACAGATTTTTCTCGAAAACGAAGAAGCCGATTTTGATCAATGAATAACGGTTTCGAACAATAAATAATATATTATAAAAATACGACAAAATGTTCAAGAAATATTTTTTGGATTTAAAAAAAAAAAGTTTCCATTTTTTTTTGTGAAAAGCAATATTTCGCAAAAATTAAACTTTACATTAGGTTTCGACCATGCTTTGACATTTTTATAGTGGAAATTAAAACAAATTAACTAAAACTAGTTACTTCTGAAACTGAAATTATCAGATTCAAAGCCCCTCTAGCTACGTCTCTGGGCCCAATGTTAATTGGGCCTCTCTTCAACCTGACTGTTAGTAGTTGCTGAGAAGTGGTGCGGTCATAAAAAAAAACACGCATCCTGATTAATTAACCAACCACCCTTTTATGAAGTTTTTACTTGAATTACATTTTCAGTTTATAGTTCACTTTAAAAAAAAAAAAATTCCTCTGACTATAACCTGTGGGGAAAAGAGCGGGTTTCCAAGAGTCAGACACTTTATATATCAACCCCTAAATATTGTAAGGGCAACTTATAGAGATGGCTATCTTTACTTTTTGCATTTGAGTGACAACGACTGCATTCACAGAAACTTGAACTTATCCTCGTATCGTGTGGTTCGTATAAAAAAATGTACATGTTTTATTTTTATCTGTTCTTTTACGAGTATATGGCAAAATATTAAGGCCAGTCATTTGTATTGATTTTTTCGTTAGTGTCATATAAAAATATGAAAATATTTTGACAACTCTAATTATAGGTTGAGTATACATCTACTTTTTTTTATGAACTTCACGAATTTAAATACATCATAATTTATTATGACTGCCAGTTCGTGCGAAATAGTCTGACTCCTGGAAATAAAGCAAAGAAAGGCGATGACACCAACATTTTTTGATGGACAACTTATAAAAGCAGTGTGGGGGCCCTAGCTACATATATACGACATTAACATTTTCTCCAAAGGTGATTTTAAACACCGCGCACCAGTTTAAAAAAAAAATATGCATGGCTCGATGGCACGAACTTACTCTTAGTTAAAAACTATAAAAAGCAGCTATGCGGATGTATGTATGAGGATGTATAATAATGTTATGAAAATGTTACGAACTTGTTAAAACGTCAGAAGTAATAAAAAAAATGTATAATTAAAAAAAAAAAAATAGATTTGAGATGCAGTATTATTTGGACTACTCAAAAGCACCATGATTGCAACATTTAATCAAAATCAGCTCACCCATTAATATGGTCAACGGGAATAAGGCAATTTTCTCAAAAAATATCATACATATCATCTATTTCTGCAAGCAGACGTTTTTTGGAAAACCTGAAATGCAGTTTTCTTACAACCACTACTTGTGTTCATTACAGGTAGGTACTACAGCGTTGCCAACCACTTAGGGCAAAATAATGCCTCACTTGAGAAAAAAAGATGCCTTTTTCGCAATAAAAAAAAAGCCTAACCTATTTTTTTTAACTAAACAAACAATATCTTTTAAATAACAAACAATTTTTTTATTGATAACGAAGCCTCAAAGCCTTAGGCAGTGAAATAATGCATAAAGGGCATAAAAAAGCCTCAGTTGGCATCGCTGGGTACAAAGCTTATCTTATAAAAACCGTTTAAGCTGCTTTAGAGAAAATTTCAAAAAAATGAAATATTTGTATAATCTAAATCAAAAATTCGAATTTCCCTCTAGAGAATCACCAAATTTTGTGCAAATCGGTCCACCCATTTAGGCTCTAGCTCAAATTACAGGAATTTCTCATCATCGTAATGTCAATTTTGATACAACCTCGATATTTATTTTTAACACGAAACCAATAATATAAGAAGAAAAAAAATTGAACTCGAGTTTTCAATCAAACCTTAGATAAATCACGAAATACGAAAAGACTGGGTCCCTAAAATCTGTCAAAAAGTCTGTAGTACATACTATCTACAAATGGAGGTGTAGGTTTAACAAAAGGAATTAAATTTTGACCACAAAATGTTGATATACACTTCAATATAAGAAGTTTGTACCACTTATCCACAGACTACTTCGCTTAAAAAAAAAAACATAGAAAACATCGAAAGACAAATTAAAAATTGTCAAAACTTATTTACGGCTAATTATAGAGCTGTAAAACATTCACAATACGAATTTCTTTTACGTTTTCCCGAGGCTTCGCTAAATTGACACCAATTTCACAAAATTTGAAAAAAAAAAAACATAGAAAACATCGAGCGACAAATTAAAACTAATTCACGACTAATTAACGGCTTATTAAAGAGCAATAAGACATTCACAATAAAAAGTTTTTATACGTTTTCCCGAAGCTGCTTCGCTAGGCAAAAAAAAAAAATCATAGAAAACATTGCACGACAAAATAAAAAATGTCACAACTAATTCAGAACTGCTGTACGGCTATAATTATTAAGCAATAAACTATTAAGACATTAGACGTTTTTAGCCCTTTTTGGGGTGCTACTTCCCTGAGTTGATATCAACTTAGAAAATCAGCACAAAAAAAAAAAAAAACATAGAAAATATCGAACGACAAATTCAAAATTATCACAAATAATTCACGACTAATTAATGGCTAATTACCCAATTTAAACTTTTTCCATCGGCGAAAAATGTTGTTTCGCAAACTTTTGACACTCATAACAAAAGTCTATAAGTATATAGTTTCTAGAATTTACTACGCAAATCCATTTTAATTTTGTTTATCTTGATAAGATCTATTGACTGATTAGCATTCATATTTCTAAAATCATGAGCCAAATGATTTTTGAGTACAAGAACAAATTTTGAAAAAAGAGAAACATTTTTGACCATATTATTTATCATAATTGCAGGAAAATGGACTTTTACAAGGAAAAAATAAGTTAGAGACTGAAATTCCGCATGATCCGATGAGTGCCAGGGCAGTTGCAAGGGGTCAAAGGTCATAAAACTTGTTTTTTTTTTCTTTTGCAAATATCTAAAAAATGGTTTATTTTAGAGAACAATTTTGTTCTGCAATCTTGTAGCTGAGGCAATGTTTCAAAAAAATAGTCTATTCAGTTTTTACGTAGCATTAACCGTTAAAAAGTAACAGCAGTTCGAAAAGTCAACAAATCTGTTACAAGGGGTTAAAAGATGCATAATCAAGGTAGGAAAAGACTCCTATACCTTGATATCAAAAATGATGGGGAAGTCTTGAGCTCTAACTAGTATCCTTTATCTTAGTTCCGTTTTTTGCTTCAGTAATTGCTCAAGATCTTTGGCTCATATTGATTATGATACCCTATAGTTTTCATATTTGATGAAATTAATGATTCAATCAAAAAGTAAACGGATTTTTATCTCTTGACCAATTGACCTAAAAAAAATTACAAAACAATTATGAGCTCATCACTCTTATAGGTTTCGTAAAAAAATAAACATAAACATCCGATCTTCATTTATGTCAAGTCAACTAGCTCATAAAGACCACTTCATCAATTTCAATCCTTCGAAATATGTTCATATCAAATAAATCATAAAACAACATTCACATTTTTGTGAAGGTGCAATAAGCTATCAGGGAAGACCAACTCATGATATAATTTTTGACAACAGAATATTCATATTGACAGTTTCCTTAAAAACTCAACAAATACAAATAAGTCCCCCATCAGCAGAACCTTAAGGTGTCTACCAACTTACCTAACTTAAATTCAGATGAAGCTTTGGAACTCTCAGTTTTATCTGACACAAATATAATTAATTGCAAACGTTTTTGAAAGGCAAGGCACTAGCTATAAATATTTTGAGATTTTCTAGCTAGACATTCGAAAATAGACAGAAATCATAAAACAAATATTTGCGGGAAGGGAATTTACCCAGTTATGATAGACGATGGGCGTTTCAAAGTTGTCTATTTTTTTTTTGTCAGCAATCGCTAATAATATGGTCCCCCTTTTATAATAGTGAAACCGAATAAGTTAGGCCAAACTGCCTGTTTAGCGGCTTTCACTTGCAGGCAACTTTTAAATATCTCAACAGAAAATAGTATATTATATTTGTTTTTATATTTCGAAATGACACTTGGAACATGCCATCGTCTATCTGTCTATCTGCCTTGTACCTACATACATATATGCTCTGGTATGTGGCATTAGAAATATCTATTTAAACAAATTCCATGTTATTTGGAGGCTTACATGGCTCTTGGTGTATTTAGACAGAGGTTACCCACCACCAACAAGTGATCGATCACTTGAAAACTGTTTTCCTTTTTTTTTTGCTGCTACACTTCTACAATCGTTGGCATTGTGAATTTAGTGAATTTATGCGAGCAGTGTTAAAAAAAAAAACCACATTTATTCAATGATTTTAGTTTTGCTTGTTTTGGGCCAAAAATGTTATAATGCATTATGTGTGCCTAACACTTGTGCAAATATATCAGTTGGTGTCTGAAGTTGCACTTGTATGTTTATTGGACCATGAAAACTATAGAAATTAAATTTTATTTTATTTCGTTTTAATACTAAATACTTATTGTTATTGAGCTAAAATAAGCATAGACTTATTCTTTCTCAAAATGTTATTGGATGACATTTTAAATTTCATAAAAATAATAGCACAGACTTAAAATTTTCATAGAGAGTCTATCATAGTCCCCAAAGCACGCCAAACAGTAGGGCCAATGATAGGGCAAGAAGACAACCTACCTCTAAGCAATAAAGATTCAGAAGCTATGAAAAACTTAAGAATAAAAAGACCGCTGGGTGGTGGTGGATTTCCAGAGGAGCTCTTCAAATACGAAGGGGATATGTGTTGACAAAGCACAAATCATACATAAAATCATCAACCATAAGTAATGGGTGTAAATTGTAAAGTGAAGTAGATATATGCCATGATGCACATGAATATGCAAAAAATGCACGAATTCACAAAAGAATGCATTCAATTGATTACTTTAAAATGAATAGCGAAACAAATGATTGCAACCTCTTTAAGCCAAATAACTGGCTGAACAGAATAGAATGACGGAACTGAAGCCGCAGACGGAACTGGAGGAGCTGTCAAAAAGTGTCGTACGTTATTTTTTTTACATGTCCACAATGGAGCTGTACAGCTTTGAAAGTATTTTGAAGAAAAACAAAAGAATATTATTGTGTACAAGCTCAGAATTCACATTTCTTGTTTCCAATAATTTTCCTTTTAGTGCCAGTTGTACAATCGTGGTTTAAATTTTGATCCGTGGTTCAGGAATTTTAACTCGCCGATTTCGGCAGGTTAACTGAGGTTCAACGATGGTTCAAGGTTCCAATATGCACTAAAAGCCAATTACATGCCTGAACCATCGTTGAACCACAGTTAATCCGCCGAAATTGGTGAGTTAAAATTCCTGAACCACGGATCAAATATTTGTACAACTGGCCCTTAATAAAAAATTTTTTTCGCGATACAAATAACCACAATATTTATTTCCGATCCAAAAAGTTTTTTTTTTTTCTTCATCCAAATTGAAACGTCAAAAGTGCCGTACGTGAAAAGTTGGTGAACTCTTCCGTCTGCGTCTGCAGCTCCGCATGCGTCTACGTTCCGTTGTGTTCGCAACAAGTGTATTCAATATTTTGACAGCTATTCCAGCTCCGTCTCCGGTTCCGTCTGCGTCATCATTCTGTTCAGCCAGTTAAGCAGCGGACCTATTATAAATTCCTGAGGAACACCACACTGAACCTTCAAAAATGATAGGACACAACAGAGTTAGTAAATACCTGTTGAATACTATGACTTACATAAGTAACTAGCAATCAGAAATAATGAGCTTTTGTAGAAGTAAAAATTATGTTTCAGCTTTTTATAAGACTTTTGAGGTCAGCACCATTAAAACTCTTTGAAAAATCGAGCAGGCACAAAATTGATTTGTGATTTATTACAGTGGAACTTCCGTAAATCGAACTCTCAAAATGAAAGAAAAAAAATTCGAGTTATAGAAACTTCGATTTATAGAAATAACAACATAACTTTTAGATTTATTGTTTTATTTAATTATAAGGATATTCAAAGAGGGACAATAAATTTTAATCAACACAAGTTTAAAAAAGTAAATATCATTCGTTAACATTTTTTTAATGCATTTTGACTTGTAAAATGTTTTAGTTTCATGAATTGGATTGAAGAACCTATTTCAAAGGCTTCATACAATTAAGCTTGCCTCGGCTGCCTGATGAGTAAGCCTTTATCTGGATCATCTGGATCATTTTTACCGTCAGTCATGGTTTCCACTTCAGAAGCTCAATCTTTTCATCAGAATAATTTCATTGTCCTAGTTAAAGTATTCTTGAAGGCTTCACCTCATGTCTTGTGTATTAGTGGAAAATTCTTGCATTTCACTGAACTTATGTATGGGCACGCAAAAGTCTGTGTGAATTTGATTACAAGATCACTCAAATTCACTTATTATGACGTCCTGTTTTTGATCAAAAGTTAGATGCTTTAATTTTCCTCCTGACATTCTTTTTTTTCAATAAGAAATTTTAAACACAACATCTATGTACGCATAAAAACTTCACCCGTAAAAACCGAAGTTTGACATAAAAATCATACATACATTACATACCTACTCAAACAACTTTAAAAATTATGAAATCACAGTAAATTAAAGAAAATTAAAAAACAAAACTCGAAACAAAAGGGGTTCCCCGAGTCAGAGAAAACTTTGACTTAATTTAGGAATGTACTAAACAAACTTGCAAAAGACCACATTCAAAATTTCAAAAAAAAAAAATTGAAAATAAAGAAGAAAAGTTTGAGTTAAAGAGACTTTTTGCCACCAAATGCGGTCTAAAAACTTCGAAATACAGAGAATTTTGAGTTACAGAAATTCGAATTACGGAGGGCAAAATTCATGAAAATAGAGTTGAAAACGCAAAATTGTCAATAAAACTTTGAGTTATAGAGAAATTCGACTTACTTACTTAGTTCGAGTTATGGAAGTTCCACGTATTATCAAATTTACAACTAATTCTTTAAGAATTTTTTATAATTGCAGTTTTACCTACACTTCATAATTTACACTCAATTTGAAACCCGCAAAACCTTTACGTATTCAAATTATGTTCACACTTAGCTTATTAAATTATTAAATTAATTTATAAGTATCAAATTAACTGTATAATCTGTACAAGAAAAAGAGATAAGGGATGGTATCCAACAAAGAACCTTTTTCTGCTCAGCTTGAAGGTATAAATCTATATAATTAGCTATAATCGTCTGAAGTGCCAATGATACCAAATTTTCAAAGTACACAAAAGGGGAGCTTCAAGTTGTTAATTTCCTTAAAATATCAAAGTAATCTGCAGGGTAATCCAGGAGAATTTCAAGTGTCACATTGTCAATTTTAAGAAAGGATATCAATTTTCGGCAAATCGAGACGATATTAAAAAATAAAGAAAGGATCCAAATTAAAAAGAAAAGAAAAATACATTGAAAGATTTGTCAGTTTCTCCTTCTAGCATACATAATACAAAAAGTCTTTGGTGGTGTGTAGAATATTAATAGGTATGTATGTAAGAAATTTAGGGACATCTCCCATTATAATATAGATTTTTTTATATAAGGAATATCTACACATTATATACGATAACAAACACAATTTAGCCATAGAATGGGAGGGTGAAAAAAAATATAGAATATTATTTTTGGTGATCCGTCATGTTGTCAGACTGAATTATTCGAATTAAGATTTCACCATAGAAATTTGTTGCAGATGGAACTAAACAAAGATAAAAGCAAGAAGCTAGAGTGTGAGGGTAAGTATATACCTACATAATTTTCCAGCTGACGAAAGAACTCTTGAAATGCTTTAATACTTTACAAGATTGAGATTGAGAATTCTGTAGGATTTGAGCAGATTAGGGATTTTTACATAAGTATTGGAAAAGTCCAACAAAAACAATAAAAAAATATGCATAGATACTTATTTCTGTCCTTGAAAATATTTGATATCAATCAGATATCGTATAATAATTTTTTTTTAATTCGTATAAGAATTTAAAAAAAAGCTATAAAGTGTGTAAGTCGGACTCGAGACAAGAAAACATCTCATATATGGGAGGGATTTTTTTTACCCCCCTTTAAGCGGGAGGGTCATTTTCCAAAAATTTAAATAATCTTTTTCTTTTATTTTAAGTAGGTATTTTCTAGAAAATTGCCCCTCTTTCTCAAGTCAACCTATATGCGTTATTTTGTGGCGTCTCCTGGCGAATCAGTCGGTATACGTACGTAGAAGATTATAACGACTGCAAAGAGACCTGAAAAACCCTGGACGCAATAACCACCGCGGGCGCCGCTTTATCCGATTAAACAAAAAAAAAAATTAAGTTCTTTTAAATTTTAGGTACAGAATTGTAGATAGTAAAGAACTAAGCTCGATTCACTCCGAAGAAATGAAGGTAACACACTCAAAGGATCATGGGCACTTTTGTATGGACTTTTGGCCCAAATTTAACATTGCTCACAGTTACGAAACTTATGTCATATGAAAGCTAATGGAGAGTACTTTATTTTATTATACGGCGACTTAAATGAAATCGATCACGAAAAAGGTGTTTTTACTCATTTTATAAAAACAAGTACCTACTTAAAATGGAAAAATTGAAAAAAAATGGCGACACTTACTAAAAAGTTTTTTGCTATTTTTGGAAGCCAGAAGTCTTTTCTTTCTTTCCTTTTTTAAATCAACTTATTTCGGTTTATAGTTTTCGAAAAAATTGCTTTCAACTTAAAAATGTTGAAAAACAAAAATTTTAAAATTGATTTTTTTCACAATTTTAAATACTAGGTTCTAAATTGGCTTTTATATTAACAACCTCTTAGAATTTTGTATTTTAAGTTGTGAAAAAATTAGTATTTTTTTTCGAAAACTATAAACAGAAATAAGTTGATTTAAAAAAGGAATGAAAGAAAAGACTTCTGGCTACCGAAAATGGTAAAAAACTTTTTAGTAAGTGTCGCCACTTTTTTTTTTTTTCAATTTTTCCATTTTAAGTACATACAATTTAAATTATTCACAACATGTATTGTTTACAGGAGATTTTAACCTTGGTAATATCGATTGGACTTTTGATACCGATGAAAAGTGTTTATTTCCCTTTAGCGTTTCAACAGAAATAGAATGTGTAGTTATAGACTTTTTTGGTCAATACAATTTAATCCAAATTAATGCTCAGTATAATAGTCTTAATCGAATTCTTGATTTGATTTTTGTCGATAATGATATTTTTATTTGTCTTGACAAATGTAATTTTCCAGTCATTGCAAATTCAATTCACCATTTAGCCATTGATGGAAATATCAATTTCTATCATTATTTAAAGAAATTAACTAACAATCATATTTTTTATGATTTTCGAAATGCTAACTACGACGGTATGGTTGATTATCTTTTGTCTTTTTTGTGGGATAAGGTTTTTTGTTCACATGAATTAGATGGCGTGTATTCTAGTTTTGTAAACGTTTTGATGGGGGCAATTGATAGCTTTGTACCTAAAAAGCGTTCTAAAAATAATTCTTGTCGTATCTGGTATAATGGGAGATTGACCAATCTCAAAAACAGAAAAAATAAGGCATATAAATTGTATAAGTAGCCGTTTTTTTTTTTTTTTTTTAAAGAAAAAACGGCTACTGCCTCTTGCGAGGAATTGACAAATCCTCCAAGAGTATCTCCTGTCACAGAAAAGTGCCGCTCGTTAGCCGTTCGGATTCGGCAATAAACTGTAGGTCCCCTCCATTCCTGCAGACACGCACACAGGAATGGTTGAGAGTTCTAAGTCACTAGGCCCTAGTTCTTCATGAGCTGTTGTGCCATCAAATTTATTTATTTATTTATTTAAATTGTATAAATCTGATAAGAATAATTTCGTACTGCGTATAAATTATCTAAATAGTCAACGAGAATTCGATTTTCTCAATAAATTCTTATATCGAAATTACCTGTTTTCTATCGAAAGTGACCTCAAATCAAACACAAAGCGTTTTTGGAATTTCATAAACTCAAGGCGTACATCAAGTGGATTTCCCAGCAGTATGAAGTATCAGGATACAATTACAAGTGATGTACCTACAATTTGTAATTTATTCGCTGACTACTTTTAATCAGTTTACTCTTCAGATACTCCCCCCATCCAGAAGCTACCTTATATAAGTAGAGTTGTCAATATCGGTTCCTTAGTTTTTAGTCCATTTGAAATAGAAGAAATTTTATCTAAATTGGATGTTAATAAGAGTGAAGGACCCGATGGAATTCCTGCTATTTTGTTAAGGAAATGTGGTATGACATTAGCACAACCACTTTCATGGATTTTTAATCTTTCATTAGCAATTCTTGGACTGCTGGAAGGTTTCTTATCTATCACCAATTTTTAAATCAGGGTCTAAACAGGATATAACTAATTATAGACCCATTTGCAAAATTTCTTGTATTCCGAAAGTATTTGAAAAGCTTGTTTGTAATAGGTTAACTGAGTTATTTCAGAATCATATTTCCGTTTCACAACATGGGTTTGTAGCAGGGAAATCAACTGCAACAAACCTGGCTTTAATAAGCAATTACATCATAACAAATATGGAAAATCGTTTCCAAACAGATGTTAATTTTACAGATTTTGCAAAGGCATTTGATAGAGTCAACCATCAAATCTTATTAAGTAAACTAACATCTCTAGGCATCCACTCTTCCCTATTAAAATGGCTTGAATCATATTTAGCAGGTAGAGTTCAAATAATTAAAGTTGATAGTTCGCTTTCAAGATTAGTTTCGGTCCCATCTGGTGTTCCGCAAGGAAGCCATTTGGGTCCATTATTGTTTTTGTTATTTGTAAACGATATACCGGATGTTTTTTCAAAATTCAAACTGTCTTCTTTTTGCAGATGACCTCAAACTTTACCGTAAGATTTCTTGTCAAGCTGACTGTTTTCTTCTTTTGGAAGATCTGTCGAAGCTTGATAATTGTTGCAAACAAAATCTTCTGTTAAATGTTTCGAAATGTCAAGTTTTGTCGTGTTTCCGAAATTCTTATCCCATAGTGTTTGATTATAATATCAACCACACTAATTTAGAACGTGTAACTAGGAAGAAAGATCTTGGAGTAATCCTAGATACAAACCTTTCCTTTTTTACCGCATTATGATTTTATTATAAATAAAGCAAATCAAATGCTTGGTTTTTTAAAAAGAAATACGAAAGAATTCTCAGATTCATACACTTTGATATCTCTTTACAATTCTCTGGTGAGGTCAGTTCTTGAATATTGTAGCATTGTTTTGAGCCCTTATTATAATAATTCAATAGACAGAACAGAAAAAGTTCAGAAGCATTTTACAAGATATGCATTTTATAAGCTTAAATGGAGGATTTCAAGGCCTTCTTATTATAGTAGATGTTTATTGTTTGGTATGCATTCTCTTTATGATCGTCGGTCTTATTTTTCAGTTATGTTTATAAGAGACATAGAAACTTTCCATATCAATTGTCCTCCTTTATTAACATTAATTAATTGTGTTAATACACCCTCTAGAATGACACGTTATCGATTTCAATTTTATGAGCAGTTTCATCGTACAAATTATGGCCGTAATGAACCAATCACGCGTTGGACTAGAGAGGTGAATTTAATTTGCAACAGGATTGACTTTAATCTTTATGTTTCGAGAGATATATTCAAAAAATATTTGCTAAATAATATTAAAACTGTAACTTTTTAATAAATTTAAAAGTATAAATATCTCTTTTTTTCATAAATTTATATTTATAATTGTAAAAATTATAAATACAAATATCAATTATTGTAATATTAATTTAATTTATTTAATTATAAGCATATAGCCCCCAACAGTTATACTATTTAGTATCTAGTCTACAAAGATTGTAATCTGATTGATGAAATAAATAATAATAATACTTGTTTTTATAAAATGAGTAAAAACACCATTTTCGTGATCGATTTCAATTAAGTCGCCATATAATAAAATAAAGTACTCTCCATTACCCATATGACATAAGTTTTATCACTGTTGAGCAATGTTGAAAAATGGGCCCAAAATGCTCATGGTCCTTTGCATTCTCAGTTTATTTGTGTTTGCTTAGTGTTAGTTTTAAAACTAAAAAGAAAAATGAGTTTTGAATAAAAAAAAATATTCAAACTAATTTTTTTTAAACCAAACTATGATTTTAGCAAACATGAAATATGGTGGTCCAAGAACTTATAAAATCAGATATGCACAATTTTTCTCAAATTTTAAAAGCACAGTATGATGGTACCTATCACATCAGATATTTTCAAACCATGCAATTTATTTCTAAAGGCAATATACAATAATTTCGTTCTTTCTGATTGGTTTTATAAAATCAATATTTTATTTACAAAATTCCTCCCCTTTACTATTTTACTTTTTGGTTCTGCAAAGTGGCTGATGTAAGAACACCCTTTTGTCACTTTCAATATCAATGGCGTAAGATATTCCCTTGTCAAGAAGCTTATCTACCTCCATTTTATTTTCAATGGTTGTTCAATTTTAGTGCTGGGATTATTATATTGAAGTGAGTACCACAAGAAGTTCAACTTAAGTAAGAAAAAAAAAAATTAAGGTTTCTTTTCACCATCGATGCAATGGACCCTTTTTTCTTTTTCTTTACATGTACATATCGCTGCCATTTTTATTCCCTTTATCCCTGTCGAATTGACAGCTCAATTCCTTTTGACATTGTATAAAAATACGATAAAACTTCCAACAACAAAAAATTACTTCTGAAATGAGAGGGAGAAAATGTCAGATTTTGATAAGGGGATGTTTTTAGATTTTTTTTTTTTCTTTGTGTAACAACTTATAGCCTGCAAATAATTTTAACACAACCCCCCAACAAAATATAATATTACACATGGTCGTAGAAGTGGTATTGTTAAGTTTTTTTTTTTTTTGTTTGCTTTTGCTTCTTTTATATTATTTGGAAATGGGATAAACACTTTTTTTTGGCATTTTTAGAAAATGGCACGTTCTTTGCAAAAAAGGGTAGGACGTAGGAAGAAAACAAATACAAAAATTAACATGTTTCAATAGTGACAGTTGCAAAGAATATTTATTCTTATACATATCCGAAACGGATATGTAACATATATATATATACATATATAATATATTTTATTATTTAGGTACTAGATACCACAATCATCTTTTGTATCTAAGAAAGTTCTGTGATAGCAATAGTAGTTGCTAATGTTTGTTTTGAATTATTATTTATTAAATGTCCATTGTATCTACTTAAAATTTCTGTTTCATACTAAAGTGAAATATGTCAATTAAATTTAAATTGTTTTCAACAAAATTTCAAATTTGATAAAATAAATTAAATTTTAATTTTTTATTATTAAAACTTTATTTAAAAAATGTTATTGCTTGAAATTCGAATGATTGTTTATTGATTGTTTATTGTATTATTAACATTTACTTATAAAGAAATTATAACAAAACGGTTACCGTTATTTTTAATATTTTTTTCGGTTTTAAGTCAAGTTTTTTTTTAGAAAATTGCTTCTCCTATTATTTCTAATTTTCTCACTAAATGACATTTGAGCATCCAATTTCTAATTTTTGATCAAAACTAATAAGAAAATCAAAATTTTAAAACAAAATCAATACTTAATTACGTAAATTTTTTTTTTTTTTTTTTTGGTTTCAAAATTTTTATTTTGAAAATTAATATTTCAAAAATTCTCCATTAAAACAGGTTTATTTAAGATCAAGGTTAAATAAGAAGTTTCTGGCTTTCCAAAAGGGTATATGATGACATTGCGAATATAACGGTTGTTTTTAACAATTTTGTTTCTGTTTTAAGTAAATATTTTAGATAATTGCCCTTCCCGGCTAAGATTTTTCTTCTTATGTCAACCCAACCTACATGCTCTATCTTTTTGTCACACCTTGTACGAATCCAAAACTTTGCCCTATAGCACAGTACTTATACTATGTATATATGTATCGCAAGTAAAAAAAAGTGGTTCTATGGGAGGTACTTAAACTTATAGTAAAATAAATGGGTTGGCTATACTGAATCTTTTAAATTAAAATCTCGCATTATTTGTCGAGTTTTTGAATTAATTCGGAATTTCGTTTGGTTATTTTCGATTTAAATCTAAAATCTTCCATTGATTGTGTTATTAAAACTACTTCGCATACCTATAAGTACATATTTAAAAATCATCCCAGTTTTTTTTTTTCGGAATATTTAGTTTTCAAAAAAAAAAGACAAACATTACTGTGTTTATTGTTTTTGGAAATATCACCGATTTTCATTAAACTTAATATATTGTGTTTTTGGCACATTCCCCCAAAATGTTTTTTTCATTTTCTTTTTAGGACCAAAAATAACGGTACCAGCCATATAATATTTTAAACATTTTTGGAAAATCTTATTTTTCTCAAAAATGGCTCGACAGATTTAAAACAAGAAAATCGCAATACATTTCATCACGTACTTATATGCTACCTTTTTATGAAAATTTCCAAAAAATGGTTTTAAATGGTACCTCCCATAGAACCATTTTTTTTTATTTTCATTTTTCTCGAAAAGGAATATACTCATTTTGATAATAATAATTATATGGAGAACCTTCTAAAAAATTTAAATAGTATTGTATACCAAAATATTCAAATTTTTTTTTGGATATTTAAAAAAAGTTTATTTTTATTTTTTTTAAACCAAATAATTCGAAAACGACTTGGTTTATTTTTATGAAACTCTGTACCAAGTGGTTTTTTAACATTACATAAAATATTCTGAACAAAATTTTTTCTTATAGTCAAAATTAACGGTACCTTCCATATAAATGTTAAAAAACCGTTACAGGAAATATAAATTTTCTCGAAAACAACAACTACGATTTTGATTAAAATTATTCTGAATACTAATATTAGTATGGTCTACGATCTACCAAAAACAAAATTTTCAGTTAGCTATTATTAACATTACCTCTCATAGAACCAATTTTTCATTTTGGACTCTCTCGCTCCTACGATTTGAATTTTTTTTTTCTCCAAAACTAAGCTTAGTTAAAGAAATCAGATGGTGTACTTTTTTTAGCTCTCAAATCAATTAAAGAAGTTTTTTTTAATTAATTTTTCAATTTAAGCTCTAAGTAACATGTATAATACTAAGTAATTTAAACTTAAAAAAAATTGTTTAGTTAAAATACACTCAATCTTTGAAATTCTAAAAAAACTTTTACTACAAGAGCGATCCAGTCGTGCGTTTTATTTTAAAATCTCGTGGAAACGTTTTTAAGAAAAATAATATGTTTTTAACGGCCACAACAATGTATTAGGTGAACAAAAAAATACCTTCTTACAGAAACATTGTCGGGCCACTGTCAAAACAAAATTTAGCTTTGATTATTAGAAATTGTTATTGTAATCTTGTTGAATATACTTAGTTTACTAGTTTCTACGATATTCATAATAAAATCTTTATCTATTTTTATAACTTGCCACAGCTGGTCCCTTGTTCATTATTTTTAAAGGTGATAACCATAATGAATTCTACCTTTAAAGGATAATGTCAAAATTCTAAACAAAATATCGAATTATGGGAAGTGATTTTACGTCTTAAAGAAAAATTGAAATTAAAGCCGAGTTTTGAGAAATTAAAAAACAAAATCAGTAAAAGAATTTATTTGCCTCAATGCCAATAATAGGACACCCTGTACATCAAGCGCACATTATAGGCCCATCGAATCAAAATTTTGAATAAATCGAAGCACGGAAGTTTCTTATCGCTTGCTACTATGCATGTCAAAACCATCAGACAGCAGCGGACCCTTTGAAGTCAAATAAAATAAAAGGCGTCAACCAATAACAAAAAAAAAAATGTGAAAAAAACTTCCATATTAAAAATAGATCAGAAATGAACAATTTTTTCATTTCAAACTTCCATCAAGCCCTTTAAAACAGTTTCTTTTCATTTCTATTCAATTATTGCTCTTTTATTTGTGTCGAATGTCGATAAATTTAAGTTAAATAAAAATGAAACGAATAGATAAAGAGAGTTGAAAAATAGTAGCGAATAGTTTGACAGACAATAGCTTCCCATTTTGAACGCTTTCAATTCAATGATAATTCAATTAAGCGTGGTTGAATAATAAAAAACATTTAATTTTACTGAGTCATTTTGTCTGTGATGTGAACAACTGTCAGAGCTCTAGACAGCGCGAAAGGTTTGAAATTTTCAAATTAGAAAAGTAAAAAATTAATTTTAAACGTAATCATTTTTGAAAAAAAAAAAATTTCAATTTTAAGACGACGCACGTTAGTATAGATTTCTGTGTCAAGACTCTTGAATTAAGCCTTTAAAAATAGCAAAATACCAATATTTTTCTGCTATACCCACAGTTATACCCTTGAAAACTTGTCACTTTTACCATAAAGTTGAATTTTGATCTTAGCTTTTTGGATGTAATTTTTATTTTTCCTCAGGAGTACCTACTTGCTCTTGAATGGTTTTTTTTGTTTAATAAAATTCTTGCTTATACAAAACAAGGCGGAATCCTTAATATAATATCAAAACAGAATTGGTAATCACTGAATACATTGTACTCTATACTAATTAATTATCAGCTCATACACTTAGTTCTCTTTTCTTCCCTCTTGGTCTAGTCTATAGCCCATTCTTTAATAGGGCCTTACTTCTTTTTGACATCTCTGTTTCTTCTAATAAGCTTAAGCTGTTGTGGACGTGTGTCATGCAATAAATATGCTTAATACCCTGCCTAAACCTGACTACCTCCTTCTCAAGATACTTATCGCACTTAAGAAAGTTCCGCTTTGAAATTCATCACAGTGCGACAAGCTAATTCCATTCTATGGATAGTGTGAACTTGTATTGCATGACAACTGACTGCACAAAAATTGACAAAATTATCTTCCAATACTTTTTGTATTCCTTGTCGGATTGGAGTTGGTATGGAATCCGAAGCACCCGTCTTATACGACATGAGAGTAGCTGAAGCACGACAAAGACAAACAAGACGCGATGCAAGACGAAGAGAAGTTTTATTTTTAGGTGACATACCAAGGAATGCCTCTTTTGAATTGTTGGATGGTCTGGGATGATGACGATGATGATGATGCTCTGCTTGGCAAGATATCTGAAACGTCAATCAGACCTTCCTTGATGGCATCTCTGCTTCGTTCGCTTCTCAAGCTCCATGCCACGCAGTTATGATGTGAATATAATATTTTATTATTTGTGGATCTTGTTGCCGAATATTGAAAATCATTTGGACAGACAGACGGACGGACAGACAGACTGGAGAAGGAAGATGACATATTCGTGTGGCGGGTTTGTATTTTGGCTCGATTGGCGCTATAATGCTCATTCAATGATCATGAGCTCTCTTTGTCTTTTTTTTTATAATTTTTTTATTTGTTGGTCTTTTCTGGGGATATGGTCTATCCATTTTGTGAAAGGTAATATCTAGCACGCTTTTTCTTGGTGAGAAACACAACACAAGACACGCAAGCGTACCGCTCTTATATAAAATTTGGGTCATTGGACAATTTTTATATGTTGCACCTTTGTTTAATTCTTTTTATTTTTTCGATCGAAATCTTAATAATTTCGAGAGGTTTTTGTTATTACTGTTTTTTTTTTTTTTTTTTTGGGACATTGCTGGATGAAGGCAACTTAGTGGAATGATATCACTTTTTTTTTTTTGAAAAGTCCAAAACTCAGTGATCACGTCGAAATTGATTAGACACAGTTGGGAAGTTGTTTTGATTTGAGAATGTTTGGTAAAAAAAATTTATATTTTTGACTTTTTTGGTTTACTTATGTATTTTGTTTTTCTGCCTAAATAACTGATGACGAATTTAATCTGAAAAACTGACTGGCAGTACATATTTATGAATATTTAAAGAAAATTTTTGAATAAACGATTAGATTCATTAGCGCCAGTGAACTGACTCAATGATTACGTAGTTCACCCTGGAGGTCTAGCACGTAACTTAAAACAATTGAGTTCACTCGATACAATCGAGAATAAGCAGTTCGTAATTGAACTCAGTCTGATATTTTCGGTCCGATTTAACTAAATTAGGAACTGTCTATGCTCGATTGTATCGACTGAACTTGATTGTCTCAAGTTACATGCTGGCAACCCTGGTTCATCCTTATGAACAATGAAACACTCCGCTGGATACATATTGGTTAGAGATAAAGAAAATGGTCTATAACTAATATGATTGAAGAAAATAAAACATGCAAAAATTATACATTACGATTTTCAGTGATTAGTAGTTTAAAACGACATTTTCATGTTCGAAACAAGCTTCCAAGTAGCATACCCAATAGCTAACAACTGTTTTGGGTGCTTTTAGTTTTATAAAAATAATGTTTCATTATAGATTTTATATTATGCAACAATATACGAAAATATATCTGACATAGACACTATATACAAAGTATATTTCTGTAGATATAAGTATAAAAATTTTGCCGCAGAGTTAAAAACTCAATTTCGAAAAAATCATGCACCTATAGTTATTTGTGAAATATGCAGTTTTCGAAAAATAATTTAGAATTCTTTTTTTTTTAGCCAAAATTTATTTTTTGAAAATTTTGATATGGAATATTATTTAAAGATAATTAGAAGCTATTGCATGAAAGATTAAATTTAAATTGGTTCAACAGATATTGAGATAATTTGAGGGAGTTGACAGAATGGTGAAATCCAAAATCCCGAAAACCCTAAACCGCCAAAAACCAAAATCTGATAAACCCGAATTAACGTAAATTAAAATTGAAGAATTTTTTTTTTATTTTTTTAAAAAAATATCGTCTTCTCCTTAAAACTTTTATATGGCAACTTTTGGATTCGTAACAACCTACAACCTAAACTAATGAGCTGATTTTAATAAAACTTGGTATAAAGTGTTTTTGGAACATTCCCCCGACAAGTTTTTTTCGTATTCTTTTTAGGACCAAACGTATAACGATACCTGCCATATAATTTTTTTTAACATTTTTGGAAAATATTATTTTTCTCAAAAATTGCTCGACAGATTAGCTTTTACCTTTGTGGAAAGTAAATTTCCAAAAAGTTGTTTTAAATGGTACCTCCCACAGAACCGTTTTTTTGTTTTCATTTTTCTCGAAAAGGAATAGACTGATTTTGATAATTTTTTTATGGATAATCTTCTAACAATAAATATATAATAGTATTGTATACCTAAACAAAAGTTTCAAAAAATTCTTTTTTGGATTTTTAAAAAAAGTTTCAAATTTTTTTTTTGAAAACCAAATATTTTGAAAACGACTTAGTTGATTTTCATTAAACTTGATAACAAGCGATTTTTTAACATTATCTAAAATATTTTGAACAAACATTTTTCTTTTAGTCAAAATTAACGGTACACCTATATTAAAAAACCGTTACAGAAAATATAAATTTTCTCGAAAACGACTCCTACGGTTTTGATTAAAATTATTCTAAATACTAAGTAATATTAGTTTAGTCTACGATCTGCCAAAAACAAAATTTATAGACTACTTGATTCTCGTAATAAAAATTTTAGCGCCAAATTTCAAAGGCAGAGATTTCGATTTCTAGAAGGTTGCGATCATAAAGGATTAAAAAAGATGAATACATTTATTAAAAGCCTAATATTCAAAAAAAAAATATTTATTTAATAAACGAAATGCTCCATAAAAAGATATAAAATTAAAATTAATTAAAATGGGATCATCCGAGCGGTGGAGGTGAAAAGTCCACTTTGAATTTTGTATGATTTTTCCGCTGTTTTTTTTTTTAATTGAAATTAATAACTGTTGAGTATTATGTATAACTTAGGTTTAAAAGAATATTTCGTCGTCGCGTCGTTCAACGGAAATAACCCTTAGTTCAGTAAGTAAGAAACTATGAAGATATAATTACCTATACAACCTACACATTTTAGTTTTTCCATTCGCATGAATGGATTGTAAAATAAAAATTTAATTTGGAATCCCAATAATCAGAGATGTGTCATTTCAAATGTTTCGCAACGCAACTTAAGCGTACGAACAAAAATGTCACTCAAAAACTTTGCATGTGCACATACACATACCAACCGACAGTCGTCAGCGTCAGTGTCAGTGACACATCCTCAATTCCAGACGGGAAGGAGATATCGACAAACGTCTAAAATATCCCTCTCCAAATGCAGCTTTGATGGGGCTGAGAAATCCTCACGAGGATTTTTAATTTCTTCCTTTTGCATAAATGTCCGATCTATGTTTGTGTGGTTGTGCTGGTTGTCCCGCTTCCCATATCACTGCGCTTGGATATTTTATTCCACACTGTGTGCAGGTATTATTATAATTATTATTGAGATGTTTAACTTTGATAAAACATCACAGAAACAGGTCTGTCCGTTGCTTCTGTCAATTAATTTTTTGTGTTTTTATTTGCTTCAGCGATTGTGTGCGATGGCGATGGTTGAGAGTTGCTTATAAATGGGCAACACGAGGGGATTGCAAATTGAAAATTATTATTTATGATTGTCGATAAAATTTAATAAAATTGTTAAGAGCATTCGCCGACGTGATCACATTCAGTCAGCATATTCCCTGGCCAAGACCAGATAAAAAAAAAAAAAAAAAAAGGAAGGAACTTAACCGAGGAGGACGATGTTGCTAACACCAGAAAAGCTGCTGTTGCTGCTGTTCTTGATGACCAATGAATCTGTGACAAGTGACTTGACTTCCAGATCACTGGTGTATATTTCTGTCCGTCCGTCTGTTTGTCCAAGAGGCCTCTTCTCTATGTCCAATGTCCATGGCTGGCCGGGCGGCGTTTGGAATTATATTCATTTATAAATATAATTTCAATTTGTATGATAAATTAATGGAGAATGATTTAAAAAGTGTTGGCACAGCAAGTGGAAGTGGAACATGGAAGAGATGAGCCTATAAGTATCTATTGGAAGTAGGTATGTATCTATTGATGTCAGTTCTATTATATCCATGCCTAGAGCCAGTATAGATTGAGGTAAGAGTTGGATCATAGCTCAAAGACTTTTCAATACGCAACGCATCGGTTATTAATAACTGTCAATCGGTGTAATGCTGTCTTCTACCGGTTAAGGAGATCCCCCGATACGCAACGCACGCTGCACTTTTGAGGATTTAGATAAAGCCTTTCTATTCAACGTCATGTGGCGGCACAAACATGCTGAGATGAAAAAAAAAACTGACAAGAAGAGAAATTTTAAGAAATATACCTGCGATCCGATGGGGGCAGATGAAGTGCATTTACAAAAAAAATAAGAGAATATTGTTTTTGAAGGAAAATTTATTTTACCTCAATAGAAACTGGTATGGGATAAACTATGTACTTTGGGGAACCATATAACTCTTATTTTTAATGGTATTTGAGTATTAATTTAATAAATTAAGGCCTTGAAACTTCATGCCTGCAAGTTTTGTTGGCCATGAAAAAAGATATCATTCTACTTATTAAGTCTCTGCTTCGACATCACATCATTAATTGCCCATTTAAATCAGATTTGGTGTCTTAAAAAGCAGTGAAAAAGCAGTCTATTGTGCAAACTTAACACCATGAAATACCTTATTAAACCTCTTTAGATTCCGTAGTAGCCGTGGCGTGATGGTTAGTGCGATGGACTGTCATGCCGGAGGTCTAAGGTTCGATCCCCAGCCTCGCCACCTATTTATTTAAAAGAAAAAACGGCTACTGAATTGACAACTCCTCCAAGAGTATCTCCTGTCACAGAGAAGTGCCGCTCTTTAGCCGTTCGGATTCGGAATTAAACTGTAGGTCCCCTCCATTCCTGCAGACACGCACACAGGAATGGTTGAGAGTTGTAAGTCACTAGGCCCTAGTTTTTCATGAGCTGTTGTGCCATCAAATTTTTTAGATTTATCCGAATAACTGGGTAGATATCCACTTCGAAAAAAAATGTTCACTTCGAAAAAAAAATTGCGCAGTAGACCTGTGGAAAAAATACAGTAGATCGGAACTTTCCGCAGTAGATTTTGTATTTAAAAATAAAAATGAGTTTATCAATTTAACTAAAGTGTGATGCGATTGTTTTTGAAATATACACTATGATCAAAAAATCTTAGATTAACCATACAAAATTTTTTAAAATCGCTTTTTGTAAATTTAAAGTTTTTAAAGGACTCCAAGTTCCCAGTTGAGTCATGGTGTCTAGCAACCATTGCTAAATAAATTAATAAATTCAAGTTCAAAAGTAAGAAAAAGTGGAAAATTAATAAGAAAAACAAAATGGATTAGAGTGAACAACATGGACATGGATTTAAATTTTTGGATTGAACAAATCTGGTCGGATTTAAAGTTTACTTAAATCCAATTTAATTCCAATGTGAACAATATATGGCCGCTAGTTTATTGCTGAGTTTGTTTTTAGCTTGGCTGGCAATTAAGAATTGAAATTGAAGTTCCCTAGACAATTTAGGACCTTGTTCTTTAACTGTTTAATTTTCTTGTCATTAAAATCAAAAGCGTAAAATTTCCCTTTTTAATTCATCAATTCGACTTGCAGCAAAATCATTTTCTTCAATTCTTTAAACTCTAAGACAAAATACAAATTTGATAACGACCTGTGCAAGGAAAAATAGTGGACTGACTTTATCAATTTTTATAGAATTTTTAAAGATATACATATTTAGACTAAAAATGTAAAAAGCAGGAGATTCATTTTTTACGGAAAATGCAGTAGATCTACTGCAATTGCAGCAAAGTGGCACCGCTGGTGGAGAAAGGTCCGTTGCAAAATTGTGACAATTTTCTAAGTTAAGCTTTTTTTGTTTTTAATTATATCTTTCGTTATAATGATCCGAATTTCTCTTAAAACAAAGACAAAATGTCAGGCTATAATTGTGTGTAAATTTTTTTTAGGTGAGACACTCCCTTCTACCCTAATGTAATGGGTGAGCAATTTAATTCGAGAGTTGGAAAAGTTGATGTAAAACTTCAGAAATTTGAAAAACTAATAATGCAAAGTTATTTCTCAAAATATTATAATTTTTCAGGAATAAATCTAACAGGAAAGGCAATGGAGGTACCAACTTCCCAGCAAAAAAAGCTGTTTTAAATTCAAAAGTTGATGAAAATTTTCAGAATTTTTAAAAACAATATTCTACATTGCTATTGGCCCAATAGTCTAGTCAACGAAGGAAAAATAAATGAAATAAATCGTGTAGTCTGGATTATTTTTTTAAGTGGTAGGAGTGAGCCCCAAGTACAACATACTAAAAGTCCCCAGCCCAGGCCCGCGAGCTTTAGCCAGGAGAAGGGGGTCAAGGTCCCCTTTTGTACTATTTCGTAAATATTTCGAAAACCAAGCGTTTAAGAAAAGTGTACAACACAAAATGAAAGTAAATTAAATTTGCTACAAAAAAAGGTTTGTTCATATTTTCGCTAGAAGTGATACTTAGTGCCAGTTGTACAATCGTGGTTTAAATTTTGATCCGTGGTTCAGGAATTTTAACTCGCCGATTTTGGCGGGTTAACACAGTTAACCCAAACAACACAGTTAACGCAAACAAAAAGACAGAAAAAAACATTATGGTCAACTGCGTTCAAATCTAGAGCTTTGAGTGAAATAAGCTGTGAGTTGTTATTTTGTTGTGAAATTGTTATTTCACATTGTAAAAGGACTATGTAAGTAGCCGATGTCCACTTTATGATATATGAAATTTCTGTTATTTATTTTGTTTAATTTTATACGAAGATTTTTTTAATACATAATATAAATTCTACACGGTGTTCGTTAAACATTGGATAATCCTGAAACTGCGTTTATCCCACTTTATGGCTGCTCCAAAGCCGGAAATAAAAAGGGGAGTACTCAAAATGTTTGCATTTTTTCGTTCAGTGTATATTTTTTTACTTACTTTACGTTTTTGAACACCAGAGCTACACAAATGGATGAATTCCATTGATTTTCTTTCGCAGCAATTTTCTTTACTATCGGTGCCAAAACATAATCAGTAGAAAATTCTAATAGCTCTTGGACTATTTTTATTTAAAAAAAAATAAATTTGTTTTTAATTCCAAAAATTGAGAAAATAAAAAACATGAAAAGGTTTAATCATCTGTTGTGGTATAAAAAAATCGTATGGAAACCCTAGTGGCAAGCTTTTTAAAAAATAGAAGCAACAAATGTGAATTTCAGATAGTAAATCGGTTAATTTACTTCGTTACATTGTTTTATGTTTTTGAACTTTACGACTAGAAATGAAAGAACTAGATAGTTTTTTTTTGTAAAAATATTCTTCATAAATTAAACCAAAGCACAAGTTGTAAGAAAAATTAATTTAACTGACCAGACAAAAAAAAACAACAAAATGAGATACAGGGTGTCCGCCGGGAAGGGGAAGGTATACTACTTTGTTCGTTTATAATTTTTGATTAAATGAAAGAGAATAGATCTTATATTGATAAATGTTTTATTTAATGTCGGCAATTATGTATGGAATACAATATCAGGTAAATGTCCGCCTCTGTTAGTCTCACAAATGCGAGCCCTTTTGAGCACATTTTTCATTACATTCTCTTACGTTTCTGGTTTGTTTGCATAAACCTTACTTTTCAGATATCCCTACAAAAAGAAGTCCGGAGCAGTCAAATCAGGCGACCGTGGAGGCCAATCAACATCACCATTTCTTGAAATAACTTGTTGTGGAAAGAGGTCTCGCAGTAATTCCATTGTAATCCTGGCTGTATGCGATGTGGCACCGTCTTGTTGATACCACATGTTAATCAAACCCAAAACATGCATTTGTGGCATTAAAAAGTTTTCAATCATATCACGATATCGCTCCCCATTCACAGTTAACGTCATAGAGTACCTATATTTATCTAGAGAACCGACTCGTACCCCTCTTGCCTAAAACACCCGCAAAATTTATTTGAGATGGACTAAGAGAAAATTCTCTTATTTTACTCTTTTTTTCCTATTCGTGAATCAGTGTGAATCGTGGATTCAAACACAAAATGGCCGCATTAGCTCAGTTATTTTTTTATATAGTCGCGTTTTCAACATAAATATACATGAAATATTACTAGATTTGAATGCTAAAAGCAAGAAAACAATAAAAAAAATTTGTTTCGGCCCATTAAACATTTGTTTAAAGTAATTTTATTTAAATTTTGTTTTTAAATTTCAATTTTTGAATTTAATGTATTCTTATTTTAAATATCTGAGCGCAGGAACCCATCATAATTGAGCAAAAACGTGTATACTATTTGTTACAGCAGTGGTGGATGGGGTTCCATTTAAAATGCACGGGATCACTAATACGTGCTCAACGAATAGTCGACAAAATGGTCCCATTCTCTCACTACAGCTTGTAGGGTGAAAGAGAACGAACCCCTAAGTCGGTTCTCTAGATAATATAGATACTCTATGGTTACCGTTACGCCGTTTTCATTTTCAAAGAAGTAATGTCCAATGATTCCTCCTGACCAAATTGCACACCAGACTGTAAATTTTAATAGATGCAAAGTTGACTGATGAATAATTTGAGGGTTTTCCATTGCCCAGAACCAAATACACGATAAATAGTGCGTTTTGTTGGCACGTTGTTTCTTCCAAAAATTTCACGTAAATTTCTCATCGTCACAGTAATCGATGATTGATTTTGATAAAATGTTTTAACGATTAAAACACGTTGGTTTATCGAATATTTGTCCATATTAAATTTGCCACGTGTCTACTTCACGACTGCCAAATATGAACTGTCAAGACTAATGTTTACAAAAATGGCGGCAAAACAAAGTAGTATACCTTCCCGGTGGACACCCTGTAGTTGATAAATTTCTTATTTATTTCAATTTTCAAAGAAAATGTTCAAATTGATTTCCACCCTGTAAAAACTAGGCTTAGTTCAGATTATAACCGAAACTAACAATTCGTTCTCCCCGTATAGTTCGCTTTTTAATTTCTTTTTTTTTATGCTAGGTAAAATAAATAAGTTTTATCACTTATCGCCCTATATGCTGGAGTTCATTTTTCATTCATTTGTTTTTATTTTATTAATTTGTAAGACCATCCATTGTTTTCTCAAAATATTTAAGAAAATCGTTCTGTCCGTTGACCGCATGCTCTAATTCTTTTTAAAAAAAATATTTTTGGCTTTGCCAAACAACAGTTAACCTTTTTTTTTAAACCAAAAGTTTCAAAATATAAGAGGTGTTGTCTGACAAGCCACTGTTCTTCACCGTTCGGCTTTCTAACAATTTTTTTTTCGCATGACACACTGCATTTAGAATCAGCAGTGTGAGTGTCAGTTAGTGGTGGTTGAAATTTAATATTCCATCGCAAATATTGAATATCGTGCACGTTTCAAAAATTATTATGGATATGGCAAAAGTAAAGAAAGAGCATAGATAAGATATCTCTCGATGGACTCGCGCGTATAATGCTCCACTACTCTATATAACCTCTACCCCTGTCCGGATAAAATATACAGAAATTCCCCGTTTACCCGTGTTTAGGTTAGGTAGGTAATATTACCCAACATTTTGAGTGACTTTTGGTGTGTTTGATAGTAGTATAGTTGGCAAGGAAAGGAGCAAGGACACTTCTGACTGCTCTGATCTGATGTCTTTATTTTGGTTTTTGTTAGCGAAGTTAATGCGATTTTCCTGTTAAGTCTGTCCGGAACCTTTTTAGGTGTGTAAACATACCATCAGAAGGAGAGAATGCACGTTATTTCTTTTGCATATATTGTGAATACGTAAGAAGGTTATAATGTTTAAATTAGATTCAATCAGAAAGATAAAAGTGTAGACAATTTTTTTTTGTGTTGAATGGGCATGAATGAATATCTTGATTAATTTTCATTAAAGACTCCTCACTCACAATTAGGTTCGATTTTTTGACAATGACAACAACTGTTTGTCACATTGAAGTGATTGTCGCGACTGACCAAAGGTATATAGGTATATAGCCATCCCGCCATTATTCCATCTTTAGATATCGACATCAAAAGGTCTTAAAGTAAATAAGTATAGGAATGTAAGTATGCATTTTCTTAAGAGAAAGATACCAACAGAAGCAATAATTTTTTTTATAGGGTGTTTATGAGTTATGTTTTATTGGATAATTTATAGCTAGCGCAGTAAAATTTACCAATAACTAAACCAGTAAATTCTGGAATATAAAAGTGAACAGAGTGTGTATTTGTACCTTAACTGCCAGAGAACGTAGATTGTTTTTCACTCACAACAGTGATGTTAAATAAAGTGTGTATACATTAAAGTGGATAAAGCGTTTTATTGGAACTTGTAGGTATTGCTTAGCTAGCTATGAATTACCAATAAAATGCTTTTAGACATTTTTTAAAATATAACAATTAGTACAAAGAGGCTAAATGTATTTTAGCCATTAAAAACACTTCCAAGACATAAGTTAAGGTTATCGGGTGATCGGTATTAGATGCACCAAACTACTGGAGCGAGTAGGTTGGGTTAAGACAAGAAAAAAATCGTATGGGAGGGGTATAAGATAAAAGAGAGTTTTTTGAGCCGATAATACCTCTTTTTGTTTTCGTAGGACAATTTTTTCAATCATCAGTTTAACATTTAGTTAGCTTCTAGAATCTAGAGGAGTAAATTGGAAATCGTTTTTTCTTAATCTGAAGTATAGGGAAAAATTATCTAGTGTTGAACAGACTGTTAAAAAAAATTTGCCTTTCGCCCAAAATGTTCGCTAACAGAATTCCGCCTACCTAGTTTAAAAAAATATAATTTTTACTGATATGCACATATACCATTTTTCGTTACCGTACACATAAATATCATCCCCATTTAATATTTTAAATTAAGTAATTAATATAACACCCTGTATATTAAAAACCACAAAATGCAACGAGACTGTGTAAACGATGCGCATGAGTAAGCGGTCTTTTCATGTCATAACCCGGCTCCATTTCAATTTTTTTTTTCACTTCTTTTCTTCATATTTTTTTATCAATAAATTCAAATAAGACTGGCGCCGGGTAATCCATCAATTCGATTCAGAACTCTGTCAATTTTTGTTGTTTTTGTATTTTGTATTGTTTTCTTCTTTTCTTAGCATATAAACTGTTTTTTTTTTTTTTTTTATTAAAAAAAATTTAACTATTACAAAGGAATGCTTTATGTGAGGTAGGTAGGTATCTATCTAAAGTTTGAAGCATGAGCGTGTGCGCTTGGCATCAGTTAAGTATTTAAATGGTAAATTAAAGTAGCGGCACACCCACTATTAAATTGATATAGCATGATGGGCGGCAGGCAAAGTGGACAAATAATGTTATTTTTTTCGTCGTGCATTACATTTTTTTTTTTAAATCGAAAGGAAGGGGATTCTTGGTCCATTTTCTAATTAGATTTGTATGTTTTTTTTTTTCGGTATGACGAATGGGCAATTAGAGAACTCGAAAATATTTGTTCGAAACAATATTAATTTATATACTTAAATGATTTTTAAAAAGTAACTTCCTTTCCTTTTTTTTTTTTTTAGCTTGAATACAACAATATTATTTACGCTAGTAAGATGAACATGATAAATATTTCGACCGCTTTCACATTTCTCTTAACTTTGAGTCAGGGGCAAGTCGGATTTGTATACCGTGTCCACATTGTCAAAAAAAATTGCATACCAACCGATAAAATCAATAGAAATTACTGTCAAACTTTGCGGAAGAAAAAAAAGTTATTCATCCGTGACTAAAAATAAAACCGGTATAGTTAGGAAAAAGATCAAATACATTGTAAATTATGTAGTTTAGTTAATTTTATTACATTTCAGAAAATGCAATAAAAATTAAGATTTCAAAACAAGTATTGAATGGCTGAAAAATTAATTTAAAACATTTTTGTTTTATTTATAAGGGGAGAACCGAATCAATTTGGTCAAAAACTACATTTGTAATTGCAACTGACCTTAAAATCGTGACTCACAACACAACTGTTTCTTTCTCTCACTGGAGCATAAATGTTTATTATTAATTAAAGTCTAAAAATAATATTGTTGACAAAAGCGTTCCAGCTGACATCTGCTTATGCAAGATAGTTCAGAAAAATTTGTATAAAGTTTCTCTATAATGATTCCTAGCATTGAAAAAAATTGCTACGGAAAACAAAAATTTATAGTCATACACTATGTTGTATTTCTGTAGTAGCCGTGGCGTGATGGTTAGTGCGATGGACTGTCATGCCGGAGGTCTGGGTCTACTGCCTCTTGCTAAGAATTAACAAAACCTCCAGAAGTATTTCTTGTCATAGAAAAATAGCGCTCGCAATAGCCTTTCGGATTCGCCAATAAACTGTAGGTGCCCTCCATTCCTGCAGACACGCACACAGGAATGGTTAAGAGTTGTAAGTCACTAGGCCCTAGTTCTTCATGAGCTCTGTTGCGCCAGCAAATGTATGTACATGTATTTTGTATTTCAACGAAACACTGCACCTTTTATATTTTTTGTATAACTGCACTGCTTATGCAGATGATATTCATTGGGAGAACGAAGCGAGCTGTTACCGGCCCGTTTGCAAGTATTGAATCCGAGGCGGCGAAAATGGGTTTGGCTGTTAATAAGGACAAGACAAAATATATGCTATTATCTAGAAAGGAATCTCAACATCGTCGGTTCGGGCAAAACGTCACGATGGATAGATACAACTTTGAAGTCGTCAAGGACTTTGTCTACCTGGGCTCTACTATAACATCGCAAAATGACATCAGCGTAGAGATCAAACGAAGAATTACTCTTGCCAACCCAACTAACAAACTCTCCAGAGCTTAGCTCTTGAAATCTGGAAAAACCTCCCATTAGACTCTTTTTTATCTCATATCTATACTTAAGAATTGAGATCTTGTTATAATACTCATATTCGTCTAATAACAATTTTATTATAAGAGATTAGCATTTTTTAAATGTCAAAGTACTTAAATCCTATATCTAGATCAATTTAAGTCTTTTAAGTTTCTCGTTATGAAACTAGAACGCTAAACGTCATTTTTAGCCTTTACAATCCCATAACAACACATAAATAAGAGTTCAAGAGTCGAATGGGAGCTAAAGTTTTTAAATCTCAATCGAACTGCTAATTTAATTGAATTATACAGAAGTGCGTTCTTTTTCCAAAGAAAGTTTGCTTCTGTTCATGTTTCTATTGGATACGCTATCAGCCAGAAACAAGTGGCAAGTTCATTAATTTGGATCGATTTTTTGGTTTAATGTAAGTATAAAGAGAGGGTTTGAGAAACTTTGTTCATTGCACTAATAGTAAACACCATGGGTATGAGTATCAAATAATTTGCATATCTTAAAATGCTGTTGCGTTGGTTGTTGTCATCAATAATTGTATTTGCTCGAAGGGATTAAACTAATATCAAACTTAATTTACTTCCAAAAACTATGATGTCATAATGTCATTGTTTCAAAATAGAAATCTACCTTACACAATTAACGATTTTGTTTTCATACATCAACAATAGTTAGAATGTATAAAAAAAAGAACACGTCCCAGGTATTTGTTTTTCGTAGTCGCATAAGAGCATTTGAATGCTCATAAGAAGTCGATTGTTTGCTAAACGTCAAACTGTAGTCTCATAAGAGTATTTGAATGCTCATAAGAAGTGTTTTGTCTTTTAGCACTCTTACTCACTGTGTAAATATAACAAAGGTCTCATAAAGACGTTAAACCAAGAGTTAAAGTATCGGTGAACAGCAGCCATATTTCAATATGAATAAAAAGTGGTCTCTTTATTTTTAGGGTTACCTTAACATAAAAATATGGTCTTAGTGAAATATTTTTTGGTCTTCTATTGTGACTTAAATCTTAAAAATGTATTATGTGCATAAATAATTATGCGCAAGTTATGTAAACACACAATGGTTATAGTTTTATATTTAAAAGGTGTTCGGAAATGTTAGTTGCATACAGAATTCAATGAACCTCCATGTTTGAATATTCTTTTATATTGAATATTTCTTTTATAGGTACTGGATTTACCTAATGCAATAATAGTATTCTGATTAAATCTATAGATATATTAAAAAAAATGCGAGTTAATTTTTGTCAAATAGAGGCAGCAGAATATTTACGCAGTATAAAAGATATTGCAATATTTAAAGCCAGTTGTTTTTGTCTTGTTGGCATAGGTATTTCAAAAAACTCAAACGATTAAATCATAGATACCAAAAAAAAACATCTGACAAACCGTACCTATAGATACCTACATTTTTGTTATAAATAATAATAATGACAGTAAATGACAAAACAAAAAATAAAAAAAAATTAAATTTTGTCTGTCCTGTAAATTAAGCATAAACGTTTTTTTTTACAAAAAAAAAGAACTCATGGTAACCCCTTTTCTAATAAAAGTTAGAAACAAAATTATTTAAATACGCATTTTTTTCAAAGCGCGTTGATATTTTTCGAAGCAAAATGTGTAAATTAGTAGATAAAATTTTAATTGCAACAGGATTTAGTTTACATTATGCCACAATTATCACATTTAATATTATGTTGCACATACTCGTTCTCTTTCAAGATACTCTTATAGGAAAACACGCACTCTCCTAGCAAGAGCTAAGCAGCTTTACAAAGTGGCGGACGTCATCCCATAAGAAGAATAAATATACTGCTATAAGTATGAAGAGCCTCCCATAACTAGGCCATTTAAGGCTTTTAACAGTCTGATAACAGTCTTGAACTTCTCTTCAAGAGTGATTTTAGCTCCCTTAACCAAGTCTCATAAAGCTTTTGGAGCGTCTTATGAGAGCAAAAATGTTACTTGGGAATCGCTGTTTCTACGGGCTAAGAAGGCATTTGAGTAATAAAGCCCTCTCTTAAAGAACCAAGGAGACCTTATATAAGACCCTAATCATCCCGGTCCTGTTATATGGGGCAGAGGCATGGACCCTGTCAAAAACGGATGAGAATCTGCTTGGGTGTTTTGAAAGGAAGATTCTTCGGGTGATCTTCGGTCCAGTATGTATCGATGGAGTATGGAGGAGAAGATTTAACAACGAGCTTTATGGGCTTTACAGTCACGTCGACCTGGTCAAGAAGCTGAAAATACAGCGGCTGAGATGGCTGGGACACGTGGAGCGTATAGACACCGACCCACCAGCCCGACGAGTCTTCGAATCTACCCCTGATGGTCTGCGCAGCACAAGTGAAGTGGCACAAGTGGCGCACACAAGTGGAGAACGACCTCAACAAGTTGGAGTGCGTAACTGGAGGCAGCCAGCAGAGTTGTAAAAGACTGCAGTTGTTTGGTAATGCAGTTAATTAAGTCGCAGTTAATTAACTTATACCTATTGAAATAATGTAAGGTAATACTGTATATAAGTAACTGCGAAACAAGCAGTCAGCTGTCAGTACTAACATTCTGAATGTGCATGCAGTAAGGAAAAAGTTAATTAACTTTAAGTTAAAAAACTGCAGTACTTTTTAACTGCTTTTAGTCTTTTTAATCAGTAAAAAATCTTTGTACTGCGATGATTTTAATTTTAGTCAGCAAGTCTTTTTCAAGGCTAAGCCAACATACATATATTTTATTCTTGTTTATTTTCATCTGTAAGTATTTTTAATTAAATATACATATATGTATAGTTTTATTAATAACCCAAAACGTCACAGAAAGAATTAAATAAATAAAATACAAGGCTTGATCTAAAGCCCACTAGAGGTATATACTTGTACCTATATAACATAACATAGAAAGACATTTCTCTAAAAATAGTTAGGATTTGAATTCCAAAAGATCTCTAAACATGGAGAAATATAAACATTTTAGATTAGATAAATACGACGAATTATGCAATAACTTCCAATTAAATGCGAAAACAGTAAACAAAATTGCAAACGCGCATTACTTTCCTGGATAAATGGGACGTGAATGTTGCAGTGTTTTCCAAACTTTTACTTTTCCAAGCTCAGCTCACCCTAATTAAAAGGAAAAACTCGTAAAAAAGGAAAAAATCGGTTTTTTGTTACAGATTTGACAGTAGGAATGAATTTTGTCAGATTTCATTTTGGCATGTTGTTATTCTCTGTGAGATAGCATGTTATAGAAATAGGTACTTAAGGCAGCGATGATGTTTTTTGTGCACTTTTATTTTATTTTTGTACAAAAAACACACCATCATTGACTACCTAGGTTATTTATGGTTCCTTTTAAAACTTGGCATGATCTATGGCGATTTAAAATATAAGCGCTGTGTGTGTTTGTATTACAAGACTTGTTCTCCTAGTGTGTCTTACATCATGTGTGTTAGATAGAGGATAAAGAATTGGAAAGTATCTTTTTTGCTACATTTACAATCAGTTAGCAACATTGAAAAACCTCAAATCTATCATTTAGCTTGCCGTGAAATATGAAATATGATGATGAAATTCATCAAACATAAAACAACCAAAATTATAATAATGTAAAAGTTGCGCAAAGCTTATCTCACAGCCAGCATTTAAGTCTGTGCGATGTGTAGAATTAGTTTTTTTTTTTTTTTTTAATTATTTCTCATTCTGACACTGTGTCCGTAAATGTCTATTTGATGTGATGTTTTGATATTTCTGACACTCACGCGAACACGAGGTGCTTGTTGGATGGATTTTAACGTAAAGATACCAAAAATATTATATCGGTAACGAACTTGGAATATTCCAAAGAATTAATTATAATTTCTCTCTAAGTGGCAGCAGACCACCATTCTGGCACTATTATAACCAGGGTTTTTTTTATGATTTCTTGGTTGATGTCGTGACAAATTTTTCCCTATCACAATTTAACATTAAAAGGGTCAGAGAACTATTCGACAAAAAAAACAAAAACAACGAACAAACGCTGAGGTGGGTATGAGAAGTGAAAAACGGTGTTACTGCTTTTTTTTTTTTTTAAGTTAAAAGGCAGCCAGTTGTAACTATTTTTCTTGTGGGGTCTTCGTGTCACTATTTTTTTTTTTTTTGACGAACATTTTTTGGAGTTAGATTGACATTGACACTTCACAGGAATGTTTGGGGATTTTTTTTAACAATTTTTGTTTTCTCTTTTTGTTTTCGGTTGGTAAACGTTTATATATAATTTGAAGCCATAACATTTTATTAATTAACGTCATTATGTATCTGAAGGAGGGTCAAGGTGGCAATTCGTTTACCTCGGGGATACTTTATTAACTTACAAAAAAATAATATTACCTGTAGGTATATGGGAACAAAATTTTATCAGTGAAGAAAACCTTTTATATCTGGATTGATTGAATATGGTTTTAAATATTTGATGATTGACGACATTATTTATATATTATATTATAAGATAAGTGCATTTAAACTATTTTAATAAGCTAAACGTCTAAGACAAAGAGAGTTCATGCTAAAGAATTAGCAAAGTACACCTTTTTTAATTTTATAAATTAGTGTACAATACCTATAAATTATTATTAAACATTTAGTATTATTAAACATTTAGTAGTAAAGTATGTCGATAACCAAATTTCATAATTTATTTAGCCCGAAAAAATGCCTTATCTAATATAAACATTTTGGATGTTTTCAATTATTAAAAACATTCAATCTATAAATAAAAATCACTTTCCCCTTAAAACAAAATTTGAATATTTTTCGAAAATCCCAAAAAAATATGTTTTTTGAATATTTTTCTGCGCAATATTATTTTGACTTTAAAAAACTTTCTGTACATCAAATTTTAATGGAAATCGGATTTAAAATAACGATAAGGGATTCTTTTCTTAGAAAAAAAAAAACACCCGGCAAAACTGACCCCTTTATCATATGAATTAGCTTGTCTAGTCCAAATCTATCTACGGGTTGGGGTCAGAATCCCGAAATCCGAAATACCGAATACCTACCTAAAATCCCAGAAATCCATAATCCCGAAAACCCGATATCCAGAAAACCCAAAATCCCGAAAACCCAAAATCCAGAAAACACAGAATTTAGAAACCCCAAGATTCCGAATGCCAAAAATTGAAGCAGAAATCCCGAAAAATCATATTATATGGAAAATTTGCGCAAATTTTTCATTTCATATAAGTTTCGGGATTTCGATTTCGAAAAAATAATAAATTTAAATAAATGAGGATTTTCTCAGAACTTGATAAATGTTGTAAAAAGAATTTCTCATAATATTAATTAATGTAAAGTATGAATAAATAATTTGATTACACTTTTTGATTTTCATTAATGACCAATATAGATAATTTTATGAAAATAAAACAGTGCGAATCAGAGTGAGAACAGCGATTTAAATTTCCATCTCTTTTTTTTTTTTTTTTGAGTTTGGTTAGTTTTGATGTATTTGTTTTCTTTCTTTTCGCTATAATTTACAATACCATATGCGAAACTAAATACTCACTTACCCGCATAAGAAAAAAATTAATTTTTGGATCTCATGTTGTTGTTGCAATGCATGTTTTTTAATCTATATGTGTCTATTCTCATACAAAACGGCTTTTGTAACATATACTTTCTTTATTTAAAGTTTTGTTTTATTCCATCTTTTGCTAAACATTTGATTGTTTTTATTCAATAAAAATTTCACCAAGAAGAAAATATGTGTATTTATTAAAAATTTGAAGAAAATATATTTTTCAATTTTAGTCACGTGATTTTGGCCTTTCGGGATTTTTGATTTTCGGAATTTTAGGTTTTCGGGATATGTTGGGGAATTCAGGATTTTGGGTTTATGGGTTTCCAGGAATTTGGGTTTTCGGGATTTTGGGTTTGCGAGGATTTGGGTTAGCTGGATTTTGGGTTTTCTGGGTTTTGGATTTCGAAATTCTGCCTGACTCCCATCTATCTACATGTCTTAGATTGGAATCGCATCTTATGCTATAGTTATTGTTATTACACTGTCCTTTGGAATTCATAGGGCTTCCCCTTATTCGTGCACAATATTTCTGTAAAATTGATTTAAAATCGAATTAAAATCTTTTATTTATCGTTTAAACGCACGGTTTTTGCGAAACTAGATTTCAATGCCAATATTAATAAAAAAAAATCAGATTTTTTTCATGTTATTTTTTTTCAAAATTTTGCGTGATTAATTTTTAAAATTCAATGCTACATTATTCTTAGTCAAATACTGAAAACCTGCTGAAAACATATCTTTCCTAGTTTTAGAGAAATTAAAAAAAAGAACTTGTTTATCTTGTTTTTCTTAAGAATACTTTTTCGTTTCTTTTTGCTTTTTTTTAGAAAAAATATTTTTCGTTTTTTTTAATTTTTTTTTAAAAAAGGAAGATTTTACGTCTGGTTTTCAGTACTTGACTTAGAATTGATAAGTGCATGAATTAAAAAAAAAAAAGAACAATTCGCAGAATTTTGGAAAAATAAATTTAAAAAATCACATTAGGTACGTATTTTTATTTTGAAGTTTAATTTCTCAAATATTATTCACTATAAATAAAAAATAAAAGAACTAGGGCCTAGTGACTTACAACTCTCAACCATTCCTTTGTGCGTGTCTGCAGGAATGAAGGGGACCTACAGTTTATTTCCGAATCCGAACGCTAACGAGCGGCACTTCTCTGTGACAGGAGATAATCTTGGAGGATTTTGTCAATTCCTCGCAAGAGGCAGTAGCCATTTTTTCTTTTAAATAAATAGGTGGCGAGGCTGGGGATCGAACCTTAGACCTCCGGCATGACAGAGTCCATCGCACTAAGACTAACCATCACGCCACGGCTACTACTTATTTTATTTCACCCAATTTTCGACCTCGACATTCAAAATGACTGGCACTTTATCACAAAAATTTGGGGTTGGTTTTGCAGTTTGGAAACTTTATGACTTTTATCATTGAAAAATATAATTTTTGTTGAAATATCAGTTTTATTTATTATAAAATATTTTTTTGTTTATTTTTTTTCTGTGATCTATGAAGTAAAAAACAGGGTCTTGTAAAACAAGCATTAACGCAGCATTCAGAATAAGCGACTACACTTATTAAAAAAAAAAATTGTTTAAAAAAAACAGTGATTTTTTTTCAAAATTTTTGAGTTTGGAAAAATTTTTTTTTAAAAACTATCAATTGAAAAAACCTTATTTAAAAAGAAAATTGAAGAATGGATTTTTGGCTACTAGAAAAGGTAGAGAATTTTGTTGCAGATTATGTCGTTGGATTTTAATGGGTCTATTTCTATTTAAAGTCAATTATTCGGAAAATTGCCCCTCCTGCAACGGACTCAACCTACACGCTGTAGTATTTTTATGCATTTTGTGCAAAACACTATTTTTTTATTATACTGCAGATAATGCTATTTGTTGTTATAAATTTGTTATTGCGCAATTTTTAATGGCGGTATTCTAGAAACTGTTGGGTCTACAGAAATGGTTCTAGTAGGCTCTAATTGAAGAAATTAAATACTCTGCAATCGTAGAGCTAAGCTATAGTCGAAAAACTAGTTGTTTAGGGTTAAAATCTTCCATAACTGGAAAAAGCGCAAAAAATTCGCGTTTTTTGGATTCTTGATTTCGAAAACTTAGGTTTTTCATGCCCAATATCATAAACAACTCAGCAAAAAATGAGAACTACCGGATCTAACGCAAGGTCTGATGTATAAAGTTACTGGACCGTACGGAAACAGTAATTTTATTTTATTGCAACGCTTTTAAGACGTAGACATAGGATTTGTTAGAAATATTAAACGAAACTTGTGAAATGATTTTCAGGATATTTCGGAAGTGTGGTTAAGCATTCAAAAAAGTATGAATACCACTCATTACACTGATTAACCCAATGGGGGGATGTTCAAACCCCAAAACCCCCTGCGGATGGGCCTGAGTGTAGCTACATACAGGTTATGGTTTTGATATGGAGTAAAATGTTAGAACACCATCATTAATAGGTGGGTCTCAACCGGATCAACACCAGCACTCAAAACCATTTACACCGTACCATACCATAAGCAGCTTGATGATTGGTTCTACAGCGAAAGCCAATTCATTTTGCGAAACCCTTTCAGAAAAGCGTAGACCGCTTGCTCAGATAATGCGGTGCAGAAGCTATCGAAATTCGACTTAGAGCCAGTTACACAAACGTGGTTCAATATTTAACCCGTGGCTTAGCAATTTTAATTCGACGATTTTGGCAGATTAACTGAGGTCCAGTCCAACGATGGTTCAAGATAAAATTCCATAACCACGGATCAATATTTGAACCACGATTATACACCTGTCACTTAGAGCCATTTCATCGCATTTAGAAATGAGATCAAATATTTGCTCTTCAGTTTCACAAGATCGTCAAGATCTCTGAGTGTTCAAATCCTTCTTCTAACCAAACTTTCATGACTGGCATACCGAAAATTTTGCATTTTTCTTTCAAAACTTACCTTGAGGTTTTGGCACATTCCGTTTCAACTGCATCCACTTGTAGGTCGGCAGTCCATTTGGCGAAGTTTGCTGTTGCGCCGTCAGCGTATGAGTTGTTCCTCCTGGCGAAACAACATGTTGACTTCGCGAACTATTGCTTGAACTGCCAGGTCCTGTACTGCTAGCCATATGTCCAACCCGGCTAGAAGACATTCCAGCTATAGACTCTAATACCATAGTTCCATCCATGCCTGTCGCACTTGGATAGCCCGCTGCCATTGCTGCCGCTGCCGACGCACTCGTTGCCGTGTGATGTGCCGGCGGGTGCTGCAAATGCTGTGTGTGGTGATGCCACGCATTCGAGCCCATCATACTTCCATGTGTGTTCTGCTGTTGACCTGCCGACTGTTGCATTAGGGAATCCTCACTTAACCCATACGGGGAGTGCATAGTTAACTTCACCTCGTCCCCCGTGTGCATTCCGTACCCGGCAGAGCCACTATTATGCTGCGGATGATGGTGCGGACTCTGGTTGTACAAGCAATCTAGGTTCGTGTAGCTCAAACCGTTTTCGGAGCTAATGATCGATGCGTCTTGGACATTATTCGATGACGGATTACCAGGCGCTGCAGCTGATGCCGTCCCGTAAAACGAATGCACACTATCGCTCTCGTAGTACGAGTCGGTGGGTGAATTGCTCGATGGGTGCTGCGGCGTTGTCGAAATCCCGTATTCCGCCGCCGAAGGGCTATACAAGTGCGGGTGCGAGTAAATGGGATTTGCGGCAGCTTGTGTATGCTGTTGCTGATTGTTGCCATGTGGCGGAGTTAGCTGGTAAATATTGCTCGAATCGAGCGCCTGTCCATAGGCATGGTGATGACTATGATATGGATGGCTAGTTGCGGCCGCAGCCGATGGAAAGGAATACGTGTATCCATTGGATCCCATTTCACCACCGCCACCAACGGCATGATAACTATTCGAATGATTTCCGTACATTCCAACGTCCATCATATTGACGACAGGCCACAGTGCACTAATCACAGTGACAGTTTATATTTCTGACACTAACTTCGCCCGTTTGAATTATTGATTATGATAACGGTATAGGGAAATTAATTTTAATTCAGGTAGGTACTTATACCCACCTATTGAAATGTACGGGGCTTATCACTTGTCAAACAGAGTATGATGGTATTTTTTGTTTTAATATAATTATTTCTTAGGGAAAAACACAATGTTTAAAAACTGCTCGAAAATTTCGAGCAATCTGCACGAAAATCTTCCAAAGTAGGAAGTAAGTTGATTTTTTATAAACAATTCTTTTTAATAATTTATTTATTATGCACAAAATAATAAATCAAATAACCACAAAACTATTTTAAAGAATTCAACTCATAATTCAAATCGAAACCGCCCGAAAAAAATTCACGTTAACAAGTTCGATTGACCAAAACAATCTACGTGTTTAAAAATCCGATAAACTATTCGACCGGACACCACCAGAGTAAGCCAGAGCCTCCTCAGACATTGCCTGCGCACGAAGAAAGTTACCGTCTCTAAATGTCTTGTCGTTGTTGCTGCCAGAAATACCCAAATGTGACTCATTCACAATGATTAGGGAACGCCCTCGGAAAGTGGTGTTTATGACGATTCACCACCATTTCTGTTTGCATTTGGTGTGTGTGGTTGTCTCGTTTTGGTCAATGGCTACCGGGCAAGTTTTATATCAGAAGAGTCAATGTTTGTATCTTTTTGTTATTGTAATTATTGTATCTGAGAGATTATAGCTGAGGCGAAAAAAAACCAGCAGCAGCTGTTATGAGGAACGCCTATCCCGGGGTTGTGTGTTTCATTTTGCTGGTCGATGAGTATAGGTAGGTTAGGCGATTTGATTTGTAGGTATTTTATCTTTATTATTTTTTTTTAATTTTTCTTTTTTTTTGAACTGAATAAAAACTATAAGACCTGATGTGGAATCAAAGAGTGTGTAAATGAATTTGTGAGACATTTTGCTGTTTATTGTGACCAGGTAAAAAAGATCTCAAAGTAAATTGAGAATATGTCACACAGTTGGGTGCTACATTTTTTTCAGGCTTGTTTTTCTTTTGAATTCTTTGACACTTTGGCAAGCATTTTTGTATGAATTGAACATACATAGATATAATTTTACACAGATACAAATAAGTAGGTATAGTGGGCTTGGGTTAGATAATGTATCTTTAGCAAAAATAGATATGGATGCAGGAATTTATTGAAAAAGACGGTAGATGTAGATAAATGAATATGGCAGTCAGATACCTACCTATCTATTTATACCTATTTGTATCGCTCTGGTTGATGGCTTTTAAAGATAAAGGGAGATAGACTTGAACACTTTGTCACCTTAGTTGACATCTAAATGACATGGACTACACAAAGGTACCTGTCGATCTTTTGGTATATTTAACTACTTGAATTTTCTTCTAGGTACCTGCCTTCTTACAAAAGCATTAAGTTTAACTTTCTAATAGCCAAAAGTTAATTAAAGAAAATGCACGACATTGATATTAGTTCATATACTTGTAAAAATCGAAACAATCTCCATTTTTAAAAAGTGAACAGTTGATTTTAAATTTCCAGTTCCATTCTTTACCTACTGTTCACTATTTATGCTTAAAATTATTAATTTTCTTAATTTGTTCCTTTTATAATTTACTCGCTGACCCAACAGACGTTTCCCTATTTTAGCTATAAATATTCAATTCGAACTGAAATAAATAGTAATAACAAAAAAAATTATTTTAGAAACGGTTATGCTTTTTGATAGATACTAACACAAAATTTTTAATTAATAATAAATAATAATAATAAAAGTAGTAGCCGTTGCGTGATGGTTAGTGCGATGGACTATCATGCCGGAGGTCTAAGTTCGATCACCAGCCTCGCCACCTAATAATTTTAAAAGTAAAACGGCTACTGCCTCTTGCGTGGAATTGACAAAACCTCCAAGAGTGTCTCTTGTCATAGAAAAGTGCCACTTACATTAGCCATTCGGATACGGCAATAAATTGTAGGTCCCTTCATTCCTGCAGACTCGCAGACAGTAATGGATGAGAGTTGTATGTCACTAGTTCTTCATGAATAGTTGTCCCACCAAATTTATTTATTTATTTTTTAATAAAATAAACAATGTTTATGGTTTTCCAATACGGGAACAGGTGACACACAATTATCCATGTTAAAACTTAAAAAAAAAAAAACAATGATTTTCCACGATTCTCTGACTTCTTCGGTCAAATTTTCCAATTTTTGGCTCCTTAGAGTATTTACCTGGTACAAGTACAATACGATTCCAATAATAGAAATCAATTCAGAAAACCTATGTAATTTCACGATTTTCCGACATTTTCTTAGATTAACTGAAGGAAATCATGACATCAACATTTTTATCATTTAAAGTGATATATACGTAATCTTAGTGAGCGCAACAAAATTCAAAAAAAAAATATAAAGAAAACTTGGGATTTGGGAAGCACACCAGATGTGTATCTACCTACTTCTAGAGCATTAACTATAAAAAATCTCATTGAACGGAACGTGTTTCACACTGACTGATAAATTTCTGTATTTCTATTTCTTTCGGACCTTATAATCTATTACATGTGGATATAAGAAGAGAGACAGGTGAAAAAAGTCCTCTTAGTTAATCTTTGCCTGGTTTTAGTATATTTAACATTACAGACCCTTTAAAATAAATATAATACAAAATAAGCATTAACAGATCCCAAGTAACATCGTTGGAGCTACCAGCAATTTAAATGTTCTTTAGTAGCTCTTAAAGAGTTAAATTCATTGCTCTAGCTCTATTTTAATACTAATTGCAGCTACTGATAAATATTTAAAAAAGTGTGTCCCTTCCCTATATTGGCTTTTTATAACAACCTACGGTTCTATTATCTTTAAAAGCATTGTGCTCTATAAATATGCTCCATTACATTGTTCACAACGATTGCTAACGAACATACTCAAATTTGGATATTTAAGTTTTAAAGTAGCTTTTAAGCAGCAAAAATTGTTGATTAAGTGCCTCTTTAAAGCAAAGATAATGATTCCATCATATATTTTAGTTCAAATGTCAAACTTATCTTTATTTCTCATTGTGTGTAGTTCATATTCAAATCTGAAGATAAAATGTCTTTCTTGTTGTTGAAAAAATACAAAAATAGTAATTCGTTTTGGAAAAATGTTCGTGAAAATAAAAAAAAATTGAAACGCGTAAAACAACGACATCGACAAAGATCCTTGCAAGTTTCTGTTCCTGTTGAAGTGTCGGAAAGAATTGACGGCAACAATGACCATCCATGAAGAAACTGTAGTGAGGGATAGTGGTATCGCAGAAATGCAATATGAAAATAAAGCCACCAACATGTTTATGGAAGAAGGCCATGTTGACCTTCAACAGGATCTAATGAAATAGGGGTTACAACCAGTGCTGGGGGATCGTGGGAAAAATCCCTTTTTGTATGAATTTTGACCTCTAAAGGGAAAAAGGGAAAACCGACCCATTTTGTGGGAATTCTTTGATTTTTTAAATTTTTTATGTTGAGCTCTTTCACCAACAAAATTATAATCAATTTTTTTAGATTAATTCGAAAGAAGTAAAAATGAAGTTTAAGAAATGTCAGAATTATTTCTTAAAAGATTTTATAAAACCTGGTCGTGAATAAAGTAGGTACTATCAACGACTAGATACATATATGTATATCTTTAGTAATTATTTCTATATTCGTGTTCAGTTATATCTTTAGTGTTTAGAAAAAACATGATATGTATATCCACAAATAGATTGCTTCTTCACTTCCACAGTTAATAAAGCATAAACGCTTGGACCGATTTGCTTCAAATTTGGTACTTGTATGCACTTAATAATATACAGGGTGTCATCTACTTCGTGTAATACATTTTGGGGGTATAATTTTTGGGTCATTCTATAAAAGATCAATTTTATCTCCCCCCACCCCTGAGGCTGGAGCTGGTATTTTCTTAAAAGTTAACTTATAATGGAAAAAATTATTAAAAATAAATTGATTTTTTGAGGGCTACTATTTCATTCTTTTAGTAATTTTTTAAATCAAGTTGTTTTAAATAGTTTTAAAAAAAATTAATTTCATATTCAGAACTTTTGTTCATTTTGTGTTTTAATTTCTCAAAAATTAAAATTAAACATTATTTATATTTATTTCTTTATTTTTCATTTTGAGTCCACTTTTTAACTTTTTTTCTGTGGGAAATAAAAAGGGAAAAACGAAAATATTTGTGGGACAAAAAGGGAATTTACCGACTGCGTGGAGGGAATTCTGTTAAAAATGCCCCCCCAGCACTGGTTACAACACAATGTCAGACAAACGGCATTAAAAGTTTTACTCCTCATTTTTAAATAAACATGTCCGAGAAGCACATCTTCCGAAAGATCCGAGAACTTTATTAAATACGCCTCAAACTGTTGAAATAAATTCCATTGGCAATGGACACTATTGGCATAATGGTTTGGAGTATTGCCTTAGGCTATATTTTAAAAATGTTGAGGAAAACCTTAAAATATCCCTCAATTTTAATGTCGATGGTCTTCCCATATATAAAAGTTCTATTATTCAATTTTGGCCAATACTTTTTAATATACATGAAATTACAACCTTTAAACCAATGGTTATTGGAATATATTGTGGAAAAGGCAAACCCTCTGATTTGAATGCTTACTTGGCACGATTTGTTGAGGAGTGCAAACAAATTTTAAGAAATGGGACCGCTATAGGCACCTACACGATCAATATTACCATAAGAAGCTTCATCTGTGATTCACCAACAGAAGAACAAGAGAACAAACGAGGAGTTTAGAAGCAAATCGTATGGGATTCATCACAGGCACAACTCTCTCATTGAAGAATTGCCACTGGATATGGTGGAAGATTTTCCGATTGGAGATGCACTACACCTTATTGATTTAGGTATAAATAAGAAAAACTATGTACATAGCTAACCATATTTAACATACAAAATTAATCCTCAAGGTTTAATGAAAAAAATGTCTGACAAGCTGGGTCCATGGACACTTTAGAGGCACATGAATCAAGTTGAGTGCCAACGACATAAATGGAATCACGTCCCAGTTGACAACTTTTAAGGTTCCAAGGGAGATTCATCGATCTACGAGAGGTCTTGATTGTTTGGCATTCTGGAAAGGTACAGAGTTTCGTACCTTCGTATTGTATGTTGGTATAGTGTTTTTAAAAGATTTTATGCGTTATGATGCTTACGAGCATTTTCTTTAATTTTTTTGTGCTATTACCATTTGCTCTTCCAGAGAGTATTGTCATTTTCTTCTGCTTGCTAAACAATTATTAGAATATTATGTCGAAAAATATATAGAGCTCTATAAAAAACGTTCTATTACAAGCAATATGCACAATCTATGTCACCTGGTTGATGAAGTTAAGAGGTTAGGTATTCTTGAAACATTTAGCTCGTATATCCTTTTGAGAATCTTTTGTTTTCTTTAAAGAATTTGCTCCGAACTGGTTCTAATCCCCTAGCTCAGGCAGCAAAACGAATAGGTGAACTTTCAAAAATTGAAACCTTTGAAAACAAGCAAGATATATATCTAGTCTTAAAAAACAAAGATAAATCTTATAACACTATTATCTTTAAAAGCTTTATCATGAATTATAAGATGCCGAACAAATGGTTTCTTTCTAAAGATAATAAATTAGTTAAGTTTGAAAGAGCTATAATTGACAAAAATAAAATTTTAATAAGGGGATGCACAATCAAAGAAACAACCGACTTTTTTGGAACACCAATTAAATCTTCTAGTTTAAATATATATATTTCAAATTGTGAAAAAAATACTATATGTTCGTTTGATACAAGCACTATTAAATGCAAATTGGTAGCTGTTCCATATAAAAATGAAGCAATTGTTTTTATTCCTTTGATCCATACATTGTAAATTTATAAATAAATTGAATAAAGATGATTTAATACGATGAAATATTAATTGTTTTTTTTTTTTTTAATAACTCACTTGTATATTCATTCGCCTGCATAATGTAAATAGATTAATTCCCATGTTCCATATTTCATTTCGACTCGTTGAATTACAGATACTTATACAATAGAATCGATAACTTAAACTATCAGTTATTGCTTCTAGGCAACTGACTTTCAATTGCAATTATAAGTCGATCACGTTCCAAAATAAGAGTAGCTTCGAGTTCCATTATCGGCCCACTACTATACGAAAAATTGGAATCTGTCTTAAGAGAGAAATGGAAAAACTTAACGCCAGGATCTCATGTACCTACTTGATTTAATAGTTCAAGGCTTTACAATTGGTAAACATTGAAGATGTAAAGATTTTGTACATACCTACTCAAGAAATTAAAAAAAATCATTTCTGTTAAATTTCGGTGTTAAACTCGGGCAACTTTAAAGAAATCGTTTATTTATTTACCAGATTCAAAAATACGATAATAAATAAAGATCAAGGTGAATTAAAAAAAAACATAGCTCAGTTATTTAATTATTCAACCCTATTATTGAAATTATTTCAAACGCAAGTCAAATGCAAGTCCCTTATTTTTACAAAGTTCCTTGCACATTTAATCTTATAAGACGCCGCATTTGAATTATTGTTCACATTGTGTTGAACCAAAGGTATCAAACAATATTATTATCACCACAATATCATTCAAAATAAACATTTTCTATCTTATTGCACAGTAACTTTAAGGAGCTTTCCATGTAAGCATCAAAGCAGTACATCATTTAGTATACTGTGTAGTTCCCGAAACTTGAATGAGTAGATATTCTTGTCAGTAATATAAATGAAACTCATTTTATATAATCCATACATTCATATATTTCGTCACTCAAAATAATTCCAAAAAGTAAAATAACAGTAAATTAATTTGTATTTGTAGAATTAGTAGGTAATAATAATTACATCTTTACAAAAGCAAAAAGAGTATTTACATTTCACATTTGTATGTATCTCATTAATTTACTTTACAAATTCAGTAAATTTCTGCAATTTATATTTAAGTTTATACAAATGTGTATTAGAACTTCACATACTTAGATATTAAAAACTTAATTAATAGATATGAAAATTCAATGTGTTTTTGCACAACCAATTAATCTAAATTTAAGTTTAGATAAATGTGTACGTAAGTCATAGGTAGTACATATTTGCACTTCACATACTTATTTAATTGAAAATTAATTAATAGTAAAATTCAACTTAAGTAAGTTTGCTTGCACAACCAATTAAATATATCTTAAATATACATAAATGTGTACGTAAGCAATTGTATCACATACTTATTAATGAAAAATTAATTAATAGTTAATTTAAATTAAAGTTTTAATTAATGCGATGCGTAAGAAGTATACTCTACTTCTTGTAGGAACTATTAATACTAAGTAGATTCTTTTGTTGCTTATCACTTGGATCAGTTGAATATTACACATCACTTCTTAAATTTTATTTTTAATTATCCTCAAATTTTCAGCATTCTTAGATAGATTGTGATAATTACTTTGAATCGCTTGGCTTTGACTGTATAGAACATAAATATAAAATTAAAATTTTGTCAATATCTTTATTTTTAAATCTCACCTGTCAACTATTTGTTTTTTTGCGCCCCTCTCGCGTTTAGTTGATTTCCTTGTTTGCAGGGGGGGCGGTTGCCCCCCTAATAAATTTTACTTTCCTACATTTTTTTGTTGAGTAATGAGTAATATTAATTTTAAAAACTATCTTTGATGTTAAAATTTTTCTTTAAACATGTCGTTCGTCATTACAAACAAAACGTTTCAATACTTTCTTCAAAATTAACAAAAAATACAAATTTTTTGTAGTTTTCTGTACTAACTAGCTACTATTATATACACTACGGGACCAATTTTTTTCATCAGACACCACCTAAATGAAAAGTTTATATCCTACAAAAAATTTATTTACAAACAAACTCTGTCATTAACCTGTGCATCTTACATAAAAAAAAAGAAATAATTTTGAAAATATTTTCTATAGATATTTTTTCATCCATAAAATTTGAATAATGTTTTTTCAAAGGGATGAAAATTAGCGATATCTGCAATATTGTTCAGGAGGAATAATACGTAAAACTTCATAAATTCCGTAAAAATGTGTATGGGAAGATTATGACTTTAGAGGCACCATACGAATTAATGAGCTCGGCCAAGTTTTTGATTGTAGGGCATACACTTTTTATAGAGGGGGTCTTTGATCAAAGCAAATAATGAGTTTAGGAAATAACGGACACCCTAATATGCATGCACAAGATATAAAAATTTACATTTTCAGTCAGAATAATAAAACGGAGTTTTTTATAAACACTGAATATTATATTATCTACCTTACGAGGGTTGCCGAAATTCTGCTTTTCAAAATTTTTGCTTTAAAAATTCAGCTTATTTTTAATATTTTTAATAAAATTCTGCAAATAATAAAAAAAAAAAAAAAGTTTTGAAAAATTATAAAAAAATTTTAAATTTTTTTGTTTTTATTTGCAGAATTATGTAAAATATTGTCTTACAATTTTAAAAATAATATTATATATTTGTTAATAGAAATAATGTTGTTTTTTATTTTTTTTGTTATCGTCACTTAAGTTTTTTTTAAATCACAATAAGAAAAGCCCTTATTTACTTTCAAAGCTGGATAGCAGATAGAGCCATAAAATGGAGAGAACATGAAAAAAAAAATATAAAAATAGACCTAAGGCGCTAAGCTAAGGCCAAATAAGATTTCTTAAGAAAATATCTAAACATATCCTTTAGTTTTTTTTCACTAATTGTTAAAGGTTATTTGTACCGACTGATATCTTATTTAAAAAAAATAAAATTAAACCGTGAACGTTTTGGGTTAAGGAGCTACGCGCCGTAAAACCGTTTTATATTAGCTTTGAGACAGATGCGCAGATGCAAAGCAGACAGCTTTTTCACTTTATCGGAGAACTTTTTATTTCAACGAAATGTTGGCACAGGGTGTTGAGAAAATAAATTTGACACATTAAACAAAAAAATTTACATTTTATTGCTAACAAAAATTCTTTTATTATACGCGAAGCTAATTTTTGGAAATTCAGAAAATTTCAAAACATACAATTTAGAATGATTTCTTGAAAGTAGACATTTAATTAACCGGCGACTTTTTGAAAGGCCAGTTCTATGTACATTTTATAACAAATCAAAAGCCTGTGCGCACTAAACAAAGGTGCTCCGTTGCAAACTGTCATTATTTGTTTTCGCTCCATATTGAAGAAAGTTATTTGATTTTCTTGAATATTGTTCTCTCCTTCTCTCGAAGATATCTGTAACACACCGTGGTATTGTGCAATCGGAACAAAAGCTATTACACTACAAAGCATATGAGGCAAATAGTACCTGTTTACATTGGATTTTTAATGAATATGGCGCATCTATTGAGGCAGGTAGATTTTATATGTGTGAAAAAGAGACGGGTAGAAAAGCACAGCGTTTCAAAGTAAAGGAACTAGACTATAGTTTGTGACCTATGAGCAGTTATATAATGCGAATGAATTTATCTTCGATTCCATCAAAAATATAAATATTTAATGTTGCTTTGCAGGGTATACCTCCATTGTATGTGGGATATAAATGTTAACGCAACAAGTTGCAGTCAAAAAGTATTAGAACTTAAACCTCTGGCTAAATGTTAAAATTCCACATAAAATTTAATAGTTTAATCAAAGTATTTGGTCATTAAGGGTTCTGTTGGCGTCTGTCTATGTCATATTGTTGTCAATGAAAGCTTACTTATAAAAGTTGCTAGGCGCCATAATAAATTTAAAACATGCGACGGAGAAATGTTGGACATTAGTTGCCGTCCATTGTATGAGAAGGTCAGAAATCAATCATTTATGTTATCAGGCAATTTACTTTTTTTTTTCTTTTAATTCGTAAGAAGTTCGATGATACATAATTTGGCGTTCAAATCGGCTTTTTTCATGTCTTATCAATTTCATAATCAAATATTAAACTAACGTTAGGTATAGTTTTTTTTTACTTTTTAATTTTTTAAATTCCGATCTTTGAAGCTTTGATTTGAGGTATTTTCTGACTATATCTCCAATTTTCATCTTGCGTTGGAATCTTGCATTGGCATTTTTTAAGCCAACAAATTGTTGGGCTTACTTTTTGTTAATGCTGACTAACTTTTTTTTATGTACAGATTTTGTGTACGCATTAAATTTTTTTAATAAAACATTTTTTTCTTAATGCGAACAAAATTTTTGTTAATGCAAATTATTTTTAAATTCCATTAAAATTGTGTTTTTAATATATTAAAAATTTATAATAAAAATTTTTTACATAAAAATTTTACAACTCTACTTTAGTAGGTAATAGATGAAATTATTAAAAATGTAAGTACATCAAAATATGGGTTTACGGTTATGAGTGAAGGCTCAGACGTAACTTTAGCATCGTATTATCTTTTTAACATTTTACTAAAGTTAAAATCGCCAAAGGCCTATTTTATCTTTTTAGTATCATACTAAATCCAAGTGTCACTTTGGCAGCTACAATTGCAAAAATGGGTTGAACTGTCACTGTTTTAGGCGTATTCAGCTAGAAAAATAGGTTTAGTATGATACTATAGTTAGAAAATGTTTAAAACTAAGAATATTTTAGTAAAGAGTTTTAAAGTTAGAAAATTGTTAAGTAGTATCATGCTAATACCTTAAATCAGGCTGTTTAAAATTTTGCGCCAATATTTCAAAGAAAAAACAATTTTCAAAATCGGCCCATGGTTTCTGAGCTTAGTCCGAAAATGCATATGCACTCCTGCAATTTATTGACAAACGGTAAGAACAAATACCGCATAGGAACCCTCTTGGACTACACCTTGTTTGCAAACTGCTAGACCGACGCGACGTTGACCAAACACGCACAGGAACATTCTTGGACTTCCACGTAAGATTTCTTAAAATTCTGAGCTCAATGGGTATATCCACCGGGGTCCATTTATTGAACGAAAAACCGAAATGAGCGCCTAATGGAAACGTTTTGCTACCATCAAACACGACTTAGAATAAACCTTTTATAGGTTTATCTAAAAATGAAACCCTTTACATAAAAAATCAGACATCAAATGCAGCACATAGTGTTAATAGGTATTTAAAATCATTAAAAAAAATATAAAATAAAAATAAATTACAGTAAAACCCGGATAAGTGCCCACCATAAATGCTTTGTTTTGAGAGGTATGTACTTATGCGAGATGGGCAGTTATAAAAAACCCGCTTAAGTGCGCGTAAGCGCTTATCTCTATATTTACAAAAATAAAAATAAAAATAACAACAAAAAAACGTTTAATGTTATTAAAAAAATAAGAAATACCGTTACATCAACCGACTAGTATCGGTAACCTTTTAAAAAGGAAGCAGTAGATAAAAAGAAGCGTATGTCTTTTTCTGCTGAATTCAATGGTGTAGGTACTTAAAAGAATTTTTTTTAGGTAAAAATCAATAAAAGTAGGTATACAAAATAAACGGCAATTAAGCGGGGACGGTAGTTAAGCGAAAGGTACTTATTAGATGAGTTTTATATGAAAAAATCCTCAAAATGTTGGTTCTAAAAAATAAAAGGTACGGGTTAGGGACTAATGCGGTAGGCATTTATCCGGGTTTTACTGTTCATATCTTTGTAATGAAATGGTCTAAGTTTCAATGTGGAGATGTATAATAGGTACCTAATAAGAAAAAAATTTATTGGCAAGTAGGTATTGTGTGGTAGAAGTTTAGCTAAAATCAATTTCTGCTATTGCTAGTACAGCTATAGCTACATTCCAAATCCATTTTGTTCAGCCCTTAAAATCTTCATTGATGGAAATGAGGAATGCTATTTTAGACTCATAATTAAATCTGCCTAACCCATTTCTGGCTAGCGTTGCGAAAACTTATCATCATACCTGAGAACTTCTGGAACCTAACTGATGATGGATAAACAGAGTAATTAATTTGAGAGATAATTGAATTATTTAATTAACCTGTTTTTGGATTTTTTTTTTTTCAAAAATTTTCTTTTCGTGTTAATTTTGCACCTTCAAAATATGAAATTTTTTAAATTTTGAGGTAGAATTTTTGAAATATTTAAAAATTTCATCAGAATTAAAATTTTTCAAAATAATGTTAAGTACAGGTAAATAAAGGTTCAAATTACATTCTGAAATAATGTTGAAGCAATTAATATGAGCTGCATGTCTGACAGGTTCGCAACGCTCGCCTAATCTAGTAGCATTTGAACCTAAAAAAATATTTCGTTGCTATTTCAAATCAGGTTGAACGATTTTTTTCTCAAAATATTGTGTGCTTATAATATTCTGATATTCTGTTCTCAAAGTCACCCGGCTATCTCTACGAAAGAATAAGAAGGACTTCATCAATCCGATCGTGTCAACTCATTCACCGGGGCTATTCTTCCTTTACTTCCGAACGTCAAGGCTGTTTCACAATGCGACAAGAAAACGAGACGTCAGGCTGACGAGAAACGCTTTCATCTTTTTCTCGTTATAAAATCGTTCCCCAATTCACAATGCAGCGAGTTTTTCGTGTTTGTCAGTGAATTTGGGAAATAAAATACAAAATTTGAAACAAAAAAAAAGGAACATGAAAATATTAAAATAATGCTTTTAGTACTTTTGGGAGTGTTTATTTACAAAAAAGCAAAAGGCAAAAAAAGACAAAAAGTGAGCAAAGAAGACGGTGGGAATGTTAATGAAGACAAAATTAATTAGTCGCAAAATAAAAACACTTATTTGCTCGCCATTTTCGGTATTTTATTTATTTATCTACACAATTCATTAATATAAATACAAATACAAATACGCTCGGTGTCCTGTTCTCAATTTTCAAAATGAAAATCGTCGTCTCGTCGCGTCTTTTTTTCAATTTTTCGAACTCATGACGTGACGGGACGACTAAAAAACGCTTTATTGTGAATACTCTAGTATATACTCATTGCTTGAAATTGGTTTGACAGCTACGACGAGTTCTCGTCACGTTCACGTCTCGTTTCCTCGTCGCATTGTGAACCAGGCTTGAATTTTATGTTAACTGTATTTGCCTTTGGAATACTTTACCACGTGCAATAAAAGAATTTGGTGATGCAACCAGGACGAGAGGGGAATTGAAAAAGTATTTATTAACATCTTTATCTTAAATCTAAATCAATTATTTTAACCTAATATTTATAAATTATCATGCATCTTAATATAGTTCTTGTGCGCTCCTACAACGAAGCTTTTGTCTTATTTAGAAAAAGCGAACAACAAATTATTTTGTTTTATTTTAAAATTGTATTAGTTTGTATGTTTATAAATAATTTTGTTGAGCCCTTCAGCTCTGCAAGTTAAACATCTATCGTTTGCTATAAGTTTCCATATTTGTTTTGTTAATATTATACTTATCACTAGCTTATAAGATATTATATCTTACTGTGTAACGGCTATATTATTGACTTTCTTCAAAGCTAGTTTTATTGAAAAACTAGTTCTATAGGGTTTTCGAGTTTTAAGTTTCTCAAAAAAAAATATTGATTTTATTTAGATGTCAAACTATGTATGAATAATTTGATTTAGATGTCAAAGTAATACAAATTTGTGAAAAACATAAAACTCAAAACCGCTATAGATCTAGTTTTTCGGTTAAACTAGTTCTGAAGAAAGTCAAGAATATGGCCGTAAGTAAATCGAATTAGAAATAAATAAATAAAATATATCAATTTTTTACGAAACATAATTTATGATTGCATCCTAATCCAACAAAAAGATGAGTATTTTTTGTAGGTCAATTGTTTTTTTCCATTTTTTGTAAAGTTTTTGATTTTTATCTTTTAAAAGGTTGGTTTGAGAAACTTCAAATTCATAAAACGTAAGGTAATTTTAGTATAGATTAAAATTAAACCAAAAAAAATAGTTTTTTGATTTTTCTTAAATTAAAAAAAAATTGTATTTATTTTTGTTTGTAGTTTTTGATTTTTATCTTTTTAAGGGTTGTTTTCATAAACTTCAAACTTATACAACAAAAAGATAATTTTGGTATTCATTTTAAGAAAAAAATAATATCTTGGAAAAATGAGCTTTTTCATTTTTGAAGTAATAAATTTGGGAAAAATTATTTTTTTTTTACAATTTTTGATTTTTATCTCCTTGAGGGTTAACTTAAGATACTTCAAATTTATACAGAGTTTACACAGGTAATTTTAGTGTTCATTAAAAAAAATAAAAATAATTTTGAATTTTTTGTTTAAGTTTTGTGAAGAAAAAATATTTTTTTATAGGTCCATTTTTTATTTTATTTTTTTTTCTAATAATTTTATTAATTTTCAATAATCTTTTCATCACTAAGTGTATCTTTCTTCTTACATGTATTCCATGTAAGAAGAAAATTTTATTTTTGTAATTTTTGTACTGCTTTCGGCGAGCGTTGCGAAAACGAAACACGAATTTTCTGCGAAACTAAAAGCTTTTCCAATTTTTTTTTTTATTTCCTCTAATTACACAAAAGATATCCAGTATGTGAAATTTGAAGTTCCTAAGTCAACTGGAACTGGCAGCCGCCTGAAATAGGTTAAATAATGCTCCCCAAATGGTAAACGCAATTCTCATAAAGGTTAACTTTTAAATATTTTTTGTTTTGATTTTAACCTACCTATAGCCAATACAATTATATTCACCATATCAAAGACCTATTCACAATAAGGTAGGTATCTTTGTTTTCTAACGCCATTGTTTAATATCAGATTCGCATGTGGTGTGACAGGTAGATATAGAAAGGGAAACATTTCATTAAAATGCTCCTACCCCTTAACGAATACAATCTATTGGTTTCATGGATAAAAGACAAAGAGAAAAGAAAGGTAGGTATGATGGCTTCCAATCAAAGTCGAATACTGGTCACACACTGTTGTGATTGGTTTAAATCCGGTCTGAGCGGAGTTTGTGCATTAAAAACGTCAGTTTTCTTTTTCGTCATCATCTTTTGTGCGAGTGTTTTCGGATTTTACAACTAGATGTAGCGAGGATCGATGTTTCCCATAGAGAGCTGGGGATTATGATTTCGAATTTAGTTTTGTGAGAAATCTTATGAAAAGAAGCTGGACGGGTGGTGGTGATGGTGTTTTTTTCATTAATTCTTTCTTTATTTGGATTTTTGTCAAAAGTTTGTGGGATTAGGTGGATAAAAGCGAAATAAAAATTCGGTAAGTAGGTACCTCACCTATAGGTAGGTTTATCGTTCAAAATTATTTTATTTTTGATTTAGCTACCTATGGTAAAAGTGGATCAAGTCCTATAGTGATGTGTGAATGTGAATCAACACAAGTCTTCAAAACAAAGTAAGACAAAGCAATTCAAATGTATTATTTAATATAATACATACACGTGCCTGCCTTCGCACAGGGTTATAGAGTTTTGGTTTGGTAGCTAGGTTCACGAAGTAAGGTATACCCTCAGGCGAAATGGAGATGGAGGGCCAGGGGGACCACTTAAACAGTATACTATTGTAGATTAGCGTTTCTTGCTAATATATTTACAACACTTGCAGTGTCATTTTTAATAGAGGGACTGTTAAGACTTAAGTCCAATGAAGCAAATTTGTGAAAGCGGTATGAGTTTTCCTTGCAAAAAAAAAAAAAAAATTTTTAAAGAAAAGTCAATATTTTGCATTTTTTTTTTATTTCCTACCTTTTTGTACCTACTTCTTTTGACCAATTTTTTAAAATGATGATATTTTGTATGATATCTCTCTTGGAAAAAAAATTTGAATGCAGCAGTTTTGTGAAAGGAAATATAAGCTACAAACTTTGTACAGGATTCTTTTTGATTACATTTACTGTTTCAGAGTTACATGCGAAAAACGATATTTTCGAAACATGGTCTTTTTTAAAACGTGACATTTTCTAAATAACATCTTATTGGAAAAAAGTGTCATAATCTATTTTGTAGATAATTTTACGGTCTATTTACGATTTACGCAAGTATATTTATAAGCGGGCGTTCATGCAAGCGTCTGACGGAAATTTATATTTTTCTGCGATGCGGATTTATAATTATTTGTGAATAAATTTGAATCGGTTGAAAAAAACACATTTTATTTGTTTTTTTTTTTTTTTGTATTTTTGAAGTGATAGGTAGGTATTTATATACAATTGTCAAAATTAATAACGGAACTGTGGCAGAAATTGTTCTTTTCATTTCCATTTTTATGACAACTTTGCAATGTTTATGAACCATACAATTTGTTCCTTTAATTGGTTTGTACGAATTTGATCATTCGTTACAGGAAAACGGTTCAATGGATCAATTTGAAATTTTACATAAAAATTGGTTATTTATAGTTCTTTAAAATGTTTTACCATATTAAGTCTTGCAGTCAATATTTGTAAAGCAATAAAAGATTTACAAAAAGTCTTTAAAAAGTCGTTTTTTTATCTTTTGTGAATGTAACGGTGAGGAGCTAAAAAAAATAACCGTTATAAAGTTTTGAAAATATCTTGTAGAAAATTATTTCCAGTTTTTAAAACTACCCTTAAATTTTCCGTGCCGTTAATCCTTGCGAAGATATCGGTAGTCAAAGTCGAAAGTCTGTTTTTTCATTCAAAGCCAGATATTCTTCTTTAAAAATTGTAGAATGATGAAAAAAGACAACCTTTAAGCTGAATAAACAAGTTATTGAAGTACAATATTAAATTGGCTCAAAAAATTTTTTTCAAAGAAAATGACAATATTCCAAAAATAAAAAAGAATTAAAATTTTTGGTTCGTGCTGCTTCTTATGATTGCGCAATAACGGTATATAAAAAATCATTTTCTAAAATTTCTCAATACAAAAAAATATAAAGCTGTAGAATGTTTTTTTTCATCTTAATATGACCACTTTTCATAGAGATACAGTTCCGTATGCAATACGCATTCCGCCACTGATGACCACTGATGAACAACCTGTGACGTCAGTGGTCATCAGAGGCGGAATGCGTAGTACATACGGCTTTGAAGAGTGAGCAAATCTGATGCGCGGGTTCAAATCCCGCATGATGTAGAAAGTTTTTCATAATAAAATTGGATTAAAGCTCAGCACCACCAAAAAGGAGACTGATGATAGGGCTTGGCACCCCTTGAAATACTTAGCTATATCTCCTACCAAAACAAAAAATAAAACGAATTAAAAATACCCAAAAAAATCAATTCGTAAGCAATTAGTTGTTGTTGTTCAGAAATTCAATGAAATTGACGGAATAAAGAATGGTCAAGTTTAATAAACTGACATTCTAGTATGAATAGTACAATAATGATGTTTGTAATCGTAGACAGAGGCGAACGCAGGGGGGTTTTGGGTGTTCTCTTTTTCCGAAGAAAGTTAGCTTAGTTCATGTTTCTATCATTTCCAGCGATGCCAACTGAGACTTTTTTATGCCTTTTAGGCACTATTTCACTGCCTGATGCTTATTTTTTTCAAAAAGGCTTTTTTTGGAATTTCATACAAACTTCATTTTTTTTAAATTTATTTGTTCTTCTTATAATTTATTTATTAATTTATTGTTTAAAACATTCCAAAAAAATCTTGGCCAAAAAAATAATTTTGTATCTATAATTACTATTTTCTCAAAGAATGTGTATCCACCTTCAAACTATTAACAATTTTCCAATGAAAGTAAAGAAAATTTTTTGCCGTTAGAAGATTATATACTTGGGCTGCATACATTGCTGTTAACTCTTCAACGTTAAATGCATGCGATTTAAAGTTATTTCGCGAAAACTGCATAAATTTGTTCATCGAAAGTGCAAGACAAATTTTATTGCAATTTTATTGCGATCTTAGAGCCTTCAGAACTCATTAAGAAGCAGTCGATAATACCTCTTCACTGCATTTTCCTCATGTTTTATTTTAAATTTAAATGACTGATGGTCGATTTCATAAAGATTTAAATTTTTTTTTTAAATTTTTTTTTTAAATTTTAAATTTAAATTTTAAATTTTTAAATGACGTATTTTGTATGGAACAAACGTCATTTAAAAATTTAAAAGCCTGTTAAATGGTTAAAAGAGCTTTATGAAATCGGCCATGAATAAACTAATGTTCCTTAATAAGATGTTTATTGTGATTTATTTACATTTTATTTTAATAAAGGATTTGTTTTATTATTTAAAAGACTTTGTTTGTTTAGGTAAAAAAATTAGGTGAGGCTTTTTTTTTTTATTGAAAAAGGCATCTTTTTTTCTCAAGTGAGGCATTATTTTGGCCAAAGTAGTTGGCAACGCTGATCATTTCATTAATTTGGATCTATTTTTTGATTTGGTGCGTTAGTATAAAGAAAGGGATTGAAAAACTTGGATTATTGTATCAAACAATAAATCGCTTTATACAGATCGGTGCACCTCTTCCCGTATCAAGCGAACGGTCTTTCTCTTGTCTTTGCAGATTAAAAACGTATCCACGCAACAATACTAGAGGTGCGATGAAATGGGATATTGAGGTGAATTATCAAAAGAACATTGTTTTAATGGCGAAAGTACCAAAATGTGTATGGATATACTTTAGTAAAATTTAATGTATTAATTGATTACATCATTTACACGAGTACATACAATAGGGTAATTACGGGAGAGATGCCGCGTCGGGAAAGTTGCCGCATGTCTAAAAAGTCAGATTTGTAGTCAACCGTGCCAAACCGTTTGTTTTGTCTTTTGTTCATTAGGTTTTCAAATACCTACAAACGACAGAAAAAAAATTGGTAACTTATGGAAGTTAACAGAGGAGCTATTGGAATTTGTTTTATTTTATGTTCCCTTCCATTGGTGGACATTTTTCAGCTTAGCGGAATTTATCGGTGCGTAGGGATGTCAAAACCTGTTTTGTTGCAAGTAAGTATTAATGAGTGGTCTTGTCTGAAGTGGCTCAAGTGAGTTTTTTTTTGACTAATGTTTTTTTTTTTTATTTGTCTACCATAGTGTGGCATCTCTTCCTTAATTCGGGTTGAGATGCCGCACTTTTTGAGAGGCAAGATGCCGCACATTGAAATTGTTATTAATAGGGATTTTTTTTTTTAATTTAAAGTACGACAAAAAGTATATTCGAAAGATGTTCGACTAGGAAGCATGGTATTAAGCAACTTTTAATGGGAATGAGCATCTGGAATCTACCCCTTCAAACCGTAATCACATCCAGTACACTTGTTTACGATATAGAATGGATCAATTTATTTTACTCCATCTTGATATCCACCTTAACATCCTGACATACGTTTTCCTACAGTTCCAGTTGTTCAAATCAGCATAGTGACCAGCTTATTGTAATCATGTAGAAAATGAGACCCAGTATTTTCTTGCTTCAACACATCAACACCCACCAAACCGCTGCACCAAATTATTCCTTTACGGAAAATTCCGGCGTGCTTTAGCAATAGGAGAATACAATTCTCCAGAGGTTAAAACCTCAAAAGAAAAACAGGAAAACATCACAGAGTCTTATAAACCCTAAACTAAAAAAAAATTGTTACAAGGAAGCTTAAGATATTTTTAATGATACAAATTAAAAATTTTTTTTTCCAAAAAAAAGAAGATTGCGTACAATATATAAGACACCAAATTATTTAAAAAAAATCCACAATTTACAAAAAAAAAAAAAAAAAAATGCTGCGTTCCCCTTGATCATAAGGTGTATTGATTTCAAATGAACAAAAATTCAATCAGTCTTTAATAAAACCCAGCATTACAATTTTAAAAGAGCTGTTATTTTATACAATTTGCACATCGACAAAAAAATATCAAAAATTTTTTACAGCATACAAATTTCTAACCCAAAATTTTTAAAGTACAATTTTTTCTAGTCAGAATATCTATTTCCACACGTTTTTTTCTATACACTTTATAGAGACCTTACCCAATATAGCTATTTTAACTTAACTTTATATGTAGAAATATCTCCCAAGTATAAGATTTATTGCCTTTTGATAAGAGTACGATATTAAAGTACCTTATACCTATAATGTTTATATCAATTAACTAAAACGATTAAACATCCCAATCAGAGAAACAAAAACGGAAGCAAATGCGTTGAAGACAAGAACATCACACGCACATGCTTCCACAATGCAGTTTAACTGACAAACTTGTTTATGAAAAGATCGCTCCGTAGTATATGATGCCATAACATTGAATTGTGCCTTTCCAATTTTGCAGTAAATGTATAAAAGTTGTACCTACCTCCATTGACCTTGAAGAAATTGGATTACATTTTTCTCTGGAATTGAGTCATCCTCAGTATAAAAGCATGTGCATTCCGAGGAGGAAAACAGATTACTCCAGTTCGACGACAGGATAACAAACAATCGTTTTCATCTTAAAATGGCATTCAAAGTTTGTTTTCTCATTTTAAAAATTAATTCAATTTGAAATTTTATGATTTTAATTTTTTTGTTTTTTTTTTTCATCAGTTAATTGCTTTCTTCGCTTGTCTTGCTGTTGCCAGCGCCGGATATATTGCTTCACCACTTGCTGCTGTTGCAACTCCAGTCTTGGCCAAGACCGAAGATCACGATCCTCATCCACAATACACCTACGGGTATGATGTCCAGGATGCCATTTCTGGAGACAACAAGAACCAACATGAGACCCGCGATGGAGACATCGTTCATGGCCAATACTCTTTGAATGACGCCGATGGCTACAGACGTATCGTTGACTACACTGCTGATCCTCTGAATGGATTCAACGCTGTTGTCCGCAGAGAACCATTGGGTGCTGCTGTCGCAGTAAAGACTGTCGCTGCTGCTCCAACTCTGATCAAATCCGCTCCTGTGGTTTATGCTGCAGCACCAGCTTTGGTCAAATCTGCTCCCACTCTGAGCTATTCAACTGGCCCAGGATTGGTAAAGACAAGCTTTTCCTCACCACTAATTTCATACGCTTATTAATATTGCTGAATCTCATTTATTATATCTCTTGTTGTTGATTGTTGTGTAAAATAAAATTTAAAAACAAAAATTAATATTTCTCAAAGTTTTATTTATACCAATTCAATAATTGGTATTTGCTATTTTGGCAAACTTTAACCAAGTTATCGAATGAAAAAACGCTTGTTACAATATTGTTGATTATCACACAGGGATGTACAACATAGTTAAATTTTTGAACTTACAGAGATCTATAAAATATTATTTCTGATCTCAAGTGCCAAACCAAGATCCATTTAATAACACAACTATTGCTAGGAAGGAATTTCTGTAGCCGTACAGGATAGGCTGCAAGGCTTATTAAAGCTTCTGTTTAAAAGAGGATAATCAAAATGCTTTCCATTGTTAATAGTTCAGTAAAAAAAAAAATGCCAATGAAAGGAAAAAATTAGATTGAGGCTAAAATATGGCATGAAATTGAGAGAGTTCCTCATCGATCCGATGACCGCTAGGTCAGTTATATTTGTACAAAAACTCCCATTTTCATGACCTTTGGCCCCTATCCAGAGATTTTTTGACTTTTCATTTGCTATAAATTTTTAGCAGTTAGTGCTACGAAAAAACCGCAAAGAAATTTGTGGAAATTGCTTAAGCTAAAAGATTGATGAATAAAATTTATCTCTAGCACAAACCGTTTATGAGATATTTGTAAAAAAAATACTCATTTTTATTTGATTGATGAGGAACTCTTTCAATTTTTAAAGAGTCCCATTACCAACGTCCATGCCAAATTTCAGCTTCTTGCTAATTTTTTCTTTGTAAAAGCCTATTTTTCCTTAACTATATAAGGAGAATGTCAAAAATTTAAATAGAACGGTTCTATTCAAGGAAGGTAGAAGGACCAAAATGTATTGTGTCTAAGCATTGTGCAGGTAGACCATCATAAACATCAAACAAATGCTAATTTGTTGTGCAAACCAAAAATTTGTAGCTCGCATAATTTTCGAGTTATTATAAAGTTTCCGCTAAAACAAATCTAAAGTTAGCGGACGGAATCTAAAATAATTTGAATTTTAAATAATGATTGACATCCAAAATCGTAGCTTTTTAAATGCTCTTAAGTCCCGAAAACCGCGATTTGTAAGTCAAATAGTTTATAAAATATGCAAGTTTCCGCTAAAATAAGTCTGAAGTTAGCGGACGAAAGAACAAAAATAATTAATGTCTTGGTGTCTACAAAATCTCGGTTTTCGGGACTTAAGAACATTTAAAAAGCTACAATTCTGGATGTCAACCGTTATTTAAAATTCAAATTATTTTAGATTCCGTCCGCTAACTTTAGATTTGTTTTAGCGGAAACTTTAATAACTCGGAAATTATGCGAGCTACAAATTTTTAGTTTGCGCAACAAATTAACATTTAATTAGCTACAATTTCAGATATCACCATTTTTTGATTCCGCCAAAAAGTGTCCGCCAAAGTAAGGGACGTAGTTTTACTGAGTCATGCAAAAGACTATTTTTCATTCAAATTGAGATATTTGATAAAAATCTATACACAGAAGGGCCAAAAAAATACCAAATTAAAGTTGAACAATCAAGTCAACTAACTAATTGATGTTTATCAAAAATTGAAGTTTTTTTCGCACGTTTTTTTTTTTATTGTTGTGAAATAACAGATAAGGTATATATACCTAGGTACCTATTTAAAAAAATTGGCTAAAAAATTTCAACTTTTGAATGCTTTTTACTTTATCCAATTCGAGCGAAACAGAGATACAGCTTTTCAAAAAGGAAAAATAAATATTGTTCCTTTAATTTTGTCCAGTATTGTATGTATGTACGTACACAAAAATTTCTTTTAATTTAGAAAAAAAATTCAATACACTATTTTTAATTCTAAACTAGCTGACTCGCCGAACTTCGTTCCGCCTATAATTGATTAAAATTATTAATGCTCTTTCCGAAAGTCGAGGAAGTTCCAATTGTTATCACGGCTTTCTGATTCTGACTTTTTCGGCCTTATTTTCCAATTTTTATCTCCGTAATGTATTTATCTCTTCATGGCTTGTCAAAGCGAGCTGGGTAAGTGTGTCATCATGTAGTAGCCGTGGCGTGATGGTTAGTGCGATGGACTGTCATGCCAGATGTCTAAGGTTCGATCCCCAGCCTCGCCGCATCTATTTATTTAAAAGAAAAACGGCTACTGCCTCTTGCGAGGAATTGACAAATCCTCCAAGAGTATCTCCTGTCACAGAAAAGTGCCGCTCGTTAGCCGTTCGGATTCGGCAATAAACTGTAGGTCCCCTCCATTCCTGCAGACACGCACACAGGAATGGTTGAGAGTTGTAAGTCACTAGGCCCTAGTTCTTCATGAGCTGTTGTGCCATCAAATTTATTTTTATTTTTATAATGTATTTATCTGGTTCAATACAAATCCAACAAAACAATATCCATCCAATTTGGATGATGTTTAGCTGAGTTATGCGCGTACGAACAAAAAAAATAATTCAGAAAGTTTGACATTTCAAGATGCTTTCACGTGTTTCTGACTTTGTTGGTCAAATTTCCTAATTTTCGTACAAGTTTTTCAATTTTTAGCTTCGTTATGTATTAATCTGGTTCAATAGATATATAAATCCAAAAAAAAAGAAAAAAACTCTATTCAAATCGAATGATGTTTAGCCGAGTACTGCGCGTACGAACACAGTTTAATTTCAGAAATTTTGATATTTCAAGGCGTTTTCACGATTTTCGTACTTCTTTGGTTGAATTTTCTGATTTTCGGTCAAATTTTCCAATTAAGTTAGGGTGAAACAAGAAACGTTCAACTCACAGAAACTTTCTAAAAACAGCTGCGGTACCAAGTTTAAAAAAAAATCGCCCAAAGTCATCTTCGTACTTCGTTACTATGCAGTTTTTAACAAAAAGATTAAATTTATATTTTTAAATGCAAAACCTTTCCAATATCCTCAAAATAAATTGATCTTAATCACTTGAACCGTTTTCGCGAAGAATAGCCTAGGGAGTTGCCGTCAACAGCCATTTTTTTGGATTTTTTTTTGTATTCTGGTATGTCGGTACTTATAGCTAGTTTTAAAATGTACTGCTTTTTTTTTTAATCTGTGGCATGTTTTTGAAAAATAAATTCGTTAAAGGCTTAAAACCTTTCTTATTCATAGAAAAATTAAAAACCAAATGGCATTGGATGCTGCTTCGACGTTATATGGTTAACTTTGAGGTAGGTACTGCTTTTTGTTCCTGTCAACTGTTATTTCGATCTACTCAATCTCAGACTGATCTGCCACTGTGTACCATCAGTAAAGCAGAATTTCAACCCCAAACCACTTAAAAAAAAAAATTAAAAATATAAAATAATTTCGTTTCATATTTTTATTTCAGTTCCACAAAAACAACAACTTTAACAACAGTAAATGGTTCGTATAGCAGGATTCAGCGTTTAGTAGGCGTATGAGATTAAAGGTGAAGAGAAGCTGGTCTTAACCAATGCTGGACCAGTTGAATAGCTCAGAGCGGGAGCAGATTTGATCAAAGCTGGAGCAGCATACGATGTTCTTACTAAGGCGGGAGCTGATCTGATCAATGCTGGTGATGAGTGGTAAATAGCTGGGGAAGCAGCATAGCCCAAAGGAGCTGACTTAATAAGAGTTGGAGCTGCTGCGTATGCCAAGGGAGCTGATTTGATCAAAGCTGGAGCTGCAGCATAAGCAACAGGAGCAGATTTGATCAGAGTTGGAGCAGCAGCGACAGTCTTTACTGCGACAGCAGCACCCAATGGTTCTCTGCGGACAACAGCGTTGAATCCATTCAGAGGATCAGCAGTGTAGTCAACGATACGTCTGTAGCCATCGGCGTCATTCAAAGAGTATTGACCATGAACGATGTCTCCATCGCGGGTCTCATGTTGGTTCTTGTTGTCTCCAGAAATGGCATCCTGGACATCATACCCGTAGGTGTATTGTGGATGAGGATCGTGATCTTCGGTCTTGGCCAAGACTGGAGTTGCAACAGCAGCAAGTGGTGAAGCAATATATCCGGCGCTGGCAACAGCAAGACAAGCGAAGAAAGCAACAAACTAAAATAGAATAATATCAGAAGTATGAATAAAATAAATTTTTTATATAAAACATCAATATTTTGATTTAATATTTCACATACTTTGAATGCCATTTTGTAATTGGATTAATGTTATTCTCGGTAATGGAACCTGAAGTGAACTGATTTAAGTTCGATTTAAATTTTCCTTTTATACTTATTTCTTGGACAGCTTTAAAAGAACAATCATCCGTGTAAATACGATGCTTCATACACTCGAGGCATATTATGCGTACCTACCGGAATTTCGTGGTAATTGTGTATCTTTCTTTTTTATGTATATCAAGGTCACATACGATGCTCTAAATCGAATTTCAAGTCATTCATCTGAGGATATACAATACAAAGGTACAATGAACCAGTTTTCTTAACTTATGGTGACGTTTTCCTTTTGTGGATTCGTATCTTTTTTGTTGGAATTAAGAACCGGATTCGGATGTTGATAAGCCGCTTAAAAGAAAAAACCACACACACACCCGCGGTGTGAATTGCATTGTTCCTTGCCACCGATGACAACGTGTTGAGGGAGCTTTTTTTTTGGCAGATTGTAAGATAAATTTAGTTTATTTTTTTCGCTATTTTGAGTTGTAGATACATACATCGTTGTAAGTTTGTTACAGTTACTAGACTGCTTACTGTATCACCTTTATGGCATCGTTCGTTCGAAGAATTATTAGATTAAAAAAAAAATTATTGTAAAATCATAAAAAAGTTATATACCTACCCACGTCAAAAAAAAACAGTTTGATTTTCGATTTAAAAAAAATATTAACAGATTAATTAAAAGTTAACTTATTATTTTTATATTATAATTTTGAAATGATTTCAAAAAAAAAAAAAAAAACCAAATTGGAAATGAGTTGAAGTACCTATAAAAACTTTTGCAATTTCAAATTGATTTGAAACACAAAAAGTTTACAATTTTTAAGTGATTTGAAACACAAAATATGAAGTTAAGGCTCTACCAAACCAACGCGATTAATCGCAGCGACAATAGAAAACAATAACAACAACGTGTAGTTTTGTTTGACAACCACGTGTTGTTATTGTTGTTTTCTTTTGTCGCGGCGATTATTCGCGTTGGTTTGGGAGAGCCTTTAAACTATATCATAACTGGTTGGAATTCAGATTTTAAGTTTTTTCGAAAATTTAAGGCATGTGTACAGTACTTGTTAAGGGAAGACCATCCTAGCGTTGCATTTAAGGTTTCGTAAAGTCGGTTAAGAGAGAGAAAGCTTTCGTTGAAATGTAGTCAACGGATTTTCTGCAATATAGGACAGATTGCAATGAAATGGTTAACATCTTCAGTTTCTCTTCTGTTTGGCAAATTACAGAGTTGTGGTAGATCAGTACGATGGGGCATAAAGTTTAAGTTTAACATCTCACGGGGGGTGGCCCCGGCGCAGTGGAAGTAGTGCTTGACTGCTAACCTGGATGTGTGGGTTCGAGCCCCAGTCTAGGCAGCATTCTTTATTCTATATTCCCTCAACTGAACGCCACCCCTGGGATTTAATGAGATAATCAAAACCTTATTTCTCAATCCACTGTGCCAACAAAAATCTATCCTATCCTTCTATTCCTTCTAACATTGCCTAATTTATAAGACCCTAGGTCTTACTGGCATATATATGTTTGTGTTTTTTTTTTTTTTTTTTTTTTAACTCGTGCTCTAAAAATATAGCTTATATCTTCGGGCGACAATTCATTGCAGAAATTATTTGACTTCTGATGGCAATTAGTGGTTTAGGTTCCGGTAAATATTCCTGGAAGTTGTTGACGTATAAATACCGCTGCACACATAGACTGCCATGCATTAAGGTTTGAATCCATTGAAGATATGCTAACATCATGGAAACGGGCTAGCTGATTCCAATCCTTAGGTGATGTATAAGTTTGCAGTAGTCTTAGCATGAAAGATTTGTGGAGACTTCCTTCGTTTCTTCTCATAGCCCTTATCATATGTATATAGTCTGAGTTGGATTTAAGATTTTGAATATAAATTGGCTTTACTCCAGATTTCACATAAATAGCATAATTTGGTGTTGAGTTTAGCAATCTGATAAAATGTTTGAAGAAATAAATGTCTTGAGCACCATAGCACATGCATATTTTAACTGGACGGATATTTGGACGCCAGATCAATTGTTTGATTTGGGAAGAACTTAGGCCACATTAGGATTAAAGCTAGTTTTGCTTCATTGCTATTCTCTTTAGCGTGATGTTTGGTAAAGTTTAGGTTATTTGTAAGCAGAACTCCTAGATACTTAAATTCTTTCACATTTTCGATAGGCACATTACTCGGAGACTAATGGCTGATTTCCAATGGCGCGTTCGCGCTAGAGACGCTTACGTATACGTTTACAAGCTTTACGAACGCGTCGCCATGACAGACGACTTGAAGAGAATCTGAAAATCAAAATGAACCTACATAACTTTAATCTCGTATTCCTTTCAACAAACAATTCGATATTTTTTTTAAACAAAATCGTTTTTTTTTTCTTTCAATAGGAGGATTTTGTCCAGAAAAACCGATTTGTTTAGAAAAAAAAAAAGGAATTTGAACATTTGTTTAATTGTCGAAACGCACGCTGAAGTTGATTTTTTTCAACTTTAACGTTGAGGTAGCTTATGTTACGTTGGTTTGTATACATGCTAATAGGTGCCAAATCGTAACATTACTGCCCAAAGCGTCATTGTAAACACTTTGCATACATTGCTATATGTGAACTTTCGCGTTGACAGAAAAATCTGTCAAAGCGACGCCCAACGCGCCATTTTAAAATCAGCCTTAATTTTCTTCTAGTATACTTCTATGACGAGCTTCGAAAATCATGAACTTGGTTTTTTCTGGTATTAACATTCAAGCCCCACATCTTGCAAAAAGAATTTAATCTATTGATTTTTAACTGAAGGGCGAAAGGGTTTTCGGCAAGCAATACCAAATCGTCAGCATAGAGCTAAACTTTTACCTGGATATCAGCGAAGAGTATTCCTCCTTGAAATACAGCTTTAACTTCGTCAATGAATAAAGTAAAGAGTATCGGGCTTAAAACACAGCCTTGAGGAACACATGATGTCGTTTTGAACCAGTTTGAGAATTCCACCCCATCCCACACCGAGTCAAGGAAGTTAAAATACATATTCAGAGGAACTTCCGAAACTCCCATTGATGATAGATAGCTTGTACACCAGGGCCTGGCCTATTTATTTTGTCAAAGGCAGCTTAAAATTCTACGAAACAAGTGTACAACTTTTTCAAAGGTACTATACGAATACACATCATAGCAAATTGAATTCGTAATAAAATACAACTCGAGATTTTGATCAAACAATATTGTGAACTCGAAAATTTTGAAAAATTGACTCAAAATGAAACATGTTATTTAAAATCAACGGAAGCACATACAATGATGTGGTATAGCTTTTTTAGTTCACTCAATTTGAAATCAAATTTCATTCACTTAAAAAAAATATGTAGTTGCATTTTGCATTTTGTTTTTGTCAGATGGCATACAAAAATATAGGCTCCCATATATTATTTTGCTCTTGAGTCGTGAAAACAGTGATATAAATAATAATATTAATATTAACTGTAATATTCAAGTTTCCGCTTAGGTCTGATATTAGCGTACGAAAGTGCATTTCCGGTCCTTTAAAATAAAACGAAAATTGGTGCACAAAATATAAAACATTTTTTTAAGTTTTGACCGTTACAGTGGGTCTTATTTAAGCGGAATTTAAATTCAAATAAAAAATGAACCAAAAAAGCTATCCAATAAATTTTTCCTAACAAGTTAGCATTTAATTAACTAAAAATTCAGATTTCAAAATTTTTTTTGGGTCCGCAAAAAACTGTCCACCAATCTTACTTTAGATACGCAGTTATTCTTGTGTTAATGTTGATTTAGAACCCCTTTTTCGTAAATCATTAAAATGCCTTTCGATTTTCGTTTTTAGGTCAAGCATTAAAAAAAAATCCCCTTAAATCATTGGTTTGTATTCTTCCAAGCTTTTAAAATCCCGATGTATAGACATATTTGTAGCAATTTCCATTGCCATTGACCATCGATTTTATTGGCATAAGGCGTTCCTCCAAAAATCATTAATTACCAGAAGCCAAAAAAGTAAAAGGGATTGTATATATTTGAAGGTATAAGACATCAGTTGACCTCTTCAAAGTGCAATCAAGTGAACGTAGCATCGTCGGCACGCCGCGTGAGAGGAAGATTGTGATTGCTAAAAATAAAAAAACTGGTTCCCCCAATTTCCTTTTACCTACTTTACGACTCAAACAAAATAAAAGGAATTTTGAAGCAAGTCCAGTAATTCCAATGTTCAGCGGTCGGTGATGACCTTGAAAGATTGGCCAGACTCCAGACATACACAATTCTCACGAAGGATACAATTCATTTTTTTTTACATTGTGCAGTAAAGGTATACAAAATTAATGGTCATTGAAGAAAATGGCCAGTAGAACAAAAAAAAAACTCATAATTACAGTAAAAACTTGACAATGGCTTTAAAAGTGAGTTCTTGTATATCTGACAAAGTATTTGACATAACTTTACGATAGTATTATTAAAAATTTATTATTGTAGATTTATCTCCTCCTAGCATGTGTTGCTATTGTCCGAGCTGGTATTATTCCCTCTTCAGCTAAACCTGTGCCACAGAAGTCCGATTTTGATGAAAATGATCCTCATCCACAGTACACTTTTGGATATGACATTCAAGATGAAGTCTCTGGTGACTCAAAGAATCAATACGAAACTCGTGATGGGGATTTAGTTCGTGGTCAATATTGGTAAATAGGATGCCGATGGATTCAGACGAATTGTTGATTATACAGCTGATCCAGAGAATATGGTTTCAATGCTGTAGTTCGCAAAGAACCTATTAAAGGAGCTACTGATGTTAAGGAAGTTACCACAGCTCCACTTGTCCGATCAGCACCAGCTCAAGCTCAAGCTACATACTCAGCATTGCCAGAATGGCAGAATTAGTAAAAACACATCAGCAATTTCTTCGTACACATATTAATTTTTTTTTTTTTTATTTTTTCTGCTTATAATTAAAAACCGTTATTTTTTTTACATTATTACTTATTTTATAAGATTATATTCGTTTATTTTATTTTTATCATTATAACATCGAGTTATTAGGAATGCTTTATGAGTCTAAAATCTGATAAGTTTCTATATTATTCCAAAAAAAAAACACGTAGTTGCAATATAACGAATGACAGACAGACTTAATTCTAACTTAGTAGAGACCAAGGCTAGGATATATAGTTAAGTTATATTGAATTTTAAAGATAATAAATATTCTCTCAAACTTTGATTTTTGTTAAATGTTTTTAATGCATGGGAGTATCCGAGAGTACCGAGTACTCACACGAGGAAAATGAAGTCGATGAAGTCAAAGAAAAAAGATCTACAATTGTTTAAACTTAACTTCATCGTTGAAGATGTTTTCATCTTGTTAGCACCGCGTTTCTGTCCTTTTCGTACTAATTTTGTCATGACATATACTGACAAAATTATGTAGTTTCCCAAAGGATTTTTTAAGGATCTCATGACTTTTTGAGTCCAATGCAATTCAAAAATGTGTCTTCCCTAGCTTAAACATACAACAACACGTCGTTTGTACTACTATAAGTCAAATAAGGAAGAAAGAAACAAAAAGTGGTTTATCAATAAATAAACTAGACTCTCAGTCGCCATCGAAATCGCCTTTCATTGAGCGCTTCCTATCTTTAAATTTAAATAACACAAATTGTGTGTGAGATATAATCGAAATTTTGTATTCGTTTGAAAAGCCTATCGATGAAATATATCATTGCTCAAATTTCCGCCGTCGCAGCTCTCTAGATGGCACGCATCCAAACCGAATGTCCAATTTCCCATAGCTCTGGCGCATAAATCAACCTGAATTTGACCGAAGACGGCGGCGGCAGAGTTTATGTTGGCTTTGAGGGCCGCTGTGATTTGTGACTTATTCGTATAGATCTGCGACTTCAGAAAACCCAACAAGAAAAAATCTTAGGGTCATATTCCACGATCTCGGTGGCCAGTTAATTTCACCTCCACATGAGATGACCATGGCCTCGAATCGCTCATGCAGCATTTCCACTGTGGCGTGAGCTGTTTGGCACGAGCACCGTCCACATACCGTTAGTGTCCATATTAACCAATTTAGGCTCGCTGTTGACAGTGATGGCCTGGCCAACGTCGTCGTATGGACCAATGGCGCCGCCAGCCCAAAATATACACCAAACCTGTGACTTTTTGCCGGAGGAATTGGACGCTCTTGGATCTCATGGGGATTGGTATCGTCCCAAATTCGACAGTTTTCTTTTGTTGACGTACCTATTCATCCAGAAATGTGGGCCTCATCGCTGAAGATGATTTTTCCATGAAAATTAGGGTCAGTTATTCCCACTGCTCAGCGGAAACACGTCGTTATCTATGGTCGTTTATCTTCTGCTCCTAGGTCAGTTGATTTTTCACGGGTGCAGGCTTAAGTTACGACGCAAAATTTGGGAAGTTGTGGTCTGCGGAAGGCCAAGTTTTTGTGAGCGACGTGATTACGGCGACCGTAAAATGCGCGAAGCGCGCTAAACACTGTTCAAACAAAACGCCCATTTTGATAAAACAATTTTATCATTTGCACCTTGCACGTGTTGTTGAACGCTTTATCCGTCCACGGTCATTGGGTAAAACAGACGGAATAAATAACATCTAATTTGACAGACGTAGCTTCACCATAATGGCCTCTATCAAGTGTCAAAAATCGGAAGTCCCTATTGGAAGACCCTTTATAGGACTCTTTTCCCTGCTGCTGGTAGTGCTGATGATCTTGGGTTGTTCTGCCAAGTTTATTTTGATAAATGCAGTATCGAACATCGAACATGATGATTTTCTCACAATAAAAAGTAGGTAAATTGTTAACCGGTTATAACATAACATCATTAAATTTCATATCGTGGCATGACATTGAGTAAACACCGTAAGCCCAGGCATGAAGCGTAAATTAACTACCGGAAATTCCATGGCTAACACATTCCATAAATTCCACAATATTCGCTAGCTAAAACGCGCGTACGACTACTTATAACCTAAAACCTCTAAATAAATTTCAATTTAACCGAAATTATAGCCCAAAAGTGCACAATATATACCTACAATTTATACCAAAAGCAATTATTTCCCCATAAAGTTTTGGTAATTGTTTATTAGCATTATAGCGTAATATAACGAGTTGAATTTTTACGCTATACCCAGCCGCCAGTATGATAAATGTCAGCTTTATCAAAGCCTCTCTACCTAAAAATACCTTTAAAGCCGTAAAAATAAAGAGCTCAGCTCAGCTATGTATATGCGCTATGACATTGACTTTTGCTCTGATTTTTTTTAAGTTTAATTCTTTTTTTTGTTTTGTATAGAAAATAAAAACGTATATATGTATGTAAATTGAAAATTAAAGATAATATCGTGAAACAGTAGTAAGTACAAATTCCACAAGGCGGAGAATCCATATTATGTAATCTTTTTGATTGTTTACCTGATGTGTTTCCGTTAACCACACAACACACTCAGCCCACTCATCGAACGGATTTGTAAATTAGTAGTCAGCTGCAATAATTGTGTGACATGCATACGTGATTTTGATTGAAAAATTTGAATACAAATCTATGGCAATCTGTACCATGTAAGCGCTGTAAACAATTGAACGTTCGACCTTGAACTCTAAAGTTGGTCAAATAAAACTTCGCATCCATATATACATTACATTTATACACATAGATACAATAGTTAAATTGAAATATTTTTGAACATTTTTACATAGAAAAGCAGAACTGAGTGCGAAATTACACCTTAAAATCTATTGTGACCCTCATCTAGAGCTGGCTGAAATTACTATAATTCTACAGCTCATTCTCCAAATTAGTTTCCTTAAGCAACTTGGGTATTTGGAGTCCGATGTATACCTAGCTATATATCAATTCACGATTTGCAGTATTGGCGAATTTGTCAGAATCAAGGTGTCTAGAAAACCATCAGGACTTAAGCCTTTCTTATATCCCATATGTATTTATATTGCATGTCATTGTTGACGGGTGATTTCCATCTATACATTCAGACTGTACCTCGATTAACAAAAGGACCACGGATATGACTGAACTTAGTTAGGTGCATAAATTTTCTGACGCAAAAATAGTCAAAATTAATTTTTTACTCTTACACGAAAAATACTCACTCGAAAGTTGAATTAGTTATGTGTATGTGCGAGCAATCATTGAAATTTATTGAATATTACTGGCTTAATTCAATTATATATTATTTATTTATTTTTTATATTTATATTTACATATATTTATTTTTATTAACTTCCTATTGGAAGTTATTGTAATCGGTCCGATTTGTGAAATTGAAAATTTTGGCATTTCTCGACGTTTCGAGGTCTCTGGAGTCGGATTACATTGTTTTTAGATAGATGTCTGTGTACCATGTACAATTGTACGTTCGTACGTTCGGAAGCTTTTTTTTGTTCACGATATCTTGAGAACGCGTAGAGGTATCGACTTCGAGTAAATTTAATTTTACAGATAATAAAGCCGTTACGTGCTGAAAGGATTTTCAGAAAAATTCAATTAGCGGTTTTTTTATTTTAGTAATTTAAAAAAAAGTTGTAAAATAGCTTGTTTCTCGAATATCTCTAGAACAAATAAAGCTATCGACTTCGACCTGGTTTCATTCTAGAATATTTACGTAGTGAAAATAGGTAGTACTTAAAACAAAAATTCAACCCACAGTTTTTTTTTTTTTTTAAAGCTAAATAAACAAGTTACATGAGAACCAATACATTTAATTGGCTCAACAAATATTTTTTAAAGAAAGTGACACTTTTCAAAAAAAAAAAAAAAAAAAACAATTAATTAAAATAATACACAATAACGGTAAATTAAAAAAATCATTTTCTAGAATTTCTCAACACAAAAATGTAAAGCTTTAAAATGCTTTTTGTTTTATCTCAATGCGACCACTTTTCTCAGATGGAAAAAAAACTGAAACGCAGTTTTCTTATAAAAAAATACGTCTTTCAACACTGCACATATAACTATATAAGGAATAAGGAGAAATAAGCAAACAAAATAAATATTTTAGGCAATCAATATATATTTCACTTTGAACATAAATTGATTTAATACTGTTATAAAAAGAAAAAAACCTATTAAGTATCTCATGGTAATAAATTTCGATAAATAAGAAGGTATACACCTGTTTCGAATTTTTATTACCATGCATGTTTTAATAAGAAATCGTAAAAGTTGACATAAAAATTAATTTAAAAAAAATTAACATTAATGGGTTTTGCAATAATTAAGGTGGAGCTTTATTATTTGGTTTCTAAGCGAACCGTATCAACCTCTTTAGAGATTTTATACAAAATAAAAATATTAGCGAAGGAAACAGTCGACGATTGAAAAATGGTAAAGTAGATAATTTGACGTTAATTAGTCGTTAATAGTTTTGATAATTTAAAATTTTTTCTACTTTGCTAAGTTGACATTAAGTCAACTTAGAGAAGCATCCCTTAGAACACTTTTTATATTGAATGGTTTATTGTTTCATAAATTTACGGTCGATCAGTCCTTAATTAATTGTGCTATTTTCAATTTTATTGTGCAGGAATTTCTATGTTTTTTTTTTTTGTTGAGTTTATGTAGAGTTGCAAGGCATGTCCTCCAAAAGGGGTTAAAACTTATTATAACGAAAATAAGGCGTGTTTTGTTGAACTAGTTGTTACTGTGCCGATTCTGCAATATTCCACATTAAGCCCTAAAGCTACTGAGGAGCAAATGTGCTGTTAACTTATTGTTGGTAGAATTTGCATGTGAAAATTTGGCTTGATGTAAAGAATCTCTTAATGATTTCAACAAAAAAAACACACCTATTGACCTTTATTTTTCACATTTTTTTTTATAATAAATTTTGTAACAATTTATAACATGTCTTTCGCCATCTGCCAGAGTGACAACTTATTGTTTTAAAAAAGGAAAAAATATTTGATAATATAATACAAAAATAAAATATTTCACCAACAATGCATTTTCTATATTGCAACGCCCAGCTTATACATATACTTATAGAGGTTTTCCCAACTTTGGCCATTTAGTATATTATACATTTCGTTATTTGTGAGATGATTTTTGCTATACACATTCCTTCTAATTTCCATCAGGATAGGCACCTGCCTAAGAAGCGAAGCACATCCTCTTTTTCGCTCAGATTACAGAGTCCATAAATTTCTGGAAGGTCACTTCTATTAGGGATGAAATTGAGAGTATAAGGCGCCAGTTATAGCTATCATTGAAATTTATCATTGAAAATTTTAATGATGTATTTTAAGACGCTTATGATGCAAAATCTATGATTATTTTGATGCCAAAGTAAAGCTTATGACTTTATTAATATAGTTGGCCAACCGTTCTCATGAAATGTCCTTTAATTTTTCAATGATCATTGATAAGGTAGTGCAATCACCGAAATAGTTAAAGTGGATTTATATGAAAGGTTAGGCTCAAATGAATTTGTTTTTTTTTTGCAATAAATATTAATAGAGTCGTCAGTTTCATATTGGGATCATAATAAATACTAATTTTGCTTTTTAAATGCCTCAAAACTTAAATTAAAAATTTTCAATGATGAGTTTTAATGATAGCTATAACTGGCGCCTTATAGTAACTCGGCTCTGGCTTTGAAGCGTTATCAAGGCTGGTTGATAAAAAGGGCTAAAATAATAATTGTTGCACAAATTGTGGTTAAGCTTCGAATAAATAACTCTCTGCCTTGAATTCCTAGATTTTATTTCAAAATCAATCCTTTTTTTTTGCGTTGACTGCATTTAAGAGGCCATACAATTGGCTTTTCCAAGTGTCTCAGTTATTATTTTGTAGATCAAGAGTGTACGATTGCAGTAATCCGCCAAACGTTTTCATTCTGCCATCCATAAATTTTACTTTCTTATTACAAACATACTGGTCTTCATAGGTAATCTTCTGTCGTCGAGCCTAAGCGTTTTAAGAACATAGTCCACCTGCATTTTGAATGTCGAGATAAAGAAAGGAGAAAGTCCAGTTTCTAATAAGAGTACGTGATTTGGTGTCGTGCTATGTAATTTAAATGTTCTTTTCAACAAGTTTTGCAAGAGTTGTTCGACTTCATCAAACTCTTTATGTCCACAGACTTGCGCCGAGTAAGGCGCGAAGTTGCTTGAAACACTTTATATTTTGAAGCTGAGTCTACCTCTTTCCTTCAGGTCGTGTTTAGTGCATTTTTTGATTGAGCGAGCTTTACCGTCAAATGTTTTCTCATATTCAGATTTCTGGTAATAACCATACCTAAATAATTGTACTCATTTACAACCTCAATATCCTGATTTAAAAGCTGCCATTTTGCGTTATGCCAATTTCTACCACCTGCATGCCGAAAGATCATAAGTTTCGAATTCGTTAAGTTAATCTGCAGCCTCCATCTTTCGCATTAGTTTGCCAGACGATTAGTCATGAGTTGCAGTCCATGTGGTGTTTCTGCAAGTGCGAAGATAATATCAGCAAACATAAGATGGCTTACTCTCACCGTATCGAAGAGGTTCACTCTACCAGTACAGAAAATTTCCTCAATCTTATCGATATAAATGGAAAACAGCATAGGACTGAGGTTACAACCTTGCCTTAGGCCTATTTCTACTCCGAAGTACTGGAATAGATCACATCCGCTAAAAATAGCTGAAGTTGTCAGTGCATGTACAATCTTTCGATTATTTTGCCAAACTTCATAGACATTCCTTTGTTATATAAAACTTCAGCATTAGAGCTCTTCTGTCTATAGTATCAAAGGCTGCCCTAAAATCTATGAAAAATGCGTATAGTTTTCGTTTTTTTATCTCTACAGAACTCCAGCAATGATCCACATCAAAGTAAAAAAAAAAAAACAACCCAAAAATGCTACTAAAGTGTTTGATAATAAGGTGCGGGAAAACCGTTATTCGCATATACTGTTGTGTTAATACAAAATCAAGAATCGGTTGCAGTTCGGCAAAGTTAAAGCCAGTTGAAGAAAAGGATGTGAATACGAACTTAGGAACTCATGGATCAATCTATCTTAAGCCCAAAACAGATGTGCAGCTTTTTTCCATGCAGCGAAATTAGAAATAGAGATATCGTGCAGCAAAGGCTTCATGCAGAGCCTGGAATATGTCAGCTCTCATAAGAACCTGTGTAAATTTATTTTCGCTGCATTGGAAAAAGCTGCACATATTTTTATCATGATCGCTGCTGTGACTGTTTTTGATTTCGAGTTTAATTTTGTCTACGAAATGAAAACAATTTGCCCCATAGTAACTTATGTATTATGCTAAATAACCCCTTACTTGTCGGGAATTAGAAGTATTGTTAAAATTGGCGAATGCTTTTTGAATTTAAAAATTGACGATGAATGCGGTTGACAAATAAAGTATGGGGGCATATTTTAAGTTAATTAATTTATTTTCCATTATCAATATTCAGACTTAATATTTGGCACGTTTAGTAAGCATACGAGATGATTGGTGATGCAAAACTTGTCTTAACTATCGCTGGTCCTGAGCTGTATACAGCTGGGGCATGAGCGTAAGCCAATGGAGCTGGAGCAGCAGCATAAGCAAGTGGTGCTGGGGCGGCCCTTAACAAAGCTGGAGAGGCAGCATAAGCAAGAGGTGCTGGAGCAGCCCTGATCAAAGCTGGAGCAGCCCTGATCAAAGCTGGAGCAGCAGCAACAGCCTTAACAGCAACACCGAGAGGCTCACGACGGACAACAGCATTGAATCCATTGATTGAGTCAGCAGAGTAGTCCACAATGCGTCTGTAACCATCAGCATCGTTCAACGAGTATTGACCACGAACAACATCTCCTTCGCGGCTCTCAACCTGGTTCTTGCTGTCGCCAGAAAGAGCATCCTGCACATCGTATCCATAGCTGTACTGTGGGTACGGATCGTAGGATTCAGCGCGGGCCAAGAGTGGTTGGGCGACAGCAGCAAGTGGAGCAACAGCTGGAAGAAGTCCGGCACTAGCAACAGCGACGCAAGCGAAGAAAGCAATAAACTGAAAAGTCAAAATTTAATTTATGCAGCTCAAATAAAATGTGGCAAGTTTGTGCGGACGTACCTTGAATGCCATATTAGATTTGATTTATTTTAATTTGTTGATTGATAGTGGATTGGTGGTGCTGATTGAACAGTTAGTTCGAACTGATTTTAAATCGAATTGCACGATGCTTTTATAGCAAGTTATCGATAGTACCTTACTTCGAATCGGATCAATTCCTACCCCAAATTTGAAATGCCGCACACACTTGGAATGTGACAATGTGGGTTTTTTTTTTTAATTTTGTGCATTTGTTTGTGCAAAAAAGAACGTTTTAAGTGCAGGGTAACCACTGCTTCGTCTTGGGACAAGAAAATTTCTTTGCGAATTCCAATCGAAGTGCCAAAACCTTCTCATTGTGTACCTTTCATTAAACGTCTGTGTAGTTTTGTGTCGGTGAACAAAAAAATATAATTGCAAATTGGCTGACCTTCCGCATTGCGATGAAGATGTGTCAGCAAAGCAGCGTGAAATTCCAGTTCCCTTTGACGGCTGCAATGGATAGTCGAATGTGATCTTGAATTGTTAACTCGGTGAGAGGTGTTTTTCCGGTGCACTGCTGATGCAAATGAAAGATTATGTGAGCATTGTGACAGAATCTGTTGGCATCAGCGAAACAGAAAGGATGTTAAATAAACGCACCTGAATTTCAAGTGTGGGGGATGGCAAAGCGAAAATAAAAGCATGGATAAGAGTGAATGGGATGAATAAGGTGGTTAAAGTCAGTTAAATTTATTGCAAGGCTTAAAGTTGAGTTGCAGAACTAGGTCATGCTGGATCTACTTGAACTTGCCATATTTTTCAGTCTTAATTAACCTTTATAATTAAGTAAAATTAATTATAAAGGTAAAAAAAATAATTCAAAATTAAGGTTAAGGCTAATTAAGACCTGAAAAATATGGCAAGTTCAAGTAAGTGACTAGGTATATATATTTGAGTCCGATGAAATATTAGAATTAATGCTATAATGTCACATGGGCGTCTTTTGTTTGTTTCGACCGTGCATCCAGCATTTTCGATTGGCTAACATTCACACTACGCAGATTGTAGAACGGCATAAGGGATACTGTCCAGGGCCGTAGCTAGAGTTGAATTTAAGGTTGGGCAGCGGAGATAACAGGTATGGGTAAATTTTTAAAAAAAGTTTTTTCGATCATATTAATTTACTCTCTGCAAATCATGGGTGTTCGATAACCTCTTGAATGTATTCTTAAAACTATAAAAACTGTAAAACTTAATAAAAAAAATCTTTTTTTAATCTAATTAATACCTATAATTTAATTTAATTATTTTTTTTAATCTCTTTTTTTTTTTGTTTGAGAAAAATAAGATTTTTCAAAAATGCCAAACAAAAATATATAAAATTAAGATATCGTATCGGCGCAATGTCCGAAAAACCCTGAATATACAAAGGCTAAAAAAAATCAACCCATCCGTTTAGGATGTAGGTGAACAGGAAGACAGACAGACGGACTTCGCAGTGATAAATTTGCTCAAAATCTCGAGTTCAATTTTTTTACGAATCCATAATTTGCCACCTATGTAATACAGATATGAGTGTAAATTTACCGAAGCAACATTCGCCCATAGAAAAATAATAAGGTGTAGAATTTGAGGAAAATAATTTTTTTTATTTTTATTGAATTTTCTCAAAAATTAGAATATGTACATTTTGACATCTGAGTTCTAAGTGTTTGAATAAAAATTTTACTAAGAAGAAAATAAACAAAAATAAAAGAAAATTATTTTTTTTAATTTTTAATTTTTGTTAAAATTTTACTTAATAACGTTAAATTGAACGTAATTTGTATTAGTATTTTTTTTTTTAATTTTGAGTTTAAAAATAAATTTTTCAAAAACAAATCTCTCAAATAATTTGAATAAAAAACACAATAAAATAACGGACTCTTGGTCTAAAAAAAAGGATAGCGTGCAAGGGCGTACGCAGGATTTCGATCGATTTTGGCGGAGAAGGGGGGGGGGTCAAACTCAAATTTCATTTTATTTATTTTATCGGTCGGTATGTTATCAATTATAATAATAAGTGAAAAAAAAAAAAAAACTAAAAGAAATTTTTTGCTATTTTCTTAATTCAATTCAAAATCATCTCATTTCCCATTCAAATTTCCAAATAACCTCATTTATTTCAACAAATTTTGGACGAAATTCGGTAGGAAATTACGTACAACTTTTATGAACATACCCATATTGAATCCATTCAAAGTGGAACCTATCTAAAAAAAGACAAAAGAATTTTGACCCAGACAACCCTCGTAACGTAGATATAACATTCTGTGCTTATAAAAAAAATCTGTTTCATTATTTTGACTGAAAAGGTAAATTTTAACAGCTTGTGCAATGTGCATGCATATTAGGGTGTCCGTTATTTCCCGAACTGATTTTTTGTGTGGATCAGACACCTCTGTATATTGTACATTACTCAACAAAAAAAAAATGTAGGAAAGTAATATTTAAATTACTGTAAAAAGAAAACCGCTAATTGATACGTGGAAAAATGTCAAAATTTTCAATTCGATAATTCGGACCATTTACAATAACTGCCAATGATTTTCGTTAAATTGTTTCCTACTTTAAGAAAGATAAAGTTGGAAAAAATAAGAATTTCCTGCACTGTTGTTAGGGATAAGTATCATATTTATTGAACTTTTATATTATAAAGTTTAATAGAATTTCCTAATATTTAAAAATTTTTTAAAAATTTTAAAACCCGAATTTGGATTACAATTTTGAAAACCTGTGCGATCTTACTTTTTGTTTTCTTCTAAACAATGCTGAATACCATATACAAGGATGTAATACAAAAAACAACACAATAACTTGATTTAAATTACTCCTGAAAACTCTTTTTTGAAGATTTATTTAAGAAATAAATTATTACTTACCTACTAACTTAATTTAATTCATATATATTCATGAACGACATCTTAATCCTAATGATGTCTCATTCCCGTTAATTGCATATACATAAATACATACACATGTATCTACTGATTTATTCCTACACCTATGCAATTAGTTACTTAAAAAAAAGAAAGAAATTCGATATACCATAATAAAAATGTCCCATCACATAAAATTCATACAAAACGGTCATAAATTAACCACGACAAACCAGCAACATCACTTTGAATCCATTATTATAACCATAATCACTATACTAAATCAGCGATGAGCCATTTTGATCATAATACTCGTAAAACGGTCGCATCTTATATTTAATTAACGATCACCGAAAGTGAGAAGTAAGAGTCATTTATATCTTGTTTTCCAAGAACAGGGTTGCCAACATATTTTCTCTCACATATAAAGCAATTTTCTAATCTTGAACTGCCTCAATAGACAAATTAGCGTTAGTGGTCTACTTTCACAGTAAATAAGTCGGTAAGAATGGAAGAAACCGTCAATTTTCTGCAAAATCCCTATGGTTTAATGTGAAGCACCTTCTCATGGCAAGAGATATTATCTTTTGGAAGATATTTCACTTCTTCCTACAAGGCAAAGCAGTAACCCTTTGACAAAATATTTTTGCTTTTTAGGTTGAATCCCCAGACCCCAGATAGTAGATATGCTGCAAAGTTGTTGAATTAGCACTAACTACCAACAAAAGTCTGTTTAACCATATTGAGTTTTATATAACGAAGCCAAAACTAGCTTTCATTTGATGCACACTTTATTGACTATGTTGGCAACCCTGTTCGAAAATACACTTTCAGAAGCTAATTTAAATCCGGTTAAGATGAATAAAAAGCGTGTAATTTTGTGTTTCTTTAAAAATATAGCGGTTGCTGTAGGATGGTTGAAGTGCGGCGCAAGTAATCCATTTAACTGAGATGCCTATCGGCGTCATCAGCAGAAAGAAGCATCATATTTTTTGTAATGGTTTAAATATTATCTGCCCACTCTTCCATCAAATATGCTGCATAACACTTAACTGCTGAGGAAGACTAAAGAAGTGACGTGTGTCACCCGAAGGCATGTGGATCGATAAACACACGAGATAATCCAATCAAAACTGCAACTCAATATAACATTTTTGTATTCGCACCTTAAAACGCACCAGGATCAGGAATCAGGATTTAAATGTGAATTGACAATATTCACACTTTTGTCTAGGACATGGGTTTTTGTTGTGCCAGAAAAATTCCTGAGATTAGTGGTAGGTATAGAGGAAACCACTGCTGTGACACACCCATCATTTGCACTCATAGACAGGTTACTATACAGATAGATTACCACGAAAAGGGTTAGCCAGAGCAGAGACCATCAGTGCACGTTCCGAAGATAGAAATCTCTATTGGACAATATCAACATCTTCGGGATATGCCACCTAGTGTGCGGCGCGGCAGGCGACGGAAGGCGTTCTATACTCCGATGCAAAATGTGGATATGTGCATAGTCCCAGGGGTAAACACAAAAAACAAAACTCTGGCTGCACGTCGACGTCGTCTTCATCTTCGTCTTCGTGTCGCCCAGATCCTGAGATGAGGGCGTTCGAAGCGCATAATAGTCATGTCATGCGTATACCTATACATACCTGTCAGATGATCATGTCACATTTAGTCTTGAGTTGGATCGTCATCTTCATTTATTTCAATTCATTCAATTTTGATATTTCTGTTTTGTGCGAGTTCGGAAAATCGAAGAACGGAGATCACTTCTGGGACGTGTAATTTCTTGTGACACCATCGGAAATGCCCATCTTGCGATGATCCTCTATACCTGTGGTACACCAGCACCTTATCCAATACCCAATAAAGGTAAGTATAGATATATCCATAACCAGATGTCAAAAGTCACATTTGTTTGGGATAATCTCCTTAAGTCAATCATCAGTGGTTGACTTCTTCTTTCTTTTATGTTTCTCTTTCGTTTTTGACAACTTCAATTCTGACAACTTGGTCTGAGTTTGTTTACATTGGATCTAAAGGCTTTTGTATTGTTTTGTAAACGGGATTAGGCCATTATTTGACGATTAAGAGAAAAAAAAAAACCAATTTAGCAGTTATTCTTTGTGAATTTTTGTTTTCGTATTCAATGAATGAAATTCATGTGAAATTTATGGACGCACAAAAATACGAATTCAATGTCAATGTTGTGTGGTTATTTATTTTTGGAAGACAATTAGGCGGATTGTGGTGCGGATAGGTTAATACCCTTAGGGTTATTTGTTTTGGTTTGGTTGTGATTTAGTTTTCGTATGACTTTGCTTTGGATACCTATATGCATTCCTAAGAGCTAAAACCAAAAATGGCTTAATTAAGGCTTTAGAAATTCGAACAACAATAGATCGATGTCGACATGGAAAATATTGTTTAATTTTTTGTTTTGGATGCTTTTGACGGTAAATTGATCTTGAACTTGTTGAAGTATAATTATACTGTCTCATTTGTTTTTGTATATGTATAAGGTGATGTCAATAAGCTGGCGGCAAGGTGATCAACTTGGGCGATATTGGACATACATACGTACCTTTAGTCTTTCGATGAATTAATGCATTGACATAATTCTAAATTTCAATAATTTATTTTTAACTCATTAATATTTAAGTGAATTAAACTATGATAATACTGTTAACCTGATGTATTCTTTGAATTTCATGGAATAAAAAAAATAATGCAAAAATTATCAGCCCAATTCTATGTGAAAATTCATTCAGAACCCTAATTCACACTATCAAGCAAGGTCGTACGAAGGATTTCGATTAAAGGGGGTCGGGAAGGGGGGTGGGGGGCAAACTCATATTTCATTTTATTTTTGTAAATAAGATAGGTATCGGTCTGTACAAATTAGAAAAATTTGTGAAAAAAAAAACTAAAGGATATTTTTAGCTATTTTATTGAGAAATCGTGTTTGGCTTAGGCTAAGCGCTTAGGACTATTTTCTAATTTTTAATTTTCGGCTTTACTACCGAAGTCGTTTTTTGGCAAAAAAAAAACTTTAATAAATATGATCATACAATAAGAAATTGTTTATATTTTTTTTTTAAAAGTCGGTGCCGTGAACTAATTCCCCAGGAACTAAGTCCACCGAAGGTGTTAGTTCCCATTAGGCGGGGGAACTAACCACTTTTTGAAAGTGGTTTTTATTCCCTTGCAAGGTGGGAAAAAAAATTTCAATAAAATGGGTGGTTTTAGTTTCCGTCAAATCTATAATCTTTTTCTTTCCAAAATTAAAAAAGCTTGCTTCTACAAAAACAGTGCTAGCACCCAGCATTATGTCATATAAACAGTAAAGTATGTATGGGGGGGGGCATGCTACCTCCCTGCAACCCCCCTGCTTGGCCCAATATAGGATTTCGGGTAGGTGCGAGGTTGGGTGTATGCAAAGTTTCGTTTGCATTTATAGAATCTGGATTTAAAGTAACTTTGAATTTATCCAACTTTGCATACACCCAACCTCGCACCTACCCATAATCGTATAATGGGCCAAGCAGGGGGGCATACATACCTCAATATAATAAGATCTCTATTTGTATTTTCAAATGTGTATACAATTCCCATTAGAAAGTGGACTTTGTTCTCACCTTGCTTGGGGAATAATAACCACTTTCAAAAAGTGATTTCTGTTCCCGCCTAGTGGGAACTAACACCTTCGGTGGACTTAGTCCCTAGGGACTTAGTTCACGGCACCAAAAAAGTCACTAATATCTTTATTATTTGAAGCATACTTTTTCAACGCACAGAGCTATGCCACAAAACTCACAAAACCATCTAACTGGCATGTGAAATTCTTTCAAACTAAGGGGCATCAATATCTTCGTTCAAGAACATACCCGAGACGCTGTCAACCTATCCAAAAATTTTCAGATACGTTGAGTTTTTGTTTCACCAGATGATTTTTCACACGGGATTACAACAACACAATCACTTTGAATACAATCCTGAACAAGGTCAATTCTTTTGGGACGATGGGGTCCTTCAGCAAAGGGAATGCTTGCTGAAAAGAAACGCATCGAGTTTGAAAGTTGAATAGCGTATCTTCTTAGATAGTGGCGATCAACATTTCTTTGAAGTGCAAGTAAACCATCTTGGGAATCGTCTGATGCGACATCCACCCAGTTCTTGAAGCTAAGTACTGCTGATATTTTTGGCATATAATGTTCATAAGAGGTTTTAGTTTAGCCGTTTTACCTAGAGCGTTATAAAACTATTTTCGACCAAGAGAATAAACTTCTATCCTAACAATTAGATTCTTTTATCCTCGTCCATTTGCCGATACATGGAGCCGATACTCTAAAAGAGCATTCCTGAAAAAAAATTGTACATGTTATTTCGTAAAATCATAGTTATCGTGCAGTATAGAGACGAGTTTGATCCAAAATTAGTATTCATCTAGCTCACTTCGAAGATATTGGAAAGCAGTCATTTTTGTATACATCTACCTTAAGATGTAGTAATGAATGATTTGAAATTCCTTCGAAAAAATGTATTCAGATTTTCCCATTACCCAAGCAGGTACACCTAACTTCACACTTACTAACCTCGGATAATATTAAATGTTGACTTTATTTTTCAATTTTGTCTATTTATACCAACTATTATTGAACTTTTTTTTTGAAAAAATAAAAATAAAATAGATAAAGGAAATATTTGATTTTTGTCCAAATGTGAAATAACCTCCAAAAAACATTGAAAGTTGAAATCGTACTTCACGCGGAGTAATAAAAAAAATTACCGTTTTAGTTTTATTGTAATAAATTGAATTAAAACATGTTGTCAAGATGTCAAGAGAACAAAATAAGTCAAACCTGATTAAAACATCGTCGTCGTTCTATGAAAACTCCCTAAGTCCATTTTTTAAAATTTTGTAACATTGACATTTGTTATGGAATTTTAATAACAATAACTTGAAAATTTTTGAGTTTAATAAATTATATTATTATATATTATATATTTATAATAAATATAGCAAAAGATTTGGGTACTTTTTACAAAAGTTAAATTTTGGTATTTAATTAACTATGCCGTGTTTATGAAAGGTTCTTCAGTTTCTAAAGAAATGGACTTAGGGAGTTTTCATAGAACGACAACGATATGAGAGATGGGTCTATGGTAAAACGATAAATTCCATGAATTTTTTGTAGCCAAGCGGGTACAGTGGTAGTAAATGGGTTTTAAAATAACCATTGCGTATATCTACTTACTTTAACTTAGCTATAAACCTGATTTTGATCTAATGACCTAAAAAACGTAATAATTGATCCTCTGATTCCTTCGACGAATTATACGCCATGCATACATAGTAGTTCTTCCTTCACAGTTCGTTCGGTAATAGCTCAGCTCATGTAGTCATATGTGTGCTCATGGTAGGCAAGCGCAGTGTAAAGTGGATAAACTAAAGGCCACTTTACACGATAATAGAAGTCATATGACCCGTCACTATAATTTCTGCATGATTTCTCAAAAGAGTTGTCATTATTTGTCAAATCATACCGTTTTCAATTTAGTATGTACCTCCGTCTATGACTTTTTATTTTATTTTTCTCATAACTAGCTTCATATTTTCACTTTACACTTTTTTTTAACAAATAAAATTAGATATCAAGCATAAAAGAAACAAAATTGCATTGTTTTCAACACTGAATAGAATACAATCTTTTAGAAACACAAAAATTGCATATGACTTCTCATATGGAATTATAGATGCAAACCTAATGTCGAAAAAGTCATACTTATGCTTTTTTCTTTTGAGAAGCTGTATGAGTTCTATGAGTGCGTTCACCCGATTTGATTTGATTTTTTTGACAGGTCATTTGAGAAGTCAAATGATTTCTATTATCGTGTAAAGTGGCCTTAAGAAATTTGTATGTAAAATTATAAACTACAAGTGACTCAAAAGCTACAACAACAACAATGTTCATGAAATAGAAAATAATATTACCTTTAAAAATGTTAAACGTATGTATTTTGATTGAATTTGTGAACAACAACAACAACTTAAAGGCGCTACCACCAATTGTTTACGAAATAATTTGCTTTAGGTATTTTTTAATTCGTTTTATTTTTGTTTGGCTGGAGATATAGCTACATATAATCAAGGGGTGCCAAGCCCTATCATCAGTCTTCTTTTTAGTGGTGCTGAGCTTTAATCCAATACTTTCTACATGCACACATGAGATTTGAACCCACGCATCAGATTTGCTCAGTCTTCGAAGCCGTATGCACTACGTTTTTCGTTTACGTTGTTGTTGTTGTTCACAAATTCAATGAAATTGACGGAATAAAAAAAGGTCAATTCTAATAAACTAACATTCTAGTATGAATAGTACAATAATAATAACAGTATGTATTTTCTTTTAAAATACATCGAGCTAGATTTATGATGTAATTTTACAAATTTTTTACGCCTATATATATGATTAAACAACTTGCCCATACTTGCTAATACAGCTGGTATTCAAGAGGTTAGTTTGAACAAAATTTCGCGTAGGCTTGTGAGGAGGTAAGTAACGTGATGGGAGCTCCTCAAGTGGTGACGATAACCGCAATTAAATTGTACAAATTAATTGCTATAGGAGTCTGTTACCGAAGCTAATTAGGCTGACTTATTTTTTATTTGGAAGAAACTTACATTGATCTTAACACTGTTTAGAGTTATTAATTCCAAAGCCTATTATTCTGCAGGTCAAAGATAGACAGAAAGGTCAAAATGCCTTTCTGACCCACCCTGTATGTTGATTATGTGACGTGATAACAAAAAATGACAAAAGTTATGCTGATAATAAGAATATATATTTTAATTTAAATTCTAGTATCCTTTGAGATAAACACTATTATTAATAAACTGGTGAAAAATGAAGCTATTTACAAATGCAGACATCATTATTGTAAATTTTCCCTCTAATAAATCAGTTGTGAACTTTTGAGATTTGAAACAAGACCCACTGACGGTGGTGATCTGATTAAACTGCTACTCGAGTATGCACCCGATAATGGTGAACCATAAGACAGTTGAGGAGCTTGCACAAGAGATGGAATGCCACTGAGGAGGGAAATACCTTGAGGCTGAGGCCTGATGATAGACGGCCCTTGCAAGATGCTGGGAATTGATTTGATGAGAGTGGGAGCTGGAGCGGCCAAGATCTGTTTCGTTCCTGTCCGTGTGACTACGGCGTTAAATCCATTCACACCATCTGAAGAGTATTGGACGAGTCTTGTCAAGCCATCGGCATCCAGCAGGGAATAAGAACCCTTGACGACATCTCCATCTCGTGATTCTATTTGGTTTTTAATGTCACCTGTCGAGGGATCCTTTACGTCGTAGCTAAATGTGTACTGTGGCCTCAGGTCAACGGTTTCAACTTGTTTAGCCAGCAACTGGGGTTGGTAGATGCTTGGTCCTTGTAGGTAGACTCCATGTGCAGCAGCAATAAAACCAAAAACCAAAACGAACTGAAAAGTAAAAATAATAATGGTTATTTTGAGATCTTTTTATGAGAATTTTTCTTGGTAGCTAACTTGTTGGAGGTGAGCCATGTTAACTATTCTGTTACAGAAAACTGTTTGATGTCAATAGGATTAAGATTTTCCTTTTTATACATATTTTTTGTCCAACTAACTAAATACAAATTTGATTTAAATTAAGTGAGCATATCTTACTGGTTTTTTCGTATAGTCTCGCTACAACTCGAAGAGCAGATATTCATTCTCTAAATAGACTAGTTTAGGCTCACAGACTCCCAAAGTTGATGCAGTTTCGTTTCCAATGCGTTAGGAACAGAGCTGCATTTGGGTAAGAGAATAAAAAACGAAGAGTATCAATAACTCGAGTTTAGTATTCATGTTATATTGCATTATGTTTGAACTTTTTTTTTCTCGTAAATACACTAGCAATTCTTGATATAGCTGATGTAATCTGGAAGTATTTTTATATCACCAATTTACAGGATTTATAGTTTCTTTTTACTTGATGTATTTTAAATTGTCTTAAGGGATGTTGAGTTTTTGTGACCTATTAGATTTTATAAAGGTCAGAGGAAATCCTTCATTCTTGAGTTATAATTTTTCATTTCCTTGAAAATTGTTACAGAGCTTTTTGTGGATAAGTGATTTGAATTTAGGGTGTTTGGGAGGGCAGTTCTCCTTTTCAACTATTTGTACTGCCTCAGTTAGAAATGTTCCCCTTTTCAAAAATCTGTATGCAGTTTTCATGCTACCTATATGTGCCATTACATTTTTCTGTCATTTTATAGCAATTATTATTATTTGTCATAATCTTGCTTTGTGACAAATAATTGATATAAAATGACAAAGATAAGACGTTTTGTCATACGTTAAAATAAGGCTTTATTATTATTCAAATATGTGTATGCTTTTACTTGCTGAACAGAATAGAATGACGGAACTGAAGCCGCAGACGGAACTGGAAGAGCTGTCAAAAAGTGGCGTACGTTATTTTTTTTACATGTCCACAATGGAGCTGTACAGCTTTGAAAGTATTTTGAAGAAAAACAAAAGAATATTCTTGTGTACAAGCTCAGAATTCACATTTTTTGTTTCCAATAATTTTCCTTTTAATAAATAATTTTTTTCGCGATACAAATAACCACAATATTTTTTTCCGACCCAAAAAGTTGTTTTTTTTCTTCATACAAATTGAAACGTCAAAAGTGCCGTACGTGAAAAGTTAAAAGTTGGTGAACTCTTCCGTCTGCGTCTGCAGTTCCGTATGCGTCTACGTTCCGTTGTGTTCGCAACATTGAATTTGCGTGTATTCAATATTTTGACAGCTATTCCAGCTCCGGCTCCGTCTGCGTCACCATTCTGTTCAGCCCGTTACTCAATGGTAAAACCAGTTACTTCGCGGAAACCATTGGAACGCAACTCTTTTTACTGCGCGTATTAATTCTAAATGATTTTTCGGAACCCTGTCATTAATAATCTGAGTGCTAGGGGAGAGTACGATAACTCAGGCGCCGCAAAATAATAACGGATTTTTAAAGAGAGATTTAATACAATCATTTTTTACTATGGAAGGGGGGGGGGGGGTTTATGTCGCCCGTTTAGGGGGTAGGGGCAATTTTAGAAAATATTGACTTAAACCTAAAAAAAAAAATATTAAAAAACAACGGCAACACTTACAATGCAGTACTATACCGGGTTTAAAAGCCAGAAATCTGTACTTAAATTCTATTGTTAAATTAAATTATTTAAGGCGATTGTTTTTAAAATTCGTATGCAAACTCAAAATTTTGATTAAAAAAATTAAAAAAAAAGTTTAGACCAAGTTTTTTTCAAAATTGTGAAAGAAGTGCTGAATTGGCCTTTTGTGGTCAATGATATGAATTTTAAAATTATATTTTAAATTACTAAACCTACTTTTTTATGAGATTTTAGTTTTTTTTGTTGTTTCTTACATTTTATACAGTACAAGCACCCAGCATTACAGCGTATAAACAGTGAGATATGTAAGGGGGGCATGCTGCCCCCTGCAACCCCCTTGCTTGGCCAAGTATATCAGTCTTAACTTTTTTTTTTTAATTTTTTTTTATCAAAATTTTGAGTTTGTATGCGAATTTTTAAAAAACGATTGGCTTAAATAATTTAATTTAAATTTTAAGCTAAAGAAAAAATGTTTGGCTTTCAAAACCGGTATGGTACTTTATTGCAAGTGTTCCCGTTGTTTTTTAAAAATTTTTTTTTTTCATTTTAAGTCATTTTTTTCTAAAATTGCCCCTACCTCCTAAACGGGGCGAGATAGACCCTCCTCCCATAGTAAGAAGTGCTTGTTTTTGACCCTTCTACAAAAAACCGTTATCAATTTTTGGCGCCTGAGTTATCGTACTCGTGCCGAATGCTATTTTACCTCATTTATACGTGTAAACATAATTTAATTTTGTGTTTCTGTAATTTTTTAATTTATTTTATAATTCCCTATAAACTCGCATTTTGGTAATGAATACGAGACGAGAAAATTGAGCAAATATTGAACATACAAGAGTTTGGCTTTTAGTTAGCATATTAACAATACACAAAACCATGTATCGAATTTAGTTCAAAATTACAATAAATTACTTCCAGACTCCAAAAAAAAAATAATATGAAGCCAATGATAAACGTATCTATTTTTGTCCAATAATATTTAGTTTTGAAATTCAATTTAAATTGAGGTGTGTAAAAAAGTTAAACAAAATTATTTGTTACTTTTCTGAAAAGTTTTTGAATTTTGTTATTTTTTTTTATTATTATTGTAAGAAAAAACCAATTTCTAATAAATTTATATTTTCTTAATGAAATAATTATATTTGTATATTTTCGTATTACTTTTTTATTTTTTTAAATAACTTATACCAAAATGGACTTTATTCACACCAAGGTTTCAGTTTTTTTTTTTATTGTAAAACATACAACATAATTAAACATTTTTTTTTAATTTATAAGAAAAAATTTATTAAAAATAAAATTCAAAGAATCAACAACCTGTCTGTATAAATTAAAAACATGATTTTTTTGATAGGTTCACGTTCAACCGATAATGAGAAAGTCGACAGTAAAAAAACCGTTAGATTGCAGGTGATTTTAATAACGATTAAATAAAAATTTATTAAGTAAGAATTAAATACGACTAAAAATATATCATTTGCACTTAGAAATAAATAATATGAAAATAGTAAGCTTTAGAGGTTGTGACTCCAACATACGGTTACCAGCAGAAAATTATTACAACATTCTTATATTTGAGCGTTGTTTTAGGGAAAGGACCAGCGCTGTGCGGTGTATTTCCTTGTCATCTAAGCTGTATTTGGTTCTTCACCAGCTGTGTCGTTCATGTCTCAAGAAATTGAAAATAAATAAATACACCTTCCTTAGCGGAACTCATTTGAAAAACTTTGCAGTCTGAAAATTATACCAAATCAATTAGTATTTTCTTACGGCCATATTTTTCACATTGGATTTAAGTGAACTTTAAATCCAACCAGATTTATTCAATCCAAAAATTTAAATCCATATTATATTTATTATTTTCTTATTAATTTTCCACTTGTTCTAACTTTTGAACTTGTATTTATTTATTTTTATATCCTATGTATGGCAATAACTTTTTTGGAGCGCTAAACTCAAGCACTTGAAACTAGTGACGAATATATAAATTGAGTTTTAATCCGGATGAAAGTACTTTAACTGTCCCTCGGAGAGCAGTTTAAATTCAATTGGATTTATTGAATCCTGATTTAAAAATTTGGATTCAACTGCGGATTTAATAAGTGAATAATACCAAAGAATATAAAGTTACCAAAAAGTCGCATCTTATACAAATTTTCTACTGAAAATGACGGGTTCCAATGTCGGAACCCGCACTTTGGCTTTTTTATAGGCTTGTCAATAATTCTCTCAGCGCTTTTAAAATGAGATACCTTTTTGTCCTTGAAAAGCCCATAAAAAAAGCAAAAGCTCTGGGAGCAGGCCGCAATATTAGAACCCACCATATAAAAATGTGCAGTAAAAAATTGTATGAGATGGCGCCTACTTGGTAACTTTATATTTTTTGATAATATGGACTTGGATTTAACTTTTGGATTTAAATTAATTTACTTCTGGATTTAAGGATTAAACGAGTAAATAATATGGCCGTTAGCGTATTTATAATTCTTGTCTCAAACCGACTGACAAACAATAATAATCTTACCTAATTTAACAATACATATCTACATTGATCGATTTCACCTTTAGGACATCAAATCGGATTAATTGATCTAATTTCAATGTCCGGACAGTAAAAAAGGGGAGATATATAAACGCACAAAAAATCCGCAAAATAAAAAAAAAATTCAACAAAGAAATAATAAACAAAAAGTAAGAGTACCCTCGAGGAGGTATAGGTACCTTTCCGACCGCACACCAAATTCGGTATAAATAGACTGCAAAGTATGCCAGTTAAGTATTCAGTGTTTAACGTTGACTCACAACAGAAGTAAACTCAATTTCAAACAAAATGGCTTTCAAGGTGAGAATACCTCCCATCAGAGATATTTGAATTGTGCAGAATTTAAAATATTGATTAAACAATTTTATTTTCCTTTCCATACAGTTCGTAGCTCTCCTTGCTCTAGTGGCTGTTGCCAATGCTGGACTCGTTCAACATGCCCCATTGGCATATGCTGCCGCTCCAGCAGCAGTTGTACACTCGGCTCCTGTGGCTTATGCTGCCGCTCCAGTTGCCGTCGCTCATCATGCCCAACCTGTCCTTGCCAAGGCCGCTGAAGAATACGATCCTCATCCACAATACAAATTCGCCTACGATGTTCAAGACTCTCTGTCTGGAGACTCCAAGAGCCAGTCCGAGTCCCGTGACGGAGATGTTGTCCATGGAGAATACTCCTTGATCGATGCCGATGGATACAAGAGGACCGTTCAATATACCGCCGATCCCGTTAACGGATTCAACGCCGTTGTCAACCGCGAACCACTAGGACATGTTGTCAAGGCCGTTGCCGCTGCCCCAGCACTTGTCAAATCTGCACCATTGGCTTATGCTTCTGCCCCAGTTGCATACTCCGCACCAGCTCTCGTCAAATCTGCCCCATTGGCTTACGCTTCCGCCCCAGTAGCTTACTCTACACCAGCTCATTACGCTTACTCTGGTCCAGTTGTAGCTAAAGCAGCTTACGCCTACGCCCACTAGGAGAGCCAACTCTATCCACCGACTGATGCCACATTGACGTTCTTTTGTTAACTTAAAGTTGTAAATAAATTATTAAAAAAAAAAAACTCATTTGAACTTTTATTTCCATTGATCAAGATATCGGAAAGTGAAGAAATAACATAAGACTGAGCAATGAACTTAATTAATTCCGTTTGCGGTACCCAAAGATTAGTCACAAACGACAAACTGTTATAGTTATGGTGCCTACTTACTTTCAATTTTATGTAGATCCGCAAGGCAATTATTTGACTTTTTTGACGCAATTTGAGCCACACCTTTAATTTATTTCAAATCTTTTCAATCATTTTATCAGATATGGACACGTGTTTTTTTTTAAGGTTAAACTGCCAATATCGTTAGGCGTTTCTTTTTGGCAAGTGGATTACGTGCTGCGTCTAAAAGATCACTTGAGGTTATTATTTGAGTTATGATCGCAATTAACTTCAATTCCTATAGCAAAACCACAAGTCTGCATATTTATAATTTTTTTTTTGACAAATTAGTTTTATGCGTGTGGGAGGTTAGGTTTTTGTTTTTTTTTTTAAGAACAAAAATGCGGAACACGAAATGTCATTGATCCTTTGTTTTACTTTCCATTGGAGGTGATAGAATGAAAGGGCCTTGTTGAATGGAGTTATTGTTAGGTTTTCCAGAACCATGAAAATTTTCCGGTTGATTTGCTATTCACTGTTGTTTTTTCCATTAAAAATCTCCAAGTGTTAATCCTTAACGAATAAAATTCGTCTGATGCTAAAGACTTCATTACATAAATGCTCAATGGATAGTCGAATTTATATGCAAAAAATCATCATCACACTGCAAGTCTCCAGTCCAGAGCGGGAAAATTTAGACAGGAGGATAGATAGTAAAAGTTTTGTAGTTTTTCTTCAATATTTTAAATTACAAAATGAAAGTAAATTGAATTTCCCACAGAAAAGTTAAAGTCATATTTTCGATAGAAGAATAGGTAGTAAATAAATATAAATAAATTTGATGGCACAACAGCTCATGAAGAACCAGGGCCTAGTGACTTACAATTTTCAACCATTCCTGTGTGCGTGTCTGCAGGAATGGAAGGGACCTACAGTTTATTGCCGAATTCGAACGGCTAACGAGCGGCACTTTTCTATGACAGGAGATACTCTTGGAGGATTTGTCAATTCCTTGCAAAAGGCAGTAGCCGTTTTTTCTTTTAAATAAATAGGTGGCGAGGCTGGGGATCGAACCTTAGACCTCCGACATGACAGTCCATCGCACTAACCATCACGCCACGGCTACTACAGGAGAATAGGTATAAGTAGAAAGTTTAATTATCTTAGGCTTTCATCAGTGTAGTCCTTTCAGTTCATAAGCTTATTGTTCAAAATATTGAATAAAGATTACAAAAGAGGAATGTCAAGTTCGTAAAAGTAAAACTTCGGCAACACTGCCACATTCAAGTCACATTTCTGCAGGCAAATGAAGTCCGTTTCAAATTGTGTTTACTGTTTTAGAAGCGGTGATGTTTGCTCTCAGCATTTAAATCAATTTTTGCCCAAAATGTACATTACTACTACCATTTTTTTGCAATTGTTTTTAGCAGTGATTGAGCATATTTACTTTTACGAACTCGGGGGAACTTTACCCATCATCCTGTCAAGAGCTCGTTGGTGAGTTTTACTATGTTGTAGTTGTACCCAGACTGCATGATTTTGTGGTTATTTGTGTCGCGAAAAAAAATTATTAATTAAAAGGAAAAATATAATGGAAATAAAAAATGTGAATTCTGAGCTTGTACACAAGAATATTGTCTTCTTTTTCTTCACAATATTTTCAAAAGAATAAAAATAATTTTTATTTTAGTTCATCTAAAAGTGAATTTCGTCGAAAACGGCTCTATCGAATTAGTTCAACTTTATATCAGTACAGTAATGAACAAATTGATTGTAAAGAACTGTGTTTCAAGATTTTACCGATATACCTATTCGCATTACGGAAAAGGTGGTTTGACATTTTCTTGGCAATTTAATACTGCATTTAAAAATCTTGAATTTCGTTGGGTCAATTTACTTATTTCGTTAATTAACCTAAAATAATGCATTTGTTGATTTACCCATTCTTTGATACAACCACTTTGTTCGTTATTTAAATAACACACCTTAATACATATAAAGATTTTGGTCAAGTAGAAGGTTAACATGATTGAATAAGTTCATTTATGGCTGTGGGATCATAGCACCCGACATATATTACATTTTCGCAATGAAAGCATCGAATTTAAAAGGTTAGTAATTGGTCATAAAAGGTCAGATAGTTTCAGAAATAGGTCAGGCTTAGAAAATTTTTAATCCAGGGTTAGAGTTTTTTCAAGGTCACCCGCGAATTTTTGGCACCTCATTTATGATGGGATATTTGTAAAAAAATATATTCCATAACTATACGTCAATCAGCGTTGCCGATGTGGCACGATGGTGCACTTATGGCACTTTTTCATTTAGGTAAATGGTACTGTGGCACTCAAAGACTTAAAATGGCACTTTGCTTTCAGTATAGTAAAATAATACAATAACCCATAGTACAATAAATCGCCTTTCCTATAAAGTAAGAAAAGCATATTTGTTGTGTAACGAAATAATGAAGACAGAAATTCATTGACAACATTTCATACCTCCTAAGAACTTATTGTGGTAGACAGCGTTGCCGATGTGGCACGATCGTGCACTTATGGCACCTTTTCATTTAAATGGCACTGTGGCACTCATAGGCTTTAAATGACACTTTAATTTTAGTGAAGTAAAATAAAATAATATCAGAGCCCATAGTACAAATCTTTTTCCCTAAAAAGTAATAAAATAACTTTTGTATAGTTAACGAAAGTAGTAGCCGTGGCGTGATGGTTAGTGCGATGGACTGTCATGCCGGAGGTCAAAGGTTCGATCCCCAGCCTCTCCACCTATTTATTTAAAAGAAAAAACGGCTACTGCCTCTTGCGAGGAATTGACAAATCCTCCAAGAGTATCTCCTGTCACAGAAAAGTGCCGCTCGTTAGCCGTTCGGATTCGGCAATAAACTGTGGGTCCCCTCCATTCCTGCAGACGCGCACACAGGAATCGTTGAGAGTTGTAAGTCACTAGGCCCTAGTTCTTCATGAGCTGTTGTGCCATCAAATTATTTTTTTTTATAGTTAACGAAATATTGAAGACTGAAACTTGCCAACATTAATACCACATAAATAAATAAAAAAAAATAAATTTGATGGCACAACAGCTCATGAAGAACTAGGGCCTAGTGACTTAATACCACATAAAACCTTTTATTTTACAATTTGTATGTGTCGTGCAACTAATAACATTTTATGAAATCATCTACAAGGCTTTTTTTTAACAATTTCCCTTAGGGACCAGTTACAGCGATCAGGAAAACGCATCAGAAAAAATTTCCTTTTGTATAGTTCAATGTTTTATTATAGGATTTGAAATATCAAAAAGATACGAATCGATGATAAATCAATTGAAATATTTTTTCATTAAAAAAAAATTCAATTTGGTAGAAATACTTTTTCTAAAGCAAGTACTTACTCATTTTCCTGATGAAAATTTCGTACAGAAAACGAGTTTCCACCAGGAAATGCATTCTATAAAATAAATATTTCCTCTAAAGAAAATTTTGTTAATGAATTAAATATTTCAAATGATTTATCATCGATTTGTATCATTTTAATATTTTAAATCGTATGATAAGACATTAAATTACAAAAAAGAAAATTTTTCCTGATGCGTTTTCCTGATCGCTATAACTAGCCCCTTAATGGAACGCAGTATCAAAAAATGGCAATAGCGGTGGCACTTACAAAAATTATTTTCCGGCAACGCTGACGCCAATGCGTTCAACCCAAAGATTTTTATATTCTCCTTTCTTCTTGCTCTTCCCATAATGCTTGATGGAGTTAGTACCGCAATTTTCGATTTTCTTACAAACGTATTGCAGTTGCAGCCCAAGCTCGGTATGTGCTATGATTAGCTGTGGGTAACTGAACAAAACTCGTACGATGGATATGATTATTAAAGGGCTACCATAGTGTACTTTTCGATTTTCTTATAGAGTAATTTGTACTGATGTCTGATTTATGTGCCCAACTTATGGCAATGTGCCAAAATAGTTATAAAAACAAAATTTGTAAATGGGTGAATTTGCAAATTTTGGTAATATTTTGGGTTCCATTACATTACCCGCTAGAAATTTTATTAATACTTTTCAATTTAAATACTGAAAATTTTAATGGAAATTAGTTTATTACTAATGTGATTCGTTTTTCGAATTCTTTCTTTGCAATAGAATTTAATGAATTTTTTTTATTTTTATCCCTCATTTTTTTTTTTTTTTTAAATAAAAATTCCAAAGTTGCTTGAAAGTTAGATTGCTCAATCCAATTATACCTTTTTGTCAAAATTACATACAATGAAACCCCCAATAAAAAAAAAAACATTTATGTCCATGATGTATTGAAATGATTTAAAATAAATAGAAGGTGTGGCGTGCTTTAATGTAGTTCACTTGTTCCAAAAATGTAAGTAATTGCTTTGCGGATCTACATAAAATTGAAAGCAAGTAGTCTCAGTCTTATGTCATTTCTTCACTTTGCGATATCTTGATCAATGGAAATAAAAGTTCAAATGAGTTTTTTTTTTTAATAATTTATTTACAACTTTAAGTTAACAAAAGAACGTCAATGTGGCATCAGTCGGTGGATAGAGTTGGCTCTCCTAGTGGGCGTAGGCGTAAGCTGCTTTAGCTACAACTGGACCAGAGTAAGCGTAATGAGCTGGTGTAGAGTACGCTACTGGGGCGGAAGCGTAAGCCAATGGGGCAGATTTGACGAGAGCTGGTGCGGAGTATGCAACTGGGGCAGAAGCGTAAGCCAATGGTGCAGATTTGACAAGTGCTGGGGCAGCGGCAACGGCCTTGACAACATGTCCTAGTGGTTCGCGGTTGACAACGGCGTTGAATCCGTTAACGGGATCGGCGGTATATTGAACGGTCCTCTTGTATCCATCGGCATCGATCAAGGAGTATTCTCCATGGACAACATCTCCGTCACGGGACTCGGACTGGCTCTTGGAGTCTCCAGACAGAGAGTCTTGAACATCGTAGGCGAATTTGTATTGTGGATGAGGATCGTATTCTTCAGCGGCCTTGGCTAGGACAGGTTGGGCATGATGAGCGACGGCAACTGGAGCGGCAGCATAAGCCACAGGAGCAGAGTGTACAACTGCTGCTGGAGCGGCAGCATATGCCAATGGGGCATGTTGAACGAGTCCAGCATTGGCAACAGCCACTAGAGCAAGGAGAGCTACGAACTGTATGGAAAGGAAAATAAAATTAAATTCGGCACAATTCAAATATCTCTGATGGGAGGTATTCTCACCTTGAAAGCCATTTTGTTTGAAATTGAGTTTACTTCTGTTGTGAGTCAACGTTAAACACTGAATACTTAACTGGCATACTTTGCAGTCTATTTATACCGAATTTGGTGAATGCTCGGAAGAGTACTCGAGGGTATACTCTTACTTTTGTTATTTCTTTTTGTTGTCACATTTTTATTTTGTTTTTTACCTTTGCTGATTTTTTTTATGTGCGTTTTTATTGCCACTTTGTGGTTTTTTGTGTTCAGACATTGAAATTAGATCAATTAATCCGATTTGAAATCCTGGCTGAAGGTGTAGTATGTTTATAGATTTATCACATAGAAATAGAACATGCTTTTGAACGGATATACGATTTTGAGAAAAGGACAATTAGAAGTAGTTTTTTTTTTTTCAAAAGAGGCTTCGTATCGCAGTTTTATATAATAAATTAAATATTTGTTTACAGGATTTCGAAGCCCCAATGACTCAAAAAAATACATATAAAATATCGTTGCGGGCCGGCCCGTGTTTTTGCGACAACTCTTTTATAGTTCGTTAACCGTTTAACTTGTGGTAGCCTTGGCGTAATGGTTAGTGCGATGGACTGTCATGCCGGAGGTTTAGGTTCGATCCCCAGCCTCGCCACCTAATAGTTTTTAGAAAACCCCCATGAACTATCTCTTGTCATGGAAAAGTGCCGCTCACATTAGCTGTTCGGATTCGGCAATAAACTGTAGGTCCCCTCAATTCCTGCAGACAAGCACACAGGAATTGCTGAGAGTTGTAAGTCACTAGGCCCTAGTTTTTCTGGAGCTGTTGTGCCATCGAATTTATTTTTTACTAACCGTTTAACTTATAGGAGGAATTCTAACCTTCAGCTTTTTATTGAAACTTCTAAATACTGTGGGACTGAGGGATCTTAGCACCTCATATACCTATGGAATTTTCAGAAAAAAGTATGCCATTTAAAAGGTCAGTAATTGGTCATAAAAAGTCAGCTATTAGGTATTTTCAGAAATGTGTTAGGCTTAAAAAAATTTTAATCCAGGTTCAAAGCTTTTCAAGGTCATCAGTAATATTCGGTACCTCATTTATGGGGTATTGGAAAAAAATTATAACTTTTTTGTTTTCAATTTCACGAAAAAAAGTGTATTAACATAAATTTTAGAGATTTTAATTCTCTACACAAATATGGTCAAATTTTGTTTGTGATATGTATGGTTCTCAAGATATTGCAAAGACGTTTTAACGCCCCCTTTTCCAAAATTGCGGGCAAATGGGGGGGAGTTCAACCCCGAAAACTCGGTTTTACACTCACACTGATCCCTCCTACAGATCCACCAAAAAAAAAAATTGTCCTGCACAAAATGCAAGGTTCGGCCAAATTTTTGTATAACATTTCAATGGACTATTATACGTATCATAAAAATGCAAAAAACATGAAAGTAAATGCGACTTTTAGAGTTTACGCAGGCTGTCGGTGAGGCGTCGGCCAACGCGGCGGCGTCGGATCAAACAGGCGACATCCGCAAGCCCGCGACACTGTCACGACTGAGCGCAACCAAAAAATGCCTGACTGTGACTTGAAGTGCATTAACTCTGATTCGCATAAGGTGCATAAGATGTAACAAAAGCTAGAGCATGTAGGATAAGCTGAGACAAGAAAAAAAGTATTAAGTAATATTTTTGTTTTTAATATATATTCAATGCTCACCAATTTTTGATCCAAAAACTTGCATGCAACTTGCATTAAAAACTTGCATGCAACTTGCATGAAAAACTTGCATGCATCTTGCATTCTTTTGGTTTTTGGGAAACTTGAAAATAATGATATCTATCTATTTTACTATACTCCCTTAATGGAAATAGGGGCTTTACAAAAAAGGAGAGCATGATATTTTAGGTTTGTTCATTTTTATTTTTTTCCATTACAAGTCGATTTTTTTAGAAAATTGCCTCTTCCGGCTAAACGGGGGAAATAGACCCCCTTCCCATTAATTTTTGTCCTTACCTCAACCCAACCTGCACGCTCTAGCTTTTTGTCACACCTCATGCGAATCTTCATATACCCTAGTATATTAGTCATCAACTCATCAAAATTTTAATTTTTTTTAAGAATGTGTGTATTTTAATTTTTTTTTATAAAATATAATAATATCTAAACCTTTTAAAAATTCTCTTTTTATTAAATTTAAAATTATTGCATTTAATTCCACTTCACACTTGATTCAACGCGTTTACTTTGTCGTACGTGTAAAGGGTGCTAACAAAGTACTCATTTTCGAGGCGTATGCGACAAAATGATTTTAGGGAAAAACCTCTATAATTTGAAAACCAAAACAGACTCAACAACTTAGAATACTTCAATCAAAAGAAGATATTTCACATAACATTCTGTTTAAAATACAGAACATTCTATCGGTTTGTTTCTTTTTTATTGAAACGTGAAACTTAAAATGCGATTTCCCAAAAATGCTCATATGGCGTATAGGACAAAACTATTCTCGGGCGACGATATTTCCTCATCAACCCACTTAACCCATTGCACTACATAACAACTATGCATATGATGCATAACTGCAGTTACGCAGTTTCGTGTAACACTTATGGCCATATTATTAACTCAATACATCCAGATTAAAACATAAATCTGGATGTAAATCATACATCAAACTTAATGTAAATTCATCTAGATTTAAATTTAAATTTGGATGTATCGAGTGAATAATATGGCGGTTAATGTGAGGCAATGGCTCAATGGGTCACTTCCACAATGCAGGAATCAGGAAAATTCTTGATGCGTTGCATGAGCATCCATCAGTTGCGTTGCGCATAAGTATCGCAACAAAACAATGATGCATAAATAATGTTTGAAGTTTATGAATTTAGCGAGTATCATCTGAATCTGTTGAACCTTCCGCAAAATAACACAATCATATTTAGAATTGCATCAGCCAAAAATAAATTGTTTGGAAGAACAACCAAGTGCAACGTAAACGTCATTCAATTTTAGTTGTAATATGTGTCTCATGTTACTCTTTTGTAAATAAAAAATCTCAAATCTCTTAAAAAATTTGGATTTTAAAGCTGTAACATTGTGGCAATGGAACAGTGGAAAATCTGGAGAACCAGAGGCTGAGAAACAATCAATGTTTAAGAATGAAAATATGCTCTTTTTGAGCTCTTTTTGGGCAAATGCAGCAAGGAAGTTGTGTGCGTTCAGCTTTACTTTAAATTTTATTAAAATCATTGAACAAGAATTGTGTATAAAAAGCAAAATCTTAGTCCTATGATATCAAACAGATTTCTGTAACAGAAAAGCTAACATGGCTCACCTCCAACAGTTCGTTCTGGTTTTCGGTTTTATTGCCGCTGCCAACGCAGTCTACCTGCAAGGACCTAGCATCTACCAAACCCAGTTGCTGGCTAAACAAGTTGAAACCCTTGATCTGAGGCCACAGTACACATTTAGCTACGACGTAAAGGATCCCTCGACAGGTGACATTAAAAACCAAATAGAATCACGAGATGGAGATGTCGTTAAGGGTTCTTATTCCCTGCTGGATGCTGATGGCTTGACAAGACTCGTCCAATACTCTTCAGATGGTGTGAATGGATTTAATGCCGTAGTCACACGGACAGGAACGAAACAGATCTTGGCCGCTCCAACTCCCACTCTCATCAAATCAATTCCCAGCATCTTGCAAAGGCCGTCTATCATCAGGCCTCAAAGTATTTCCCTCCTCAGTGGCATTCCATCTCTTGTGCAAGCTCCTCAACTGTCGTATGGTTCACCATTAACAGGTGCATACTCGAGCAGCAGTTTAATTAGATCACCACCATCAGTGAGTGTTGTTTCAAATCTAAAAAGCCCACAATTGATATATTAGAGTTTATGGAGGGAATATTTGCATGTATATTTTTTTTTTCAGATCATAGTTTTAGGAAAAGTTTAAAAATAAAATATATTTTAAGGTCAATTTATAACTAATTATTGTTTTTAATTATAAAATTGACTTATGCAACATGAAAAGGAAGAAAGAAGACGGATTTTTGTGCGGCAAAAAACTTGCGACTAAACGCGGGGAATAAAATATTTACGTCCCTTATTTTGGCGTACACTTTTTGGCGGAATCAAACAATTTTGATACCTGAATTTGTAGCTATAATAAAAGCGTTGGTTATGAAATCCCGAATGCCAGAATCCCGAATGACAGAATCCCAAATGCTAAAATCCCGAATGCGAAAATCCGGAATGCGAAAATCCCAAATGGCTCAGCACTTTGTTTGGTATTTAAAATCGCGCGTGTTATGAATGTATACTACCTTCATCAACTTTATTACATAAACATATTAATATAAATAAGTTAACCAAACACATAAATATACGTATAGATTAATTAAGTATTATTATTGGTTTATTTAAAGAGTTCCTTAACTAATGTACTTGTTTACATTTACTTTGTTATTTATTATTGTTTTAATGTTTAAGAGTTTATTGATTTATATATATTATTATTTAATTTTTAATTGTTCAGAATAAATTTGTTACTTGAAAAGGAAACACATTTAACTATTATTTTCTAAACTATAACTGGCGCAGTCGATTTTTATTGGGATTTATTCGGAGGTCACGCTTCTTACTAAAATATAAATTAATAAAAGAAAAATCAAAATAAAATATATTACCTAAAATATATCATCAACAATCAACAAAGAAAACAATTCATCTAAAAATATATCAAGAGGATATTGGTATCTATACTGGACAGTGCGAAAGAATATTGCACAAACATATTTACATATTTATATCAAGAGGATATTGGTATCTATACTGGACAGTGCGAAAGAATATTGCACAAACATATTTACAAATCTCTATATAACATACAAATACAAAGAAGAACGTGAACCTCACATCAAAGGCAAATTGGTGGCAGTGATTAAATCACCCAATAAGGATTCAGGGCACAACATCGTTGGAGAATTTCAATTCTTTGGCTCTGGAAACCAACTCCCTTGGACAACATAATATACATATATGTACAAATTTTATGTAAGTCATTAAATTGTTTTATTATATATGCTCTTTTTACTATTTCTTAACTAATCGGTATAATCATATGTCAATTCGAAAAGAAAAGAAGTTAAAAGAAAGTTGTCCGTATTTTAATATAAGATTAGAAGTTATTGAAAAGGATTTGCTAAACAATAATAAAAAAATGGCTAATAATAATGATGAACTGCATGGTACTAAGCTTAGTGGTTTTGATACAGGAAAAAATAATTTAAATTCAAGTCAAAGTGACGCAAATAGTTTTGACATTGAGAATATTAACTTGATCCTTAATTCTCTAAAAATCCCTGATGCTATAAAGGATTTGCCTCATTTTGACGGTAATCATAGATTATTGTATGATTTTATTAATAATGTTGAAGAAATTTTACTAGTAATGAAGAGCATAGATAAAACCCCATATGCTGGAATTATTTTGAGAGCTATTCGAAATAAAATAACAGGTCCAGCAAATGAGATTTTAAATATGTTTGGAACTCAATTAGATTGGTTTGAAATTAAATCAAACCTCATTTTACACTATTCTGATAAGAGAAACGAAACTTCTCTAATTCGTGATCTACATAATTTAAGGCAATTAAATGATTCAGTAGAAAAATTCTACTCTAAAATTGTTGAAGTTTTATCAACTCTTAATAATCATGTTCAAATTCATGAAAAAGATGCGAAGGTTATTACTGCAAAAAGTAACCTCTACTCCGAAATGTGCCTTAACACGTTTCTTATTGGTCTTAAAGAACCACTTGGATCTACAATTAGAGCAATGAAACCAAAATCTCTTGCAGAAGCTTTCAATTATTGTATTAAAGAACAAAATTGCTTTTACATGAGATATTCAGATCAAATAAATTATAACAGTTATAGAACAGTTCCACCCAACAAATTTCAACCACCAAATAAAAGTTTTACTTCCTTTGTTCGTCCTACTTCTACATTTAATCAAAGTCCAAATTTTGTTTCCCGTCAAGAAAATTTTTACCCACCATATTCGAACATTAATTTTCAAAACCGAAAACTTCATGAAATACCTCAAAATCAAACACCTTTTAATCCAAACATAAAACAGTTTTCTCCTAATCAAAATTATCAATTAAGACCTCATATTAATCAAAACTACACAAATTCAACCGGAACTCCAATGGAACTATCCACTGGATACACACGAAACACTCAACAATCCAATTTCAGAAACTCTGTTAATAATAAGAATACAAACCAAAATTATCATACCAAAGAATTTCACAATTTAAATTTAAATCAGATGCATAACTCAAATTCAGAATTGTATGACTATTCAGATCTAGACAAATTTTTACCAAACCAAAATCCAGAACAAGAATTAAATAATTATGACAGATGCTTTCATGAGATAGATGACGCAAATTTTCGGTAAATCGCCTCGGACAAATTGGATACCTTGACATTAAGAAACACAATTCAAGCTCATTACCGTATATTAATATACTATCTCCTTCAGGAAGATCACTGAAATTCTTAATTGATACTGGTTCTTCCACTAGCTTTATAAATCCCGGACTTACCCACCCTGACTTTCATGAGATAATAGAACCTGTAACAATAACAACTATTTTTAATAAACACAAATTAGATCGGCAAGTAACACTTCCCGCATTTAAAGAGTTGAATACGAATGCGAGATTAAAATTTCTTGTTTTTAAATTTCATTCCTACTTTGATGGCTTAATAGGTTTAGAGATTATGAAGCTTTTGAAATCAAAAGTAAATATAAAAGAAAAACTTTTTGAAACAAATAATGCTACCTTGCCTCTTCATTTTAAACCAAATTACATGTCTAAAGTTTTCCATATTTTTCCAAATTCAAAAACAATTATTAAACTTCCGGTAGATATTGAAAATGGTGAAGTGTATTTAAAAACCACAATTATAAACCAACATTTGGAAATTCCAGAAGGTATTTACAAATCCCAAAACTGGCATTGTTTTTTTGAAGTTACTAATTTATCAGATCAAGAACAAATATTATTTTTAGAACAACCCCTTAAAGTTGAAAAATTTAACAGTTTCAATGAAACTAATAATTTCAACATAAAATACACAACAAACGAAATGGATCAAATTTCATGCAGTGATATTACAAATTTTCTTAGAACTGATCATTTGAATTGTGAAGAAAAAAAAGCTCTTTTCAAAATTTGCAAAAATTTTCATGATATTTTCTTTAAAGAAGGTGACAAATTATCTTTTACAAATCAAATAAAACATAGAATAATAACAAACGATGACATACCTGTGTACACAAAATCATATAGATACCCAGAAATTCACAAGATGGAAATTAAATCTCAAATACAAAATCTACTTAATCAACAAATAATAAGACCTAGTTTTTCTCCATACAACAGTCCCATATGGATAGTTCCCAAAAAAAGAGATGCCACAAATATTCAAAAATGGCGACTGGTTGTAGACTATAGAAAACTAAATGAGAAGACTATTGGAGATCGTTATCCAATTCCAAACATTACAGACATATTAGACAGATTAGGCAGGTGTATGTATTTCACCACGTTAGATTTAGCATCTGGATTTCATCAAATTGAAATTGATTCACGAGATATTTCGAAAACAGCTTTCACAGTAGAAAACGGCCATTATGAATTTATAAGAATGCCGTTCGGGCTCAAAAATGCTCCATCCACTTTTCAAAGAGTAATGGATGAAATTTTAGGTGATTTGCAAGGAAAAATATGTTTAGTATTTATGGATGACATTATTGTGTTTTCCTCATCGCTACAAGAACATTTAGAAAATCTAACCAAAGTTTTTTCAAAATTACGCCAAGCTAATTTGAAAGTTCAACTAAACAAATCGGAGTTTTTACGTAAAGAAGTTAACTTTCTTGGACATATTGTAACATCGGAAGGCGTAAAACCAAACCCTGAAAAGATTCAGTGTATTAAAAAATATCCTATACCTAAAACGCAAAAAGAAATCAAATCCTTTCTTGGTTTATTAGGTTACTACAGAAAATTCATTCAGGACTTCGCTAAAATTACAAAACCCTTAACTGAGTGTTTAAAAAAAGGAAGACAAATAAAATTGGACGAAAACTATGTTAATTGTTTTGAACACTGTAAAGACATACTAAGCAATGATCCACTTCTTCAATACCCGGACTTTTCAAAGACATTCAATTTAACCACAGATGCCAGCAACTTTGCAATAGGAGCAATCTTAAGCCAAGGTCCTATAGGAAGTGACAAACCTATTTCTTACGCTTCTCGCACTCTTTCAGATTCTGAGATAAAATACAGTACAGTTGAAAAAGAACTACTTGCCGTCGTTTGGGCAACTAAACATTTTCGACCCTATCTCTATGGACGTAAATTTTACATTGTAACAGATCACAAACCTCTTACATGGCTATTTTCCCTTAAGGATACGAATTCAAAACTAATTCGATGGAGACTCCAATTAGAAGAGTTTGATTATGAAATAAAATACAAGAAAGGTACGACAAATACGAACGCCGATGCACTTAGCAGGATAGAAATAAACATTAATGAATCATTAAATAATAATGTAGATGATTTAGAAAACAATTGTTCTTCTATGGTAACAGTTCACTCCGCTTTAGAAAACTTGGATGATGGCATACCAATTTCTGAACGTCCGCTAAACGAATTCAGCGATCAAATGATTTTTATAAATACTATTTCTAATACTAAACCTACAATGACACACTGCATACTTTTTAGAAATAAACATCGTAAAATTTTTAAACAGCCAAATCTGAATAGCGAAAATGTTATTACTAATATTCTTAAGGACTATCTTACTCCTAAAAAGCTAACAGCAGTTTTTTCTGATGACAATACATTTAAAATAATTCAAGAAGTTTATTCAAAATTTTTTGCCAATAGTAAACTTTTCAAATTAATTCGTTGTAAAGAAAAACTGACTGATTTGATTGATGCAGATGAACAAGACAAAATAATAAATGAGTACCATATAAAAAGTAATCACAGAGGAATAAATGAGACACACCAACATCTTAAACGAACATACTATTTTCCAAATATGAAACAAAAAATAACAAAAATAATAAACAATTGTGAAAAGTGCCAACTTTTAAAATATGAAAGACATCCACCGAAAATTAAATTTGAAATAACAGAGACACCTGATCTCCCCATAGAAATTCTGCATATCGATGTATATGCTATACATAATCAGCAAATTCTCACAATAGTTGACAAATTCTCTAAATTTGCATCAGCATTTCTCCTAAATGCTCGCAATAGTATTAATATAATTCAAGCTTTGAGAGAGTTCTTTGCTCATCATGGAAAACCAAAAAAAATTATTTGTGATTCAGGATCAGAATTTAAATCAACTTTGTTTAAAGACTTTTGCGATCAATATGATATACAACTGCATATAACAACACCTCAAAATTCTACGGGCAATTCAATTGTGGAAAGATTTCATTCCACTCTTACAGAAATTTATAGAATTATATATGATAAAGATAAGAAAAAAATTTGCAAAGATATCTTAAATGAAGCATTGATTACTTACAATAACAGTATTCATTCTGTAACAAATCTTACACCAATTGAATTACTCACCGGTAGATCACCCACTTTCAAAAACGATCTAACATATACTTCCAAACATGATTACATTAATAAATTGAAAGATTTTCAAAGTAAATTGTATAAAAAAATAAAAAATAAAATAGAAAACCACAATGCAATCACATTAGAAAACATAAACAGAAATAGAAATGTACCTCCGACTATACATGAGAATGATACCATTTTCGAATTCAATAATAGACGCAATAAATTAACACCTAGAACTAAAAAATTAAAAGCAAAATGTAATAAAAAAGTAATAGTTTTAACAACAAACAATAGAAAATCACATAAAAACAAACATAAAAGAAAACGAAAATTTAAAATGAAAACTTGAGATGAACTGCAAAATTAATGATACATAATATGTACCTGTATCTGTCACTGATTTTACCAAATAGTTCCTCATTAAGTTTTAAAGATACTTGTATAAAATTCATAAAAATTTAAACAAAATTTAGTAAGTACTTTTCTTTAACATGTCCTAGAATGATATATTTTAGCAAAAACGGAACAAATTTACAAAGTTAAAAGACATATGGCTGTGAATAAAAATATTTATATAGATTTTTCAGTTGTATTTAAGTAAAACCGTTTTTCTGAGCATATATGATATTCAAATTTTTGGCAGTAATATTTTCTTAATTATAATTATACATACATCTATCACTTCATATTCACTTCATATTCAAAATTGAGAGTCTAAAGAAAAAGCATAAATTCAACTAAATCAACAAACAACCTTATTAAAAAACCAGTTGATGTGAAGTTCATTCTAACTCCACAATCACCTGAATCTTGGGGGGGAGATGTTATGAATGTATACTACCTTCATCAACTTTATTACATAAACATATTAATATAAATAAGTTAACCAAACACATAAATATACGTATAGATTAATTAAGTATTATTATTGGTTTATTTAAAGAGTTCCTTAACTAATGTACTTGTTTACATTTACTTTGTTATTTATTATTGTTTTAATGTTTAAGAGTTTATTGATTTATATATATTATTATTTAATTTTTAATTGTTCAGAATAAATTTGTTACTTGAAAAGGAAACACATTTAACTATTATTTTCTAAACTATAACTCGCGCGATTATTAATTTATTTATTTTTAGCGGAATTTTGTGACATCAAATTTGTGCAAAATAAATTTTCGATTTTCTTTAGATTTTGGGAGCTCACTTTTGAGCTCACTTTAAAACTCTTTAACTTAATTAAAAAAAAAAACGTTAGGCTACAAATTTCCTTTTAAATAACTTATTGTTTAAAAAGCTAAAATTTTTGACACAAGAGACTTATTATTTTCGTCCGCTAACTTCAGACTCATTTTAGCGAAAACTTTATAAACTATGAAATTATGCGAGCTACAAATTTTTAGTTTGCAGAACAAATACGCATTGAATTAGTAACAAATTTAGGTATTAAAGTTATTTGATTCCGCCAAAGTAAGGGACGTAAAATATTTTAAGGAAATCAGTGCCTTGAGCAATTTTAAGAAAAATTTTCAATAGTTTTTGAAAAAATCATTTTCAAAACCAAAATTTAAAATGATTAATTTTTTTAAACTTGTACGTAGGGCAAGCTGTGAGTTGTGTAAGTTGTGAATCAAGCAAATTAATCAGGCGATTTAATTGCTTGATTCACAACTCGCAAATCTTGATTTTGGGATTTTCTCTGGGAGATTTTCTCTTAAAAAGATTTTCTCTTGGGGAGTTTGTCTTAACTTAGGTTCGTCTTTGGGGATTTTGTCGATGGGGAATATTTTTGGGATTTTGTCTTTTGGTCACTTATCACCAATGCTTCAAAATGTTGCTTTTTGAGTGGTGACATGGGATAAAAAAACAAAAGAAATCTGTATGTTGAGTTGGGCAGAATCCTGAAATCCAGAAAACTCAAAATTTAGGAAACCCAAAATCAAGAAATCCAAAGATCCTGATCACCTATAGTCCCGAAAACCCAAAATTCGGCATCATCGCAACTCATCATATCTGACTCATCATGCTCAGCTGAACATGACCCAACTCACCATAGGGTACATCTCATCATAGCGACAACTCATCATGGGATAACTCATCATGTGACAACTCATCATGGCAATAAGATCCATTTTCAGAATGAATTTTGTTTGAAGGCATATTAATTGTTTGTTTGTTTTCCGTAGCGTGAGGCTGGTTGAGGGTTGGTACTTTTTAGTTTGGTACATTGATAAGTATAAATATATTAGGTTTTGAGTTTTTAGTTAATTTTAAGAATTGTTTGATCAGCGACATCTATCTGTAAACTTAAAATCTTTCGATTTAGCTGCATTTCTCACTCAAAGTTTAAGTTCAATCGGATAGATATTTTTTTAGTTTTTCTTCGAGCGTAAATTAACGAAAAACTTGAACACGCTTTCTTTTAGCATGCACTTCTCATAACAATCTGATGGTTGGTTTTTGAGTTTGAACTAATTTTGATATTTTGGTGTTCAGTGCCACCTATTGAAAAATTATAACACTTCTCATTTATACATTATGTAAGTTCACTACTCACGTAAAAACATATGTGTAAGTTTCAGTTCAATTTTTTGGTTAGTTTTTGAGATTTTAGAGAAACCAACAGCTTATTTTTATACACAAATAATATTAAGTCAACTTTTGCAGCAGTTATAAAATATTTTTATAATATCGGCAGCTTGCTAGTAAACATTTTTGAACCATTCACATAAATCTTCAATGTTTTAGTTGCATCGTCTTGGAATAATTCTAATACAAAACTTTTCTAAATAGCAAACTACCATGTGTATTGTATTTAAACAAAATTGTTGTTCTTTAACAAAAATTTATTGAAACATAAGCACTGATGAAATAATGTAAGAAATAAAATAAGTTGACATACATACATAATAATGATAATTATAATACAGTAAGAATCGTTCTAATAGAGCCTTTCAAGAAAAAGATAATAAAAATGAGCATATTTTATATGAATATTTACAGAGTTCAACGTGGATTTCGAGTCGTGATCTTTGACATTAAAAGTGATGATTTCTTAACCTAACACGTGTCCTCCAAGTCCCAGTCCGTGGCCCAAAGTTAGCCCATGACTGAGTTGCGATACTTGTGAGATTCCACCAAGAGGAGACGAAATGATGGAGGGAATACTCTTAATCAAAGTTGGTTGAAGGGTCTTGATAATTGGAACAGCTGGGGCAGCAACTAATTGCTTGCCAATTGGTGTTCTTGAAACGACAGCATTGAATCCGTTAATGCCATCCGAAGTGTATTGGACAATTCGTTGTAAGCCATCAGCATCAATTAATGAGTATGCACCTCTAACAACATCACCATCTCGGGTTTCCTCTTGACTCTTGCTGTCACCGGTAGTGGGATCGTTCACTTGGTAGCTGAATGTGTATCTTGGTGGAGCGTCAACTTCGATTCTCTTGGTCAAAACTGTTGGCTGCAAAATACCACCGGCCAACAAACCAGCATTGGCAGCCACAACGCAAGCAAGAAGGACAACAAACTAAAAAATAGTAAAAAATGTTATTTATTTAATTATTTAATTTCAATATCAGAACTGCAAGAGTGGTTCTGGTTCTTACTTTAAATGCCATGTTATTGGATTTGGTGGCAAAAACTGTTTGATGCCCAGAAGGTGCAGTTTTGTCTATTTATATGATTTTTTTCAGATGAAAAATCACAAACATATGGGTGGAGAAAAATCTGCATCAATTGGTTATTATTTTTTTTTTTAATTTGGCCATGGTGCGTATAGAATGCGTGCAGGTTGACATTGATAGCACACGCAATGAAGGAGCGGTTCGACTTCTAACGAAACCTGATTGGAGTAGGTTAATATCAAATTTGTAATTATGAATTAGTTCAAATTAATTTTTGCCGGCTGATGCAATTTGGCGTCAATTTTAATCACAAACACAGTATCTACACTTTTAAATGAAGTGTTTAATCTGTAACCAAATTTGTTCATAATTTTGGTCTTAGAAAATCTCCAAAAAGCCAAACAAACATTTTCTGAAGGAATGAATAAAAACAATGCATGACGAATCGGTCGTCCACCACGCCTTTGAACACCTCATAATGAGACTTCTTTTATAAAAAATGCATTTTGAGGATTTCACTGCAAAATCGAACTCAAAAGGCTCTAGAGGGAAACGACACATTTGGATAAGTACGAAAAGCAAATTAACAACATTCAGTAAACCTATTTATTATTTGAAAAAATACCAATTTTTGTGTTTGCTTGGAATGAAATTCTGCAAAATTCAAACAAATTCATAGAAACTAAAAAATTCCCGTCAAACCAACTTACTCTTGCTTAGTTGCGTTAAAATAGAAAAAAAAAATAATTAATATCTATTATTTTCGGATTAGCCGCGTTTTTGAAATTTATGAGAGTGCACTTTTGTACTCACCCCGAACGTTTCGAATCAAATTGCATTGAGCGTGGTCACCGGTGACAAAAGTGCACTCTCATAAATTTCGAAAACGTGGCTAATCCGAAAATAATAGATATTGATTATGATAAACTACCGCGAAAGCCTAAAAAGTTATAGAAAAAAATATATTAAAAACCAATTTTTCTAATTCTTTTATTTTCTTTTTAAACCAGTATGCGAATTGGGTTAAAATTTCGATTAAATTTTATCCGAAATTAACTTTTGTTTCCACGTACAGATTCACCTTATTATAGTGTCAAAAATTTATCTTCGCATAAAATTTAACGCAATTTCCACACACGGCCTAAATAAAGTTGTTTAAATGGATAGTTTAAAAAAAAAAAATTTCAAAACCAAAATTTTTGACAAAATTGTAATTTGTTTTTCAATTTTATTTTGTTCAAAATTTTGCTTTATTAAGTGCTACTGTTTTTTTTTTTTATTTTCAATGATCTTATTAGGGGGGTTCACATTCAACGACGTGTCGACCGACCCGAGTCGTTTTGCTAGCGTTCACATTCTACGACCGTTTCGCCGACTTCATTTGAAACAAAAAATTCAATGAGCAAACATTACGCGTATTTAATTTATTGCACCAATATTACCGCACTATTTTCATTTTTTATCGTTTCTATTTGTTGTCTTACTTCGATTTCAACGCGTGCTATTTAATTCTTACATAAAAAATAGAAGAAAAACTGAAAAATTAAAATCATCGGTCGTTCGACTAGTGTTCACATTTACTACAACGGTCGACCGACCGAGCAAAATATTAAAAAATTTGAACTACACAACAAGTCGATCGACGGTCGTTCGACTGCTGTTCACATTACAAAATACTGCCGACTAGATACATGTTGATCAACTTGTCGTTGAATGTGAACCCCCCTATTAATTTTTAGTCCAATACTAGAAACTAGATAGAAAAATCTTTCTTAGTTTTTAAGAAATTAAAAAAAAAAAAAACGAAAATTACTTTTTTCCAAATAAAAAGGGTTAAAATTATGAATGGTAATTTTACGTCATAAAAATAATTCAAGAAACAAGAAATTTAAAAAGTACCTTTCTTGTTTTACATTTTTTTCAAAAACTTAAAAAGGTTTTCATATCTGGTTTTAAGTACATATTTATGTAAATTAAAATTGATATAAGAGGATTGAATATTAAACAATTAGTGGCTCTTAATTGAGCAAAATTATAAAAAAACACAGTTTTCTTCAAGTAGGTATTAATTAAAACTTTTATTACAAGAGCAAGTTCGTGCATTTAATTTTTTTATTTTGAATGGCAGATCGTGTAAGCACATAAAAAAAAATTTAGAAATTTCTTATTAAAACAATTTGTTTCATTGTTTTTTTAAGTTTTTTCTTTTATAAGTGCCAGAAGGGGGACATTTGCAACAATTTTTAATTTTTAAGAAACACCTGGTTAAAAGTTAAAACAAAAAAAAAAAAACTAAAGGAAAAACCTAAAAAACCAAATGTTATAATTTTTCTTTCAGCCCAGCTTGAGGATATCCATTTTAAGAAAGTGTGAAATAAAATAACACTAAAATCTTGCTTGGGAATACAATTTTAGTGCAACCAAACTGAGATGCAAGCGTCCTATCTTCCTCTACTGACTATCTTTTTTGGACAAACTATACTTCAAGAAACTATCTTTTTCATTATGTTAGAAGGATTTAATTTGTTTGTATTTAATTTAATAAGTTTTTTTTCTTAATGTACTTAATTTTATATGTTTCTTGAATTGTTGTTATTATGTATAGTTATGTATATTTTGCCTTGACAACATTTGTTATTTTTTTAAAACAATTAGGTATAGTTTTTAAATTTTAATTTTCATTCAATGTAAGATGCTGAATCCATTAGGACACACAAAAGCGTAAGTTTAATATTCTTATATTTAATTTGTGATTTTATTTTAGTTATTCATTATGATTTAGGAAATAAAACAAATAAAACAACTATTATTCAGCACTGAAAATGCATTGTTTTATTTGAGAAATCCGGGACTTACAACATACACTTGTCAAAACAATTAAGGGAACAAAAAAAAATCACTTTTTTTTTTTTAGTGTTTTGTGAGGAGCTGTCTCTGTCTGTGAAAAGTGGGTGTATTGAGATGAAATAAAAAGCATTCTGAAGCTTTATACTTTTTGTATTGAGAAATTTTTGAAAATGATTTTTTTAAGGTACCGTTATTGCGCAATCATAAGAAGCAGCAAAAATTTTAATTTATTTTCTCTTCTTTGAACATTGTCATTTTCTTTGAAAAAAATTTTTGTGAGCCAATTTAATATTTTTTTTTTCGATAACTTGTTTATTCAGCTTTAAGGTCATCTTTTTTCGTCATTGTACAATTTTTTTTTCAAAAGAATATCTGGATTTGAATAAAAAAAAAATAAAACGCACGACTGGATCGCACAAACTTGCTCTTGTAGTAAAAGTTTCTTCGAATTTCAAAGATTGAGTGTAAAGTAAATAATTTTATTATGGGAGCCTTAAGTTTAAACTAATATTATACCTAAAACATAGAGCTTAAATTGAAAAATTATTAAAAATCAACATAATTCGAAATAAATTTATTAAAAAAGTCTTTTCAGAGCTAAAACAAGTAAACTATCTGATTTCTTTAAGTAATCTTAGTTTTGCAGAAAAAAAATTAAAATCGTAGGAGCGGTTTTTTTTTTTTAATTAATTTTTTTTATATAAAATTTTGTAAAAATTTTTAAGAACAAAAATTGGTACACAATTTTTTAGTATTTATTTATGTTGATTTAAAAATTAAATTTCGAAAAAAATTATATACCCGTTTTTGAAATATCGAATTTTCTAAAAAAAAAATTTGAAATTTTTTTTAAAAATCCAAAATTTGTTTTTTAGAAAATTTTTGTATGCCGTATGATTTAAACTTTTAAAAAGCTTTTTTATAAAAAATTTAATTTAAATCGGTAACACACATAATGAGATAGTCCAAAATACAAAAAATGGTTCTATGAGAGGTACTGTTAATAATGGTTAACTGTAAATTTTGTTTTTGGTAGATCGTAGACCATACTAATTTTAGTATTGAGAAAAATTTTAATCAAAATCCTGTGAGTCGTTTTCGAGAAAATTTATATTTCCTGTAACAGTTTTTTAACATTTATATGGAAGGTACCGTTAATTTTGATTATAAGAAAATTTTTTTTTCAAAATATTTTAGATAATGTTAAAAAACCCATTGTTACCAAGTTTCAAAAAAATCAACCAAGTCTTTTTCGAAATATTTGGTTTTCAAAAAAAAATTTGAAACTTTTTTTGAAAATCCAAAAAAAAGTTTTTGGAAAATTTTGGTTTACAAAACTATTAAAATTTTTCAGAAGATTCTCCATAAAAAAAATTATCAAAATCAGTCTATTCCTTTTCTAGAAAAACGAAAATAAAAAAAATGGTTCCATGGGAGGTACCATTTAAAACCATTTTTTGGAAATTTAATTTTTACAAAAAGGTAGCATATACCTAATAACATTTATTGATTTTTTTTTAGAAAAATCTGTTGAGCCATTTTTGAGAAAAATAAGATTTTCCAAAAATATTAAAAAAAATTATATGGCAGGTACCTTTACTTTTTGGTCCTAAAAATAGAAGGAAAATAAGTGTCGGGGTAATGTCCCGAAAACACTTTATACCAAGTTTATTTAAAATCGGCCCATGGGTTTAGGCTGTAGGCGAGTCCACAGACAGAAGACAGAAGACAGACAGACAGACAGACAGACGGACAGAATTGCGAGGCCCACTTTTTTCGTGTTCCCTATCACCGTAATGTCAAGTTTGATTGTTATCTCGAGTTCGATTTTTTGCACGAATATATCGCAAGTAAAAAGACATTTGACTTTGACTACCAATATCTTCGCAAGAAATGAGGACATGGAAAATTTAAGGGTAGTTTTAAAAACTGGAATTATATAACGATTATTTTTTTGGTTCCTCATCATTACATTCAGAAAAGCTCAAAAAAACGACTTTTTAAAAACTTTTTGTAAATCTTTTACTGCTTCATAAATACTGACTGTAGGACTTAATTTCTTTTAAATTTCAAATAAATCCATTGAACCGTTTTCACGTACCAAATGATCAAAATTGTAAAAACCAATTAAAGGAACATATTGGATGTTTCAAAAACATTGTGAAATTGTCATCAAAATGGAAACGAAAACAACAATTTCTGCCCACTTTTTTTCACAGTTTTACGTTAGTTACAAACTTTTTCGTCAAAGCTCTTACAGATTCCATTGCAATTATTGTTTAAAAGTTTTTACACACCAAATCAAGTTATATTTGCCATTATTATAATTAACCGCTCCAGTAAATTCAACATTTTATGTCTATCAAAAATTATATTTCATAAAGTGCAATAATAATTAAAGTGTGTAACAGGTTGAATTTGAATGGCTGGAAGTTTAAATAGAAATTAATTGGCCTGCCATGGCGGCAAGTCGGTGTTCGGTTTATGTCTGCCGACGAGATTTTTTTCATTGACCCTGATTTCTTGTTATAATTTGATAGTAATCAAAAGTTATTTGAATATTTTGAATAGCTGATGTGCACTTTACAGGGTATGCAGTTCGGATAAAAGTCTGAAGGAATTAACTACAACCATAGGCCTAGGCGAGAAAGAATATACATAAGTTATTGATAAACACTGATTTATATTATGACGGTGACTTTTTACAATAAAATATAAAATTCTTTGTGGTTGTTTAAATACAATATAATTGTATATTATATTACTTTTAAATATATTTCAACTTTGAATATAACAAGTTTATTTTTTTAAGTAAAAGCGTAGTCTCTTAGAAATAAATACACACCTCGAAATATTCTTTCAAAATAAATACATATGCACATCTTTGAATTTTTATAAGTTCGTATCTGGTGCAAAATCGTTTACATTTTTCTATAATTTAAATACCTTATCTATCTTAGTTTATGAAAAAAAAAAAATCAAATCGTATAGGAGAGATTTTTAAAAAAATATTTTTTTAATACACTATAGTCAAGAAATTAGAGGAACAAAAAAAAATTATTCTGTGGAAAGTGGTTGTATTAAGATGAAACAAAAATTATTCTAAAGCTTTGCCGGCAAGTTTAAGTAAAACAACGTTATTGCGAAAACATAAGAAACAGCATGAGCCACAAATTAATTGACTCAAAGAAAATGACACTCAAAAAAACATAAAAAAATTAAAATTTTTGGCTCGTGCTGTTTCTTATGATTGCGTAATAACAGTGCCTTAAAAAAATCATCTGATAAGATTTGTCAATACAAAAAGCATAAAGCTTTAGAATACTTTTTATTTCATCTCAATACGACCACTTTACAAAAAGATACAGTTCTTCAAAATTCACTAGAAAAAAGTGAATTTTTTTTGACTAAGTGTAAAATTTTTTAAACCTTTTCAAAAAAAAAAATGGAACATAATTTTTAAGTATTTGGAATTAAAAATTAAATTTCGAGAAAAATCATATACTTTTTTTGAATTATCGAAAAAAAAAATAAAATTTTTTAAGTCCAAAAATTATTCTTTTGAAAATTTTGATATGCGAATTAAATTTGAGAGGTGTTTGTTACAGAAAATCTAAATTTTCTCAAAAAAGATTTATGATGAAAATAGCTACTTAAATTACTATTTAAGTAATTTACTGTTACTATTTAAGTAAATTACTAGTTAGTAATTTAAGTATTCAAAGCAATTTTCATCATGAGTCATTTTCGAAAAAAATTTAGATTTTCTGTAACAAACACAAATTGTATGGACAGAATCCCGAAATCCAGAATCAAGAAAACCCAAAATCTCGAAAACTGAAAATCCTGAAAACCCATAATACCGAAAATCCAAAATCCCAAAATTCAGAATATGCAAAATCCAGAAAATCCAAAATAAATTTTTTCAATTTTTTTCATTAGGTAATATAAAAACGGCCAGTTTCAGTCAAAAAGTCTAAACAAATTATTTTTCCATAACTTACATTAATAAGTAAATATTATAAGAAATTCCTTTTACAATATTTTTTTTTTAATTTCGAGAAGATGTTTGTTTTATCCGAAATTAATTCATATAATTCTTTTTTTTTATACATTTTCGGGATTTCGATTTTGTGTTTAGGGGATTTTGGGTTTTCGGGTTTTTGAATTTTCTGGATTTAAATTTTCAGCATTTTGAGTTTTTGGGATTCTGAACCCAAACCGTAAGGAAGTTACCGTAAATTTTGACCATAAGAATAATTTATGTTTACAATATTCTAGAACAATGTTAAAAAATTTCTTCATGCCAAGTTGTTTTTTGTTGTCCTAAGCGCCAAATAGAAAAAATACTTCTGTACAATTAAAAACTGTACACAAAGTACACTAGACTAAAAACCAGCTTTTTTAATTCCGTATGCGAATAAAGCGAAAGCTACCTAGGGATTAGTCTGGTTCAAATTTGATCCAGCGTGAGTTGGCCCAATGTATTTTGTTTGCATTTATATACAGAAAAAAATAGGTCGTAAGTCCCAAAATTCAAAGATGAAATAAATCCCCAAAAGCGCATGAAATAAGTCCCCAAACAAAAATGAAATAAGTCCCCAAAGAAATAACAAAACTAGGGCGTATAAATAGTGAAGTATGTATGGGAGGGGGCTTTCTGCCCCCCTGCAACCCCCCTGCTTGGCCCACTATGGGATTTGGGGTAGGTGGGAGGTTGGGTGTATGCAAAGTTTCTTTTGCCTTTAAAGAATCTGGATTTAAAGAAACTTTGGATACACCCAACCTCGCACATACCCTAAATCCTATAGTGGGCCAAGCAGGGGGGGCAGCGTGCTCCCCCATACATACTTCACTGTTTACACGCCGTAATTTTGATGTTTCTTCAAAGAAATAAGTGCCCGGATTTGGGGACTTCTTTCATAGTTGACTTTGAGGATTTATTTCATCATGAAATAACCCCCAAATTTAAAAAATGAAATAATTTCTCAAAAATCGATGAAATAAATCCCCATTTTTGGGAAGCTTCAATTGCGTGTAATTAGATTAGTTCTCATGAAATATGAAGCCTCCAGCCTATATTCGACTTCCTTCAAGACCGCGCCAGGAATTAAAAAAAAAAAAAATGATTGACAGAAGGTGATGATGACAGAAGTTATATTGGGTAATTTATAAACTTGAAATTGAGCAAAATCATGAAATTTATAATGAACACTCCATGTTCACGTGCAAAAACTGAATTAATTTGAAACTCGCTGATGTTAAAAGCTAAAAGCCCACTCTTTCAATCAAGTTTTTCTCTACAAACTATACTCTTATCTAAAGTATTCCACTTTTTATCCCCGCGACCAAATAAGCGTTGCTAGATCAGATGCAAATTTATGTTCACAAAAATTCATTTTTATTCTCAAAAAAATTAATATAAATAGGAATTCATTCATCGTCTTGCATCAAACAGAATTCGATTGCAATCTCAACAGCATGACTTTAAAGGTATGGATTTTCTGTTTTGGTAAAATAAAAATTTAAACTAAAACATGATTCTTATTATCCTTCAAGATTTTCGTCTTCTTGGCCTCTGTGATGGTTGCCCATGGTGGCTTGCTGGCTGGTGGTATCCTGCAACCAACAATTTTAACAAAAACACTAGAGCCAGCCGATGCTCCAGCCAAGTACACATTTAGCTATGAAGTGAATGACCCCACTACTGGAGATGTTAAGAGTCAAGAGGAAACACGTGATGGAGATGTTGTAAAGGGTTCATATGCTCTGATCGATCCTGATGGTTTGATAAGGGTGGTGCAGTACACTTCGGATGGAATAAATGGATTCAATGCAGTGGTCTCGAGAGCTCCATCTGGAAAGCAAATAGTTCCTGCTGTTCCCGTGATCAAGACGATTCAACCGGCTCTGATCAAGACTATTCCTTCAATTATTCAATCACCAATTTCAAGGCTCTCAACTCTCGGAATTGGACCATTAGGTTTAATTCATCATTGATCTGGTTTAAATCGCATCTCAAATAATTCTGTGCACGATATGGAGTCCATGCTCACTTCATGTTCAATGAAATTTATGTTGTATCAATATTTCTGTTTAATTCATTTATGCTGCAGTACTATTTTTGTTTAATAAAATATTTTTAAGTTGCAAATTAATGAAATTATAATTTGTGTTTTTTTTTAAACTATTGGTTTGATAAGATAGCTAAGTGTATTTAGTTTGTAATGTTCATATACAGTGGTGATCAAAAGTGTTGGGACAAACACGAATTGTTCTATTTGTAGTAAATATTAGGGAGTGAAGAAAAATTGAATACATGTAAACTATAAGTGTTGTAAAAAATAAAAAATAAATTTGATGGCACAACAGCTCATGAAGAACTAGGGCCTAGTGACTTACAACTCTCAACCATTCCTGTGTGCGTGTCTGCAGAAATGGAGGGGACCTACAGTTTATTGCCGAATCCGAACGGCTAACGAGCGGCACTTTTCTGTGACAGGAGATACTCTTAGAGGATTTGTCAATTCCTCGCAAGAGGCAGTAGCCGTTTTTCTTTTAAATAAATAGATGGCGAGGCTGGGGATCGAACCTTAGACCTCTCGCATGACAGTCCATCGCACTAACCATCACGCCACGGCTACTACTTATAAGTGTTGTATTGGACTAAATAATTCTGCTATTTACAAATAATTTATCAAAGTTGTATATAATTTTAAACAAATTTTTTGATAAATAAGTGTTCTGTGTTCAGAAATAATGGCACACATTCATTTATGGGTTTATATAATAAATCTGTTCTGTTCTGTTAAATAATCACTAATATTTAGCAGCCTGACCCTTAACGCTGAATGCAGCCCTTCGGTATTTCGTTCCATTCTTTCTGTAGAGTTAGCGATAATTCTTTTCTTACAATACTTTCTTCATAATTAACAAAGAATACAAAATTTTGGTAGATTTCTGTACTTACTAGCTACTATTATATTCAGTAGGGTGAACGTTATTTCCCGTACCAATTTTTTTGATCAGACACCCCCTAAATCAAAAGTTGATGCCCTACAAAAAATTTATTTACAAACAAATTCTGTCATTAACCTGTGCCTCATACATAAAAAAAAGAAATAATTTTGAAAATATTTTCTATACATTTTTTTTTCCATAATCATTGAATCATATTTTTTAAGGGTTGATCATATAATAAAAATCAACAAGGGAATAAATAATATCTGCAGTTGTTCGGGAGGAAAAAAAGTACGTAAACCGGCACGGGTTAAAGAGCTCGGCCAAGTTTTTTTTTTGGTCCATAAATTTACTGATGGGCATAAACTTTTTATACAGAGGGTGACTGATCCAAACAAAAAAAGAGTTTGGGAAATAACGGACATCCTAATATTCATGCACAAGCTTTTAAAATTTACCTTTTTAGTCAAAATAATGAAACGGAGTTTTTTTTATTAACACTGAATATTATATCTACGTTACGAGAGTTGTCTGGGTCAAAATTCTTTTGTCAAAATTCTCCTTAAAAAATTCTGCCTTTCAAAATTTTGCTTTCAAAACTCTGTTTTTCAAGATTTCGCTTTTAAATATTCTGCTTTTCAAAATTTAAAATTTGTTTTAACAAAATTCTGCGAATAGTAAAAAAAAGTTTTGAAAAATTAAAAAAAAATGTAAACTTTTTTTTTATTTATTCGTCGCTTTATTTTAAATTTCAATAAGAAAACTCCTAATTTACTCTTTCAAAGCTGGATAGCAGATAGAGCCACAAAATGGAGAGAACATAAAAAAAAAAAAGAAAATTAAAAATCAGTAAATAGAAAATAGGTTTAAGCGCTAAGCCTTCGCCAAATAAGATTTCTTAAGAAAATAGCTAAAAATATCCTTTAGTTTTTTTTTTTTCACTAATTATTATAATTTGTACCGAGCGATATCTTGTTTAAAAAAAATTGAAAGTTAATGTAGTTCGTCCGATTTGTCGAATCAAAAATTTTGACAATTCTCCTCATTTTGTGGTCTCTTAAATTCGATAAATAAAAACATTGAAACTGGTTAAAACTTAAAAGTTTCAAAATTTAAGTTTTGCAGAAATTTTGGGAAGTGACAGTCTAATTTTTGCTGCGATTTTATGCTAAGATTTTATCAAATTATGTACCATGAATTAATCGACTTTATGACTAGGTTCCTTTTATAATAGCACAATGTATGCCTGTAGCAAATCACAAACCACATACATAGATGTCATGTCACATAAAGAACAAAAATTAAAAACTTCTTTCATTTGCAACTTAAAAATATTTTATTAAACAAAAACAGTACTGCAGCATAAATTAATCAAACAAAAATATTGATACAACATAAATTTCATTGAGCATTAAGTGCGCATAGCCTATAATTATTTGAGATGCCATTTAAACCAGATCAATGATGAATTAAACCTAATGGTCCGATTCCGAGAGTTGAGAGCCTTGAAATTGGCGATTGTATAATTGAAGGAATAGTCTTGATCAGAGCCGGTTGAATCGTCTTGATCACGGGAACAGCAGGAAATATTTGCTTTCCAGATGGAGCTCTCGAGACCACTGCATTGAATCCATTTATTCCATCCGAAGTGTACTGCACCACCCTTATCAAACCATCAGGATCGATCAGAGCATATGAACCCTTTACAACATCTCCATCACGTGTTTCCTCTTGATTCTTAACATCTCCAGTAGTGGGGTCATTCACTTCATAGCTAAAGGTGTACTTGGCTGGAGCATCGGCTGGCTCTAGTGTTTTTGTTAAAATTGTTGGTTGCAGGATACCACCAGCCAGCAAGCCACCATGGGCAACCATTACAGAGGCCAAGAAGACGAAAATCTTGAAGGATAATAATAATCATGTTTTAGCTTAGAATTTTATTTTACCAAAACAGATAATTCGTACCTTTAAAGTCATGCTGTTGAGTTTGCGATCGACTTATGTTTGATGCATGAACGATGAAAGAACTCCTATTTATATTAATTTTTTTGATAATAAAAATGAATTTTTGTAAAAATAAATTTGCATTTGGTCTAGCAACGCTTATTTGGTTACGGGGATAAAAAGTGGAATACTTTAGATAAGAGTATAGTTAATATTTATAGATTAAAACTTGATTTGAAGAGTGGGCTTTTACATTTTAAGCAATATATGCACATAATTTTTGTTCAATATAGAACCCCTCACGACCAGTGCACGTGGACGTGGAATGTCTTTTTTAAAGTAAGGTAATGAAATAGATATACAATTGATAAAGTAAAATAACTTTAACTCTCGACTATGTCAGATTACTGCGTCGGAATATCATACGAAAGCTCTGGGATCGAATCACACACTTTTCCAATAAAAAAATAGTAAAAGTGCTTAGTAGTAGTCACATTTAATGTTAAAACTTTTTGTGGTAATTTATTTAGGACTAGATTAGTATGATAGTAAAAGTTTGTAGGGGTTGCCGAGCGTCTAAGTTTGGTATAGTACGATCTACCAACCATTAACCAATGGTTATTTAACAACAAGGTATTATTTAAAGTTTCTCTCTCTCGTCGGACCATTTGTTCTTCAACATTTTTTTTATAGATAAGCTTTGAAAAGGCTTTTTTTCAGAAAATACATTTTTGCAAAAAAAAAATCAAAATTAGGTAGGTATGGGTACTTCTTAAAAATTTGACCATGCCAATTATGGAATTCTCAATACTGAATACGCCAGTGATTCGCAGTGCAGTGCTCTCTTTTCTTTCCACCAATTTATCGTAAACAAAATGAGAACACAGTATTTCGAGTATCATAATCGGCATAGATATTGGATATTTCAAAAATGGGTGGAAGATTTGTATTCGAAATTAAAATTTTTATTCGATATTACCTAATATTGGCGAGTATAATATTTTGTTAAAAGGTTTACAAAATTGTATATACTTTATAAAAAAAAAACTAGCTGACCCGGCGAACTTTTTTCCACCTATAATAATTGATTAAATTATTAATGTTTCTTTCGAAATTCGAGCAAGTTCCAATTGTTATCACGACTTTCCGAATTTTCTGGCTTAATTTTCCAATTTCTATCTTCGTAGTGTGCTTATCTGCTTCAATACGAATCCAACAAAAAATTTCCAGCTATCGGATGATCTTAAGGCTGTTTCACAATGCGAAGAGAGAACGAGACGTCAATGTGACAAGATCTCTTTGCAGTTGTTCTCTCTTAAAAATGAGTTTCAAACAATGAAATAATACATAATAAAGTAGGTATTTCCCGTCGTCACGTTGCACTTTTTTCCAATTTTTCGAACTTTATGCCGTGCGACTACGATAAATGCTTACTTATTTTACTGTTTAAAATCCTTTTTGAAGAGAGAACAACTGCGAAGAGATCTCGTCACGCTGACGTCTCGTTTTCTCGTCGCATTGTGAAACAGACTTTAATGCGCATACAAACACAAAAAGGATTAATTTTTATACAGTGAAAGCTCCCTTAGCCGGACAGTGACGGTCGTAACACTTTTGTCCGTCTAAGAGGGAAAAAATAAAAAATAGTTATGTAAGGAAATGTATAATATACAGTGGCATCATGAAACATATTTGCACTTACAAGCCATGAAATTCATTCAAAAATGAACATGAAGATACAAGAAAAAAGATACAAAAACAAACTACAGCTGCAGAAATAAAATCCGTTATGAATTTGATCACAGACAGTAATTTATTGAAATCGTATCTATGTCGCTGTAAACCAGGGGGCTGCTTTTAATGCAGAATAAATGTATGTAAAAGTATTACTAAAAATAGTGGTTGAAATTTCCATACTAAAAAAAAGTTTTTATCCGCCTAAGGGAATTTAATTTAACAAATCGCGGCTAATATTCTTGTCCGCGTCCGGGTAAGGGAGTGTCCGCTTAAGCGATCATAAAATGTATGGAATTCACATCCAAGATCCACGGTGGTGATCCGCCTAAAGGGATTGTCCGCTTAAAGGAGTTGTCCGCAATAGGAGCTTTCACTGTATACGAGTATGTTAGGGTGGCGCTTATTTTTATTTCACGAAAAAATAAAAAAAAAAAAATATATACTTGCAAAATAATGAAAAATCACTGTTTTCCGTCGTTATTTTTAAGTGGGTAAAAAAATTTTATAAAATGTAATTTTATTTTTTTTTTATATTTTGCTATATTGTTAAGTTTCATTTTTATTGATCAACAATTACAATTTTGCGGAATTTTCTAGTTAAAAGACTAAAAATTTACCTGTAATTTGTATGGGAAATTTCAAGTGCTTAGTGGCACGTGTTAACGTTAACCGATTTCAATGAGATTTTGCACAGAATTTTTTTAAGTCAGCTTCATCACTTTAAGGGGGGGGGGGGCGAAATAAATTCGAACCTTGCCAAAATAAGCGCCACCCTAATGCATATGTATAAAAGATGATTAAAAATAAAAAACATTTCAAAGATTTTTGAATAACTTTCCATAGGAAGTTATTGTAATTGGTTCAATTTGTCGAATAGTACGTTTGTGAGCTTTTTTCGTCGACGATATTCTGTATCTTGAAAATGAACAAAGACACCGACTTGAAATAATTGTATGTCACAGGTAATAAGGCCGTAACATGCGAAAAGGTTTTTCAAAAAAATCTAATTAGCGGTTTTTCTTATCTCGAATATCAGAACAAAACCTATATCGACTTCATTTTATTCCATACAATAATAACGTAATGGAAAATTAATAAGGGCCAGATGTACCAACATTGTTTAGGAAATTTAATTCGGTGGATTAACTGACGTTCAACCAGTTTAACGGTGGTTCAAGGTTCAAGTATGTGATACTCGCTAAACCTCAGTTAATCCGACGAAATTAGTGAATTAAAAATCCTGAACCACGCATCAGCATTTTATCCACGATTGTTCAACTGGCATTAAGGCCCATCGCCCACTAGGCAACTTTTAGTTTCTAGCCCCAGCAACTTTTTGTTTACATTAGCTTGTATGGGAGAGCGCCCACTATTCAACTTTTAGTTGCGCAACTTTTGTTGCTTGGAGTTGCTGGCGGAACTTTTTTCCCGGCAACTTTTTGTTGTTTACCCTCGCCCACTAGGCAATTTGTGAGCAACTTCCAGCAACTTTTGGTAATTATCCAAAATTTTTGCCAAATGAGGGCTTTTAACCCGAAAAACGACTTTTGTATCGTCACTGATCCAAAATACAAGGTCAATTTAACATTTCAATTAAAAATACTGAACACAAAAGTTGCTCGGAAATTGCCTAGTGAGCGATGGCAAGCAACTCCGAGAAACTTTTAGTTGCGCAACAAAAAGCTGCCTAGTGTGCGATGGGCCTAAGACTTAAAAAAAATTTACTGACAGTTTTTTTATTATCTAAAAAATATAAAATAAAATATTTCATCAGACCCTTTTTTTGAATTTAAAAAAAATCTTACTTTGACTTTTTTTTTTTTTACAAAACTCTAACTTTCTTACGTCCTCAAGAAAACTCTTTCCATCCTAGACTTTTTCGGCATTGTCAAGTTTCAAAGGAGTTTGAATTCGATTCTGTTGTTGATTGAACCCTTTTTTACAAAATACATACATTTGGTAGCACAACAGCTCACGACGAACCAGAGCCTAGTGACTTACAACTATGAACTATTCCTGTGTGTGTGTCTGTAGGAATGGAGGAGACCCACAGTTTATTGCCGAATTCGAACGGCTGGTGAGCGGCACTTTTCCCTTGGAGGATTTGTCACTCCCTCGCAAGAGGCAGTAGCCCTGAAAATTTGTATTTGTTTTCTAGGTGGCATAGGCTGGAACCAAGACCTCTGGCGTGGCAGACCAACGCACTAACCATTACGCCACGAGCTACTTCCCTTTTTTACCTACATTTTATCCATTAATATTTACAAATTTATATTCCAATTTCTATGACTTTTAAAGCAACTTCTTACAAGGCCGTTTGTAATGTTTATCAAATTTGGCGACACGTTGGCTGCAATTAATGCAAGGTAATGTAGATATACAAATTACAAGACAATTTTTAAGTAGGTAAATTATTATTAAAAAAAAAAAGAAATACATATTTGAATTCTGGCTATAACCTACGCTTCAGTGATCCAGTTTTATCTGCTGTTATCATTGACACTATAACCACTTTGAACCACGCTAATTCTTATTTATATTTCAAGTTAAAAGATTTTGTACGAAAAATTACTATAAATACGAATATTTTCATCTCTCAGGCATTAAACTGAATTCACTTGCAATATCAGCATCATCAGCATGGCTTTTAAAGTAAAGAACTTTTTTGATTTAGCAATGCAAGATTTTTAGTTTAATCCAATTATTTATGTTTTCTCTTTTCAGATTATTGTCTTATTACTGGCGTGTGTGATGGTTGCCCATGGTGGTTTGCTGGCTGGTGGTATCCTGCAACCAACAATCTTAACAAAAACACTGGAACCGGCCGATGCTCCAGCAAAGTACACCTTTAGCTATGAAGTGAATGATCCCACAACTGGAGATGTTAAGAGTCAAGAGGAAACACGTGATGGAGATGTTGTAAAGGGTTCATATGCTCTGATCGATCCTGATGGTTTGATAAGGGTGGTGCAGTACACTTCGGATGGAATAAATGGATTCAATGCAGTGGTCTCGAGAACTCCATCTGGAAAGCAAGTTGTTCCAGTGGTAAAGACGATCCAACCCGCCATTGCAAAAATAGGCTTGGGACATTTAGGCTTAATCCATTGATTCGGTATAAAGGATTGGAAAATTATATAACGAACTGTCCACTAAGAAGCTACATAATTATGTAAATGATATTGTATCAATGTTAATTTTTTAAACTCACTTGTACCTTATTTATAAATAATATTCAGTGCTGTATTTTTCTTAAAAATATAAATAATTTTAAGTTGCAAACGTTAATTTTGGTGTGATTACCATTACCTTCTCTATTTTAAAGAGGGAAGAGGTTTGAATCTTCAGGTGAGATTGTTTTAAATTTTGTTAAAGATGGTTGATAACTGCACGGCAAAGATGAGATACATTTATCATGACAAGGAAAACTAATAGAAAATTGTCAATTCTTCAATAGAGACGGTTTCCCTGAAAAAATATTTTTTTTTGAGGTGGCAAAAGCTAGGAGTTCGTTCAATGCAAATAATAAAAATTAACGAAACAATAAAACCGACATTGATTATAGCTGTCTGTTCACTTGACCTTGATAACGCTTTGGGTAGTGAATACAGTCACAGCTTTAATTTAATATCGAACATACTATGACTAAGAGAAGCACCACAAAAATCATAATCATAGTGCCTGTTTACATTGTATTTTTAATGAAGCATGTTTTCGTTCATCAAAATGTTCCTCGTGTTTACATTATAGAGAAAAAATCCTTTCATTTCAATCTACCCATCCCTATCTCACATCCTTAACAATCATGTATCTCTCACTTACACAAAAAAAATTCTTCGCGCTCAATCCGAAAACATTTATTGAAACTGGCGCATCGGCGTCATGAATGAAAGAATACAAGATTACGCCATTTCATTTTTTTCGCTTTGTTGTTGTAATTTTTGACAGCTCGTATTGCGCAATTGGAGACAAAAATATGATTTTTTTCCTACTAGAGAAAGCCGGGAAAAGTTTTTAACTTGAATTTTTAATTAATTGTTCTAATTTGAATCAATTAAAAGTGAAGTGTAGTGTAAAAAAAGTGCACAAGTTCTGAATTATCTATTCTACTTTACACATCGCCGCTTCGTTTGCTTTTTGGCGATTTATTTTAAGTGAAAAAACCTTTATTTCAAATGAAAAATATTAATTCGGTATTTATAATCGTATTTTCAAACGAAATCTTTGTTTTTTTAATCCGCTAAACGCGCACGAAAGGAAAAAACACAACCGAACAATCGATGAACTAAACAAACTACTGGCGGCCATATTTGTTTACATATCATTTGTCTCCAATGAGGTAACAAATGGCGCAATCTTATTATTCTTTCATTCATGCGTCGGCGTAATTTGGGTGGAATTAACCCTTCTCTTTCTTACTCACACAAAATCTACCCAACTCTTTGGATGCGCCGTTCGTCAAAAATACAATGTAAACAGGCACATAGTCAGGTGAGTTTCATGCGGTTTCAAGGAGGCAATTAAAATCTACGTAGTGTTGAAGCTAGCGTTTTCGCTGTGCATACTTGCGACCGCTTTTGCATCTGTGCGACCAAATAACGACCTTTTCTTAAAAGTGCAACATACATGGTTAGGGCTGGCAACGAGACGAGACCATGCGAGAATTTTGTTAGTCTCGTCTCAGTCGCGTCAAAATCGAAAAACTTTAGTCTCGTGTCGGTCTCGGTGTCGGTCTCGGTCTCACCCTTAGCCTTGGTTTCTTTCGTGTTTTTTGGTTGTAAAAAGATGTAAGATAAGACGCGTGTTCAGATTGAAAAGATGGAGTACGGTATCTCAGCAGTTTGTTGGTATGAAAAATGCGGGGTGTGGAGTCCTGTGTGAAGCACGAATAGAAAATGTATAAAATAGACTCGGGAATCTATTTTATATTTTTTTGTTGTTTTAAACAGTGAAATTGTAAAATGTTTGTTTTTTCTTTCAATGTATTTTGAGGCGAATCAATGTTCTTAATGTAAACACGATGAAACTTGCCAGTCAGTACTCATACTTCTCATGCTTTTAATCCATTTAAATCGGAGCCCTCCTTCAATGGATTTTGACAGTTCATTGCTTGAAAGGTAGGCAACAAACTATATGTTGACGTTTCGATAATATTTTTTTCCAAGTTTCACCTAAAAGTCTTTTCAAAGCTGCCCTAAAATTATCCGTGTCGGTATTCCTTGCTGAGATATTGGTAACCAAAGTCAAAAGTCTGTTTTTCATTCAAAGCCAGATATTCTTCTGAAGAAAAAATTAAGGACACCGAAAAAAGACGACATTAAGGTAAAATAAACAAGTTATCGAATCAATACATTTATCTGGCTCAAAAAAAATCAAAGAATATGGCACTTTAAAAAAAAAAATTGAAATTATTTGCTCGTTCTGTTTCTTATTATTGTGAAATAACGGTACCTTAAAAAAAAACAATTGCTAAAATTTGTCAACATAAAAAATATCTCAATACGATCTCTTTCCACAGAGATACAGCTCTTCAAAAAACACTAAAAAAAAAACGTGAAATATTTTTGTTCCCTTAATTTTGTTCACATGAGTGTAGAAAAAAAATGATGACTTAACGTACATTTTAAGCTGTGAATTACATGTTCAATTAAGATTTTACCGTTATTTTTTAAGAAAATTTTAGCTAGTGGCTAAACCTTTTTTACGCAATTTAAAGAGAACTAATGTGGATGTGTTTACTTCAAGTGCACGTTTTGGAGTGGGAAATAATTCCAGAATGTTAAATGTGTGTGGTATTGATGCATTGGAATATCTTATAACGGAAAAGCAACAAAAATACTCATCCCTTTTGTTTTAGTTTTTGAATTACTTCCAACATCACCATACAGGTCGCCCCACTTAGGTCGTATAATCATCGTTTGGGAGAGCCTTAAAACAACAAGTAAGTGCATGTTTATTTATACAAAGTGGCGTTGTAGCTTATAGCCTTAAAAAGTTAAAAGTTTTAGGTCAAACCTTTAGAAAACCACAGGCTGGTTCGACAAGTTTTCTTGAAGTTGCTGTGGTCAGTTCGGCAGAAATCGAAGTGGTTTAGCGCACATATTTTTATAAAAGTAAGTGGTCGGGCTTGTGGAAACCAACAGAAATGTATAACTTAAGTTCGTTTCTTTCGGGACATACTGTTTCAGTCAAATATAAAATCTGATTTGTAGTCAAGTCATATAGTAGTTGCAGTGGTCCATGACCAAATACCGTTATTCAATGAATTACAAAGGATTTCAAAGCCGTCCAAGAGATAACAAAATACTTTCCCGTATAAATCAGACTGAATTACACAACTCAAAATTCGGTATATGCATACAAAAGTCAAAAAATATTCGAGGAATTTATAATATAAAAGCAAAGTCCATGACAACCAGAAAAAGCACTCCATCTTAGACCCTGAAAGAAAGCATTACAAAATACAATTGGCTATACGCGTTTGATTAACAATGGCATTCAAAGTAAGTTCAATTCAAATTGTGTGACCTAATTTCGTCTCTTTACCGTGACTTAATATTTTTTTGTTCACAATTTCAGTTTGTATTGATTGTTGCATGTGTTGCTATTGTGAGTGCCGGAACCGGATTTATTCCACCTGCTGGTCAAATTACCATCGCTAAAAGAATTCCCCTTCAATATCTAACTCATTCTGGACAGTATTTGCCGAGTCATTCTACTTCATTTGCCGGTTATCCCAGCCTCAGAGATCAGTTGTTTTCTCATCACACCGACCATGTCTCCACTATCAACAAAAACGATGAATACAATTCACATCCGCAGTACAAATATGGCTATGACATTCAAGATTCCATCTCTGGAGATTCCAAGAGCCAGGTAGAAACACGCGATGGAGACAAAGTTAATGGTCAATACTCGCTGGTAGATGCTGATGGCTTCAAGAGAATAGTACAGTACACATCTGACGCGATCAATGGATTTAATGCAGTTGTGACTCGTGTACCAATTCAAGGTGTAGGTAATGTCAAGAGCTTAGTTTCTCTTGCTAAAATAGCTACGCAGAGCTCGACGGAATTGCCATATGTTAGCGCATCAGCGCAAGAGATTGATTTTGACCCTGTAGTTAAAGGGGCTTATGCTGTAAAGCCGATAGTCAGAACAGTCCCGGTGGCATATCCGATTTCTAAGGGGCATTTGAAATAAAGTTATGTAAATATTTTAAAATTAGAAGGTAGACAAAATTCCAAATAAATGCAAGCACATTTTGACTATTAATTTATTGACTAACGTAAGAACAAATTTCAAAGACTCTTCGGCCCAGAGCATTGGTGTCAATTATCTTTAAATGATCTACAATTTCTTTTTCCTTTTTTATATTTAGCAATCCTCATTAACATATTCTTGCTGCTTTTGTAAACGAAGGTACCTATCTATACTATTATATAAAAGAGTAACTTTTTTTGGTTGTCAGTCTGGCTGAATGTATGCACTAAACTCACAAACAAACAAAAAAACTCTTTTAAAAAATAGATATAATACAAATTTCACTTATCTGGTATGCTATAGGATACAGCAGAAAAGAAAATTTTTGTTAAATACCGAATAATAAACAAATTAAAAACTTACCACAAAAAAAATCGTATGGAAATTTTCTAAAATCAAGCATGTAGGTATTTTCCTTGCAAAATACTGCTTTATAGATTTTCAACTCACATTTCGGATCTGCACGTGGAATGGACGGACCCTAAACAGGCCACGTGCAGCCGAACAACTAGTGGAGAACCTGGATAGGCTAAGGGCTGATGTAACAGCCATCCAGGAAGTGCGATGGGATGGAGAGGGCATCCGAAGGATGAAAACGTGTGACATCTACTTCGGCGAGAGCTGCAAGGAGCAAGGTCAGCGGCTCTTTGGTTGTGGTTTTGTGGTAAGGGGAAGACTTAGGCAAGAAGTCTTGGGCTTCAGAAATGTAAGCGAGCGCCTGGTCACAATCCGCATCAAAGCAAAGTTCAAAAACATCACGTTGATCTGTGCCCATGCCCCAACAGAAGAAAAGGATGACTCAACCAAAGAAGAATTCTACGATCTCCTCGAGGATACGTATGATAGGTGCCCCAAGTACGACGTCAAGATTATTCTTGGCGACTTCAACGCCAAGATTGGAAAGGAGGGCATCTTTGGTTCGATAGTCGGAGGACACAGCCTGCACGAAAACACTTCCGGTAACGGACTCAGGCTCATCGATTTCGCGGCGGGGCGAAATGCCATCATAGCAAGCACTCTATTCCCACACCTCAATATACACAAAGGGACCTGGCGGTCTCCGGATCAACGAACCGTCAACCAGATTGATCATGTTGCGATAGACGCCAGACATGCTTCCAGTATCCTGGATGTCCGAACGTTCCGAGGTGCCAACATAGATTCGGATCACTACCTGGTGGTAGCGCAAGTACGTATGCGGATATCTATGGCGCCACAACGACGAGCGGATGCTGTAAAACGATTTAACGTCGCGAAGCTAAAATCGCAAGAGATAGCCAGGACTTTTGCAGACCACGTCTCTCTTAAACTCTCAACAAGCCCGCCACAAGCATCATCTGTAGAGGACCAATGGAAACACTGCCAAAATGCCATCAAAAGTGCCGCTACTGATGTGCTGGGTTTCACTAGGCCACCACAACGAAACCCCTGGTTCGATGAAGAATGCAGACTGGCACATGAAGCAAAGAACGAGGCCTACCAAGCAATGCTGCAGACTAGAACCAGAGCTGCTGAGAGAGCAGCCCGGGAGCTCTACGGGCAAAAGCGAAGGGAGGAACGCCGACTTCTCAGGAGGAAAAAGAGAGAGCATGCGAAGCGGGCGGTCGAGTCTATTGAGGACTGTAGCGGCAGAGGGGATGTTCGAAAGTTCTACCGAAGGGTGAGGCAAACTACCCAGGGTTACAAGGCCAGAACGGAAGCCTGCCGAGACGAGAGTGGGAATATGGTGGTAGACACACAGTCGGTGCTGAGGATCTGGAAACAACACTTTTCTAGACTGCTAAACGGCGAAGATGGCCAAAATTCCGCTGTAAGACAGAACACTCCATTCAACCTGGACGATGATGGTCAAAATTTCCGTCCACCCGACCCAAATGAAGTGCGGTTAGCGATAGCCAAGCTTAAAACGTACAAGGCTGCTGGTGCGGATGGCCTGCCAGCCGAGCTATTCAAAGCAGGGGGAGAGGACTTGGTAGGGAGTATACACCAGCTTATCTCCAAAATTTGGTCGGAGGAAAGTATGCCCGATGAATGGAACCTCGGTATAGTGTGCCCCATCCACAAGAAAGGAGATGCTCTGACCTGTTCCAACTACAGAGGTATAAGTCTCCTCAACGTCGCATACAAAATCTTGTCATCTATACTGTGTGATCGCTTAAAACCGTTTGTCAACGATCTGATCGGCCCCTATCAGTGTGGTTTTAGGCCCGGCAAATCAACCGTCGATCAAATGTTCACACTCCGACAGATTTTGGAAAAAACCCAGGAGTTTCAAATCGATACACACCACCTCTTTATCGATTTTAAAGTCGCATATGATAGCGTAGACAGAGACGAGCTATTCAGAGCCATGGCGCATCTCGGCATCCCTGCCAAACTCGTCCGCTTGTGCAGGATGACGATGGAGAAATCTCGCTGCTCCGTCAAAGTCGGCAAGAACACCACGGAACCCTTTGATGTCGAGAAAGGTTTGAGGCAAGGCGACGCGTTATCATGCAACCTGTTTAACATCGTTCTTGAAGCAATTGTACGCAACTCGCAAGTCAACAACAGAGGTACAATTTTTCAAAAGTCTGTTCAACTACTTGCTTATGCAGATGATATTGACATCATTGGGAGAACGAAGCGAGCTGTTACCGGCGCGTTTGCAAGTATTGAATCGGAGGCGGCGAAAATGGGTTTGGCTGTTAATGAGGACAAGACGAAGTATATGCTATCATCGAGAAAGGAATCTCAACATCGTCGGCTCGGGCAAAACGTCACGATGGATAGATACAACTTCGAAGTCGTCAAGGACTTTGTCTACCTGGGCTCCACTGTAACATCGCAAAATGACATCAGCGCAGAGATCAAACGAAGAATTACTCTTGCCAATCGCTGTTTCTTCGGGCTAAGAAGGCATCTAAGTAATAAAGCCCTCTCTCAGAGAACCAAGGAGACCTTATATAAGACCCTAATCATCCCGGTCCTGCTATATGGGGCAGAGGCATGGACCCTGTCAAAAACGGATGAGAATCTGCTTGGGTGCTTTGAAAGGAAGATTCTTCGGGTGATCTTCGGTCCAGTCTGTATCGATGGAGTATGGAGGAGAAGATTTAATAACGAGCTTTACGGGCTTTACAGCGACGTCGACCTGGTCAAGAAGCTGAAAATTCAGCGGCTGAGATGGCTGGGACACGTGGAGCGTATGGACACCAACGCACCAGCCCGACGAGTCTTCGAATCTACCCCTGACGGTCTGCGCAGCAGAGGAAGACCCCACCTTAGGTGGCGCACACAAGTGGAAAACGACCTCAACCAACTTGGAGTGCGTAACTGGAGGCAGCTAGCTAGGGACCGAGCTGGCTGGAGGGGCTTGTTGGTTGAGGCCGTAGTCCATCCTGGGCTGTGAGCGCCATCTAAAGTAAAGTAAAGTAAGTAACTCACATTTACTTCAAGCTCAATTATTTATAAGGAGGAGTTGTTTTGCCATGGAAAATTGCCTTTTGTGGCATGTGGATTTGACGATAAATCGTCAAATTCCATATTTTTGGTGGGCTGATTCCTGGAATCGGCTCAAAAAAAGAGTTTTTTTTTTTTTAGGTAGGGTAGTATTTTTGTTTTTTTTCTTTTTTTATTTTTAGGGAACATTTTTGGTGAAAATTAAGTGGTGGGTAGTAAAAAATCTTCATCGAAAAAAAAAAAAAACGATTCAAGCCATGTGCAGTATAATGTGCCTTGGTAGGTGGGAGCGAGAAGTGAGTTTTGTTTTCACCGGCGACGAATTGTGTTGATGTTTTTGTGTAATAGGGAAAAGTTCAAATAAAAAAAAAAAAAAAACATCAACGGTAGGGATTTTCTCTTTAGTAAGAAATAGTGGTATGTGAGAGGTAGGTATAATATTTGCAGCAAAAATAAATGTTTACTACTGAAATTGTTTGGTTTGGTGGTGAGTGTTTGCTGGATATGGTAAATGGAAACGAACTATAGGCAAGGGCGTGCACAAGGAGGGGTAATGGGCATTTAATGCACCCCTAATAAAAATTATTTTTAATTTTTTTTCTGAGTAAATTAAACGATCTCAAGAGCGCACGTAAATAGGATGGGGGATGCTTATATTACATGTAAATCGGCTTAGTTAATTCACAACTTGAGTTCAATTTTTGGATTTTAAGGTAAGACTGAAATTGGTTGGTTTGGCGGTGGGTGGTTGGTTTTTTAATACTTTATTTAGGTTAGGTACAAATTTTTTCATGAGAATAAGTGATGGTGGGGTGGTAAAAATATGTATGCAGGTTTTTTGGCAGTGAATTATTCTTCATCGTCAAGAAATAAAAAAAAAAACAAATCAAACCATGTGCAATGTGCCTTGGTAGGTGGGAGCGAGATAGTGAGTAGAGTTGACTGTTTTCGCGTTTCGCCGTCGACGAATCGTGGTGATATTTTTGTGTATAGGAAGGTATGGTAAAACAAAACAAAACATAAACAGTCGGTAGGTATTCTCTATAGTGTAGTAAGAAATGATTGGAGTAGGTATAGGTATGAGTAGGTAGGTATAATAGGTATTTGCAGCAGAAAAAAAATGTTGGTTTATTAGCGGTGGGTGGTTGGTGATGGTGAATAGAATCGAACTTATTTAGAGGCAAAGGCGTGAACAAGGAGGGGTAAGGGGGCATTTGCACCCCTTATACAAATTATTTTCATTTTTTTTTTCTGAGTAATTACACAATCAAGGACGCACGTAAATAGGATAGGGGGATGCTTATTACATGAAAATCGACTAAATTTACAACGTGAGTTCTAATTGTTGGATTTTAAGGTAAGACAGAAATTAGTTGGTTTGGCGGTGGGTATTGGTGAAGTTAAATGGAAACGAACCTATTTAGAGGCCAATGTGTGCGCAAGGAGGGGTAAGGGGACACTTGAATCACTAATACATTTGTTTTTCTAATTCATTTTGTTGAGTAACTACACAGTCAAGGGCGTAGGTAAGCAAAGGTGATGTGGGGGTGCTTATTACATTCAAATCAGCAAAATTTACACCTTGAGTTCTAATCATCGGATTTTCAAGGTTCGAGATTTTAAACGAAGATTAAATGTAATGTGGGAACACAAGAAGACAAAAACGTGCGCAAGGAGGGATCTGGTTTCCAGAATCGGCTCAAAATTTTTTTTTTTAGGTAATACCTACCTACCTAAATATGTATTTTTATTTTAATAGGTAGGTACCTACTTTATTTAGGTAGTACAAGTGGTAAAATTTTTTTGATGTTGATAAGTGGTTGGTGGGGTGGTAAAAAATGTATTCCGGTTTTTTGGCACGGAATTATTCTTCATAGACGGCAATAACCCTTGCTGGGAAAAAATGCTTCGTTTTAAGAATATGATAGGTATATGGTAGAGAAGAAGAAAAAATTTATCTTTTCATTGATAAATTATTAATTTCTTTGTCAAGTGGTTACTAACAAAATTCACGGTCGTTCGTTCCTTAGAGGGTAATGGGAGGTAGGTATAACATAACATACAAATAGTCTGATTTTCAAAGTTGTCTTAAAATTACACTATAGGCAGGCAGGTAGGTTCATAATTAGGTGCATTACATTTTTATTCAAATGCAAGCCCACACAACCCACACACATAATTTTAGGAAAATAATTGTCAATGTTCATTGATACGTGTGGAGGCTTATTTTCAATGTTACCTGACAAAAAAAACGTCAATGCTACCTGACAAGTAACATGGATGGTGTGTAGCGCTCTTTAAGCTGAACATTTTTCGAGTGCTGATTTTAAATCATCTTTTTGGTCGATATTTGGTTGTCAAAGGTTTTACTAAAGAAGACCCGGGCAACGCCGGGTTTTATCGGCTAGTTAATAATATATGCGCCCTATATTGAGCAAGACAAAATGTTTGTGGTTTTAATAAAACTTTATGAGTGTGTTTCTTTATTTATTCCGGATAAGGAATAGATTGGATGGAAAAGACGAAATGTTAATCCAGAATATCCAGAATGGAATGAATAAAGAAACAAAACTAGAAAAAAAAGAATGGCAATCCAGTTGTTCGGTGAAATGTCAAAACAATTGAATAAATAATGTTTTTATTTTGGGTATTTACATATTCTCAAAGTCAAAAATTTATTAAATTTTACATTAAATACATAGCCTTTATACTTTGGTGCTGTTTTTAAGAAATTAACACCAATGTGAAGCTGCCATATAATAGAGAATAAGAACGTCAATTATACTGACGTCAATTATACTACTTTTTTTCCAAACTTCATATGGAATTAAAAGAATGCATTCCAAATGTTCCGGAATGAATAAAAATAACAACAAAATAGTTTCGTCGAATAATGAAACGCAAAACTGGCATTCTGAATATTCTGGACATCCCCAGAAGAATAAAGAAACACAATATATATGTATTACTGTAATGATGAAAGTGATTTTCGTAATACCTTTCGTTGCATTTTGAAACCAAACGATTACAGACCATAACATATTTGTTTCTCAATAGCTACTTTTGTAATTTCACAAGCTATAAAATAATAGGACATCTTTATTGTTCAAGCACAAAAATCATTCATTTTTACTTGATCTATAGGACAAGTAAGTGCACATTAATTGGCACAAATGTTTTATTTTAAACTTCGTAGTTGTAAAATAAAATAATTTTAAGAAAACTGCGTTTAAGAAAATTCACATAACCAAAATAGTCATTCTACGTTTTTGAGAAATAGGTGTTGCTTTTGACTTATTCGCGGGTATCTTTTCAATGATTGACTGATTTTGTTTTAATTTTTAAATCTGGTGCCCCTTAAGCTTCGTATTCATTATGCGCGGCATCCGCGCGCACCATGTTCGTCCGCGGCAAATCATGATATTTGCCACGCATATCATTTTTTGAGAAAAAGTTGATGAACCGCGGCAGCCGCTCGCGGCAGTCGATCCAATTGACAGCTAGTAGCTAGTGCCCAAATCACAAAACAAACTACCGTCTCAACTGCGCGCGAGCAAAACCATGTTCGACCATTGCCGCGCTTCAAAAATCCATCACGAATGGATCGATGCGCGGCATGTTCGAGCGCACAAATGTTTGAGCTGCCGCGCGTAGAAACCCGGTATTCATATTGCGCGGCTGATGCGCACAACAGTGTTCGTTGGTTTGCCGCGCATAATGAATACGAAGCTTTAGAACAACAAATCCATTCTGTTAGTACTTTTGACTTTTTTTCACATTTCGTTGTTAAAAATATCACTGCATCAATATATGTACGATTATGCGTGTGAAATGTGTTGCTAATGTCGTTTTCGATTGGATTTTCAGAGTGTTTCACTCTTTTTTGATTCCAATGGAATATGAAAAACTCTCTTCCGTAATATGTGTATCTATGTAGAAGTTAAAACTAAAATGAGTTCTTCAATAATTTCAATTCCAGAACATCTCAAGAAGAAGCATTTACTATTTTAAAAATTAATCCAACACACACTTTTAAAAATATGTGTGTTTTCAGAGTGCACTCCTAGCACTCCTTAATGAAATCTGGAGTGAAAAAACACTCCTAAATCATCACTCCGAACAGCAAATGGAAGGTTTTTGGAGTGTGGGACGAGTGAAAAAAGAGTGCTAGGAGTGACCAACGGAAAACGACATAAGTTACAGTTTGTTTTTATCAAAGGCAGTAATGTTTAAAGAAGTGCGAACTTTTTTACATTATCAAAACTATTTTTTTTAAATACAGAATTTTGAAAAGCAGAATATTGAAATACAGAAGTTTACTCGTACAGAATTTTGGCCACACAGAATTTTAAAATACAGAATTTTGTATAACAAGAATTTTGAATAACAGTATTTTAAAATAGAGTATTTTGACCCTAAAATATTTCGACCCCAACGCATATATTTTGTATATGGGCCTACGTATGTCTATCTGAAAAATTTCCAATATACCCTTTTGTACATACTTTAATCTATAAGTGATTACATTTTTACCAAATGAATAAAATAAATAAAATAAATTTAAAGTTTGATTTAAAAAAAAAAAATTGTTTTATTTTTTTTCTCAGAATAACGACAAAACTCAACAAATTTAATTTTCCAAAATAGTTAACAGAAAATTAAATTTATTAAAATAATAACAGAATTTACTTTAATTTATTAAAATATTAATACCACACATATTTATATAGATTTTTAGATTAAATTGAAGCAAGAATAATGGTTTTCTAAAGGAGATACATAACATAGCTATATGCATTCCATTAATGAATAATATTAGTATGTATATTAGGGTGGCCATTTTTTCCCAAACTCTTTTTTTTATCGGCCACCCACTAAATCGAAAGTTTATGCGGTACGAAAAATTTATTGATATTATATTTATAGATTTTATTTATACATTTATTGGTCATTAACCCGTGTATTTAAAGCCATACATTTCCCATACAAATTTGTATGGAGATTTTGCACTTTTAACCTTTTATTTTTTCTCTCTCGAACTAATGTAGCTATTCTTAATTTCTTTTTCTGATTATTGTTTTTCAAAAATGTATATGTAAAAAGAAAAATTTATAATTTATTTCGAATTTTGAAATGTTCACATATATTTGTACTTTTCACCTTTTCCCCTTTAATTTTTTTCTCTGAAACTAAACAAGCTATTCTATTTTTGTTTTTTTTTTTATTTTTATAAAATGATAATGCTCTCAATAAAAAAAATTCTAAAAAAACAAAACTTTATAATTTATTTTAATTTTTTTAAATTATTAAATATTTCAATTTCTTCCCCGTTTTTTAACATCAATATTTTTTTTTTCTTCAACTACGGCAGTAATTTAAATTTTGTTTTATTTTTGCATATATTTTTTTTTTTTTTAAACACACTCAAAAATTATTGTCAATTTTTTTTTTATTTATTTCGATTTTTAAAAAATATCATATTTTACCTTTTTACCTTTTTTGGTACTTAACGATTTTTAATCTTTTTTTTTTGTGTTGCTTTATCATCTAAATTCATATTTTATAGATCCAAACCTTACTGGTAATACCTACTTAGAACAAAAATTATAAAACACAAGCAATCTTGTGTCCTTAAAAATCTTTTTTCTAGTTTCTAAATTTATAAAATTCATTTAAAACCATTTTTGAGGTGAATTTCCCGTTTGGTTCGTTTGTGCGGGTGTATAATACCTATTTGCTTGATGTGCGTCTCTGAGACCATCTATGCATCAAATAGCCTTTACACATGGACGAATTAGATTCAAACTTGATACAAAACATTTTTATGTAAGTTTAATTTTAGGTTAACGAACCTCAACTACATACAACGAGTTACGATTGTGGATATTTGTGTCTGTAACATACAACAAAATTTAAATAAAACTACGCTTCAGGCTCTTGGCAAAGAATGACATTTTGGTTTTAAATTGTGTTTTTTTTTGGAATATGTCCATACCAAATATGTGTATACCAAAGTCTACTAGCTCTTATCATTATCATTATGCAGACAGACAGAGAATTACTAGATCTCCTTATTCCTTGTTCTCTACCATCGTGCCAAGTTTGATAATAGGAATTGAGTTTTGGTGCAGATCTGTAGAACTAAATAAAAATATGCACATAAATAGGCGAGTTGCTATACTATATTGTATTATAATTTCAATAAAATTTTATCTGAAATCGAATACAGATTGACCCTATTCATGTCAAAAAATTAATCTTTGGATAAAATGTAATAATTAAAATTTTATTAAATTTTAATCAAATTTGAAACGGCGGCGGCACGGCATTAAAAAAAACTGATATCATATACCCAGCTAGTATCAATATTTATTAGTATATTTTTTAGTATATTGCCAGCCAAATGGAGAGCCACAGCATGCAGGCACAGTTTATAATATCTGATTTCGAGATTGCTGCCATAAATGCTGTGCAGGTCATTTTTCCTGAAATATTACCCGTGGCTGCATCTTTCACCTCAAACAGGCATTTGCAAAACATTTGAAATTTTGCGGGCTGCAAGAAATTTATAGTAAACCAATTTACCAACAAAAATTATTCTTTTGAAGATAAAATATTATATTACTTTTTTTCTTAGTTAACAACAGCGTTTTTGCCAAATACATAAATATGCTAGGGGCATTAGCTTTTTTGTTAGCTTCTGACATACCAAGTGCATTTGACGGGCTGAAGGAGAAGTTGTTGGAGGAATTTCCTTCTTTAGAAAAGTTGGATGAGTACCTCCGATATATTTCGGTTTAACTTTGTCCATGGAAGGCCTAGAGTTTCTAACAATGGATTCGAAAGATTTACCACCCCACGTTTTCCTCCATCATTATGGACAGTTAATGAAAGAACGAGTAAGTAAAACAATTCCAAAAATTCCGCATAAGAAAAAGGTAAATGAAATATTAAATACATTTATTTTATTGAACAAATCTCGGATTTCCAAGATCATCCAGCAACGTAGAAGCTTTGAATAACAGATGGAAAAATCTGCTTGTGCAAAAACATGTTGGTGTTCATAAATGTATTGAGGAGCTCAGAAAGGAGCAACACTCGATGAGCTCCAAGATACACAATGGTTTGCTTTTGGGTTTTATGGTAAGATGCAGGGCTATTAAAATTGATTTATAAAAAAAACTTTTACTTCAACTAGGTCCCGTCAAAAAGAAAGCAATTTTTGGAAAGAGAAAGTAATCTACGGGAGTTTTTAGGGCTGCAAGCCGACATGTCGTAGTAGCCGTGGCCTGATGGTTAGTGCGATGGACTGTCATGCCGGAGGTCTAAGGTTCGAGCCCCAGCCTCGCCACCTATTTATTTAAAAAGAAAAAACGGCTACTGCCTCTTGCGAGGAATTGACAAATCCTCCAAGAGTATCTCCTGTCACAGAAAAGTGCCGCTCGTTAGCCGTTCGGATTCGGCAATAAACTGTAGGTCCCCTCCATTCCTGCAAACACGCACACAGGAATGGTTGAGAGTTGTAAGTCACTAGGCCCTAGTTCTTCATGAGCTGTTGTGCCATCAAATTTTTTTTTTTTTTTTTAATTTAAGCCGACATGTCAGTCCAAGAATTTTTGGAATTATTAGCACTGCGACTAGAAGCTGCACATTAAACGTTTTAATTATTTGATTTTTTTGCAATATGTTATTTAAAATAATAGATTCAATACAAAATAATTTAAACAAGATCTTTTAATCTATTTTTATTTATTATAAAAAAATGGCATCACTTTATATCATTCCTAAAATATTTTTTTCTTCATAACTGTCAGCTATAAGCTATGTCGGTATCATCGAAATCGGTTAAGAAACAACGAAGTTGACATTTTTATGAACCACCCTTTCATAAACAACGACAAAACATTTTTTGTATTCGACTCCGTACTTAAATAAACCCATTCCCCATGCCACCCAATTTCTTTAGATTCCTAATGGACAATTCTCAAATAACAGCGCCCTATTTTTATATTTGTTACTCTACTTGCGTTCAACTTTACTATTATCACCCTATTGCTACACTATTTTACCTAATTGTTGCCAGTTTAAAAGCCCAGCGAAAAAATACCACGGTCAACTGGCTTGCTTACATCAATCACCTCAAAGATTGTGTTTGCGATGATGTGTCGCAGCGGAGATTATGCTTTGTGAAGATTTTGTTAGCGGGAATGTGTCGCTGCGGAGATTTTTGCGATGATTTTGCTTGCGAGGATGTGTCGTACGAAGATTTTTTTTGCGAGGATTACTTACGGTTTCCAAATTAAGTGGAGTAATATCAAAACAATTCCAAATTATGAGAAAAATGTCTTAATTAATGATTTCTGACTACATAGCTGAATGTGACTTCTAAGATAGTTTTTAAAATAGCAATAGTCCAGTCAACGAAGGAAACATAAATGAAAAATATCGGGTAGTCTTTATTATTTTTTTAAGTAGAAGGGGTATACCCCAGATATTAACAAACTAAAAGTCCCCAGCCCAGGCCCGCGAAAATTAGGGGGGGGGGGGTAAAGGTTTCTGTTTATAATTTTGCTAGAAGTGATACTTAGAAATTCAAAAAGTATAAAAAATCGGTAATTACTCTCTACACATTTAATTTCTATTGATCAACTTACCCAGAAATAACAGAAAAAGTAATAAGGTGAGGGGGGGGGGGGGGGGGTGGAGTTACAATTTGTATCTATCATAAAGTGGACTTTTCTTCAGGCTGAAGACTTTTAGTATGTTGTACCTGGGGCTCGCCCGTACCACTTAAAAAAATAATCCAGACTTTTAGCTAAAATTACTTCTCTTAGCAGTGAAATAATAGAATAGGTTTTTGCATTTTTAAAAAGCTATAGTATAGAATTGTAGATATTTCCGTTGTTTTTAAATGATTACTTATGCATCTTAACCCATTTTTTTCAGAAAATTATTCCTCCCGTATAAGTGTTAGTTTTTTCTTAATATATCTCTTAAAACTATTTCACAAAGTATTGGTCAATAACTTGAAAATACATTGCATACTTTTTACCTTTGAAGATATAGTTATTCTCTCCCATCAAGTCAAGGGAATTATCATGAATCGATACGTTTTTACCTTTTCTATAATTTCAGGGTTAATTCATCAAAAAAATTTTTAACGCATTAACATGGTTTTTCAGATTTTCTGACTTTTGTACCCTCCCATATCTCTCTTAGTATTGCTCCCAGCAAAAATATGAAGAAACCTTTTTTGAAAAAAATTTAATTTACTTTCATATTGTAGGGTAATTTTTTCCGCTAATACTGTTGGTTTTCAAAATATTTACGAAATAGTACAAAAAGGGACCTTTACCCCCCTCCTGTCTAAAGCTCGTGGGCCTGGGCTGGGGACTTTTAGTATGTTGTAAGTGGGGGTCACCCCTACCACTTAAAAAAATAATCCAGACTACACGATTAATTGCATTTATTTTATGATTTTGGGCCTTCGTTGACTGGAGTACAAGCAAGGCTACTGAATTTAATCAGCAATATACTTCAGCAAGTTACTTAATCGAATACGTTTTATATCAAAAGGTTTTCAAAGAATTTCATTGCTTGTTCCTGCCTCTTTTATTATTATATCTTTTGAAAACAATTACGGTTCATCTGGTTCTTTTCGAACATATTATTGATATGATCCGAGAAGCTTAGTAATTCTACATATGATATCTAAGTAGCAATTTTTGTACGTATTCTTTTTAAAGTAGCTTCATTCTCTGGAAACTCATTGAAAAAAAAAAAAATATATATTATATAAGTTTTGAAAATTGTTTTTTCAAATTCACTCAAACAATAATTAAAAAAAAATCCTTGATCGCAAATAAACATTTCTAAAAGATGTTAAAATCTGAAATACAAAATATAAATTAGCTAATTCTATTACATTTTTTCAGGGAATAGATCTCTTTATAATACCTATGTCGACTTGACAGTTGAATGAAAAATGAGATGAGACGTCACCGAAAAATGCTTTTTCTTCCAAGTCATTCTATAATACATTTCCAGTATAATATACATTTCGATTCCAGTGAACCTATTCTCAAGTTGAGGTGATAAGGTGTCAAACATGGATGATAAATGTCAATACACGAAAATTCTGATGAGGTGAGGATAATCAAATCTGTAATCAAAGTGAACCCTGATCTTATGCGATTTTTTGTTAACTAACTCGAGTGAAGAACAAAGAGAAGCATGAAATCAAAATTTTTACTTTGCTCCTAACGCAGTATGGTTCTATGCTTTCAGTAGGTTCTATGTAAAATGATACGAGATACGACGCAACTATAAAGTAGGAAATACATATTTTCATATAAAGAGACCTCCTTACTTAGGAGATCTCCATTGGGCCCCCTTCGTTTGGAGCCTTGTGACTCTTCCCGATTCGCTCTAATTGAAGTTATGGCTCTGGTAGTATAAGTATTTCACGCTATCCGTATAGTACAACCCGGATAAGTGCCTCACCATAAATGCCTCGTTTTGAGAGGTACTTATGCAGGTTGGGCAGTTATAAAAAATCCGCTTAAGTGCGCATAAGTACTTACCTATATATTTACAAAAATAAAATTAAAATTGACAACAAAAAACATTTAAATGTTATTTAAAAAAATAGGAAATAACATTTCATCAACTGACTAGTACCGGTAACCTTTTAAAAAGGAAGCGCTAGATAAAAAGAAGCTTTTGTTTTTTCTGCTGATTTCAATTCTGCACTTAAAAGATTTTTTCAGGTAAATTTCAATACAAGTATACAAAATAAAGAGCATTTAAGCGGAGAAGGTAGTTAAGCGAAAAGTACTTATTAAGATGAGTTTTATATGAAAAACTCCTCAAAATTTTGGTTCTAAAAAATAAAATGTATACTTATGCACTTAAACGATAGGCAATTATCCGGGTTTTACTGTAGAATGTATTATATTTTGTGCAACTTCCTTTACTGTACTTCATGTATAGATAAACGATTAGTTTCTTTCCTGAACCTTCACTTCCTATGCAGATATTTGAACATTTCACATTGATGAAATGCTCAAAAACAGCGGATTTCTTTTAAAATAGTAACAGGTATAAGCTAGCAGTAGGAGACATTAGTTTGTCCAACTTAACAGTATTTATAGCCAAAAGTTTATGTTTATTTATTTAGGTACCTTCTTAATGTTACTATACCGATGTCGGGGGTTTCATAATTATTATTGTTTTCTTTTCTTTTTTAATTTCATTTCTCTCGTGAACCTAATCAACTTCGAAATAAATTATGAAAAAAAACGTCTTTCCTTTTCACAATGAAAAATTATTACGCAAGTCATCTCACTATAGATATACATACGGAGGTACCAATACCTCTATACCATACGATTCGCACCCAACATTTCAAATCCGTGGTATAAAACATAATCAACAAAAGATTTAGATACATTCCATATTAACCTCTACATAGCGAACCATCATCCATCGAAAAAAAAAATGGATCTCAGGGTAAGCAAGCAGTAAGCTGAATATTATTTTTCATTTTTGTTTAATTTTTTTTTTTTTTTTTCTTTTCATTTTTAGATATTATTATTTCTCTTTTTTATTGTGATTTCGGAAGCCGTAGCGGGATTTGTTGAAGATAACCAAAATATCTTCTATGGTGATTCAAATGTTTTTGAACCTGCTCCAATTTCTTACCAATATTTTGTCAATTATGACAAATTACCGTCTTCCGATTATAATTCCTTTGCTGTTCATTCATCAAAACCTAACGTAAAATCAAGAAATCTGTTTAAATCAGCGGATTATGCAGACGAGGTAGCTTACGAAAAAGAAGTAGAAAATGCTCATCGAGTTGCTTTGGCTAAACGACAAAACAATACAGACGCTGCCTATGTGGAAGCTTATACAGAGGCTTTAAAAGTTCAGCGAAGAGTTGGTTTAGCTGGAGCAAAAAAAAAATTCAATCTCCATCATCGGCAGCCAAACCAATTCGGTTTTAATCCGGAACACTCAAGGTTATCGGTGGAGTCAAAGAGCCACTACGAAAATGGAGGCAAAGTAGAATACTATTTGACTGATGATATTCATGACCTTAGAAAGAGTGTGGAATATATTGTGGATCCAGATTACGAATTCAATGGTAATGGCGTTGTGCACCGGCAACCATAAAATATTGTAAAAAATTTCAAAAAATTGTTTTGTAGAAGCCCTAGCTGCTAACCATCACCAGGCCAGCAATAAATTATGTATTATTATTTTATTCAATGGTATTTTTCGTAGTATTTCTGCATTTATATGAACTAACGGTATTTCTATGAATAAGAGTACATAATTACAATGAAGTTATGAGTTTTATGTTTTAATTTCAATTTAGTTTTTTTATGTATTAGGTAATGTAACATGACGTATTAGAAAAAAAAAATAAATATAATTTTTTAACTAAAGGGTGTTTTTTTTGTAATATATTGCCTTCAAAATAAGTGAGAAGCGTTTGCGTGCTGATACAGAGGAGCATTTCCTATTTTAAAAAAAATTAAATGAAGTGGAAAAAACTATAGTTGACCTCTCTGTTGGAAATGTTTTTAAAAATGTGGTTCCACTAATTGCCAAAAGAAATATTATACCAGAATACAAAATAGTTCTCTTTAAAAGAATACGAATTTTATTAGATACTAGCCGACCCGTGCTCGCGTTGATTCGCAAGCTATAAATATATTTATTAATATGAGTAGGTAAAAGTATATCAAATGCTTCATGAGACTTACCGCAATTTCTACTATATTATTAACAAAAATTTTATATACATACTTCCATATGCTTTCCGTAACCAAATAAAGAATTTTATTTTCTCTCACTGAAATAGTTTCATGATACCAACTATACATTTCCTTTTATAACTATTTTTGATTATCTCCCTTGGACGGAAACTCCCTTAGACGGACAACTGTCCGGCTAAGGGAGCTTGCACTGTATTTTATTCCTTACTCCACTCAGTTGAAATCAGTAATGTTTCATTTTCGTAATCTTTAGCAGCTTTTAGTAAACCTTTTTTTTCATGCTGCTTTCTACTGAATGCCCTGCCCATTTTCCTCTCAAAATATGTACATTTATGTAACACTTCGGTTCACTGCAGAAGAAGCAAATAATAAACACACTTTGCACGGCAGTGGTGCCCATACTTAAAATATGTAGGTATGTATGTAACATTTTAGTTCACTTAATAAGAAGGAAAAAACAAACACACTACGCATTGGCCGTCGTCGTTACAAAAAGTCAACAATTGAGTGGAATGAAAGGAGGAATAAAAATGTAAATGAGTGGATAAGCGAACAATTGAGTGGACAGAGATTCAGAAGCAAATACACAAAAGAAAATGCACAAAACACGGAACGATAATGAAATGGAACAAAGCAGCAACCCAGTCATTGCAATTGAATCGAATTCATAGATGCAAAAATACAAAAAGTTGATAAATTTATAATTTGTAAATAAATTTATTTCTTAGCTTGTAAGTACAGTTAAGAAATGATTTAGGGCTTAAAATGTGCATAAAACTATTGACTTTATATAAAAAATCCCATTTTTGTAAAATATCAAGCAGGTTTAAAAGCATAATTGAATATGTTGGTCAACTTTGACAACATAGTGTATACGAAATTTTCTTAAAAGTTAATAATATAATTCAACAAATATATTTATCAAATAAAAAATATCTATTTACATGCTTCAAAGAATAAGGAAAATTATAAAATTTGTTTCAAGTAAATCGGTTGAATACTTTCTGAGAAAAACGCGGACAAACAAAATATTTGTTTCGTCTTTATATAATAGTAATGATTATTCATTTGAGCAAAATTATGAAAGTAAACAAAAATTATTAAAATTTTATACAAGTCAATAAACAGAAATCTGTTTAAATAAAATATGAAATCTAAATACTAAAAGTGTAAAAGATAATTTCGAAACTCTCACCCTCTGTAAAACCCTACCAGACTTTTGTACGACTGTGACGAATTTTTGGGTCCCCATCTGCCTGAAACAAGAAGAAATGAAGTTAGTACCTTGTCTTCAATTAATTCCGTTATATTATCTTGATTAATTGAGATTCTGATGAAAACACTTACCTAAGGTTGGTAGCCTTGGTTTGGTTTTGCTTTCACTCGCGAGAATTATGGACTCTAATGACGGCAGATGTCAGATGCACACCTGAGCTGAGTCAAGTTCAAAATAATCCAGGGCCCGCTGAATAAAAAGGAAATTAGGAAATAAATCTGGAACAGGTCTAAACCGAAAGTATGTCGACGTGGACCTAGGAGCATGGCACATCAAATTAAAGGGAATTTCACGGCGATTCAAATTAACGTTAGCACAGTCCGATTGGAAAAATACCAACAAAGTCGAAGAAGATGGCCACGATGGGAAAACTTTCAGGAATGAAGCAGTGAAAACTAGAAGACTTCGAAATCTCTGTAGTTGCTATAAAAAGCCGTTCTGAATTCAACAAAGGGGCAGTTGACATGATGTTGTTTGTTATTAGTTAGACTGATAGAAGAAAGTTAAAAAGATCAAGCTAAAAAAAACTAAAATTTTTGAATAAATAAATCCTCTCGAGAACCAGTATTTACTAAACTTAATTGTTTCTTTTTTTGCTTTGCTATCATTCGCATAGGTCCGCTTTCGATGCAATATGATACGACACATATCTACCAAGAAATGAGGATTTGTCCTGTTCACCAATTATCCAGTCAATATTATCAATATACTGGTACACAATGTCGTACGGAAGAGGGCAAAGAATGCCCAATACTAATTTTAAAAACTATTTTCATTGTTTAACTTTTTCTTTAAAAATGTCGTTCGTCATTTCATTACAAACAAAACGTTCAATATTTTCTTCAAAATTACTTCCACCTGAGCGCCGAACTTGTCGAGTTGTAGAAGCTGAGTTAGGTCAAAGATTCTCGAGATAACATCTCCAGATGAGTCCTGAGACCAAAGGGCGCTCCTCATCCCCCTACCCCTCCTTTCAGCCCCTCCAACGGTATCACAACGGGCGACTGGTTAGCCTATGTGGCTCGGTTACGACAGCCACTTCTACCTAACCTAACCTTCTTCAAAATTAACAAAGAATATAAATTTTTGAGATAGATTTCTGTACTAAATATATCTACTATTATATGTATACACTGGAGGTGTCCGTTATTTCCCGAACTAAGTTTTTTGGTCAGACACTCCCTAAACCAAAAGTTAAGTTTTTGATTATAACTTTTTTGTTTTCAGTGTATTAACATAATTTGTAGAAATTATGTAAATGTAATGTATGTAAATCTCTACAGAAATATGGTAAAATTTTGTTTGTGCGATGTATGATTCTCAAGATACCGAGAACACCTTTTACGCCCTCTTTTCCAAAATAGCGGCCAAATGGGGGGGGGGGGGGGAGTTTATCCCCGAAAACTCGCTTTTACACTCACACTGATTCCTCCTACAGATCCATAAAAAAAAATTGTGTCCTGTACAAGGATCGGCCATTCAGGTTTTGGAATAATTTAACTTTAAAATGAATCCCCCCCAGATTTCCCCCCAAACATCTCGTCTCCCCAGATTTCCCCCTGACTATGAAAAATCATTTGTTCGGGAGAAAAGAAATATGTAATAAGTTCATAAATCCCGTAAAAATTTGTATGGGAAGACAATGGCTTTGGAGGCATGTGTTAATGAGCTCGGCAGAGTTTTTTTTTTTTTTTGATCCATAAATTTACTTTAGGTCAGAAACTTTTTATATAGGGAGTGTCTGATCTAAATAAAAAATGAAAAATTACAAAATAGACTTAAGCGCTAGGCCTAAGCCCAACAATTTCTTAAGATAGTAGCCAAAAATTTCCTCTAGCTTGTTTTCTCTAATTATTATGATTTGTACCGTACCAACCGATATCTTGTTTAAAAAAAATAAAATGAAATGTGAGTATGCATCTCGAATAATCCTTCAAATAATTAAAAATACAAATTTGTAGGTATATGATAACCAAAAATAGTACCTCTAAACCGCGCACACCCCCAAGCAAATAGGCTGCAAAATTTTTAATTACCACATTTCAATAACCTCAATCGATTTATACTTCAACCTTTTTTTGTAGTTGAAGTACAAAATTAGTCTGATAACGTGTTGAATTTTTTGATAAGAACTCAATAAAATTAACAGTAGATCATGCCATGTTTTCATACCTCAACGTAGATTTTGAAGTGCTTGTCAATTGCGTGCAAAATCATCTGAAGCATAATTCTTTTCTTTGTGACTTAAACATTTTTTTAGATTTCATCAGCCAATTTGAGTCTCTTAAGATAAGTGTGGGTTTCTTTTAACCAAAGTATGTCGAAGCTCTCTTTGGTCATACTCACTAACCATATGGAAACACAATGAAAACGAAACTGGAGCAAGTTAAGGCTAAGCTAAAAGCTTAGAAGTCAGATCAAGTAATAGAGAAGAAAAAACGCTCTTTGAAATATGTCTACTAGAATCAGTAAGGAACCAGTTGGTATACATTACATATGTATGTTATATATGCTCACTTTGAATCAAACTTGCATTAGAATTATTTCACAAAAATTGTATAAAAGGAAACTTTGTTTATCCTTTCGACATCAAACACTTTGTAAAACCCGCATAATTAACATGGCTAATCTCTACCATGTAAGCTAGCTTAAAATTTAACCAAGCAATAAAATAATTGTATAACTTAACTATCTTAATATATTTGCAGTCCTTTCTCATTTTCGGTTTTATTGCCGCTGCACACGCTGTCGTCCTGCAAGGACCCAGCATCTACCAACCTCAGTTGCTGGCCAAACAAGTTGAAACCGTTGATCTGAGGCCACAGTACACATTTAGCTACGACGTCAAGGATCCATCGACAGGTGACATCAAAAACCAAATAGAATCACGAGATGGAGATGTCGTCAAGGGTTCCTATTCCCTGCTGGATGCCGATGGCTTGACAAGACTCGTTCAATACTCTTCAGATGGTGTGAATGGATTCAACGCCGTGGTCACTCGCACGGGAACCAAACAGATCTTGGCCGCCCCAGCTCCCACTCTCATCAAATCAATTCCCAACATCTTGCAAGGGCCGTCTATCATCAGGCCACAGCAAGGTATTTCCATCCTTGGTGGCATTCCATCTCTTGTGCAAGCTCCTCAACTGTCGTATGGCTCACCATTATCGGGTGCATACTCGAGTAGCAGTTTAGTCAGATCACCGCCATCACTGGGCCTACTGTCGAATATTAAAAGCTCACCATTGATTTATTAGAATGTTTAATCGCATCACAACAAGGACTGTATTATTACAATATGTAATTATTTTTTAACCAGTTTATAATCTTAAAAAATAATCTTAGAAGAACTAAAAATAAAACTAATAATAATCTCTGCATACACTGAATCTTGTGCGTTTTCTTTATTTTTTTTTTCATTTTATATTTACGTAATATTTAACGGTGCCGTGACTTAAGGCCAAGTGACATAAGGCCCGATTTGGGTGTTTGGCCTTATGTCACTTTTCAATAGCGACACAAGGCCAAATTTTAAGAGTTGGCTTTATGTCACTTTTGAAAAGTGACGTAAGGCCAATTGGGCCGTATGTCACTTTGAACTATTTTCTTTAAAACCGAAACTATATTGAATAAAGTCGGCATGTCGCCACGTATATGTATTTAATACTGTAAAAAGCCGAATTAATAAAATTCTAGATTTTACCATTACCAGTTAATTCAAGAGCACCCAGCGTTACGGCGTACAAACAGTAAGGTATGTATGGGGGGACATGCTGCCCCCCTGCAACCCCCCTGCTCAGCACACTATAGGATTTGGGGTATGTGCGAGGTTGGCGTTGGGGTGTATGCAAAGTTTCTTTTGGGTTTAAGTAGTCTGGTTTTTAAGAAACTTTGAATTAATCCTATACATATGTATATCCAATGTAAACCGCTGTTTTCTAAATATTTGTTATCGCAAAAAGCCGACATAAAGAAATTCTAGAATTTACCGGTAAATCCTACCTCACTGTTTATACATAGGATACATTCAAAGTTTCTTTAAATTCAGATTCTTAAAATACAAAAAAACTTTGCTTACATCCAACCTCGCACCTACCCTAAATCCTATAGTGGGCCAAGCAGGGGGGTTGCAGGGGGGCAGCATGCCCCCCATACATACCTCACCTTTTATACGCCGTAATGCTGAGTGCTCTAGAATTTACCGGTAAATTCTAGAATTTCATTATTTCGGCTTTTTACAGTAATATATACATATACGTGGCGACATGCCTAATTTATTCTATATAGTTTCCTTTTGAAAGATGTCCGAAACCTCTTTTACTGTAAGGGGAGCTTTTGGGAATGTTATATAATTATATTTGGCCTTATGTCTCAAAGAAAATTGGCCTTATGTCACTTTAAAAAAGCGACATAAGGCCAAATATGTAAATTTGGTCTTATGTCGCTTTTGTAAAGTGACATAAGGCCAAACACCCAAATTTGGCCCTATGTCACTTGGCCTTAAGTCACGGCACCTATTTAACTAATTTCTTTTAAAATTTGTTATAACAAAAGTCAGATATGGGACAACTTTCTCAAAAAATATCAAAATCATATTTCCCTTAATTTAATAGGTACCTGCAAAGCGTTATGTTTATTCATATTGCAGACAGAAAATTCAATTAAAATCGCAAGAGTCGTTCCCGGGAAAATTTGAAAAAAATCATTCATAGCCGCTATTAATGCTCTAGATGAGTTTAAATAAATATACGAATTTATATTAATTGCATAAAAATGTCTTTCAAAGCAAATTCGTCTATTCGCTTAGGCTTAAGCTATAGAAGCACACAAATCTATACAGTTTGGTTTGATGCTTTTGGCATTTTGGATCATTATGATCGCTGCCGTGGTTTGCTGACTGGTCGCTTTCGAGAAAAATTGGTAAAATTGGACTTAGGCGAAATGAAGTTGGTGGCACCGCACAAAGACAATTGAACTTGTTTAAATCTAAATGCTAACCAAAGGCTTTATTTCCCAGAAACGGACAATCCAATTGGCCTCCTCGTTTTTCTAATTTCACACCCCTAGATTTTTACTTGCTAAGTCTTTTAAAAAAGAAGAATTTCGGCTACTACTTAAGCTCGAAGCATAATTAAAAAAAATAAATAAATTTGATGGCAGAACGGCTCATGAAGAACCAGGGCCTAGTGACTTACAACTCTCAACCATTCCTGTGTGTGTGTCTGCGAAATGGAGGGGACCTACAGTTTATTGCCGAATCCGATGGAAAGTGACCGGCACTTTTCTATGACAAGAGACACTCTTGGAGGATTTATCAATTGTTCGCAAGATGTATAGTAGCTCCGGAAAAAACTAAAGGTGATAGCGGCTGGTATTGAACCCCAGACCTCTGGCATGACAGTCCAACGCACTAACTATTACGCCACGGGCTACTACACATAATAGTTTATAATTATTTTGATTTAATTCTAACACATTTAGTTACACTTTTGAAATTTATTTTAAATGCTAAATACATAATGCCATGCAACAAAAAGGCAGTTTCGGCATTTTATGTTCTCTCTGACCCAAATTAAATACAAAAAAAAAAATCAACACATAAATAAATAAGTGCCTTTTCTAAATTATCTATAGCTTAGGTAGATAATTCTAGTAATTACCTTTTTGAATGAACTGGCTACCTAGTAAAATTTAGTAATTGTGATATGATATTTATTTAAATAAGCTTTTCTTGTTGGCTTTTTATTTAGAATCTTACCAACAACTTTTCTTGCAAAAAATTAAGAAACAATGGGCCATACCAATAATCAAATTTAGCTACGACTTAAATATTGCAGTGAAATTAATCATAACGTTATGGATCCTAAATAAATTACCATACATTATATTCTTAATTTTTTGGAATCAATTCTATTATGGTTCATTATTTATAGTCCACGTTAATATTTAGGTAATATCATGCACGGTTTATTATTTAGAGGCCATTCCATTATGATCGATTTACTACTTACTGAAAAATTTCAGTCGTAACTAAATTTGATTATTTGTAGGGCCCAATACCTTTAAAACATTCATATCTACCTATATCAACGCACCAAATGGTCGTAATTGATGCATTTATGTGATAAGAACTAAAAGAAGGGTTGAAATAATAGATTATCATACTAAAAATGCTGAAACATAATTAAAAATCGAAAATTTAATATTGTCACTTTTATTTAGAAAGAAAGAAAGATGATATTAATTTTAACTTTAAAATTAAAATAAATTATAAAGTTAACTTAACTTTCGCGACCATCGTCATCATCATGCATCCTCCCAATAATGATACGAATATATTTTAGAATTACATCAGCCAAATTTGGGGACCAACCAAGTGCAACATAATGCCATTCAATGAAAATAATATTTGTTTACTCTTTGTTTATTAAAATTTCTTAGCAAAATGCAGCTCTGAAAGCTGTGATGTGACACAAACACAACTCTAACAAAAACTGGGGCAAGATAGACTCTTAAAGTCTGAGAATAAAAATATTATACTCTTCGAGTCGAGTTGTGGCAACGGCAAGTGTAGCCAGGAACCGGTGTGTTCCACTTGCCACTAGACTTTAATTTTTATTCAAATTGTTGGATAAGAGTTGTGTATAAAAAGGAAAATCTAAGTCCTATCGATATCAAACAATTTTCTGTATCAGAATAGTCAACATGGCTCACTTCCATCTTGTAAGCTAAATCAAAGAGAAGTATCCCAAGACAAACATAATCAAAAATTACCATCATATTTTCAGATCGTTCTCATGTTCGGTTTTATTGCCGTTGCACATGCAGTTGTCTTGCAAGGACCCAGCATCTACCAACCTCAGTTGCTGGCCAAACAAGTTGAAACCGTTGATCTGAGGCCACAGTACACATTTAGCTACGACGTCAAGGATCCCTCGACAGGTGACATCAAGAACCAAATAGAATCTCGGGACGGAGATGTCGTCAAGGGTTCCTATTCCCTGCTGGATGCCGATGGCTTGACAAGACTCGTCCAATACTCTTCAGATGATGTGAATGGATTCAACGCCGTGGTCACTCGCACGGGAACCAAACAGATCTTGGCCGCCCCAGCTCCCACTCTCATCAAATCAATTCCCAGCATCTTGCAAGGGCCGTCTATCATCAGGCCTCAAGGTATTTCCCTCCTCGGTCGAATTTCATCTCTTGTGCAAGCTCCTCAACTGTCGTATGGTTCACCATTATCGGGTGCATACTCGAGTAGCAGTTTGGTCAGATCACCACCATCACTGGGCCTAGTGTCGAATATCAAAAGCTCACCATTGATCTATTAGTATTTTTATACACCTAGAGCCTGTATTTGTATCATTAATATAATCTTTTTACCAGTTTATAGTCTTAAGAATTTTAGCAATAAAACATTTATCAATCTCTGCATAAACTAAACATCATTTCTGTTTTCAAATTTGCAAAATGTACTCTTTTTCGAGTATGTGCAATATTGCAAACACTAGTTTTTTTAGAGACTTTCAGAAATGGCCGTTACTCGGCTATTTAGTGAGCAGAAGCTTTACAAACAAAAGAAACAACCTTTAATAGTCCATTTAAATTTATTATCAAATTCATTAGAGCCGTTTTTAAGATAAAAAAAAAACTTTTTTAAAACTTTCAATTTCGCCTCTAGAGAATCGTCTTAAAATAATTTTAAGTTTCAAAAAATATAGACAGATATACAAATGAAATCGCAGGACCCACTTTTTTCGTGTTCTTTATCATCGAATTGTCGGAAATCTCGATGTTGATTTTTTTTACATATCAAAACCTTGCCCTATATCGCAAGTACAAAGAGTTATTGGGTGTTTTATAAAACAACAGTGTTGCATCTACATATGTAAATAACTCCACTTAGTAGTACATATTTTTGAAAAATAATAAAATAATGTAAGGTACTTATAACATTCCTATACAAGAATCATAAGCACCTATCACCTATGATATTGAGATTTTTAAAAGCAAAATTATAAACAAATTACTAACTTAAAAAAATCAATAACGACCTGAAAAAGTAGTAGTTTTTTAACACTGAAAATATGATTGTTTTAAAAAAAACAATGGTGTTACTAAAATGATTAAATTAACAAATGAATTCAAGACATGAAAAATGAACTCCAGCGTATAGGGTGGCAACTATAAAATTTTTGGTTAAAAATAAATAAATTTGGTGACACAACAGCTCATTGAACTAGGGCCGAGCGACTCTCAACCATTCCTGTGTGTGTGTCTGCAGGAATCGAAGGGACCTATCGGTTGTTGTCGAATCCGAACGAGAGCGGAACTATTCCTATGAGAAGAGATACTCTTGGAGGTTTTGTCAGTTCATTGAAAGAGGCAGTAGCCGTGTTTTTTTATTAATTAGATGATGAGGCAAGGAATCAAACCTAGACCTCACACTAACAATCATGTCACGGCTACTACCATAAATTTTAAGTTGGTGCTATCAAAAATTGACCAAAATGATTAAAATGAACAAACTAACACAAGCGATGAATTTCAGCAAGCGTCTACTGCCTGAACAGAATACAATGCTGGAACCGGAGCTGTAGACGGAACTGGAAGAGCTATCAAAAAGTGTCGTAGGTTATTTTTTTTACGTGTCCACAATGCAGCTGTACAGCTTTGAAAGTATTTTGAAGAAAAACAAAACAATATTCTTGTGAACAAGCTCAGAATTCACATTTTTTTGTTTCCAATACCAATTTTTTCTAAATTTACCAACTATTTATAATTTTTTTTTGTTTGTGTTTGTTTGATTTAATTTTTAGAATTTGAATGATTTTTTTAATAACCCAACCCAGCTATATTATTTCAAAAAAATTTTTTTTCAAAGGCTTTCTAAGTAAAATGGAAACAAGTTGAGAACAGAAATAATTAACTACTTACAAATAATATAACTATTTCTGTTTTCGATTGCCTTTTAGTTTCCTCCTTCTTTTTCTAGTATCGATTTATATATTGGAAAAACGCATGAGGGGGGGCAAAGCCCCTAGCCCCTGCGTTGCTACGACACTAACGGGCAGCAGGAATTATTGGTTTCGGTTACAATCTGACTTATCGTTACAGCTTATACTAAGTTACAAAATTATAATATTAAATTTTATAGGTAAATTGAAAATTTTGTGTATATGCTAAATAAGAATGTACTTTTTTGTAACTTCTATTATAACTATATTTAATGGGGACCTATAACGTGTTGATTTGATATAAGAAAGTTATGGATTTACTAAAACATTCTACAAAATCTACAAAAAATATATACATATACATACATACACATATATAATTTTTTTTTCATCAAATTTTGAATTAGTTAAAAAATAAGATTAAAATTAAAATAAATTGAAAACGAAGTTTAAGTCTTTCACAGACGAGCTTCAGTGGAGAATGGTTAGTTAAATGCTAAATCATTAAAACATCAGAGTGCACTTAAAAGCTATAATAAAATTATCGGAATATACATTATGTTAACCTTCCAGCGTCAAAAAAAAACTATACACACCCAAGCACGGTCTATGGCACCAAAACCGTCGGAGTTTCTTTTTAATTTTTATTGGGAAATATTAATAAAACTAATACTATATGTAGTGTAGTGCGATGAGTTTAGAGAAAAAAAAATGCTTTTGTATCAAACTAAATAATCGAGTAACAGCCATTTCCGAAAGCGAGGAAACAATAAAAATAAATATTGAAAAATTAAAAACAGAAATGATGCTTAGTTCATGCAGAGATTAATAAATGTTTTATTTCTAAAATTCTTAACTTAAGACTATAAATTGGTAAAACGATTATATTAATGATACAAATACAGGCTCTAGGTGTATAAAAATACTAATAGATCAATGGTGAGCTTTTGATATTCGACACTAGGCCCAGTGATGGTGGTGATCTGACCAAACTGCTACTCGAGTATGCACCCGATAATGGTGAACCATACGACAGTTGAGGAGCTTGCACAAGAGATGAAATTCGACCGAGGAGGGAAATACCTTGAGGCCTGATGATAGACGGCCCTTGCAAGATGCTGGGAATTGATTTGATGAGAGTGGGAGCTGGGGCGGCCAAGATCTGTTTGGTTCCCGTGCGAGTGACCACGGCGTTGAATCCATTCACATCATCTGAAGAGTATTGGACGAGTCTTGTCAAGCCATCGGCATCCAGCAGGGAATAGGAACCCTTGACGACATCTCCGTCCCGAGATTCTATTTGGTTCTTGATGTCACCTGTCGAGGGATCCTTGACGTCGTAGCTAAATGTGTACTGTGGCCTCAGATCAACGGTTTCAACTTGTTTGGCCAGCAACTGAGGTTGGTAGATGCTGGGTCCTTGCAAGACAACTGCATGTGCAACGGCAATAAAACCGAACATGAGAACGATCTGAAAATATGATGGTAATTTTTGATTATGTTTGTCTTGGGATACTTCTCTTTGATTTAGCTTACAAGATGGAAGTGAGCCATGTTGACTATTCTGATACAGAAAATTGTTTGATATCGATAGGACTTAGATTTTCCTTTTTATACACAACTCTTATCCAACAATTTGAATAAAAATTAAAGTCTAGTGGCAAGTGGAACACACCGGTTCCTGGCTACACTTGCCGTTGCCACAACTCGACTCGAAGAGTATAATATTTTTATTCTCAGACTTTAAGAGTCTATCTTGCCCCAGTTTTTGTTAGAGTTGTGTTTGTGTCACATCACAGCTTTCAGAGCTGCATTTTGCTAAGAAATTTTAATAAACAAAGAGTAAACAAATATTATTTTCATTGAATGGCATTATGTTGCACTTGGTTGGTCCCCAAATTTGGCTGATGTAATTCTAAAATATATTCGTATCATTATTGGGAGGATGCATGATGATGACGATGGTCGCGAAAGTTAAGTTAACTTTATAATTTATTTAAATTTTAAAGTTAAAATTAATATCATCTTTCTTTCTTTCTAAATAAAAGTGACAATATTAAATTTTCGATTTTTAATTATGTTTCAGCATTTTTAGTATGATAATCTATTATTTCAACCCTTCTTTTAGTTCTTATCACATAAATGCATCAATTACGACCATTTGGTGCGTTGATATAGGTAGATATGAATGTTTTAAAGGTATTGGGCCCTACAAATAATCAAATTTAGTTACGACTGAAATTTTTCAGTAAGTAGTAAATCGATCATAATGGAATGGCCTCTAAATAATAAACCGTGCATGATATTACCTAAATATTAACGTGGACTATAAATAATGAACCATAATAGAATTGATTCCAAAAAATTAAGAATATAATGTATGGTAATTTATTTAGGATCCATAACGTTATGATTAATTTCACTGCAATATTTAAGTCGTAGCTGAATTTGACTATTGGTAAGGCCCATCGTTTCTTAATTTTTTGCAAGAAAAGTTGTTGGTAAGATTCTAAATAAAAAGCCAACAAGAAAAGCTTATTTAAATAAATATCATATCACAATTACTAAATTTTACTAGGTAGCCAGTTCATTCAAAAAGGTAATTACTAGAATTATCTACCTAAGCTATAGATAATTTAGAAAAGGCACTTATTTATTTCTGTGTTGATTTTTTTGTATTTAATTTGGGTCAGAGACAACATAAAATGACGAAAATGCTTTTTTGTTGCATGGCATTATGTATTTAGCATTTAAAATAAATTTCAAAAGTGTAACTAAATGTGTTAGAATTAAATCAAAATAATTATAAGCTATTATGTGTATAGTAGCCCGTGGCATAATGGTTAGTGCGTTGGACTGTCATGCCAGAGGTCTGGGGTTCAATACCAGCCGCTTACACATTTAGTTTTTTTTGGAGCTACTACCTCTTGCGAGGAAGTGAAAAAATCCTCCAAGGGTATCTCTTGTTATAGAAAAGTGACGCTCACCTTATCCATTCGGATTCGGCAGACACGCACACAGGAATCGTTGAGAGTTGTAAGTCACTAGGCCCTGGGTTCTTCGTGAGCCGTTTGTGCCACCAAGTTCATTTATTTATTATAATTATAAACTTAGTTATTTAATGCGAAGTTCCAAAATGCAAAAAAATAAAAATAAAATAAGCGAATAAATTAAATCGAAGATAATGCCATCCGAGATAAAATTACGAAATATACGAAATGATGATCGGACAAAACAATAACAGAAAGTAAATCTTGCCAAACAATAAAACGCAAAACGATAAGAAATTGTATTTTGTAATGAAGATTTTAATAAAACAACAATTGTACCACCAAATTTTATAGGCTGGAGTTATTTGCATGGCCAACTATTTCTATTTTTCATTCCCACATGGCGCATCAGATATACCTATATTATTTAATTTTTTCAAAAATGAAAATACTTCTATGTTGTGCATTCTGTGGTGTGGTATCCCTGATAATATTCTTTAACAAAAAATTGAAAATGGACATCCTAATTAAAAGAAAATCAAACAAATTTTTTAGTTGTTTTGTCTTTTGATCGCTCTTTTTCCACATATAGTTTCCTGTCTTACGAACTGATGTAACTGTTATTTTTTTATATTTACACAAACCTGGCTATTGAACGATATTTTCTTATTGTTTTCTATTTGCCTTGCGAAGAATTGACCAATCATCCAATAGTGTCTCTTGTCTCATAGAAAAGTGCCTCTCACCTTAGCCGTTCGGATTCGGCAATTAACTGCAGGTCTCCTTGATTCCTGCAGAGATGCACGAAGGAATGGTTAAGAGTTGTAAGTCACTAGGCCCAAGTAGTCCATGAGCTGTTGTGCCACCAATTTTTGTTTTTAACTTATTTTATTTTAATTTAAACTTAAATAACAATTCATACCTACATTACCGGCAACAACATATTATAACCAACCACAAAACCCCCTAACTCATGAATGTAAAAGGGGTCACTACCATACGATTCAATTTTTATTTTAAAAACTTTCTTGGCTGTTCGCCAAAAAAAAATGTTAAGGCCAAAGCAATGCATCACGAGTCATTTATAAATTACCATCAAGCCAATGACTTCTTTTGACATTATTTATTTATTCATTCACATTTTATGCCGGATATTTTTTTTGTTAAAAAAGTTATCAATAAATATAAGAAAAAAATCGTTACCTATCTTTTTGGACGCACTATTTGCCGCAAAAGTAAACTAAAATTGCATCAGCCAAAGAAGTCATATACACTTTTTTGTTTACCCGCAGACCGAATAAACTAGATTATGCATATGCTTTGACCCACATAAGTTCTAAGAGAGTTAGTCTAGGCTCTTGCAGTTTTAAGAGAACGATTTCTGTTCAGCTAGATTTAAATTGAGCAAAAATATAGATTCCATTAATTCCCTTGACAAAATTCTCCTTTAATCGAAAAACCTGTATGAGCTTTTTCAGTGGACTGGAAACTAAACTTTTGCTGAGCTGATGCATCTCGTAGGTATCTGCATCCAATCCAACTGGAGCACAAAACCATGACTCCATTCCCTGTTAGGCCGCTGTTGGATGAGAATGAACTTGTTAACTGCGTGGTGTGGACTGTAGATTACCAAACAGCAGCTCTGAAAATCCATGGGTAATATATTAAAATATTTTAATGACAACGATGAGTACGTGCGTTACAAAACCATGTGGTGACATTGAATTTATTAACACTGAATAATGGTTAAACACTTGCAACATGACGCGACTTAACCTCAGCAGAAATGGACATTGAATTGTCCGCTTATGGCAAACTGTCCACTGGTAGCCAGCCAAATCGATTGTGATTGATTTTCGTATATAAAAGCGTTGAAGCGATGAGCTAGTGTTATCATTCAAAGTTTAGCACTTCTTGGATTAAACTACCTCAGCTCAGTCTTCTTTTTGTTCGAAATGGCATTCAAGGTATATAAAATAGGAACCTCAAGTCTTGATTAAGATTTTTTTAAAACTTTTTTTGCTTACAGTTTGTTGTTGTTCTTGCTTGTTTGGCTTTTGCCAATGCCGGAGTCGCTGTTCGACCTGCTCGATTGGCTGCAGCTAGATTAGCTGCTGTTCCAGCTGCTCGACTTGAGGTAGTTGAGCCGGTTGCGGTGGAAGCGGAAGAAGTTGATGCCAATCCTCAGTACAACTATGCCTATGATGTTCAGGATACCATTTCAGGTGATTCAAAGTCTCAATTCGAGACTCGCGATGGAGATGTTGTCACGGGGGAATATTCACTCATCGATGCTGATGGCTTCAAGAGGACCGTTACTTACACTGCAGATCCCGTCAATGGATTTAATGCTGTTGTAACCCGTGTTCCAATTGAAAATGCTGTTGTTCCTGCTGCTGCACCACTTAGGGCTGCTCCTGTAGCTGTTGCAGCTCCTCTTCCAGTTGCTGCGCCTGTTGTAAGAACTGCAGCACGTTTGGTTAGACCAGCAGCTGTTGCAGCTCCACTTGCTGCTCCTATTGTCAAACCCGCTGTTGTAAGGTCTGCTCCACTTGCGTATGCTCCAGCACCTGCTTTCGCCACCCAAGTTAACTATGCTGCACCTAGGTTCGCAGCAGCTCCATTAATTAATGCCGTTCCATCAGCTGCTTATGCTGCTGCTCCTGGATTCACCTACGTTTAAAAACCAAAAAATAGCAAGAAAAATGTTTGACGAAACTATACTTCACTGACTACCTGATGTTTTTTTTTTAACATAAAATAAAATACACAAAATTACATAAAAATTGATAAATTGAATACAGAATATTTTTTTTGTTTAACTTTTAATTTTCCAATCCAGTCAGTTCTGTTATCCAGGACAGTTTATCTATTTACCTATAAGAAGTGGAGGGCAACAACAGCTACATTTTGAGGAAAATTGCAGTGCATTTCGCCCAATTACTAACCAAACCAAAAAATCAAAGATTAATCGATCCGATTTTTTATATATATGTTAAGATAACTACTTACGCAAAAAAAAAATATTAATTGCTCTGTTGCTTTGCAAGAAAATAGGTGTCCTGCTAAGTTGACGTCAACTTAGCAGGTCAACTTTCTCAAAACTATAGACAAACAGTCCGTGAGTGGTTATATATTGAGAACTACATAATTGCTAACTAGCTACGCAAAAAAAAAAATTGAATCATTTTTTTGTTTTCGAATAAATAGTGATATGACGTCATCATATAAGGACACCCGTCTCGCAAACCAAAATAGCAATAAATAGAATTTTTTCTTTGCGTAAATAATAAGCAATTAAGTAATTTTTAATATAATCCACTCCCGGACCGTTTATCTCTATTTTTGAGAAAGTTGACCTGCTAAGTTGACGTCAGCTTAGCAGGACACCCCATTTTCTCGTAAGATAACAGAGCAATTATTTTTTTTTTGCGTAACTAAATAGCAGCTAATTACTATTTACTTTTTAATCTGCAATCGAAAAAGTGACCTGCTAAGTTGATGCATATTCACTAGGCCCTAGTTTATCATAAGCTGTTTTGCCACCAAATTTATTTTTTTTTAATGAAAAAAAAGGCAAATGCAATAAAGTCCAACACAGAAGTTTGGTTGGACATTATTGCATCTTAAGAACGCAATACAGTCCAAAATCATCTTAGACTGTTTTGCATTATAAAAGTCCAATGAAGTCCACGTTTAACTTGATTTTAATATTTAAAAGAAGCCTTTGCTCGACCTAACCCCAAGGTAATGTCTGGCCACTGAACATATCCTATAAGTGGAGCAACGTGAGCCAGACCAGAAAAGCGGCGCATCGGAGGTACTGTTGTTCAAGACTATTTTGTCCATAGATGCCTGCCTTAAACTAAAAATAGTATATATTTTGGTTTATTTCATTTATATATTTTTTCCAAAAATTTAAAGAAAATCATTTTAGAGTGAAAAAAATGTTCTTGTTATCTAATAAGCATAAGAGCCCATGAACAAAATCTATCCGCTACTACATGTTAATAACTTTTACTTTTTAAATAAAAATCATTAAAAGTAAAAAGAAAAACAAAAACATTTAAATATCTGCCGTTAAACAAAAAATGTTATTTCAGCTCTCTTGTGTTCAGGGAAACTTCACCATGGAATAAGAATTTTCCGGACTCAAATGGAGTAGTTGTGGTGAAGTTACCCTAATTACAAGAGCTAAAATGACCATTTTTTGTTTATGAATAAGGCAGATTATGTTCAGTACACTGCGCACACATTTAGTAGGTATTAGATGTTTGTCGAGTTTAAAATGATATTCCAACAAAAACCTTAATCAAAATCTTAAAATTAAAAACGAAACCATCCTAATATCTCAGAAAGGGTTGATACAAATAAGATCTCCTAAAGAAAAAATAAGTGTTGAACACTTCCAATACAGATTTTAAATCATTCGAACAGATAGCAACTTTATTATGTACACGCGCTTAATATCTACCTTACCTTGATAACAATAAATGCCAAAAATTTTTGTAGTCTTATATTGAACTTGAATTCATACCAGTAAAGTTGCAGAATCCCTTCACTCGAGTACCAAACCAAAATCCATATGACTTCTGTCCAATTAAAGCTTAGTCATAGCCTCACAACTTCATTCATTCATACTGCCGACTGACGAGCGACATAAAAATCCAGTTTACTTAGCTCGATTTGTGCATTTTTGTTTGCTATAAAAGGTTTGCTTCATTTAATACGGGTATCATTCTCAACTTATCCATTGCTCGGAAAGTATCTCAATCACATCAAAAATGGCATTCAAAGTAAGAATTACCCAGCTGATAACATAAATGCCCCATCAGACATCTAATAATTTCCTTTTCAGTTCATTGTTGCTCTTGCATTCGTTGCTGTGGCAAGCGCTGGACTCATTCCAGTTCACCAGGAATACCATTCTGCCCAACCCGTGCTGATCAAGTCCCAGGACTCTCACGATCCTCATCCACAGTACCAGTTCTCTTATGCCGTCAACGATGCCACCACCGGAGATGTCAAGCACCAAATTGAGAACCGCGATGGAGATCTTGTCCAAGGAGAATACTCTCTCATCGATTCCGATGGCCACAAGAGGACTGTCCAATACACTGCCGACTCCGTAAACGGATTCAACACTGTTGTCCACCGTGAACCTCTCGGACATGTTGTCAAGGCCGTCCATGCAGCTCCAGTTGCTACTTACGCTGCACCCACCATTGTTAAGTCAGCACCTCTGGGCTACGCTGCTGTCCCAACTCTGGTGAAGTCAGCTCATCTTGGTTATGCTGCACCAACCGCATACACCCAGACCTATGCTGCTGCTCCAGTTGCTTACTCTCATGCTCCAGCTGCCTACACAACCCAGACTTTGGTGAAATCAAGCCCAATCTCATATGCTTCTCCAGCTTATGCTTACCATCATTAAAGGATTGCAAACAGTGATTAAATCATTTTGATGCCAAGTTTTTGACGAACTTTTGTTAATGTAAATAAAAAATCTATTTATTTCGAAATCATTTTTTTTTTCATTTCGTATATCTCACAAAACTTTGTAACAGGCTGCGCTTTGCATTGCATGCATTCGAACATGCAGTTCGAATGTTCACGTTCTTTTCTACAGAGTTTCCCCACCATTTATGTATACCTCTTTTAATTTTTAAATCGATTTATTTTAAGAACCCAACGAAGTTTTTTTTGGAATTTGACATGTATAGAAACCGGATTTTGATCAATTTTTTTATGGCGAATATTTTTTAGTTTGGATTTTTTAAAGAAGTTGAAGTTTTTTTTTTTTTGAAAATCAATATTCGAAAACGACTTAAACGGATTTTAATACAATTGTTTTTATAATCAAAATTTTAAACCGTCAATTAAAGTTTAGTTTTCTCAAAAACCACTCCTACGATTTTGGTAAAAAAAAATCGAAAAGAGCCTAAGCCCATGAAACGATTTTTTTCAAACTAGGAAGTTAAGATTTTTAGGTGATTCCCTAGAGGAAAATTTGAATTTTTTAAGCTTCGATTTAACGCTTGATAAAGTTATTCATCTCAAGAAGATTTTGATTAAAATTTGTGTGTGTTGTGTACTACTGACCATACTACATATATATGATCTGCATTTTGATGAAAACAAAACCTGCCATAGAACCGTTTAGTTTTTATTTTTGACTTTCCTGTTAAATGCTTAACCGATTTTGAATCGATTTTTCACTCAAGATTTTCATGGAAAATATTTTTTGGATTCACATAAAAATCAATTTTTTTTCCGAAAAATTTCAAAATATTAAAATATTTTAAAAATTATTTTTTGGGAAAACCTCTCCAACGATTTTTGATTTTTTTTTTTGTATAAATTCATTAAGAGATTAAAAACAATTAAAGTAACTATCTTAAATAACGTGTTTTATGCTTTTCCTATAAATTTTTCTATTTATTATATGAATAAATATATAATTACTACTACTATTATACATAAAATATTTATTATTTATTAGTAATATGCCTACCTACCTGTTCCTACTTTTATGGGTATAATAAACTTATAATATACAATCTTTAAAAATCCAAGCAATTTTAACCACAAGAGCAAGCTCGTGCGATCCAATCGTGGATTTTATTTTTATTTAGGACTGTCTCGTTATTACATTTAACCGATTTTAATTTAATTTTTATACTTACTTTACTTTAGATGGCGCTCACAGCCCAGGATGGACTACGGCCTCAACCAACAAGCCCCTCCAGCCAGCTCGGTCCCTAGCTAGCTGCCTCCAGTTACGCACTCCAAGTTGGTTGAGGTCGTTCTCCCCTTGTGTGCGCCACCTAAGGTGGGGTCTTCCTCTGCTGCGCAGACCGTCAGGGGTAGATTCGAAGACTCGTCGGGCTGGTGCGTTGGTGTCCATACGCTCCACGTGTCCCAGCCATTTCAGCCGCTGAATTTTCAGCTTCTTGACCAGGTCGACGTCGCTGTAAAGCCCGTAAAGCTCGTTATTAAATCTCCTCCTCCATACTCCATCGATACAGACTGGACCGAAAATCACCCGAAGAATCTTCCTTTCAAAGCACCCAAGCAGATTCTCATCCGTTTTTGACAGGGTCCATGCCTCTGCCCCATATAGCAGGACCGGGATGATTAGGGTCTTATATAAGGTCTCCTTGGTTCTCTGAGAGAGGGCTTTATTACTTAGATGCCTTCTTAGCCCGAAGAAACAGCGATTGGCAAGAGTAATTCTTCGTTTGATCTCTGCGCTGATGTCATTTTGCGATGTTACAGTGGAGCCCAGGTAGACAAAGTCCTTGACGACTTCGAAGTTGTATCTATCCATCGTGACGTTTTGCCCGAGCCGACGATGTTGAGATTCCTTTCTCGATGATAGCATATACTTCGTCTTGTCCTCATTAACAGCCAAACCCATTTTCGCCGCCTCCGATTCAATACTTGCAAACGCACCAGTGACAGCTCGCTTCGTTCTTCCAATGATGTCAATATCATCTGCATAAGCAAGTAGTTGAACGGACTTTTGAAAAATTGTACCACTGTTGTTGACTTGCGAGTTGCGTACAATTGCTTCAAGTAAGATGTTAAAGAGGTTGCATGATAACGCGTCGCCTTGCCTCAAACCTTTCTCGACATCAAAGGGTTCGGTGGTGTTCTTGCCGACTTTGACGGAGCAGCGAGATTTCTCCATCGTCATCCTGCACAAGCGGACGAGTTTGGCAGGGATGCCGAGATGCGCCATGGCCCTGTATAGCTCGTCTCTGTCTACGCTATCATATGCGACTTTAAAATCGATAAAGAGGTGGTGTGTATCGATTTGAAACTCCTGGGTTTTTTCCAAAATCTGTCGGAGTGTGAACATTTGATCGACGGTTGATTTGCCGGGCCTAAAACCACACTGATAGGGGCCGATCAGATCGTTGACAAACGGTTTTAAGCGATCACACAGTATAGATGACAAGATTTTGTATGCGACGTTGAGGAGACTTATACCTCTGTAGTTGGAACAGGTCAGAGCATCTCCTTTCTTGTGGATGGGGCACACTATACCGAGGTTCCATTCATCGGGCATACTTTCCTCCGACCAAATTTTGGAGATAAGCTGGTGTATACTCCCTACCAAGTCCTCTCCCCCTGCTTTGAATAGCTCGGCTGGCAGGCCATCCGCACCAGCAGCCTTGTACGTTTTAAGCTTGGCTATCGCTAACCGCACTTCATTTGGGTCGGGTGGACGGAAATTTTGACCATCATCGTCCAGGTTGAATGGAGTGTTCTGTCTTACAGCGGAATTTTGGCCATCTTCGCCGTTTAGCAGTCTAGAAAAGTGTTGTTTCCAGATCCTCAGCACCGACTGTGTGTCTACCACCATATTCCCACTCTCGTCTCGGCAGGCTTCCGTTCTGGCCTTGTAACCCTGGGTAGTTTGCCTCACCCTTCGGTAGAACTTTCGAACATCCCCCCTGCCGCTACAGTCCTCAATAGACTCGACCGCCCGCTTCGCATGCTCTCTCTTTTTCCTCCTGAGAAGTCGGCGTTCCTCCCTTCGCTTTTGCCCGTAGAGCTCCCGGGCTGCTCTCTCAGCAGCTCTGGTTCTAGCCTGCAGCATGGCTTGGTAGGCCTCGTTCTTTGCTTCATGCGCCAGTCTGCATTCTTCATCGAACCAGGGGTTTCGTTGTGGTGGCCTAGTGAAACCCAGTACATCAGTAGCGGCACTTTTGATGGCATTTTGACAGTGCTTCCACTGGTCCTCTACAGATGATGCTTGTGGCGGGCTTGTTGAGAGTTTAAGAGAGACGTGGTCTGCAAAAGTCCTGGCTATCTCTTGCGATTTTAGCTTCGCGACGTTAAATCGTTTTACAGCATTCGCTCGTCGTTGTGGCGTCATGGATATCCGCATACGTACTTGCGCTACCACTAGGTAGTGATCCGAGTCTATGTTGGCACCTCGGAACGTTCGGACATCCAGGATACTGGAAGCAAGTCTGGCGTCTATCGCAACATGATCAATCTGGTTGACGGTTCGTTGATCCGGAGACCGCCAGGTCCCTTTGTGTATAATGAGGTGTGGGAATTGAGTGCTTGCTATGATGACATTTCGCCCCGCCGCGAAATCAATGAGCCTGAGTCCGTTACCGGAAGTGTTGTCGTGCAGGCTGTGTCCTCCGACTATCGAACCAAAGATGCCCTCCTTTCCGATCTTGGCGTTGAAGTCGCCAAGAATAATCTTGACGTCGTACTTGGGGCACCTATCATACGTATCCTCGAGGAGATCGTAGAATTCTTCTTTGGTTGAGTCATCCTTTTCTTCCGTTGGGGCATGGGCACAGATCAACGTGATGTTTTTGAACTTTGCTTTGATGCGGATTGTGACCAGGCGCTCGCTTACATTTCTGAAGCCCAAGACTTCTTGCCTAAGTCTTCCCCTTACCACAAAACCACAACCAAAGAGCCGCTGACCTTGCTCCTTGCAGCACTCGCCGAAGTAGATGTCACACGTTTTCATCCTTCGGATGCCCTCTCCATCCCATCGCACTTCCTGGATGGCTGTTACATCAGCCCTTAGCCTATCCAGGTTCTCCACTAGTTGTTCGGCTGCACATGGCCTGTTTAGGGTCCGTACATTCCACGTGCAGATCCGAAATTCATTGTCCTTGTTTCGTTTGCTGGGGTCGTCAACATTAAAATCATCCATATCCGAGGCTTGTTGTTGTTTCGGAACCGATAATTTTTTACGTGGTAGGGAAGTCACCCCGACGCACAACCCCCTAGCCTGGAGGACCAGATCCTTGTTATAACTTCAAGGACGGGGAGCCGGATAAACCGCTCCTTATAGGCCTGAGCTACGAATACGTCGTAGTAGCCCATATAAGGTGTTCACTAAGTAGTTCAAACTGACTAGAACTGTAGACGCCACCGTTGATTCCATCTGGGGAATTCCTCCGCTGCCGCCTGAAAAAAGGAGAAGTGCCTTAGTGGAAACACTCCTCCCCCCCTCTCTCGTTTGCTGCCACCTTAAACCGTCCACAGGGATTGGATCCCCATCTTCAGTCAAAGGTACTAGGCACCCGATGTTCACCACGGGGAGGTGAGAGTAGGAGTTGATAGACAGAGGTTGATTGTGGACGCTTGTGTCCTCTTGAATGCACCGCGCTGTCTACCCTTTGAACATTTTTTATGCAAAAGCTTATATTTGAAGTTCAAGTTTATATTATTATATTTTCAAAAAAAAAAAAGAACAATATTTAAATTAAAAAAATCAAAATAACTTTTTGCAATTTAAGTTTTTAATTCAATTGGCGTACCTATCATTTTTTTCTTAAATTTTTGTACATCAATACATTATGTATTTTGAGGTAAATAAAATTCAAAATAAAAAAAAATTAAAATAATGTTTCGGCGGAATTTTCAAAACACGATAGGTTGCTATAGCAAGCCGAACAGAAAGAAAACGGACAGAATTGCGATACCCACTTTTTTCGTAATATCAAGATTGATCAAAATCTCGACTTAATTTTTTTACGAATCCATTTTCATAACCTTTCTAATATGTAGTAAGGTACTTATGTATGTATGCAAAGTTTTTTTTTTGGAAATTTGCGGCTCTCTATATTTTGGGCTCATAAAATAAATCGGTTTAAAAATTAAAAGGAGGTAAATTGGTGGTGGAACACTGGGGAGGGGAACATGAAACATTCGAACTGCATGTTTAGACTTTCAGGAACAATAAAATGCAATGCGCAACCTGTTCCAAATTTTTGTGATACGAAATGAAAAAAAAAAAAAGATTTCGAAATAAATAGTGTTTTTATTTACATTAACAAAAGTTCGTCAAAAACTTGGCATCAAAATGATTTAATCACTGTTTGCAATCCTTTAATGATGGTAAGCATAAGCTGGAGAAGCATATGAGATTGGGCTTGATTTCACCAAAGTCTGGGTTGTGTAGGCAGCTGGAGCATGAGAGTAAGCAACTGGAGCAGCAGCATAGGTCTGGGTGTATGCGGTTGGTGCAGCATAACCAAGATGAGCTGACTTCACCAGAGTTGGGACAGCAGCGTAGCCCAGAGGTGCTGACTTAACAATGGTGGGTGCAGCGTAAGTAGCAACTGGAGCTGCATGGACGGCCTTGACAACATGTCCGAGAGGTTCACGGTGGACAACAGCGTTGAATCCGTTTACGGAGTCGGCAGTGTATTGGACAGTCCTCTTGTGGCCATCGGAATCGATGAGAGAGTATTCTCCTTGGACAAGATCTCCATCGCGGTTCTCAATTTGGTGCTTGACATCTCCGGTGGTGGCATCGTTGACGGCATAAGAGAACTGGTACTGTGGATGAGGATCGTGAGAGTCCTGGGACTTGATCAGCACGGGTTGGGCAGAATGGTATTCCTGGTGAACTGGAATGAGTCCAGCGCTGGCCACAGCAACGAATGCAAGAGCAACAATGAACTGAAAAGGAAATTATTAGATGTCTGATGGGGCATTTATGTTATCAACTGGGTAATTCTTACTTTGAATGCCATTTTTGATTTTATTGAGATACTTTCCGTACAATGGATAAGTTGAGAATGATACTCGTATTAAATGAAGCAAACCTTTTATAGCAAACAAAAATGCACCAATCGAGCTAAGTAAACTGGATTTTTATCTCACTCGTCAGTCGGCAGTATGAATGAATGAAGTTGTGAGGCTATATGACTAAGCTTTAATTGAAAAGAAGTCATATGGATTTTGATTTGGTACTCGAGTGAAGGGCTTCTGCAACTTTACCGGTATGAATTCAGGTTCAGTATAAGACCGAAAACATTGTTGATTTTAATTGTTGTCAAGTTAAGATATTAAGCGCGTGTACATAATAAAGTTGGTATCTTTTGGAAAGATCTCTATTGGAAGTATTCGATAATGTGTAAACACCTTCATTATGAAGTTTTCCGTTATATAGACATCATTTTCTGTAATTTTTGTATTTTGTATATATTATATACATTCAACTCTATAACATATAACTTAAGAGAAAATGTAAGGTAAGTTATGTATTTATTTTAAAAATTAAAAATTAAAATGAAAACGAGATAACCACATTTTGCATTTTTGTAACAAATACAATAAACGACTGGGTCGCACGAACTTGCCCTTGCAGTAAAAGTTTCTTCGAAATTTATAGATTGAGTGTAATATAACATACATACATCATTAGTAATTATAAACATACAGCCTAATTCATAATCGCATTATAACGAGTGCATAATGTCATACACTCTTTATATAATGCCTCTAAACGCCAAAATGTGATTAATAAAACTTATACAACGTTGAATAGAGGCATTATAAGCTAAATGCGTTTGGAGGTTGAATAGTGCCTACATAAGGATATTTTTGTACTGAAATGTCACTGTGACTCACATACAATAATAAAACACAAAGATTTAGGGTGGCACTTATTTTTTAATTTCTTTTTTTTCCAGCCTAAGAGTGATCAAGGTACATAATTATTTATTTGAATAAAACAAAATATTGGGTAATTTATTTTAAATTCGACTAAAGTATAGTCATGCCAAAGGTCTACCGATCGAATCCCAACCTAAAATTAAAACTTTTGTGTAAACCTCTTTCGACGAATTATATTTGTTACACTATTTACTATTATACTTAACTTTATATTTACTTAAGATGTATGCAAAGTTTAAAGGTTCTTGATCACTTTAAGAGGGGAAATAAAAGCATTTCAAACAGAGCCAAAAAAAGCTCCGCTCTAATAAAGGAATATTCTTCTCAAAAAAAAAAAAAAAGCATTCTGTGGAAACAATTCTTTCAATAAATCAAACAATTTTTTACTCCAAGACATTTAACTTTATTTTCAAACTCACAAATTACACATATATTAAAAATTACAATAATATTAAAAGAAATTAAAAGAATACAATCGGCGCGGCGCAGCACAATTATTTTTTTGATTTTTTACGAACAGCTGAGCTTAAGTTGTCAGTTGTGGACGAAAAACGTAATAGATTTCTCATTTTTAGTCCTTTATTTGACATAAGCTCTGTATAACTATAATGGGTAGGAAAATGTTTTATGAATAGGAATTTATGCAACGTTGTATAGAGGCTACATAAGACCTTATGCAGTGCATAACTATTCATCTGTTTAGCGCAATCTAATGAATAAGGCTGATAATGTAATATTTATCTGTTTAATAAATTGAGGAATGGAAATTTGAATATGGAAAAAAGCATGAAGCACCTTCTCTAAATTGATAAACCAAGTATGTACTTAAAATGTTTTAACTTCAGAATGAAGAACGCCATCTCAATTGCTGAAAAATATGTGAATTTATGCAGACAAAATTTTAAAAATCGTTGGAGCGGTTTTTATAATAATATACAACTAAAACCATAATTTCAAAAAAAAATTATCAACTCGTTTTCAAAAAAAAAAAATAATTAAAAAAAAGAAAATTTGAACTTTTTTTTTTTTAAATCCAAAAAATATTTTTTTTTTGGCCTCCAAAGTGAAAATTTTGCGGTTAACGAGAAAGTCGAAAATAAAAAAAAAAAAAAAAAAAAAAAAAAAAACGGTTCTCTGTGAGGTGACGTTAATAATGGTTTTTATTAATTTTTTTTTTTCAACAAAATGTAGACCATATCACCAATTAAAAAAAAACAACGGTAGAGACATTTTTGAAATAAATAACTTTTTTCAAAACAGTTTCATGGCAAGTACCATTATTTTTTGAGCTCTAAAAAAAAAATTCGATTTTTCCACTATAGGGAATCACCCAAAAATCTTATCCTCCAAGTTTGAAGAAAATTGCTTTATTAGTTTAGGCTGTATGCCGTATACAGACGGAATTGCAGGACCCACTTTTTTCATGTTCTCTATCAGAGTAATGTCAAGTTTGATTTTTATCTGGAGTTCGATTTTTGGCATATGAATCCAAAACTTGCCCTATAGTAACTATATGTACCTACATACATATATCGCAAGTAAAAATTAACTTTAAAATAAACTCTACTATTGCAAATAGTTGAACAAAAGTAATATCTTAGAGAAAATCTTAGCTAGCATTAGATACCTTTTTTGGTACCTACACTTGCATTTCGCATATTGAATAATTTAATTTCAATCTGTGCATTAGATCTCAACTTATTATACACGAACAAAAACAAAAACCAAAATAATGTTTTGCCTCATTAACACCAATAAGACAATAACCCCATATAATGAATAGTTTCAACTGAACTTGAATTGCTATAAAGTAACCCTTCACTCGAGTAACAAATTCGATTGATTTCATTTTAACTTAGTCATAATCATAATTTGAAATTCCAGTTCCAGTTAGCTTCACTTGACTCGACTGGTGCATTTATTTGGTATAAAAGCTCTCAGTTGATCTCATTTTGATATCATTCACTGCTTCTCCATTGAACGGAATTAATACTTCAAAAATGGCATTCAAAGTAAGAATTTGAAGGATAAAATCCTATAGACCCATTCTAATATACTTTAAAATTTTCAGTTCATTGTTGCTCTTGCTTGCGTTGCTGTTGCCAGTGCTGGACTCATTCCAGTTCACCAGGAATACCATGCTGCCCAACCTGTCTTGATCAAATCCGAGGAATCATATGATCACCATCCACAGTACCAATTCTCTTATGGCGTCAACGATGCCCACACCGGAGATGTCAAGAATCAAATCGAGACTCGTGATGGAGACGTTGTCAAAGGAGAATACTCGCTCATCGATTCTGATGGCCACAAGAGGACTGTCCAATACACAGCCGACTCCGTACATGGATTCAACGCTGTTGTCCACCGTGAACCTCTCGGACATGTTGTCAAGGCATTCCATGCAGCTCCAGTTGCTGGTTATGCTGCACCCACCATTGTTAAGTCAGCACCTTTGGCCTACGCTGCTGCCCCAACTCTGGTGAAATCAGCTCATCTTGGTTATGCTGCACCAACTGCATACACCCAGACCTATGCTGCTGCTCCAGTTGCTTACTCCCATGCTCCAGCTGCCTACACAACCCAGACTTTGGTGAAATCAAGCCCAATTTCATATGCTTCTCCAGCTTATGCCTACCATCATTAAAGAATTGCAAACAGTAATAATTTTGATGCCAAGCGTTTGACGAACTTTTGTTAATGTAAATAAAAAAAAACTATTTATTTCGAAATCATTTTTTTTTTTCATTTCGTATCACCAAAATTCGTAACAAGATGGGCTAAGTTTTACAGATGATAACACGTAGGTGGCGGCCGTCAGCCGCGGTGCTTTCTTAAAGACGAACTCTGAAGTTTTCAAATGTTCTTCTGCACATTTCGATGGGTATTGCCATAACTTCCTCTCTGATTCTGTCCTTAAGTTCTGCCAGGGTATGTGGATGAAGTTTAAAAACTTTTTCCTTTATGTACCCCCAAAGAAAAAAATCACAAATTATCAAATCTGGTAAGCGCGCAGGCTACTCCACGTCACCCCTAAAAGAGACGAGGCGCTGCTGGGGGAACACTTGCCTCAATCTCGCCATTGAAATCCTAGCAGTGTGGGATGTAGCCTCGTCCTGTTGGCACTAGATGTCTCCCAGATTAGCTCGGGTTCAAAAAACTCTTCTAACATTGTCACATTTAGCGCTCAGCGGTGACAGTGACATTTTCAGGAGTTCTTACAGTTCTGGATCTTCCAATTGCCGAAGGAGTTGCTGTTTAACCATTGTTTTCCAATGTCCTAGCCCAACGTCTAATTGCATAACGGCCAGGGACGTTTCCCCCTACAGGAATATTAAATTGCTGTCGGAAGGCTCTCTGCCTGGCGATAACAGAACGGCCATTTTCAAAAAAAGTCCTAACATTAAACCCACGATGCTTTCCGGTCCAAACCATGGTTGCTACTGAAAACTAGACTCTCTCACTGTCACAACGAGTCCCCTACCCTTTCCCACCACAACCACAGGCCGAGCGCCAGCCGGTGAAAACTGGTTCATACCTTTTGCCCCACCCTGTACCTTACTGCATATAAGAAAAGTTAAAATTGCTCTGAATTTTAAAGATTGTATGATACATACATACGTATATACCTACCTACATTTATACATATTAATAATAATAACAATTATTACATGTATAACAATAGTACCTAATAAATAACATGTATATTTATTCATATAATAAATTAGAAAATATGGAAAAAATGCATATAACACGTTCTTTAAATTATTTTTAAGACTTAACATTTTTTAATCTCTAAATGAATTTATACAGACAAAAATTCGAAAATCGCTGGAGCGGTTTTCTTACAAAATCATTTTTTACAGGTACAAATAATACCTTAAATAATATTTTAAAATTTTTCAAAAACAAAAAAAAAATGAGTACAACATTTTTTTGAATTTAATACCTAAAACCGTAATTTAAAAAAATTTACTTACCCGTTTTGAAAAAATGATTTTTCAAAAAAAAAATTATTTTTTTGTAAATCGTTAACAGGAAAGTTGAAAACAAAAAAAAATAAGCGGTTTGATGGCAAGTTTTGATTAAAATCGTGGGAGTGGTTTTGAGAAAATTAAAATTTCATTAAAGTCTTTAATCATTACGATCAAGCGGTTAAGCTTCTATTTTATAAACTCCGATTGAACGGGTTTCCATTTTGTTTTTAAAGTCTTTAAAATACTTTTATGGAAGGTACCGTAAATGTTGATTATAAAAACAATTGTTTTTAAAATCTGTTTTATAATGTTGAAGCAGGGCTTGGTTAATTTTAATAAAAGTTTGTTAAGTCGTTTCCGAAATATTGAGTTTTCAAAAAAATACTCAGATTTTCAACTTCTTTAAAAAATTAAAATTGTCAAAATGTCTTCGATGCATGCCAAATTCTAAACAAAAATGGTGGAGAAGTGCCATTATACTAATTTTTTGGAAAGTAAAATAAACGGATTTTTGTGTCAATGTTGGTGGGTATAACAAGCCAAACAGACTTGGTTGGGCTCTTAAAATAAATAAAATATAAAATAAATTTGGTGGCACAAACGGCTCATGAAGAACCAGGGCCTAGCGACTTCCAATTCTCAACCAATCCTGTGTCCGAAGGAATGGAGGGGACCTACAATTTAATGCCGAATCCGAACAGCTAAGGAGAGCGGCACTTTTCTATGGCAGAGATACTCTTGGGGGATTTTTCACTTCCTCGCAAGAGGCAGTACGCAAAAAAATAAAAAATTAAGGGCCAGTTGTACAAATATTTGATCCGTGGTTCAGGAATTTTAACTCACCAATTTCGGCGGATTAACTGTGGTTCAACGATGGTTCAGGCATGTAATTGGCTTTTAGTGCATATTAGAACCTTGAACCATCGTTGAACCTCAGTTAACCCGCCGAAATCGGCGAGTTAAAATTCCTGAACCACGGATCAAAATTTAAACCACGATTGTACAACTGGCACTAAAAGACGTAAATGGTGGGGAAACTCTGGGGGAGGAAACATGAATATTCGAACTGCATGTTCGGCTGCATGCAATGCCAAACCCAGCCTGTTAAATATTTCTATGTTATATACGAAATGAAAAAAAAAAATGATTTCGAAATAAATAGTTTTTTTTTATTTACATTAACAAAAGTTCGTCAAACGCTTGGCATCAAAATTATTACTGTTTGCAATTCTTTAATGATGGTAAGCATAAGCTGGAGAAGCATATGAAATTGGGCTTGATTTCACCAAAGTCTGGGTTGTGTAGGCAGCTGGAGCATGGGAGTAAGCAACTGGAGCAGCAGCATAGGTCTGGGTGTATGCAGTTGGTGCAGCATAACCAAGATGAGCTGATTTCACCAGAGTTGGGGCAGCAGCGTAGGCCAAAGGTGCTGACTTAACAATGGTGGGTGCAGCATAAGCAGCAACTGGAGCTGCATGAACGGCCTTGACTACATGTCCGAGAGGTTCACGGTGGACAACAGCGTTGAATCCATGTACGGAGTCGGCAGTGTATTGGACAGTCCTCTTGTGACCATCGGAATCGATAAGGGAGTATTCTCCTTGGACAAGATCTCCATCGCGGGTCTCGATTTGGTTCTTGACATCTCCGGTGGTGGCATCGTTGACGCCATAAGAGAATTGGTACTGTGGATGGTGATCATATGATTCCTCGGATTTGATCAAGACAGGTTGGGCAGCATGATGATATTCCTGGTGAACTGGAATGAGTCCAGCACTGGCAACAGCAACGCAAGCAAGAGCAACAATGAACTGAAAATTTTAAAAAAATATTAGAATGGCTCTATAAGGTTTTATCCTTTAAATTCTTACTTTGAATGCCATTTTTGAAGTATTTATTCCGTTCAATGGAGAAGCAGTGAATGATATCAAAATGAGATCAACTGAGAGCTTTTATACCAAACAAATGCCCTAGTCGAGTCGAATGAAGTTGACTGGAACTGGAATTTCATATCATGACTAAGTTGAAATTAAATCAAACGGATTTGTTGAGTGAAGGGTTATGCTTTATAGCAGTTCAAGTTCAGTTGAAACCATTCATTATTTGGGGTTATTGTCTTATTGGTGGTAATGAGGCAAAACCTTATTTTGTTTTTTGTTTTTGTTCGTGTATAATTAGGTGAGATCTATTGGACAGTTAGTACTTAAATTGAAATTAAATTCTTTTATATGCCAGTGTAGGTAGGTACCAAAAAAGGTATCTGATGGTTCCTAAGATTATCGTTAAGAAACATTTTATTACTTTTTTTTTCAATATTTGCAACGGTCAAGTTTATTTTGAAATTAAGGGTTTTGTTTTCTATTTTACAAAAATGCAAAATATGGATATATGCATTTGTAAACATTGTCTATGTAGTATAAATAATTAAATACGTATCTTATACATACCTACTATATTTTCTCTTAAGTTATCTTTTTGATTCGAGGTAATTAATATCTAGTGTAAAATTTAGTTATGAGTTCTAGAGGGTTAAATATTTGGATATTCCTATTTTGTACAATTAATTTCTTTTAAATTACTATATAGCTTATACCTACTACATATACATATTCCATAGAAAGCGCTGCTCTGACCGAATTGTGCACTTTGCAGTTGATATCCTTAATTAAAATAATAATAAGAAATTAATTAAAATAATAATAAACAAGTCCAATAAAATAGTGCTAAGTCTTCTACTTGGCTGATTTATTTCAGTAGTATATAGAATTTGTATTATTAAAAAAAAAAAATCTTCGTAAAATAATAATTATTTGTATGATTTTGAACTGGCTTGAGGATAGGGAATGTAGATTTGGTTGAAGCAAAAAGCAAAATCGTACAGGAGGGAGGTATATTTCCCCCTGTCTAATGGAAGGGGCATTTTTCTTCGAAATTGACCTGTAATTGAAAAAAAAAATTATTTTAAAACAACGGAAACACTATCTTGCTATACCATTTTTAAAAACTGAAAATCTATTCTATTTTATTCTTTTTTTTTTAAATCAAATTTAACGGAACAATTTGTGATAAATAAATTTTCAAACTCAAAACTATATAAAAAGAAAATTTAAAACATTTTGTGCAAAGTAATGTTGTTGAAAATTTTACATTATTAAGCATTATTCTTGTTCTTTAAATTCAACGCTTTTATCAATTTTCAGTCAAACACTCAAAATCATAATATACCTACTAAAATGTCTTGTAGTTTTCGTGAAAGTTGAAAATATTGATTGAAAAGCTATTGACCAAGTTGTTGAATTATTATAATGTGTTTGAGAAATTATTTCTCATTCGGCTTTTTTGGTCGTAATGTTGATAAATGAAAATAACTATTTCATTTCGTTTCCCAACGTTTCGACGGTTGTTGCCGTCTTCTTTAGGGGATCATTTTATTAACAAAAAAGAAATGAACATTTAAAACATATGTTTGAACATTTAAGGCAGAACATGATTATGATTGGAAACTTACGTTACAATTTGTTAAGTTTATCTAGACATTAAATATTGCATTAATTTGTAATAGAAAACTGTAAAACGATTTAAACAATTTAGCAAACTATTTTAAAAGGAATGTTATGAAATTTACTTCTAAATTTTTGTATATAATAAAACACTTCAAATGAAGATTAGTTAGCGTTTCTTCCCAGTCACCAGAGAGCAGTACACAGATGAAATATTTTGGGTGTCTTGTTTGCGGTTCATGTTATTTTTGTTGTTTATTATGTGGAGCGTTTCCAAAGTGTATCGTTTTGAAGTATGTCTCTCTGTTTCCAGAATTTCAACTCCGTCAAAGTCAGGTTTATGTCTGCGTTCTATACTATGGTGCGCCAGTGCTGTCTTTCCAGTATTTTTCAGATTTATGTCGGATTTATGATTGGAAATTCTTTGACGCAGAAGTTGTTTTGTGGTACCGACATAACAAAGACCACACTTTTCATCTGCATTGCCAAGGCAGTTTATTTTATAGACAACATCAGTGCGTCTATCCTTTTCTGTTTTTGTTTTCAAATTACTGAAAAGTGGTGCTAAAGTCATGTTGGATTTGTATGCCAGGTTTACGTCATTCGTGTTCTTTTTAATAACTTCTTTAAAATTCTCCGACAGTTTAGGGACATACACTATGCTCTTATAGGCACATCTCTCTTTTTCCAGGCAATTATCCAGAGGAGCTTTATATTTTTGACGAAGTAATAAGCTCCGTATTATATTGATTGGAAATCCATTATCTGTGAGAATTTCAGTGATTATTTTCTTCCCTTCAAAACAAAAATAATGAACTGATTAAAGGGTTACACACAAATAAGCTAATTGACGATAGACAAAAGACTTTGATGACGGCACAAATACCTTCGATTTATGGATTACCGAAAATTCATAAACAAAACATGCCTCTCCGTCCGATAACAGCATCAATTAAAGTGCCATGTTATGAGCTTGCAAAATATTTGGGAAAAATATTACAGTGCGTGACACGAGATTCCGTCCACTCTGTTAAAAACTCTTTTGAGTTTAAGGAAAAAACAAAATATTTAATACTTGATGAAACTTCTGCGTCAAAGAATTTCCAATCATAAATCCGACATAAATCTGAAAAATACTGGAAAGACAGCACTGGCGCACCATAGTATAGAACGCAGACATAAACCTGACTTTGACGGAGTTGAAATTCTGGAAACAGAGAGACATACTTCAAAACGATACACTTTGGAAACGCTCCACATAGTAAACAACAAAAATAACATGAACCGCAAACAAGACACCCAAAATATTTCATCTGTGTACTGCTCTCTGGTGACTGGGAAGAAACGCTGACTAATCTTCATTTGAAGTGTTTTATTATATACAAAAATTTAGAAGTAAATTTCATAACATTCCTTTTAAAATAGTTTGCTAAATTGTTTAAATCGTTTTACAGTTTTCTATTACAAATTAATGCAATATTTAATGTCTAGATAAACTTAACAAATTGTAACGTAAGTTTCCAATCATAATCATGTTCTGCCTTAAATGTTCAAACATATGTTCATTTCTTTTTTGTTAATAAAAAGATCCCCTGAAGAAGACGGCAACAACCGTCGAAACGTTGGGAAACGAAATGAAATAGTTATTTTCATTTATCAACATTACGACCAAAAAAGCCGAATGAGAAATAATTTCTCAAACACATAATAATGAAAGTTGAAAATAACAAAATTTACTTTAGTATGTATGTACATATTTAGTGGAAATATTTTTCTAGCAAGCCAACAGAGCAACTAATTTTTTTTTTTGCATAACTAATTAGCAAGTAATTAGCAACTAATTACTATATGTTTTTTAATCTGCAACGAAAAAAGTGACCTGCTAAGTTACGTGAAATAATATTAATTTTATTATATACATATTTTAATTTTTTATTTATATTAAAATGTTTGCTTAACTTCTGAATATAGTTAAAACATTTATAAGTAATTTTCTGTTATTGATATAAAAAATCTAAAACAAATATACTAAGATGGTTTAAAAATGCATTTTTAATTTTGTCAAAATACTTTTGTCGCATACATTTTTGAAATATAATTTTAAATTTCAAAACCATTTCCATATTATGGAATTAACTTTAGAATGTTTGTTTAAAAGCATCATGTACTTTTTTAAAGGGTGTGAGGGCCACCGTCAAGACCAAACAGGCTCCATTTTACATGGACGGGCCCCGTCTAACCTCCACGGGCCCCTGCAGATCCTTTTTTTTTTGGAACATATATATCAACATTAACAACAGGACAGTTTTGATTTTCGTAGGTTGATAAATATTTTGAAATTTCTTATATTAATGATGCCAAAATGACCTTCCAAATTTAAATACAAATTTAAAAAATAACTTAAAAAAAAACACATAAATATTTTGCAAAGAGATATTTTATTTATAAATTAAATTTTTAGTTTGTTTAAAGAAAGTTGAAAATTTGTAAGTAGGGTAGGTTTGCATCCTGGAATGTAACAGCCTTAAATAAAAGCTTTTATAGTCAAATTTTAATTCCAGTTTCAGGATATACCTATTCAACCAGAGGTCTCCATAAAACTTTTTCTGTTACCAAATTGTTATCAAAAAAGAAACAAGACAATAAAGTTCCACAAGTTAAACAGAAACTTGATTGAGGTATGCCTTAAATTTATGTAAGCAAAGGTATTTAAATTAAAGTCTAAAAAAAAATATGAAGCCCTAGACTTAATTCAAATCCAATTTCATTATTAATGTTAATGCAATAGATAGGTACTCGTTGATCACAATTAATTATAACACAACCACAACAAAACAAAAAACCAAAATATTGTCTTGCCTCATTAACACCTGTTACCAAATTAATTAACGGTCTTTGAATGAACTTGAACTATTATTTAACGGTAAAAAATAGTGACCCTTCACTTCGGTATCAAATCCGTTTGTTATCTTTCCAAATTGAGATTACTCACATACATACCTCAATCATAAAAAATTACAAGAGAAATAAATTAGAAATCCAGTTTATGTACACAAACATACTTTTCTCAAAAGGTTTGCTCCAATTAATATGAGTATCATTCACAACTTTTCCATTCAACGGAAAATATCTCAATTACTTAAAAAATGGCATTCAAAGTAAGAATCTGAAGGATTAATCTATGTGAAATATTCAACAACTTTTTATACATATTTTCAGTTCATTATTGCTCTAGCTTGCGTTGCTGTTGCCAGTGCTGGACTCATTCCAGTTCACCAGGAATATCATCATGCTGCCCAACCTGTCTTGATCAAATCAGAGGAAACCTATGACCATCACCCACAGTACCAATTCTCTTATGGCGTCAACGATGCCCACACCGGAGATGTCAAGAATCAAATCGAGACCCGTGATGGAGACGTTGTCAAAGGAGAATACTCCCTCATCGATGCTGATGGTCACAAGAGGACTGTCCAATACACTGCTGACTCCGTACATGGATTCAATGCTGTCGTCCACCGTGAACCTCTCGGACATGTTGTCAAGGCCGTTCATGCAGCTCCAGTCGCTGCTTATGCTGCACCCACCATTGTTAAGTCAGCACCTTTGGCCTACGCTGCTGCCCCAACTCTGGTGAAGTCAGCTCATCTTGGTTATGCTGCACCAACCGCATACACCCAGACCTATGCCGCTGCTCCAGTTGCTTACTCCCATCATGCTCCAGCTGCCTACACAACCCAGACTTTGGTGAAATCAAGCCCAATCTCATATGCTGCTCCAGCTTATGCTTAACATCACTAAAGATTGCTAGAGAATATTTTTGCGCCATCATCAAATTTTTTTTATAATAATTCAGAATTTTTTAAATAAAAATAATGAACATATTTATTTTCAAAATATTTTGTTTCTTTTCGGATAAAATTTAGGAAACAGATCTCGAAACTTCATAGAAATTATTGAGATTTTTTCTGTATGTATGTATGTATGTATTAGACATCATAGTCATTTAATAATTAATACCGGTTATGCAATATGCAATCCTGGTATTACACATCTCCAGAAATACCTGATTCAAAAATAATACTTACCCAGTTTTTATTAATTAAACGACAGTTTTCGTAATAGCAGCCAGGATCACACTTTTTGGAAACATTGGCATTTGATCTCGAATCCAAGCTCAGAATTGTTCTATCATGTCAGATTTTCTAGATATTCCTGTTGAAAAAGGATCACAAAGTTTAAGAAAAAAAAAGGTACGTATACGCCTGAGTGTACCATACAAATAACGAAGACAATCATTAAAAAAAAAAAAAATTGACAGTGTTTTTGTGTCATAACGCACCTCGAAGAATGTTTATGTAGGCTACAAAACTTTCGCACCATCATAGTAATAATAAAGGTTTTGAATTAAAATTTCAATCAAAATCGTAAGAGCTGTTTTTGAGATAAATAACTTTTTCAAAACGGTTGTGCCAGGTAACGTTATTTTTGTAGCTTAAAAAAAAAATTATTTCCTTCAATGGAATCGTCTTAAAGTCTAAGGCGAGGCTCTAAATGAAGTTTGGATGAAGTGGGTAAAGAAGTAGCCAGTGGCAGTGGAGTGGTGAACAAGTGCGGTCTGTATGTCAATAATCACAATCATACTCGTATACAGTATACAAAAATCCACTTCGTCACCACTCACTTGCAACTTGAAAATTAAAAATGTTCGAGATATGTGGCAGTATACTGGCACCACACCACCTGCAAAATATCGTGCCACCGCCACTCCACTTTGATGAGCGCGTCTTCATTAAATTACATAGGTTTTACAAATTCCACCTGCTACTTAATCCCAAACCCTTACCACTCTATACTTCGTCACCACTTCAGTGAGCGCCTTTGCCTAAAGTTCCAAATCTTCAGTGATTTGAGCTACATATGGGGCCAGTTATAGCGATCAGGAAAACTCATCAGGAAAAATTTTCTTTTTGATAATTTAATGTTTTATCATACGATTTGAAATATACAAATGATACAAATCGATGATAAATCATTTAAAATATTTATTTCATTAACAAAATTTTCTTTGGAGGAAATATTTATTCTATAAAATTCATTTTCTGATGGAAACTCGTTTTCTGTACGAAATTTCCATCAGGAAAATGAATAAGTACTTGTTTTAGACAAAGTATTTCTTACAAATTAAATTTTTTTAATGAAAAAAATATTTTAATTGGTTTATCATCGATTCGTATCCTTTTTATATTTCAAATCTTATAATAAAACATTGAACTATACAAAAGAAAATTTTTTTCTGATCCATTTTCCTGATCGCTATAACTGGCGCCTATCAGACAGATAGACTGAATTGCGGCACTAATTTTTTTTTTCGTGTTCTCTATCATCGGAATGGTAGGTCTCACTGTAATATAGAGTTTGTTTTTTTTTTACGTATCCAAGACTTAACATATAGCACCTACAATCTTTTGGAATAAAAAATTACATCAAAAGGTTGCTCAAAAATATGCCGAGCCATTTCTGAGCAGAATACAATTTTTATAAAGTGCTTAAAATACGGTGATTTTTATTTTTGGTCCTTAAAAAATAAAAAAAAACACTTGTCGAAGAATTTTCCATAAAAACATTATGCGTCCAATTAAGAGAAAATCGACTTATCCATTTAAGCTGTAGCCGAAGAGACAGACAGACAGATGGACAGAATACCCGACTTTTTTGTCTTCCTCATCACCGTGTGGTCAAGATTGATCAAAATCGCGAGTTCTATATTTTTCCCCAATCCATACTCTTACCATAGTATCATTCGTATCGCATAGTACCTAGATATTATGTAATTAAAACGTACTTAGTGCTTAAAATGTCCAATATCAATTTGTATATGGAAAGTTGAGCTCTAAATGGGTGAGTTTTCTACCTCTGGCAATATTTTTGTTATTGAATCATTTTTAAGGACACAAACTTTTGATTTATACGTATCTACCACCCTGTATTCTACTTCTACCTTGGTCATTGTTTAACCCCTTAAATGTATCCGTCAAGTAGTACTAAATTGCTTCCAGTGCAAAGTGCAACTTTTGTAATATGAGTATCTTTATATGACAAGTGTTTTAAGAATTTAACCTAACAAGATCAACAAATCCAATTACCGTGCTTTTTTCGACCAACAAAGTGTTTAATTAATCTCACAAATTCAACCTTGCAAGGTCAGAAAGCGGCAGTTAAGCTTATTATGTTCATGTTTACTACAAATCATTCACGTATTGTCTGGAGTTTCCCTGTCGAAATATTACCCATTAATTATTTTTATATTCACTTGCTCGTAGATCTGGTAGGTATGTGACCTTAAGAAATATTTGGCTCCATACTCCAGACAAAGTGCAGACCACAAGATTTGTCGGCACACCTCTTTGAATTTAAATAATTGATTTGTTGCTTGTTATGTACATACTTCTTGGAATTTTTGTTTTAGAGACAGTGGGCATAATGATACAATTAAGCGGATTTAATTAGCTAGCTTGACGACCGACGCACAAAAAACCACAATAAAACAAAAAAGATCATAATTAAATACTAATCCGGATAAGTATGCAGATAAAGGATTTAAATTCGATCGGTAAGTCATAACCTGGTATAAAAACCCAGAAAACGCCCTCAAAATAAATTATGCAATCAATTCTTATTCTGTTACCGGACACCGTTTGTCTGTGCTGTAGTCCGGAAGCTGGTGATTCAGCCATCAGCATCTACTTTGGCTGAATGGACAGATGTTGGTTGTGAAGCGTGTCTTGGCTCCATGAGTAAATAAAAATCTATACCGTTAATTAATTGGCCTACAAACAGGTTTTAAACATTTAATAGATATACAGAACTTTGGGTTGTGTGAAAGTCTAAAGAAGTGAAATCACGAATTCAGAGCTCGGACGTGTGACGGTTGTTGTATTTATTTATTCAAGATTTTATCGAAATTGAAGCAGTACCAATGTTTTTGATCAAAATAATTTTATTTTTTTTCATGCGATAGGCACTACACATTTAGGAGCTCAGAGATCGAATTAGGATTTTAATAAAACCTCACCTCACAATACAATGACTGAGAAGACGAAAAGATTGTATATTAGCATACTTTCTGTCTTTGCCTCGAATATAGTTCATGTGTTGTCGAGGTTTTCTCAGTTTAATTCAATTTGATTGGTGGTTTTGCATTCTTGTGTATGCATGTAATGTCGGTACAATAGGACCTCGGTAATAAATACATTTTATTTTTTTTTAGGTCGAAACAAGAAAAAAAGAATTTATTGCTTAAAAAATTCTGACAAAAGATGATTTAAAGTTTTTTAAAGAATTTTGGCATTGATTTCATTTTTCTTTAGGTTGAGCTGCTCGAAATGAATTGTTGGAAATTCTTGTTCTACAAGACAGATCTCGTAGAGCTTCGCTGCTACTGTACTGATAGTTTTTTTTAGGATTCAAGAATTTCTTCTATATCACTATCAGAGTCAGTTGAAACAATTTCATTGTCATTGCCAAAGTTTTCATTCGGTGCATCCAGTATCCTCCACACAGTCTTGAATCTTTTCATTGCCAATGCCAATAAATTAATTTCTTGGCGTGATTTGGACTAAAAGACACTGCCAATGCTAATTCATCAGCGTCCAGTTCACGAAGCTGATGTTGACCTACAAATACAAATTACAGAGTACCACTCTGGCAAGTTTTCGAATTACAAGACAACTATTGTAAAAAAAAATTAGTATACAAAAAAATTGTAAAAAAAAATAGCTGTTGGAATTAGTGGAGTATTCGAATTACCAAGTGTTTGAACTACCGAGGTCCTACTGTACCTCATATTATTTGTGTTTGTCATTTTTTGAGTTGTTACTCTTTTATATCTGTTATTTTCAATGTTTGCCTTGTATCTTATTGTACCTACCTATCAGTGGCGTGGCGACCATATAACACGATTCCTATCGAGTTACCTTATGAAATTCTAACTTTCAACATTTAACTACGTTAATTAAATAACGATCAACATGAATCTAAATAAAACACCTTCACACGCACGTGAGATTTTACTCGCCAACCCTATGGTACCTATATTATAATATAGGTACTCTATGAACCCAACCATAATCCAATAGTCAAACACATCAATATGTGTACTTTAGTTCTACTAAACGCACGCAAACACACAAATATACACAAATAATGTCTCTTTTCTCGAACTCTATAATCCACATACCACGTCAAAAAAAATCCTACCTCCGGCTGGAACTAGATAGTACAAAATTGTTCTCCTTGCTTTTGTTCCCTCATCATTTATTCACAGAAAAAATTTCCTTGATATGACGCTGGCAACCGTGTTACTTTTTGCCATAAAAAAGCCTGTGTGAACAGAGAGGTGTCAGGGTCTCTGTTCAATACACGATTTCTTATGCAAAATAATAACTCGCTTTCAAGCGTCTTATTAAGGGAATTTTTTATGTGAATGAGTGATTGATAAGTCTGCATTTACATTGTTCAACTTTTCCAGTTCCGATCGATTGTTCCTGGGTGAGCGGCGTAAGAAGTGAGGGGGATGAAACAAATCGGTTGTTCCTCGAAAACTCATACGATTTTTCCAGCCTATTTTGGTTCTCTTTTACCTCCTTTCCAGTTTCTTGTGTGTGTTTAGTATACATGTGCCGTTTATTTGATGGTGTGAATAAATCTTAATGAAAAATGAAGAGGAAAGCAATAAGACCGAAGAGTGCAACAACAGAAATTCTCATTGGAAAAATCGGACAATATGAACATTTCACCCGATTTCTGGAAAAAACTTATGGGAAAAGTTGAACAATGTAAATCCAGACTTTGAAAACAAGAGCAAAGAGAACAAATTTGTTCTATTCAGCAAAGAGATAAATTCTATTTGTTTTTATTGTGTTGTGTTTGAAGTTGGAGAAAAGAGAATTTTGTATGTATCTCGCTGCGCTGCTGTATGAAGTTCATTGAGCTGGGCAGGTAGAGGCACATACAAATATGTTTACTGTGGGTGAAAGAGGAGCAGGAGGTACATTGGTTTCAGTTTGAAAAATTTAGTTTAATTCAAAAGATAACTCGCTTTTTTCCGTCATATTGGTGAATTTTGAGTTGATACCTAATTCGCTGCGCTATGTTTATTGAGTTTTAAGTTAATTGAGCAGGAAGTCACTGAATTAAGCCCGATGATGGATGAAAATATCCGAAACGCGTAGCGTATAAATAAATATAAATAATTGTTGTGAGCAAAAATTTAAAAATTAATAAATAAAATTTCACAAAAATTAAAACTTTAAAAAAAAAAAAAAATTTTATTATTCATTTTAAAAACTATTCAAAGGTCAGGTCTGTTTCTGTATGAAAGATTTAGTTAGCAAGCAGATTGTGATGCGTAACTTGAATTGAATTTATGTGTTATTGTTTTAAATTAAAATCAAAATCAAATAATAACAGGGAAAGGTGTAAAAAGTTTGTTTATTAAATTGAGTTATTTGAAATTATAGCTTATTACCTAATTTCAAATTATTGCTATCTAAAAATGGCATTAATAAGTGTAGATTGTTCCTTAACTGATTTTCTTTTGGAGGCAAATTATTTCAGTAAGCTGAATTTTATTTAAAAAAAATAATTATAGGAATAAGACGCTCTACTCTTTCATTGAAAAAAGACGGAGTTCTTTAATTAATATATTTGTTCACTAAAAATAAACAATTTGTGAAGTTCCTTATTTTTGTCTTTAAAACGTTACTTTAAATTTGCATCTGCCAAAAACGGTTTTTTTCAAAGGCATTTTTATTGAGCTCATTGTAAATTTAAACTTTAATGACTTGAAGTAGGTATACAAAATTGGTTTGAATTTTTTTACTTGAAGAACGTCGAAAGTAGATTTGCAATAAACATTATATTTTAGGTAGACATTCCTAGTTTACGTTTGGAGGTGACTAATTTTTCTTCGACTTACCATTCAAAATAATCCACGCCACGCCACTGCTACCTATATACAGGGTGTCCAGTAAATAATGGATAACCTTGCAACCAGACATTGCAGGCCTTAAGACCTTTCAGAAAATAGCATACAAAAAAAAAATTATCATGTGGTCTCCATGGTATAACATTTTTTCAAAAAAATTTAAAAAATTACGTCTCTCCTCGAATACCTTAACACTAGGACCACCAATGAATGATTTTTATTGTTTTTTTATTTTTATAATTTTCTTGAATAATTATTCTTATAGACAGATACTAAAATTTAACACTTGTTGTTGCATTTTTTTTATTACAATTTTTTAAAAATAATTTTTCATATAAAAATTAGAAAATATTTATTTTTACAAAAGTTTTACCATCTGTAAGAAAATAAAAACGTATAAGAACATCAGTGTCCAATTACGTTAAAAAGTTGCCTGTTTAATGTACTTTTCAAAATGGCACAACAAATGGTCTAGCCTACAACAATAACTAATAAAATTTGATGTTATAATAAAAAAAATGCAGCAACAAGTGTTAAATTTTGAATAATTATTCAAGAAAATTATAAAAATAAAAAAACAACAAAAATCATTCATTGGCGGTCCTAAGTTTTTTTTTTTTTTAATGCTCAATGCTCTTATCAATTCCAAGTCGAATAATGAAAACCAAATGAAAAAGTCGTTCTTAGATTTTGCAAATTCAAAAAAAAAAAACGAAAGTTCCTTTTCCCAAAAAAAAATAAAACGCTTGACTGGATCGCACAAACTTGCTCTTGTAGTAAAAGTTTCTTCGAATTTTAAAGATTGAGTGTATAAAAAGTAAATAATTTTTTTATGGGAGCCTTAAGTTTAAACTAGTATTATACATTATAGAGCTTAAATTAAAAAATTAACATAATTCGAAATAAATTTATTAAAAAAGTCTTCTTAAATTATTTTGAGAGCTAAAAAAGAACACCATCTGATTTCCTTAACTTATCTTAGTTTCTGAGAAAAAAAAATTCAAAATAGTGGGTTCCGTTTTTTTTTTTAAATTAGTTTTTTATATATAAAATTTTGTATACATTTTTAAGAGAAAAAATTGGTACACAATTTTCTTAGTATTTATTTATTTCGACTTAAAAATTAAATTTCGAAAAAAATTATCCACCCGTTTTTGAAATATCGAATTTTCAAAAAAAAAATTTGAAATTTTTTAAAAATCCAAAATTAATTTTTTTTTGAAAATTTTGATATGCAATATGATTTAAACTTTTAAGGAGCTTTAGTATGAAAAATTTAATTAAAATCGGTTAGACACATAATGAGATAGTCCAAAATAAACAAAATGGTTCTATGAGAGGTACCGTTAATAATGGCTAACTGTGAATTTTGTTTTTGGCAGATCGTAGACCATACTAATATTAGTATTCACAACAATTTTATTCAAAATCGTAAAAGTCGTTTTGAAGAAAATTTATATTTTCTGTAACGGTTTTTTAACATTTATATGGAAGGTACCGTTAATTTTGACTATAAGAAAAAGTTTTGTATAAAATATTTTAGATAATGTTAAAAAACCACCTGCTGCCAAGTTTCATAAAAATCAACCAAATGGTTTTCGAAATATTTGGTTTTCAAAAAAAAATTTTGAAACTTTTTTTGAAAATCCAAAAAAAAATTTTTTGAAAAATTTTGGTATACAAAACTATTAAAATTTTTCAGAAGATTCTCCATAAAAAAATTATAAAAATCAGTTTATTCCTTTTCTAGAAAAACGAAAATATTTTTTATTTTTTAATGGTTCTATGGGAGGTACCATTTAAAACCATTTTTTGGAAATTAAATTTTTACAGAAAGTTAGAATATACCTATACAGACAGACAGACAGACAGACAGACAGACAGGCAGACAGACAGACAGACAGACAGACAGACAGACAGACAGACAGACAGACAGACAGACAGACAGACAGACAGACGGACGGACAGAATTGCAAGACCCACTTTTTTCGTCTTCCCTATCATCGTAATGTCAAGTTTGATTGTTATCTCGAGTTCAATTTTTTGCACGAATCCCTAACTTGCCCTATAGTACCTATATCGCAAGTAAAAAAGCCGAAAAAAGGGTTTAACTATATGAATAGTATTTTTTAGCTTCATAAACGGTTTGTTTTTGGGAAAAATTACCTTTCGTTTTTTTTTTTATTTTTCTTAAAAACGAAGAATGATACATTTTCTATTCAGTATTTTTGAATGATTCCAGGAATCATCCCCTACAAATATCCTGCACTAATTTGGCGACACCCTTTACAGGTAGGTTCTAATGTAGAGTTATATTTGTTACGAAAAGAAATAATTATTTCTCCAAAAAAGATGATATAAATATTAACAAAATTCAATTTTCTTGTTCCTTATTTGCGATATTTCCTCACCATAAAAAAACATTCCTTTCAAATAAATAGTTTCGTTATTTTTATTTACAAAATCAATCAAAGCAATTGGCAATAGAACACTATATTACCATGTTCTTAGTGATGGTAGGCATAAGCTGGAGAAGCATATGAGATTGGGCTTGATTTCACCAAAGTCTGGGTTGTGTAGGCAGCTGGAGCATGGGAGTAAGCAACTGGAGCAGCAGCATAGGTCTGGGTGTATGCAGTTGATGCAGCATAACCAAGATGAGCTGATTTCACCAGAGTTGGGGCAGCAGCGTAGGCCAAAGGTGCTGACTTAACAATGGTGGGTGCAGCATAAGCAGCAACTGGAGCTGCATGAACGGCCTTGACAACACGCCCGAAAGGTTCACGGTGGACAACAGCGTTGAATCCATGTACGGAGTCGGAAGTGTATTGGACAGTCCTCTTGTGACCATCAGCATCGATGAGGGAGTATTCTCCTTTGACAACGTCTCCATCACGGGTCTCGATTTGATTCTTGACATCTCCGGTGTGGGCATCGTTGACGCCATAAGAGAATTGGTACTGTGGATGATGGTCATAGGATTCCTCGGATTTTATCAAGACAGGTTGGGCAGCATGGTATTCCTGGTGAACTGGAAGGAGTCCAGCGCTGGCAACAGCAACGCAAGCAAGAGCAACAATGAGCTGAAAATGTATCAGATTATAATATTTTTCTGAGGTTTAATCCTTTAAATTTTTACTTTGAATGCCATTTTTGGTTTGGATTAATTTGTACTTTCCGTTTATTGGAATAGTTGTTAATGATGCTAAATTAAAATCAACCTGAGCTTTTATAGCAACAAACCACCAATCCAGTGATTTTTATTTCATTTCATTTTTTTTCTTTTCTCGCATTTTGATTTCAAATAATAAATACAGGTATATATATATAGGTACTCGTAGTTATGAATGAGTAATCTTATTTCGAATTGTAATTCAAACGGATCTAGTACTCAAGTGGAAAGCAACATTTTTTTTTCTGCATCAAGCAGTAGCAAGTGGCAGTTCAAGTTCAGTATAAAAGACCATTATAATTATTTTTGGTAAAAGGTGTTAATTAGGCAAGGTAATCACGTTGTTTTTATTAAGTGCGTATAATTAATTGTTATTAGCAAAATATTGTTGCATTGATAGTAAATAAAATTCCATTTAATTTCAATATAGGAGCTATTTGGTTGCTAGCTAGTTGGCTTATATATCTAATAGAAATATTTTTCATAAAATAATTCTCATTACATGAGTTTATAGAATTGTGTCTTTGTTGGACAAATTTCATACTGTCATCAAAATTTGCTGACAAAAAAAATCTTAAATAATGATCTTAAATACTTCTTATGGTTTAGAAGTGAATTTAAAATCAGACTCCAAATATATTTTAGGTGATAATTTGAATAATTTTTTTGTTGAGTTAAGGCTCTCCCAAACCAACGCGACACATTCGGCGCGACAGCGACACTTTCCGCAATCAAAATTTATTTACTTGGCGATTAATGAGAGTCCCCACATGACTCTCATTAATCGCCATGTAAATAAATTTTGATTGCGGAAAGTGTCGCTGTCGCGCCGAATGTGTCGCGTTGGTTTGGGAGAGCCTTTAAGTCTATGGTTTAAAAAAAAGAGACATTTTCTATGACATAAAGATTTTATTTATGGGGTTTTCCATTGGTAAATTTAGATTTCAATAAAAAAAAAATTGATTTATTTTGCGGCGAATGGAACACAATTTCAAATTGATTTATTTTTGTCACTGTATTTGTGCATTATAGCTTCTATGTTAATACATATTTTAAAAAAATCTTCATCCCTCGATTTACTTTTAAAAGAGAAATATGAGCTTGATAAAGTTACCGGTTCATTTAAACTGCTACCATTTATTTATTAGCAATTATCTTCCACATTTTTCAACATAATTTTCACAACCGAAATATCAACGAAAAACATTTCCAAACTGACAGCTGAATTTATATTGGTATTAGTACCTACAAAGAGGGGTAAATCTGCCGAAAAATTTAGATTTACAAATTTGATTTATTTTACTAATGTCAGTTTATTAGACTTGAACATTTTTTATTCCGTCAATTTCATTGAATTTGTGAACAACAACAACTTAATATCTCGACCTGTGACGTGGTCATCGGGAGCGGAATGCGTAGTGCATACGGCTTCGAAGACTGAGCAAATGTGATGCGTGGGTTCAAATCTCGCATGATTTAGAACGTTTTTCATAATAAAATTGGATTGAAGCTCAGCACCACTAAAAGGAGACTGATGATAGGGCTTGGCACCCCTTGAAATAGCTATATCTCCAGCCAAAACAAAAAAAAAAAAAAAACGAATTAAAAATACCTAAAAAAATTAATTCGTAAGCAATTGGTGGTAGTGCCTTTAAGTTGATGTTGTTGTTCCCAAATTAAACTTAACAATTATTCAGTAATTTAAGTTCAAGAAGAAGATTTACCTGTGTCATGGTCTACATACAAATTAACATCACAAGAAAGTTCTATCTGTCGAGCTAAGGTTCTATCTACAAAATTATTTATTTATCCTAAGTACACAAGGTTCTATCTGGCAGGTTAGAACCTTGTGAATTTAAAGATCGAATGAAAACTGGGGTAGATAGAACTCTGTTGGCTCAATTATTTTCGAAACTTTAAGAGATAGACTTATGCGAATGCCGGAAATCGAAAAAGCATAACATTTTTAGTACGATGCAAGATACATAATTCAATTTTACCAAAAATGTCAGTTAGGACCTTGTGGTCCTAGGGTCGCAATGTATTTGCATTTTACAATAAAATTTTCCTACCTACACAATGTACACTTTCATTAGGTATTTTAGTCCTTAAGTTTAAGTTTTAACATTGAGTTGTCAAAATGAATGAACAAGTAAAAATAAGTCATTCATCAGTTAGTTTACCCGGGGTAACGATCGAACTATTGCTTGGTGTTACAACAAAAGAAAATGAAAAAAAAATAAATGCCTGATATGTATCTAAATAGCTTGCTTGTAAACATGCTTTGTAAAAAATTGGAATTGAAAAAAGAAATAATGAAATGATAAAAATAAAAAAGGAAACCCCTGCTTGATAAATCATATGCTTTCTGTTACTGGAAAACGGGTATTGCATTTATAAAACAACTATAACATCATCTTATTGTTAGTGTTGCAAATAAAAAAAAATGAAAAAGGAGCATTCCATGAAAAATGAGAACTCTCAAATTTTCGATTTTTTAATGTTAATGCACGTTTATAGCAAGATGGCGGCATATAAACAATAATTTTAATTAAACATAAAATTAATGTGATATGTTTGAGTTTTAGTCATATTTATTTTGGGAGTAATAATATCAGATGACATTTTATTATGGTTTTTCTTTCAGCCCCATGAATATCTGACAAAAAAAGACACTAAAAAGGACATTTTTTCAATCGGAAAATGCGAAACCAATACCCGGAATTTTGACTTTCCAATACATTAAAATTGACAAAAAAAGGGAAGAGTACTGAATTCATAGCCTATCAGAAGACAAAACGGTTGTTAAATACTATTAAATAACTGCTCTTAAAAACCGTTAATTTCAACTCTGTCAGACACGTGACGTAATTTGTCTGTACGTAACAACCCATTCAAAAATTCATAAAAATATAAAAATGAGCCTTTTAAATATTTTTTTCTCATGAATAATAACTTTGGTTCTTCCTTATTATTCGGTTCTTACAAATTTTTGATCGATGTCTAATAGTTTTGCTGAAATTTAAATATTAAGATAACAATGTAGAACACTGGTTGACTCGAACCGTCTCTACGTTTTCTTATTTTTTTATCTAAGAAATTTAAAATAATACCTTTAAAGTTTTTGCAAAAAATCAAAGACTAATGTACAAACTTTTGAAAAAAATTAATACCTGACCTATCTAATCAATGTTTTGAAAATAACAGCCTCATAATAACAGAAAATTAGTTGAATTTGTCTGTACGTGACTATGGAATTCTCCAAAGGTAAAAATTAAAAAAAAAAAAAAGAAAATGATTGTATCTATTCGTACATTGTAACTTACCTCTTAGTTTTTGAGACGAAACCATTTCCAGCGAACTTTAAAAAAATATTTTAAAAATAAATTATAAAATATTTTAATTTTGCTTTAATTTAAGCGATCTTAGGCTAATAATTTTTGTAGATTTTCAAAACGAAAAATTCAGATACTTACATAAGAATGGTTATTTGTTGTTTAAAAAATTTATTCAAGTGCTTTGTTGTTTTATTTAAAATCTTCATTATCAATATGATTGTAAGAAAAATTTGCAGCCTTCTGCGAGTGTTTTATGCCTCAAAAAAACTTAATTATTTGTATGGTACACTTAGCCGTATACGGTATTTCTGTTTAAAGTCTGTAGTTTTTTAATGGAGCAATCCTGTGCCGAGATTTAGCTATATCAGCGAGTGAAGTGAGATGACTCGCCTTACTCGCCGACTCATCTCACTTCATTCGCAAAAGTGATTTAGCTATTAAAGTGAAATGAGTAATTCCGAATCTAGTTTCGAACACATGAAATGTCATTACCAAAGATTATCTTTTAATTTGTTGTCTTTGGTTTTGTTTGTTTGAGATTTAATCTTTCAAATTTGTATTTTTATTTGAATTAAACTTCATCAAAAATCTTAGGAAAATAAAATTTAATCAATGTGTTAATTTAGTGTGTAATTAGTGTGCCCTATCCACCCCTAAACATTCTTCCAAAGTTTTGTAGTTAGTCCTCACGAAGTTGGTGAGGTCGTCCTTGCGATGCTGAATTATATTTTCCACCTGTATTAAAAAATGTATACCTACAATTAAAATGTAAATAACAAAATTCATCAAATATAATTTTTACATAAATGTATGTTTTTATAAAAAAAATAAATCTTTTATGTGCTGCATACTCAGTTTTATCTACATTCATTGTTGTTTTTCTATTTCATTTCACATACGAGTATAGATATGTTGACATTCCTTTGGAAAAGAACGCATACTTAAGCAAAAGTGTAAATTTACCAACACATACACCAAGTCACCGCTGAAATATCCGGCGAGTAAACTGACATTTCATTTCACTCGCCTACTCACTCACTTTTATTAGCTAAATCGATTTTCAATGAAAAGTGAGTCATCTCACTCACTCGCCACGGTTTCGAATTAGCTAAATCTCGGCACTGAGCTCATATTCGAGATCAAATTCTAAAAGTATGATTCTGGTTGCCATTACAAAAACTGTCGTTGAATTGATCAAACTGGATTAGTACTATTTTTGAATTAAAGTATTTTTTGAGAAGAGTAAAAACATTATTAATTAAATGACTATGATGTTTTATTTCTTTGAAGTTTCCAGGAGCAAAAAAAAAATATTTTGAAGATAAATATGTTCATTATTTTTATTTACAAAATTATGAATTATTATGAAAACAATTTAATGATGGCGCAAAAATATTTTCTACTTTTTAGTGATGGTAAGCATAAGCTGGAGAAGCATATGAGATTGGGCTTGATTTCACCAAAGTGTGGGTTGTGTAGGCAGCTGGAGCATGGGAGTAAGCAACTGGAGCAGCAGCATAGGTCTGGGTGTATGCTGTTGGTGCAGCATAACCAAGATGAGCTGACTTCACAAGAGTTGGGGCAGCAGCGTAGGCCAAAGGTGCTGACTTGACAATAGTTGGTGCAGCATAAGCAGCAACTGGAGCTGCATGGACGGCCTTGACAACATGTCCGAGAGGTTCACGGTGGACGACAGCGTTGAATCCATGTACGGAGTCGGAAGTGTATTGGACAGTCCTCTTGTGACCATCAGCATCGATGAGGGAGTATTCTCCTTTGACAACGTCTCCATCACGGGTCTCGATTTGATTCTTGACATCTCCGGTGTGGGCATCGTTGACGCCATAAGAGAATTGGTACTGTGGATGATGGTCATAGGATTCTTCGGATTTAATCAAGACAGGTTGGGCAGCATGGTATTCCTGGTGAACTGGAATAAGTCCAGCACTGGCAATAGCAACGCAAGCAAGAGCAACAATGAACTGAAAAATTTAAAGTATATTAGAATATGGCTCTATTAGGTTTTATATCCTTCAAATTCTTATACTTTGAATGCCATTTTTGAAGTTTTAATTCCGTCAAAGCAGTTGTGAATGATACCAAAATAAGATCAAGCTTAGCTTTTATAGCAAAAAAAAATGCAGCAATCGAGTAAGATAAACTGGATTTTTATTTAATTTCTTTCTCATTTTCAATGAACGAAATTGTGACTAATTTTGACTTGGAAAGAAATTAAACGGCTTCGGTGGGTCGTGGGTGAGTAAGTATATTAGAGTGAAGGACTTAATTCATATCAAATCAACTTTGGTAAAAATCGTAGCAAAACTGTTTGTGGAACATAGTTAGTGATAAAAATCAATATTGTATTAATTCGGTATAGTATACTTAAGAATTAACCTATACATAGTTGTGAATTAAGATCTATTGCATTGATAGTAAAATTTGTATTTTGCAAACTAACTAGTGGTGTATGGAAATATCTTTGTTTCTTATTTTTTAAAATATTTTAAAAGGTTTATTTATTTTCATTTACTCACTGGTTAATTCCATGAAGCATGATGGAACATAAAAAAACCCAAAAATGTTTGCTCCCCTTGTCTACTTTTTCTACTTAATTTTCAAATTAGAAATGTGAAATATGTCATATTTTCAAGTGCCAAATGTATATGGTTGAAAATAAAATGGAATTAAAAAAGGCTTATACTGCGTATCATCTCATTTCCCATACAAATTCAAATTTCCAAATTAGCACGAAATTCGGTAGAAAATTACGTAAAACTTTTATGAACACATCCAAGAGTGATTCATTCAAAGTGGAACCCATTTAAAATGACAGAATTCAATGTAAAAAAAACAACAAAAACAAGCGACTGACAATTTGGACCGTCAAACAAAATTAGGAAATTTGAAATGTTAAACACTTTTTTTGTAATTTGCTAAATTACGTCATTACAGCTCTATAACAAAAACGCAGTATTAGTCCTAATTTTTAATTTTGAAAAAGTTAAAAAAGCGTTAGTTGTTGAGTTCTATATCGTATTTTAAAATTTTTTTTATTAATTTTGTATGTAACAAATTTTGGAGGTATTAAGAGTCAGTTTCTATTTAATTTTAAATAGGTCAATATTTTCTCGTTTTCAATTCAAAAATTTTAGATTAATTTAATTTGAATTTTAAAAAAATACAAGCAATAGTCGCAAATTTAACACACCCTAGATTGTATATATGTACAAATATACAAAAACGGAAACAGGAACCAAAATCCATATCTATATGTATACAAATAAAATGGTTTTCGTTTATAACCACATCACTCACGAACGGCCCTGCCGGCGGATTTCCTTGATTTTTTTTGCATTATGTTCGGCATTTTCTGTGGAAGGTTTATAGCTAAGAAATTTTTCAAAATTTATCTCCTAAATAGGTTCTTCTATGCAAAATGTTGATTTTACATTTTGTTTATTTGGTTTCCATGCTGCCTGCAAAAAAGTTCCATAGAAACTAATTTAATTTTTTATTAAAGAAAAATCGAAAGGTTTAAACAAAAATCAAAGAAAAACTGAAACGCTGAAAAGAGAGATCCTTGACCTAATTAAAACTTGGAAAAAAAATAATGAAAAAAAAAGACGAAAGCGGTAATTATTTTGTCGAATATAGTGAACGATCGCAAGGTCATGTCTTGGTACTGGCGTCTTCGGGAGTCACTGCCACGTTGTTGGATCATCTTATCTATGGCGGCACGTCAAAGCCATCCAACAGACTTTAAACATGCGTGTTCACTTGCAACATGATCAAACTGCAGAGACGTTTTCAAAACAATTGTTGGATATTGGAAATGGGAAAATTGTTGCAGATGTTTCTACCGGACTAATTACCTTGCCTGAAGATTCTTGCAATTTCACTGCGTCAAGGGAAGAACTCATTTAAAGATTTTTTCCGGACTTTGCACAGCATTTCAAGAACCACATTTGGTTGAGCGAACGTGCTATATTTTGGCTGCCAAAACATCTTAATGCGGCTATTCAAAATTCGATTCAGGGCCAGATTGTTTCCTACACATCGGCGGACGATGTGATGAATCAAGACGAAGTGGTCAATAACCCAACCGAGTTTTTGAACTCCTTAGAATTGTCCGGTTTACCACCACTTAAAAGTCCGGTCGGTGATTATGGTACGTAACATAAATCAACCACGACCTCGCACTGACACCAGACTAGTGGTAAAAAAGCTCACGAACAACATCATCGAAGAAACTGTTCTAAAGGAAATTATAAAGGCGAAGACGTTTTGATTGCACGAACTCCTAGGTTATCAATTTCCAATTCTTGCTTTTGCCAGTCATTGGAAATTTGCATCATCATTTTGGAGTATCCGTGATTTTCACACGACCAATTTTATTTCGCCTGTTCACGCGCTGGCAAATCATCAGAGTTGTTTGTGTAAGTATGTCCAAAACGGCAAAACCAAGACGTTGTTTATTGCAAGGTATTAGAATAAATATAGGAATTTTGTACACAGATTAAAATTTTTATTATTATTGTTATTATTTAACTCTACATTATGTTAATGTATGAAATAAAAAACTGCATCTTTGTGAACATGTGCAGTGGTGTTTTCTCATTTTATTCCTGATAAGGAATAGCATGGATAGAAAAGACGAAATGTTTATACAGAATATCCAGAATGAAATGAATAAAGAAACACACATATTGTGTTCCACAATGCATAAATCGTTTATAGGCAGGACAACGTCTGCCGGGTCAGCTAGTAATCCAAGTGTTTTTATAAAAACACTTTTACGGAAAATATTTAAATTTACTGATTTTTGTTATAGTGAAAGTTTAGAAGATATAAACAATTTTAAGGTGTCCTAAAATTATAAATTTTGAAAAAATTAGTTTGAAACTTTTTTTTTCATTTTTTTTTTTCTAAATTTCGAGTTTGAAAATTAATTTTTCAATAACTATGCACTAACACAACCTAATTTAAAGTGAAAATCAAAGAAAAGATTTCTGGCTTTCCAAAAGGTATATAGTTTGGCATTTTACCGTTGTTTTTAAATATTTTTTTTCTGTTTTAATTAAATTTTTTTTAGAAAATTGCCCCTTCTGCCTAAACGGGGGGAAATAGACCAACCCCTCCCATACGATTTTTTTCTTGTCTTAACCCAACCTACTCGCTCCAGCAGTTTGGTGCATCTTATACCGATCACCCTGTATATTCAAAAATTATGTGAATTTAAAAGCTTTCTTGATGAAATAACATAAATAGACTAACCACCACTAAAGGCGTCTGATGATCGGCCTGGCGACCGTGAAATAGCTATAACTCCAGCCTATAAAACTTGGTGGTAGCTCACTCAAGTTGTTGTTCTTTCATTCAAACCTTCAATATTAATATGATGGTGCGAAAGCTTTGCAGCCTACACTGCGCGTGTGTTATCACACAAAAAACTCTTTCAAATAACTTTCTATTTAATATAATTATTGCGGTGTGGCATTTCGTTTTTATTTGAACAACTCATATCAATACATATCTAGACTCAGCCACTCAGCGGTAAGGTACTTAGAAAATCCAAAACTAAAATAAAAAAAAAAACAATGTAAAGTCTTCATCTCGAACGTACTATTTAAAATAAAAATTCCTTCTTCACCTTTCAAAAAGATGAAACTTAATTCATTCGAAAATTCACATTTTTTGAAAACACATTTTTTGAAAATTCTCCACGCCCATAACACCCAACTTACAATTCAGCTTCGGAGAACGTTATTTCTTATTTTCAATTTTTTTTTTATTATTTACTAATTAATGTATTATGGTATTAAGAATAATGTATTAATGTATTGGAAATAATTTTAAAACACAAAGATTGTTATACCTTTCTAGGGATCGAACTGGGAACTCCAGGATAATAGTCAGCCACTCTACGTACTCAACCATCTTAGAAATAATTGGGAAGATGCAAAAACTTGATCAGTCTTTTTAGAAACTTTAAAATGATTTTTATACAAACCCAAGCTTCGATACAAAATTTTTTCCATTGATACGCGGAAACGATTAGTGGAAGATTTGATGATGATTTATGTAAATTAATTAAGTTTAAAATTTCAATTTTAATGTCGGTAGGTAAACATGTACATATTATATAAAGTAACACTCACAATTAAAAAAAAAAAAAAACTTGAATCTGGTTTTAAGTTCCATTTATCACGGTTGATCTGTGGGTATCCCCCTTATATATGGTTGAATGTAAAACCATATAAAATCTGACATGACTCGGTGAAGTATTCGATAAAGCTTCTAAGAAATTGTAACAGAAGTCTTATAAATACTGAATGACAGTAAGTATAGTAAAACTTATACAATCCTTATAAATATAGCTTCATTTGCCTTCTGTATAACATCATTTATAAAGGTCTATTCGAAAACAGGTACTAGCCTTGATTAAGTTTCTTCATCTAGCTTTCAAACAAGTTTAAAGAAGCAGCTATTGAAATTTTGACTTCTATAATAAATTTTTTTCGAGGAAAGCTCTATATAAGACCTGCAGCATATCAATATATCTATAGGCTTATAGAAATAGAAAAGAAACTGAAATGTTAGTTAGGTATTATATTTATACGCCAACAACAAAATTTCTGACGCATAAATTACTTTTGCTTACTTAATTTCCGATGGTGAAAAATTCATTCAGATTCCACATTCCCATTCCAGTTATTGTGAATTATTTATCCAGCATTTATTTTGCTTCTTTCAAAGTAACAAGCAGTTTTCTTTAGTTTTTTTTAAATTAAGTGGTTACTCAGTGATGAGCGTAAATATTATAAATAATACCTACGTACGTAGAATTAATTATTCTTATTCATCAAATGCGTTGCCTTATCTCGTTTCAAGTAAAAAATTCATTCAAAATCAACAAACCTAAATTGAAAAATTTGTTCAAATCAATTTTTATTAATAAAAAAAAAATAAAAAATTTAATGTCAAAATGGCTCATAAAGAACCACAGGGCCTAGTGACTTACAACTCTCAACCATTCCTGTGTGCGTGTCTGCAGGAATGGAGGGGACCTACAGTTTATTGCCGAATCCGAACGGCTAACGAGCAGCACTTTTCTGTGACAGGAGATACTCTTGGAGGATTTGTCAATTCCTCGCAAGAGGCAGTAGCAGTTTTTTAAATAAATACATAGGTGGCGAGGCTGATGGGGATCGAACCTTAGACCTCCGGCATGACAGTCCATCGCACTAACTATCACGCCACGGCTACTACAAGGGTCTAACTAACATACCTTCTTATAAATCCTCCAAATTCCAGTCCAAAAATTTAACTTGGCCAAAATGTGAAAAAGATTTCAAATTTCAGATTCCAAATTGAGCTTTTTTAATGGGTGAATTATTTATTATCAATTGCCAGTTGTTGCCAGTTATTGCCAGTTAAGGGTAAAACTTTGAGCGAATTTTTATTTTCACATCACCTTTAATTATTGCTATGTAATTCCCTTGGGTATACAATTTGTATTCCCTATACGATTCAAACACGAAAATTTTGTTTCAAGAACATAATTTTTAGTCTTTAACTGTCCGACATGTCCTCTGGTTAGATATAGTTTTACAGTATACAAAACTACATAATTTAGTAATAAATATAGTTTTATTATTTATATGTACAAAATCAATTCTTCAAACATAATGATGGCATCAATTTTAATGATGATAAGCATAAGCTGGAGAAGCATATGAGATTGGGCTTGATTTCACCAAAGTGTGGGTTGTGTAGGCAGCTGGAGCATGGGAGTAAGCAACTGGAGCAGCAGCATAGGTCTGGGTGTATGCTGTTGGTGCAGCATAACCAAGATGAGCTGACTTCACAAGAGTTGGGGCAGCAGCGTAGGCCAAAGGTGCTGACTTGACAATAGTTGGTGCAGCATAAGCAGCAACTGGAGCTGCATGGACGGCCTTGACAACATGTCCGAGAGGTTCACGGTGGACGACAGCGTTGAATCCATGTACTGAGTCAGCAGTGTATTGGACAGTCCTTTTGTGACCATCGGAATCGATGAGGGAGTATTCTCCCTTGACAACGTCTCCATCACGGGTCTCGATTTGATTCTTGACATCTCCGGTGTGGGCATCGTTGACGCCATAAGAGAATTGGTACTGTGGGTGATGGTCATAGGTTTCCTCGGATTTTATCAAGACAGGTTGGGCAGCATGGTATTCCTGGTGAACTGGAATGAGTCCAGCACTGGCAACAGCAACGCAAGCAAGAGCAACAATGAACTGAAAATTTTAAAGTATATTAGAATGGGTCTATAGGATTTTATCCTTTAAATTCTTACTTTGAATGCCATTTTTGAAATATTTATTCCGTTCAATGGAGAAGCTGTGAATGATATCAAAATGAGATCAACTGAGAGCTTTTATACCAAACAAATGCTACAGTTAAGTCGAGTGAAGCTAACTGGAACTGGAATTTCAAATCATGACTAAGTTAAAATGAAATCAAACGGATTTGTTACTAGAGTGAAGGGTTATACTTCATAACAATTCAAGTTCAGTTGAAACCATTCATTATTTGGGGTTATTGTCTTATTGTTGTTAGTTGCGGCAAAACATTATTTTAGTTTTTTTGATTTTGCTCGTGCATAATTAGCTGAGATCTAATCAACTGATAATACTTAAATTGGATTTAAATGGTTCAATATTCGAGTTTAGGTATCAAAGGTATTTATAATGCATCTAAGATATTACTTTTGTTCAAATATGAATTTGCAATGTTAAAGTTTATTTTAAAAATAGTAATTATTTTTTTGTAAAATAAAATCAACTATAAATCAATAACTTATAAATAAATTTACTAAATTCTCTCTTAAAATATTCGTCTTAAATATGAAACCTATCTCGGATTTTGACATTTATCTACTAAGACATAGCTTTGAGTCATTTGCAAATTCAAAATAGATATAAACAAATGCCGATTAGTACAATTTTTGTACTACAGAAAATGAAATAAATGCCTAGGTTGTACGAACTCGCTCTTGTAGTAAAAGTTTCATCGAAATTTAAAGATTGATTGAATAAGATTAAATTGTTCAAAAAAATGTGAGTTTATGCATACAAAAATTTCAAAAATCGTTTGAACGGTTTTTTCTTATAAAATAATTTTTTATATAGGTACAAAATCTTGAATTTTTTTAGAAAGAAAAATTTGGTATGCAATTTTTAAGAATATAATAATATACAATTACAACCATAATTTCAAAAAGCTTCATCAACCCGTTTTCAAAAAAAAGATTAAAAAAGAAAATTGAACTTTTTTTTTTTAATCAAAAAAATATTTTTTTTTGTTTTGAAAATATTTGTAAGTAAGTAAGTAAGTAAATCCATTTACTGAGATACAATTTTTCATTACATAACATAGTATTAGTTACAAATTATGAATTTTTAGCGCTTTGGCTAGGCCGTCAGCTCGAGTGGCACAATATTTATTTTATACAAAATTAATTTAAAAATACTCAGTAATAATAAGATTTCTGAAATTTTGGATGGATTTTACATAACAACAGAAGGATTTCCAATTTGTTTCATTTAAAATATCGATGGTTTCGGTCATTGTAAGTGTTTTTTTCCCAAGATATGATAGCCTTTGGAATTTTAAAACTGGACAAATGCTTATAAAGTGAAATACGTCTTCCTTTGCGTTCATATTACAGAGAGTGCAGAATTGATTGAAACTGCCGTTGTATGGGATGCCATTTAAGTGGAGTAGCTCACATCTTGTTTTGAATAGGATCGAGATTTCCTGATAGCTTAAATCATCACGAAAGTAATTTCTACTCAAAAGGTTATGGTTGAGCTGTGAGTAGATTATTCTGCTTTGAGATTTACGGGCTTCAACAACTAGGTTATTTCGAGCTGTATCCTCTTGTAGTTGTATCACGGTATATAGATTCGCTTTAAGTTGTTCGACGCTCTGAAAATTCCATTGCAGGTTTACTCCGTAGGATATGGCAAGGTTCTGCCATTTCATCATCATCCAATCTCGGTTTCTTTCTTCATACAGTAGCATTTTTTTCGTCAGTCGATCATTTGAATGTGAGGCGATTTTTAATATAAAATCAGCTTGTAGCTTTAGGGTGTACGTGTGCATTTTTGGTAAACCAGTTTCCAGATAGATAGCGTAGTTTGGCGTATTTCTTGGTAAATTAAAAAGTTTCTTGAGAAAGTTTCGTTGAAGTTTCTCTACTTCTTCAAATTCATCTATTCCCCATATTTGGGCAGCATAGCACAAAGTTGACCTCACGACGCTATCAAAAATTTTGTATTTGGTTGATAGTAATACATTTTTATTGGTAAAAATCTTGCGCCACGTCATGTTGATCAAGCTCTGTGAAGTGCTGGCTTTTTCTTCGGTGTGTTTCTTGAAGTCGCAGGTTGGATTTATTTTAACTCCTAAATACTTAAATTCCTTAACAACATCAATTCTGCTTCTATTAAAGAACCAATTGTTTTCCGCTACACTTCGTGAATTTTGGTTAAAAACCATAATTTTCGATTTCTCTACGTTAACAGTAAGTCCCCATGTTTCGCAATAGTCATAAAGTCGGTTTATCATCAGTTGTAAACTTTCAGGTGATTCGGCTAGAAGAACTATATCGTCTGCGTATGCACTATTATCATAGACTAACAGGTCGATTAGATAATTCAATTAACTCTCAAATTGATTACTAACGGCCATATTATTCACTCAATACATCCAGATTAAAACTTAAATCAGGATGTAAATCATACAAATTCAATGTAAATTCATCTGGATTTAAGTTTAATTCTGGATGTATCGAGTGAATAATATGGCGATAAGTTTGTCAAAATTTAACATCAGCTAAGCTCTAGAAGTTCTTAGGTATGACGTTGCGTTTTCGCAACACTAGCCGGAATTGGTTTAATATTAAATGTTTGACTAGAAATAGAACGCCCTTCCCAATTGATTTTTTTCTTGTCTCGACTCAACTTACACGCTCTATCTTTTTGTCACACCTTAGGTGAATCAACTTGTATATACCATCATGCTATTATTTTAACTTGATATGGCCTCCTAAGTGAAAATTTTGATCAAAATCAGTTAAGCGGTAACCAAGAAAATCGAAAATAAAAAGACGGTTCTTGGCAGGTACCGTTAATAACGGTTTTTAGTAATTTTTTTTCACCAAAATATAGACCATACCACTACTAGTACACACAAAAAATTTAAAAAAAAATCGTAAGAGCCGTTATTGACATACATTTTTGTTTTGAAATGGTCCTATGGCAACCGTTATTTTTTGATCTTAAAAAAAATCTCGATTTCCCCTCTAGGCAATCACCCAAAAACTTTTTCTCCAAGTTTGAAGAAAATCGCTTCAGTGATTTAGGCTGTAGGCCGAGGTACAGACAGACAGACAGACAGACAGACAGACATACACACAGGCAGACAGACGGAATTGCGGGACCCAACTTTTTTCTTGTTCTCTATCATCGTAATGCAAAGTTTGATTGTTATCTCGAGTTAGATTTTTTGCACGAATCCATAACTTGCCCTATAGTACCTACATCGCAAGTAAAAATCTGTACACGACTGTACACAGTTTCTTCTTTAAATGAAAATTCTAAAAATAAGTATGCAAGCGCTCTGCATGTCAGATGTTCCTAAAGATAAAAATGATATTGTTCAACAAAAACTCTAGATTATAACGGAAACCTACTTAATAGCTGCGTTTTATTTTCCACTAAATCTGATCTGGATCAGATCATGATAATAAAACAAACTGGATCACATATTTATTTATTTCTTTATTTGCACAATGAAATTGGCAGAAGGAAAATTTTCACAAATCTTGTTTGAAATAATATTTGGTTTGTAAGGAAATTAAAGGATTGATTTCCATTAAGTTAACAGTTTTTGTATTTTTCCCGTGCCTCGCGATGCGTCGGCTCTATTAAATGAAGAAAAAACTCATTAAAAAAAATTGGAATGATGGCGGCATGTGTTTGATTTCGAGAATTTTTTATTTTATTGAAGTTTTTTTTGTAAATCTCAGCAGTGGTACCAGCATATATAAAAAATATTGCTAGAAAAGTGTTCAGAAAATGGATTTTGAAATCCAAATCCAAAGGCAGACCTGGATCTTGTGTTGTTTTTGTAATACCTACTTGTATTTATGTTTCCAAATCCAATCCGGATCAGATCTGGGGGCAAATAAAATGCAGCTAATATCTCAGAAAGGGTAGATATCGATAAGATCTCATAATGAAGGTGTTCACACATATACATGTGGAATACTTCCAATAGAGTATAAAATCTCTCTTTCCAAAAGATACCAACTTTATTATGTACACGCGCTTAATAACTTACCTTATTGACAACAATTAAAACCAACAATGTTTTCGGTCTTATGCTGAACCTGAATTCATACCGGTAAAGTTGCAGAAGCCCTTCACTCAAGTACCAAATCAAAATCCATATGACTTCATTCCCATTAAAGCTTAGTCATAGCCTCACAACTTCATTCATTCATACTGCCGACTGAGATAAAAATCCAGTTTACTTAGCTCGATTGGTGCATTTTTGTTTGCTATAAAAGGTTTGCTTCATTTAATACGGGTATCATTCTCAACTTATCCATTGCTCGGAAAGTATCTCAATCACATCAAAAATGGCATTCAAAGTAAGAATTACCCAGCTGATAACATAAATGCCCCATCAGACATCTAATAATTTCCTTTTCAGTTCATTGTTGCTCTTGCATTCGTTGCTGTGGCCAGCGCTGGACTCATTCCAGTTCACCAGGAATACCATTCTGCCCAACCCGTGCTGATCAAGTCCCAGGACTCTCACGATCCTCATCCACAGTACCAGTTCTCTTATGCCGTCAACGATGCCACCACCGGAGATGTCAAGCACCAAATTGAGAACCGCGATGGAGATCTTGTCCAAGGAGAATACTCTCTCATCGATTCCGATGGCCACAAGAGGACTGTCCAATACACTGCCGACTCCGTAAATGGATTTAACGCTGTTGTCCACCGTGAACCTCTCGGACATGTTGTCAAGGCCGTTCATGCAGCACCAGTGGCTTATGCTGCACCTGCTATTGTCAAGTCAGCACCTTTGGCCTACGCTGCTGCCCCAACTCTGGAGAAGTCAGCTCATCTTGGTTATGCTGCACCAACCGCATACACCCAGACCTATGCTGCTGCTCCAGTTGCTTACTCCCATGCTCCAGCTGCCTACACAACCCAGACTTTGGTGAAATCAAGCCCAATCTCATATGCTTCTCCAGCTTATGCTTACCATCATTAAAGAATTGCCAACAGTAATTATTTTGATGCCAAGTGTTTGACGAACTTTTGTTAATGTAAATAAAAAAAAACTATTTATTTCGAAATCATTTTTTTCATTTCGTATATGTATATCAAAAAAATTTCTAACAGGATGGGCTTCGCATTTTATTGTCCCTAAAGTCTAACAGCCCTATTTATTAACTCGTTTTAGAAACGGAGTAAGGTTTCTCCGACTTTACGACACCTCTAATCCTGAAAAATCTATACTATTATATAAAAGAGTAACTTTTTTTGGTTGTCAGTAGTGCTGAATGTATGCACTAAACTCACAAACAAACAAAAAAACTCTTTTAAAAAATAGATATAATACAAATTTCACTTATCTGGTATGCTATAGGATACAGCAGAAAAGAAAATTTTTGTTAAATACCGAATAATAAACAAATTAAAAACTTACCACAAAAAAAATCGTATGGAAATTTTCTAAAATCAAGCATGTAGGTATTTTCCTTGAAAAATTCTGCTTTATAGATTTTCAACTCACATTTACTTCAAGCTCAATTATTTATAAGGAGGAGTTGTTTTGCCATGGAAAATTGCCTTTTGTGGCATGTGGATTTGACGATAAATCGTCAAATTCCATATTTTTGGTCTTGGTGGGCTGATTCCTGGAATCGGCTCAAAAAAGAGTTGTTTTTTTTTTTTAGGTAGGGACGTAGGGTAGTATTTTTGTTTTTTCTTTTTTTATTTTTAGGGAACATTTTTGGTGAAAACTAAGTGGTGGGTAGTAAAAAATCTTCATCGAAAAAAAAAAAAAAACGATTCAAGCCATGTGCAGTAAATGTGCCTTGGTAGGTGGGAGCGAGAAGTGAGTTTTGTTTTCACCGGCGACGAATTGTGTTGATGTTTTTGTGTAATAGGGAAAAGTTCAAATAAAAAAAAAAAAAAACATCAACGGTAGGGATTTTCTCTTTAGTAAGAAATAGTGGTGTGTGAGAGGTAGGTATAATATTTGCAGCAAAAATAAATGTTTACTACTGAAATTGTTTGGTTTGGTGGTGGGTGTTTGCTGGATATGGTAAATGGAAACGAACTATAGGCAAGGGCGTGCACAAGGAGGGGTAATGGGCATTTAATGCACCCCTAATAAAAATTATTTTCAATTTTTTTTCTGAGTAAATTATTAAACGATCTCAAGAGCGCACGTAAATAGGATGGGGGATGCTTATATTACATGTAAATCGGCTTAGTTAATTCACAACTTGAGTTCAATTTTTGGATTTTAAGGTAAGACTGAAATTGGTTGGTTTGGCGGTGGGTGGTTGGTTTTTTAATACTTTATTTAGGTTAGGTACAAATTTTTTCATGAGAATAAGTGATGGTGGGGTGGTAAAAATATGTATGCAGGTTTTTTGGCAGTGAATTATTCTTCATCGTCAAGAAATAAAAAAAAAAACAAATCAAACCATGTGCAATGTGCCTTGGTAGGTGGGAGCGAGATAGGGAGTATGAGAAATTGCCTTTTGTGGCATGTGGATTTGACTTATGGTCAAATCCATATTTTTGGTGAGCTGGTTTTCTGGAATCGGCTCAAAAAAAGAGTTGTTTGGTAGGGTAGGGTAATATTTTTGTTTTTTTTTATTTTTAGGGAAAATTTTTGATGAAAATTTTAAGTGGTGGGTAGTAAAAAATCTTCATCGAAAAAAAAAAAAACAATTCAAACCATGTGCAGTATAATGTGCCTTGGTAGGTGGGAGCGAGATAGTGAGTAAAGAGAGTTGTTTTCACCGGCGACGACGAATCGTGTTCATATTTTTGTGTAATAGGAAAGTTCAAATAAAAAAAAAAAAAAACATCAACGGTAGGGATTTTCTCTATAGTAAGAAATGAGTGGAGTATGTAAGGTAGGTATAATATTTGCAGCAAAAAATGTTTGCTACTGAAATTGTTTGGTTTTTGGTGGTGGGTGTTTGCTGGATATGGTAAATGGAAACGAACTTATAGGCAAGGGGCGTGCACAAGGAGGGGTAATGGGCATTTAATGCACCCCTAATAAAAATTATTTTTAATTTTTTTTCTGAGTAAATTAAACAATCAAGGGCGCACGTAAATAGGATGGGGGGTGCTTATATTACATGTAAATCGGCTTAGTTAATTCACAACTTGAGTTCTAATTGTTGGATTTTAAGGTAAGACTGAAATTGGTTGGTTTGGCGGTGGGTGGTTGGTTTTTTAATACTTTATTTAGGTTAGGTACAAATTTTTTCATGAGGATAAGTGATGGTGGGGTGGTAAAAATATGTATGCAGGTTTTTTGGCAGTGAATTATTCTTCATCGTCAAAAAATAAAAAAAAAAAAAACAATTCAAACCATGTGCAATGTGCCTTGGTAGGTGGGAGCGAGATAGTGAGTAGAGTTGACTGTTTTCGCGTTTCGCCGTCGATGAATCGTGGTGATATTTTTGTGTATAGGAAGGTATGGTAAAACAAAACAAAACATAAGCAGTCGGTAGGTATTCTCTATAGTGTAGTAAGAAATGATTGGAGTAGGTATAGGTATGAGTAGGTAGGTATAATAGGTATTTGCAGCAGAAAAAAAATGTTTGTATCTAATCTACTAAAATTGGTTGGTTTATTAGCGGTGGGTTGGTGATGGTGAATGGAATCGAACTTATTTAGAGGCAAAGGCGTGCACAAGGAGGGGTAAGGGGGCATTTGCGCCCCTTTAAAAAATTATTTTCAATTTTTTTTTCTGAGTAATTACACAATCAAGGATGCACGTAAATAGGATAGGGGGATGCTTATTACATGAAAATCGACTAAATTTACAAAGTGAGTTCTAATTGTTGGATTTTAAGGTAAGACTGAAATTGGTTGGTTTGGCGGTGGGTGATTGGTGATGTTGAATGGAAACGAACCTATTTAGAGGCCAATGCGTGCGCAAGGAGGGGTAAGGGGACATTTGTACCCCTACTAAAATTATTTTTCTATTTTTGTCTGCTGAGTAATTCACAATCAAGGGCGTACGCAAAGGTGATAGGGGGATGCGTATTACATGCAAACTGGGTAAATTTACAACTTTAGTTTAAATGGTCGGATTTTAAATGAAGAGAAAATTCAATGCAAATTCAATTCAAGGGGCACTTGCACCACTAATAAAAATTATTATTTTTGATGTATATAGGGTGTTTTCATAAATCTCAGACTAACCGATTTCTGCGATTTCAAAAATAACAAAAAACTATCTATTTCTTAAAGGTTTATACATTTAACTGCTTCGATTTTAATAACTCTTTTTAAAATACTCTAAAATCATGAACCAAAATATATACACCCCTGTTCTGATTTTCGCTTCAGTAAAAAATACTTTCGTTTTAAAAACATAGGTGTTCTTTACTCAATTATTTTGAAGTTTTCAATTCGATTCGTTTTTGGTTGTCGAATTTGAATTCGTAAAGCTAAAAATGTAATATATTTTTAAAACATTATATTTCTAAAAACTAATTTTTTTTCTTTTGAACTAGGGGAAGAAATACTAACAACACACAGTTTACAGCTTTTTTAAGTTTTATTTAACACCCAGATCTGGTAAGAGGTTTTACCAAGCTGAATTCGTTCGAAATTCAGAACACTCTTTTTAATTCGGAACGAAAATCAGAACAGAGGTGATATTTACATTTAAAAATTAGTTTTTCATTCGTTTTTGTGATTGCAGAAATCGGTTAGTCAGAAGTTTATGAAAACACCAGTAATAACACAAACAAGGGACGCTAAATTTATAACTTGAGTTCAAATGGTCGGATTTTCGAGGTTAGAATTTTTGATTGAAGAATAAATGCAATGAAACACAAGGGCGTGCACAAAGAGGGGTAAGTTGTAAGGGGCCAAAATATTATAAATGAAAGGTCGGTCACTGACTCCCCCATTCATTCATCTGACTCATCATTGCACAGGTTATACTGTATATGATAAAAATATATAATACATTTTATTGAATAGAGAATTTTATGTATAGGCGCACTTAGACGGAATTTTTGAAATTCAAATTTTTAGTTACCCTACCCTAATGGGGGTTTTCTGATTAAAGGTAAAAAAACAGTATTCATATTAATTTTAGTCGATAGATCTTTTAAATACAAGGAAGTGCTTAATTTAAAAAAATTCTATAAAATCTACGAAGCGAGTTATAAAATGTTAAAAGTTGAATTTTGAAAAATAGACGTAGACAAATAATTCGCCATAAATTGGGGGTTTTAGTTAAGGACATAGATTTTATACTATTATAAAGGTAATGAAAAAAAAATTATTGATGTTTCAGGAATTTTTAATGGGATTTTTTGTACCCACTTTTTGATTTTTGAAAACCAGACATTTTTTTCACCTATTTTTTGGTGGGTTTTTATTTTTCATTTTTTTATGGGTGGTTGTAAAAATCTAAAATTTCTACACCTGATGGAAACTATTGATTTATAAACATTTTAAAAATTTCAAATTTTTTGAATACCCCAAACTTGAGGTATTTACAAAATTAATGAAATCTTTTTATGCCCTCACAACTTTTTACTGGATGCATCTATAAATTTAATTTTTCTTTTGCACCTTCGAAAGCTAACGTTTAAATTGATATCTGAATCATAATTCTACAAGCTACACAACCCCCAGAATAGATTAAAAAGTTTCGATACAACATTTCACAAAAATCTTGAAAAATGGGCATAATTGTTCGTTGTCCACGTGAAATGTGAAAAAGAGCCGATTTGGAACTGGTTTTTAGCTTTCGTTCTAATTGTCAGATTTAATTTTTGATTACATATTTAGAAAGATGAAATATCCGTTCAATACCAGATATAATTTTTTCAAAATTCCAAAAATTTTCATACTAAAATCCAAATTGCATTTTTAGGGAACATAACTTTTTCGAAGGAGAATAAGAAAATACAAAAAAAAAAAAACAACAATTCAAACCATGTGTATATGCGTGGTGCCATCGGCAGCAAATCTAGGTTATATTTGTGTATATGTAGGTATAATAAGTTCATATAAAAATAACATCCAACTAAATATCTGATATCCATATCAAGACATTTTCATATATCTTCGCTGGGCAAATCATGTCATGATATATAATTTCGTACCTCGACTGCATGGGAGTTTGATGGTTGATTTTTTTGCAGATAAAAGTGTAACTCTTCGGTTGTTGTATTCTAGCTCAAGAAAATTAAACTTTGACTTCCAAAAAATTCCGTTAGACACAAAAAATAACATTTCTAGACAAAAAGCAACAAAAAACAACCATCTGTCAAATGCCATGTCAAGAGAAAATATCAGAGATAGATCGCTGATTATCATAAGATCAGATATCGCGACTCCACAAGATATTTCATGGCACGATGAACAATCTGAAATGAATTATCTACTGTGAAGTCGGTGTGTAACATAAACAATCGGAATGGATTGCTCAGGGGACTCATTCCGTAAAACGATTATCACCCAACGATAACGTTTCGACGATAGTCCTGCTTCACGTAACCAAAAAATGACTATCGTCTTGACGATCAAAAATATTTGCTTCACGTAAGTCGATTATAGTCAAAACCATATCTTCAAAACGATGGCTTTTGGACGATACCTAATTAGGTATCGTTTCGCATTTGTTTTCATGATTGTATGTAAGTTTCTACGCCACTATAGTTAAATGAGTGAAATAATTTACTTATTTTGGAAAATGACAAAAAAAATTCGAGAAAAATACAAATTATATGAAAAATTAAAAAAAAAAAAAAAAAAACTATTTGCCAGTTTGTCAGCAGGGATCGAACACCCAACCTCTCGGTTAAGAAGCAAGTACCTATCCCATTGCGCCACCATCTGATGTAAATTTCTGCCGATTTCTTGGATTTATAAACAAACCGTGCACTTAAGAACTTCGTTCTAATAACGCATTACGCAATATTTGCAGCTGATCTATATCTATACTTCTATACTATTATATACAGAATAATAAACAAATTAAAAACTTACCACAAAAAAAATCGTATGGAAATTTTCTAAAATCAAGCATGTAGGTATTTTCCTTGCAAAATTCTGTTTTATAGATTTTCAACTCACATTTACTTCAAGCTCAATTATTTATAAGCAGGAGTTGTTTTGCCATGGACAATTGCCTTTTGTGGCATGTGGGGTAAGGGATCGGGGATTTGACTGGTTCCGGTGTAATCCGGTTCGTCAAATCAAATTTTTGGTGGGCTGATTTTCTGGAATCGGCCCAAAAAAAAAATTGTTTTTTAAGTAGGGTAACATTTTTGTTTTTTTATTTTTAGGGAAAATTTAATGTGTAGTTAAAAATCTTCATCGAAAAAAAACAATTCAAACCATGAGCAAATAATGTGCCTTGGTAGGAGGGATTTTCTCTATAGTAAGAAATGAGTGGAGTAGGGTATATATATGTATGTAAGGTAGATATAATATTTGCAGCAGAAATAAGTGTTTGCTACTGAAATTGTTTGGTTTGGTGGTGGGTGTTTGCTGGATATGATAAATGGAAACGATCTTATAGGCAAGGGGCGTGCACAAGGAGGGGTAATGGGCATTTAATGCACCCCTAATAAAAATTATTTTTAATTTTTTTTTCTGAGTAAATTAAACAATCAAGGGCGCACGTAAATAGGATGGGGGGTGCTAAATCGGCTTAGGTAATTCACAACTTGAGTTCTAATTGTTGGATTTTAAGGTAAGACTGAAATTGGTTGGTTTGGCGGTGGGTGGTTGGTTTTTTAATATACTTTATTTAGGTTAGGTACAAATTTTTTCATGAGGATAAGTGATGTGATGGTGGGGTGGTAAAAATATGTATGCAGGTTTTTTGTGGCAGCGAATTATTCTTCATCGTCAAAAAATAAAAAAAAAAAAAATTCAATTTCTGAATAATTACACAATCAAGGGCGCACGTAAATAGGATAGGGGGATGTTTATTACATGAAAATCGACTAAATTTACAACGTGAGTTCTAATTGTTGGATTTTAAGGTAAGACTGAAATTTTTGTTGGTTTGGCGGTTGGTGGTTGGTGACGGTGAATGGAAACGAACTTATTTAGTTGCAAGAGCGTGCACAATAAGGTGTAAGGGGGCACTTGAATCACTAATACATTTGTTTTTCTAATTCTTTTTGTTGAGTAACTACACAGTCAAAGGCATAGGTAAGCAAAGGTGATGTGGGGGTGCTTATTACGTTCAAATCAGCAAAATTTACACCTTGAGTTCTAATGATCGGATTTTCAAGGTTCGAGATTTTAAATGAAGATTAAATGTAATGTGGAAACACAAGAAGACAAGAACGTGCGCAAGGAGGGATCTGGTTTCCAGAATCGGCTCAAAATTTTTTTTTTTAGGTAATACCTACCTACATATGTATTTTTATTTTAATAGGTAGGTACCTACTTTATTTAGTGGTAAAATTTTTTTGATGTTGATAAGTGATGCGTGGGGTGGTAAGAAATGTATTCCGGTTTTTTGGCACGGAATTATTCTTTATAGACGGCAATAACCCTTGCTGGGAAAAAACCCACACGCATAATTTTAGGAAAATAATTGTCAACGTTACCTGACAAAAAAAACGTCAATGTTACCTGACAAGTAACATGGATGGTGTGTAGGGCTCTTTAAGCTGAACATTTTTCGAGTGCTGATTTTAAATCATCTTTTTGGTCGATATTTGGTTGTCATAAGGTTTTACTAAAGAAGACCCGGGCAACGCCGGGTTTTATCGGCTAGTGTATTTATAAAAAAATACACGCGGAATAGAGGCGGAGTAAGCTAAAACTGGTACATAGGAGGAATAAAGCCGGAGTAAGCCCGTTTTAGTATCTATGTATGTCATTTTGACATTACATCGGCATTGTGTTAAATTTACAAAAAGTTGTGCAAACGAAATCCCAGTTTTCAGTCAGTTTTTTTTTATTTTGCCTATCCATTCATTAGATAGGTACTTATTTAGATAAAATAAAACCAATAATAATTACTTTAAATAATAGTTTGTGGAAATCAGCCACGTTTATAATAACCAGAGTTTTAGATTTGTCATTTTTTGATAATATATTTTATAAATAAGAATTTGTATGACGTGGCGTAAAGACGGAGTAAGTGCTTCGACTCGGTTAAACTATTCCGAGGTTGAAACGAGTATTAGTGAAATAAAATAAATAAGGCTGTAAAACATTAACTTCAAATGTTATTATGTTCCCCTCCCTCGTGTTTCCCCACCATTTACCTCATTTTAATTATTAAATCGATTTATTTCAAAACCCCAAGTCTGTTCGGCTTTTTATACCGCAACACATTGACAAAAAAATCTGTTTATTTTACTTCCCAAAAAATTGGTATAATGGAAATTCTTCATTATTTTTCTTTAGAATTTGGCATGTATCGTAAACAATTTACGATTTTGATCAATATTTTATTACGAATTTTTTATATTTGGATTTTTGAAAGAAATTGAAAAGTTGATTTTTTTTTGTGAAAACTTAATATTTCAACAATATCAAACCGATTTTAAACACCATTGTTAATATAATCAAAATTTTAAACCATTAATGGAAGTTTATTAAAAAATTTGGGGTCGTAAAAAAAATCGAACTCAAGAGCCAATAATTTACTCTTTCCATATTTTCTAATTTATTATAAGAATAAATACACATGTAATTACTACTATTATTACACGTATGTAATAATTATAATTATTATTAGTATAATATGTATAAATGTAGGTATACAGGGTGTTCGGTATAAGCTGCACCAAAACACTAGAGCGAGTAGTTTGAGTTAGGACAAGAAAAAATCGTATAGGAGAGGGGGGGTCTATTTCCCCCCGTTTAGGCGGGAGGGGTAATTTTCTAAAAAATCGACTTGAAATAGAACAAAAATATTAAAAAACAACGATAACACTTACAATGTCATCTTATTTTTTTTTTATGCCAGAAATCCATTCTTTTATTTTGTTTTTAATTCGAGTTACTAGAGAGAACAGCTTTTGAAAAATTAATTTTTAAATTCATTTTTTTTTTAAAAAGTAATAAATAATGAATTGTGTTCAAACTAATTTTTTTTCAAAAGTTTTTGTCATTAAGTAATATTTTCGTGTTCAGTATTCAATGATCCCATCAATTCTTAGCCAAACACTAAAAACCAGATGTCAAAATGTATTCTAGTTTTTGAGAAAATTGAAAATAACTAAAGTAAGTTTTCCTTGAATTTGATGGACTTCCATCGGTTATGTTGTTATTCTGTTTCTACTAATAAAGTAGTAAAGTAGATATCGTTATTTTTAATTTTCTCAAAAATTAAAAAAAAATTTAGGCATCCGGTTTTAAGTGTCTGACTGCAAATTAATGGCAGCAACGAATATTAAAAACAAAAATATTACTTAATAACGAAAAATTTTGAAAAAAATTAGTTTGAACACAATTTTCTTTCATTATTTTTTCAAAATTTTGAGTTTTAAAATTAATTTTTCAAAAACTGTTTTATCAAATAATTTGAATTAAAAAGAAAATAAAAGAACAAGATTCTGGCTTTAAAAAAAGTACAGAATGACATTGGTTTTCAATAATTTCTTTTTTACTTAAAGTCGATTTTTTAGAAAATTGCCCCTCGCGGATAAACGGGGAAAAATAGACCCCCCATTCTCGAGTTAAACTTTTTACGAAACAATTTCCATAACTTTTCTTATAAGCAGTTTTTTTTTAAATTTCTGCCCTCTATATTTTGGGCTCTTGAAATAAATCGATTTAAAAATTAAAAGAGGTAAATGATTGAGAAACACTGGGGAGGGGCACAATAAAATGGCAGGCCCATCATGTTACAAATTTTGGTGATACGAAATGAAAAAGAAAAATGATTTCGAAATAAATAGTTTTTTTTTATTTACATTAACAAAAGTTCGTCAAACACTTGGCATCAAAATAATTACTGTTGGCAATTCTTTAATGATGGTAAGCATAAGCTGGAGAAGCATATGAGATTGGGCCTGATTTCACCAAAGTCTGGGTTGTGTAGGCAGCTGGAGCATGGGAGTAAGCAACTGGAGCAGCAGCATAGGTCTGGGTGTATGCGGTTGGGGCAGCATAACCAAGATGAGCTGACTTCACCAGAGTTGGGGCAGCAGCGTAGGCCAAAGGTGCTGACTTAACAATGGTGGGTGCAGCGTAAGCAGCAACTGGAGCTGCATGGACGGCCTTGACAACATGTCCGAGAGGTTCACGGTGGACAACAGCGTTGAATCCGTTTACGGAGTCGGCAGTGTATTGGACAGTCCTCTTGTGGCCATCGGAATCGATGAGAGAGTATTCTCCTTGGACAAGATCTCCATCGCGGGTCTCGATTTGGTTCTTGACATCTCCGGTGGTGGCATCGTTGACGGCATAAGAGAACTGGTACTGTGGATGAGGATCGTGAGAGTCCTGGGACTTGATCAGCACGGGTTGGGCAGCATGGTATTCCTGGTGAACTGGAATGAGTCCAGCGCTTGCCACAGCAACGAATGCAAGAGCAACAATGAACTAGAAATAAGAAAAAATTAAAAATGTATCAATCGCGCCTGCTTATCCTTAAAGGTTCTTACTTTGAATGCCATCTTTTATGAGATTAAGATACTTTCCGTACAATGGATAAGTTGTAAATGATACCAAAATTAGTTCAAGCCAACCTTTTATATAAAATAAATTCACCACCAAATTAAGATGAAGAAACTTGATTTTTGTTCTTTAATTGTATGAGTGAGGCTGTGACTTAGTTTATGTGGTGAAAAGTAGTCAAATGGATAGTAGCAATAGGAAACAAAAACATTGCTCCATACAAACTTCTAAATGTTGGTAATAGCTTTCACACTTACATATGTTATACGACCTAATACTATTATACAACTTTTCAGAAATATCCCCAACTGTGGGTGTTGAGGAAAAAATAAATAACTAGATTTTAGTGGGAATATTTTTTGATTTTGCGGGAAATTTTTATTTTATTAAAATGGTTATATCTTGGAATCTAATTTATGTAGAAAAAAGTTTTCTACATCAAATGATTGCCAATTGTTTATTCTTAAATAATAAAATATAAAAAGTTATATATTATAGGAGAAGCTTCTTAGGAATCCTCAAACAAATTCAAATATTTGAAGAAAAATCATAATGGATGGTGGTTGGTTTAGTTAGGTTTTATCGTCAACTATTCAAATAAAAAATAAATAAAAATATGTATGCTCTTAAGTAATAAATTCTACAGAAAACCTCATTTTTAGAATTACGCAGAAAAAAAAATATTTACCTATGTGAAAGAAGATTTCGAATATAGGTACCCTTTTTTGATAAAATTCGTAATTATATGAATTGAGGCTAACAATGTGGCTATTTTAACTGATTATTTATTTTTTTTTTATGAAAATTGCCATAAGGTTTATACATGACGAACCGATGGTAGTTAGCTACAGAATGTTGATGGATTTGCTTGTTTTTTCTATGCTCCGCAAAGCATCAGAACATTTGCTTTTCTACCCGTACTGCATTGAGTGTCCATGCTTTTACTTGATGCAATACCACCTCAGCTTTTTAAAGGAAAGTACCGTCGTTACAACAGGGTGATTGATAACCTGCATTAATGTAACTAAATTTGATATAGTCTATCTTCCTCCAAGAAAAGCTGCTACATATCAGCATTTATATAGCATTTACCATCACGTTTAAGCCTGGCTGGGAAATTCTTTGCAACCAACAAATTAGGGAAATTATTTAATAATATTTAGGCCGTGTGCGAATTCGTTTAAAATTTCGATTTAATTTGATCCCACATTAAATTTTGACGTTTCTGCAGTGGTGAATACAATTTCATCTTTTTGCTGTGTGAATTCAATTAAATGGGATTTTTTTAATTCTCATATTTTTCTTCCGAACGCGAGTTTTGGAAAAAAGTAGGACACATTTTTTTGTAAAGAAATTCGCGAGTTAAAAAATTAAACGCCCATTCTAATAAGTTCAAAGAGAGTGCTCCTAACCTGGGCCTGTTATAAAGAACGCTTATGGTTCGTATTCTGTTGCAAGCAGCTGCAGAACAAAAACACAAGACGCAAAAAACTCTAGCCGCTTGTGGTGGTCACAATGAGCTGGAAACTTTATTTAATTATTTAATGCTTGTTATCATCGCTGCAATTAGCAAATGTGGTTCTTCAGATGAATAAAGGGTAGCAATCCATTTATCCTTTTTGTATGGAGACTTTTTATTCAGAACGATGTGTTTTTCTAAGAATTTCATTTTAACCACCAGATTCGGGGTTCTATTTTGCGTCAATTCAAACTCGTAGCGCAAAAGATGTTGAAACCAAGAGAACAAACAATGTTCTACTTCTAACTTCCACTTCTTTGCAAGCAAGGATCCAGTATAGTCTTCATTTTGGCTCTAGAAACAAGATTATATACAAATTGGCTTTGAACTTTTTCTTAATATTTTTAGAGTGAAATCATTTAATTATATTTTGACTTACCTATTAATGCAATATGTTTTTTCTATGTACATGGAAACAAACAAAACCTTTCGTGGGTGCTGGTAAACGTCAAAATTTAATCTAGCAGCACAAATTGCACGTGCCCCCGGACCATGTTAAATTTTGACGTCTTATATTCACCTCTATAGTGTCAAAATTAAATTTTGGGATCAAATTTAATCCAATTCACACACGGCCTTAATTAACTTATTTAATAATTAAATTAATTTATAGTTTTTTTCTATTTTTTTTTTTTTTGTTTTTTTTTGCACGAAAACCATTTTTTATGGTTGTTTTTTTAATAAATTCAAAAACATTTCTGGACGGTGAGCAAAAGAAACTTATTTTTTATTTTAAATAATGCCGGATTTAATTATAAACAAAAACTTCCAAATTTTGTTTGTATTAAGTTCCGTGACTTTAAAATTTTAACGGTAAATTTATATAAAACAACGAAACAAAATTTACTTTATCAAAGTTTTTTAAAAATATAAGAACTTAGAAGACATTTTATTAAATAAAATAAATAAAGTCTTATGCTTTATTGAATTCCACGTTATTTGTTGTATTTTTCAATATTTCTTTGATGTGCCATTATATCATTTTTTAGTAAGAACTGCAAAAATTCAGTTTTTATTTTCACTTCTTCAACGCTTACTAATAATTTTAACAATTTCAGTGCATAATATACAAAAAAAAACTTGTATACATTATTATGCCTGTAGAAGCCGTGGCGTGATGGTTAGTGCGATGGACTGTCATGCCGGAGGTCTAAGGTTCGATCCCCAGCCTCGTCACCTATTTATTTAAAAGAAAAAACGGCTACTGCCTCTTGCGAGGAATTGAAAAATCCTCCAAGAGTATCTCCTGTCACAGAAAAGTGCCGCTCGTTAGCCGTTCGGATTTTTTATTACTATGCCTGAGTAAATTTTGTATCATTTGAGATATTTTGTAAGTTTTTAACATATACCGTTATATTTTGTTTTTTAATTGTTTGAACTTAATTATTTTTTTTCAAATTCCTTTATGAATTAAATTAAAATTATTCCAAAACTTTATGCAAAAGAAACTTCAAAAATATCTCAAACGATGCAGAATTAAATACGAAAAAAAAATTTGCGTTTTTTGTAATACTTATCTCATTATTCCATTGTTATAGTAAATAATGTAAAAAAAAAACTTTTAGTTTACACTTTTACAAACTTTTGAATGCAAATAGACCAAGTTAACGGTATTATATAAAAAAAAATGTCTACTTACTTGTAACAAATTCAATTTTACGTCGTTTTAGATATATTTCAATTTTCTGAAATGCAGCGTTACTGGCTGAACAGAATAGAATGAGGGAACTGAAGCCGCAGACGGAACTGGAAGAGCTGTCAAAAAGTGTCGTACGTATTTTTTTTACATGTCCACAATGGAGCTGTACAGCTTTGAAAGTATTTTAAAGAAAAACAAAAGAATATTCTTGTGTACAAGCTCAGAATTTACATTTTTTGTTTCCAATAATAATTTTCCTTTTAATAAATAATTTTTTTCGCGATACGAATAACCACAATATTTTTTTCTTCATACAAATTGAAACGTCAAAAGTGCCGTACGTGAAAAGTTAAAAGTTCCGTCTGCGTTTGCAGCTCCGTATGCGTCTACGTTCCGTTGTGTTCGCAACATTGAATTTGCGTGTATTCAGTATTTTGACAGCTATTCCAGCTCCGGCTCAAGTTCCGTCTGCGTCACCATTCTGTTCAGCCAGTTAGATTTTTTTCCGTATATGTACGTTAATTTTTTTTTTCGATTTTGCTTTAAATAAAGTATTTTTTTTACAAAAGAGTAAGAAGAAGAAGCTTGAGAAATATACCAGATGACGCAGAATTTGATAGTGAACAAGACTGTATTTTTTGTTTTTACTAAAATTAGTTAACTTTTCTATTTTATGGAAAAAACCGCAAAAAAAAAAATTGTTTAAAAACTCACATTTTCAATTTTCAATAAAAAAAATTTCCAACTTTAGGGGCACTATAGACAAGAAAAATGTTCAAAAGCTTGTATAAAATTAAATTTGCAATTAGTTGAGATCTTCGGAACTTTTTAAAATGTACCTAATATTTTTTTTTATTTTTTTTTGTTTAACCTAATGATTGCATGAATTCCTCAACAGTTAGAAGCGGGGATAATACCTTAAATACTCCTTTAATCTAGTTCTACAACCCTATCAAACTTCAAACCATTATCAAAATTTAGAAGTTTTGCACAAAATTCAATGTAGATAATAGCTTCGTTCGTGTACTTTCTGCACTAAAATTCACAGTCTATCAAATATTGAGGAGTGGGGTTGAAATTCTCTCAGAGAGAAGTAAAACTGCGAAATAGTACACGAACGCTTTGAACAAATAATTTTTACCGGTTTTCTAACGTCAAATATTTGAAAACAAAAAAAATAAATATCGTCATCATTTCTTTGAAAAGATTTTCAAAATAAAATAAAAAAGTAAGAAAAAGTTAATTTTTTACATTAAATTAAATAAAACAGAGGAGTATAAAAAAAGAAATGTTCTGGCAAATATCAAAGTGACTTTTGACTGAACTCATATTTCTGCCCGAAGAATTTCTTTGGGCTGAAATTAGCAGAAAGGGGAAATAATTTACTCTCTCGAGAGCGCTCTCTTCTGCGAAAAACTACACATTTATTGAGTAAACGAACACAATTTGCGTTAAATTTGCAGAAATTCGTAAAAATTCGTAGATTTGGGGAGTACGCGAACGAACCTAATATTCTTCATATTTTAGGGTTATTTATTATTTGACACAAGGCGCCTATCTTGCGATTGAACATACCTTGAGCGGCACAACGGATTTGCTTGACATATGACCCAGAAAAGGAGTTTAAATTCTTTTAACCCACAAAGATACTGTTTTCCAAGAAAAATGTTGACCTAAGTGCTTGGCTTTAGTTTAAATTGAGCGGAAATTGGTAATTGCAAGATAATGAAAAGAGGATTTTTTTAATGCAAGATTTCGGATGCGTGAATCCATACTCCTTCACAATGTCAATTAATTGAGCGAGGTATTTTTTCCTCTATGGGATCTGGATCATGCAATGGAAATGTCGCATTTATAGAATTATTGGTTACGATGTGCGTAGGCCGTGAGAAGCAGAGTGAATGATTTCCTTTTTGGAATACATATACATATCTAGAAATAAATACACAATTTTTTTAAATTCATATGTTTCCTCAAAGTACCGTTTAACCTTATTTTTAAGTCATTTTTAAGTCACTGAGGAAATTCATTTATAAAAAAAAAAAATATATCAATTTTATCAAAAGCAAGAGCTTTAGCTTTGAAAATGTCTATTTTTTTGTCTGAAAGATATTTTGAATGGCAAATTATTAATTATTCCCCCCAATACAGTGATGCAAAAGAATACTTGCAAGGTCATTTCGAAGCTTCACTTTATGTCTGCTACAACACAAACACTGCAGTAGTAAGACATTATATATCCACTTGATCCCTTTGTTTTGATTTCGAGAAATAAAACCAATTTCAACTCCAATATAACAAGGCTCAGGGTAGACAACTTCTTTTCCGGCTGGTCTTTCTCCTTTGCATGGTTCTTTGTACATCGGACCCCGCCGGCCGGTTTGCAATTTATTTTGATCTGTTTTTTTTTGTTTTTATTTTTTATATGTAGTTCGATGATTATTTTAAGTATAAAAGGGATTGTCGACTATCAGTTGACATCATTCAGTTCTCCACCTTCAAAGCATTGAAATCACAAAACTAAAACATAAAAATGGCATTTAAGGTAAAAAAGTTAAAGCATAAACATTGATTTTGTAAAAAAAAAATTTAACATCATTAATTTATTGCAGTTCATCGTTGCTCTTGCATTTGTTGCTGTTGCCAGTGCCGGACTTGTTCCAGCTACTCAAGTATACCATGCTGCCCAACCAGTTTTGGCCAAATCTGAGGACGCCAATGACCCACACCCACAGTACCAGTTTTCTTATTCCGTCAACGATGCGCTAACTGGTGACGTAAAAAGCCAATCTGAAACCCGTGATGGAGATCTTGTTCAAGGCGAATACTCACTAAACGATGCTGATGGTTACAAGAGAACCGTCCAGTACTCTTCTGATGCAGTTAATGGATTCAACGCAATTGTAAACCGCGAACCACTCGGACAGATTGTTAAGACTGCTGTTGCTGCTGCTCCAGTTGCCTATGCTGCACCAACTTTGGTTAAATCTGCACCATTGGCCTACGCTGCTGCACCTGCTCTCATCAAATCTGCACCTTTGGCTTATGCTGCTGCACCAACCCTGGTTCGGTCAGCTCCACTTGGCTTTGCTGCACCAACATACACTCATGCATACACCCATGCTGCAGCACCAACTTTGATCAGGTCTTCACCAATTGCCTACTCACATGGACCAGCTGCTTATACCACTCAGAGTATTGTAAGATCAAGTCCAATTGCTTATGCTGCTTCCCCAGCTTATGCTACTGCCCCAGTCTATACCTACCATCATTAAGTTAGTAGTTGTGTGATTTTATGCTGTTGAATTTGAGTTTTAAATAAAAAAATATAAAAACAAAACATTTTTGGTATTTTGATCATCATTTAACATTTTTTAGCACCATCATAGTAAGAATTTGAAAAAAGCCATATTTTTGTCTTGTCACAACTAAGTGAAAATAAAAAAATAATTCTTATTGCGATCTTGTTAATTTAAAAGCAAGGTCCTCTTTTGCGGCCTTGTATATGAAATCATTACATTACCCAAAAAAACATTTTTAGTTTTTTTAAAAGATTGAACAGCGCTTCCAGAGCTCATTTTAAAGCTAGTTTAAGTTAGAAGCTGCGCTTCTAGAGCAAACGTCGAGCACACTTACAGATCATGGAGTTTGAGATCACCGATTTTTAGTAGGTAATTCTCTATAAAAAAAAATTGCCTCTTTTTAATTCTAAAAATTAAATTCTTATTGTGATATAGATATTTTCAATTTTCAAAAAAACTGAAGTAATTAGGTATCCGGTTTTTAGTGTTTGACTAGAAATTGAAAAATATTAAAAACAAAAATACTATGTACTCCATAACGTAAAATTTTTAACAAAATTAGCTTGAACACAATTTTTTTTTAAATCTTTTTTCAAAATTTTAAGTTTTAAAATCAATTTTTCAAAAAAAACTGTTTTTCTTAAATCTCAGATAATTAGAATAAAAAAAACTAAATAAAGGAACGGACTTCTTGCTTCTAAAAAAAGTAAAGTATGACATTGTAAATAATGCCGTTGTTTTTTTTAATGATTTTGTTTCTACACTTGTCAAAAAAATTAAGGAAACAAAAAAAAAATCACTTGAAAAGAAAAAAAAAACATTTTTTCAAAAAAAAAAAAAATCAGGGCATAAATTGAATATTTTTTTCAAAATTTTAGTTGTGATTTTTTTCTCGAAAAGATTGTTTGCTTCCCATTAAAATCCATCAGAAATTGTTCTTTTCGGTTCCATTTGGACGACAATTTCACAATGTTTATGAACCACCCAATTTGTTCCTTTAATTGGTTTTTACGACCTTGATCATTTGGTGCGGGGAAATGATTTAATGGATTAATTTGAAATTTTACAGAAATATTGATGGCCTTGGTCTATAGTTCTTTAAAATATCCTACCAAATTAAGTCCTGCAGTCAATATTTGTAAAGCAGTAAAAGATTTACAAAAAGACTTTAAAAAATCATTTTTTTGACCTTTTCTTAGTTTTCTCATTTTTTCTTAGAAAAAATAATGGTTATAAAGTTTTGAAGAAATCTTGTAAAAAATTATTTCCAATTTTTAAAACTAACCTTCTTCATTCCTTGCGAAGATATGGGTAGCAGTGGCGTGGCGTCCATATAACACGATTCCTATCGAGTTACCATTTGAAAATCTCAATCATGTTTATTAAGAAACGAGCAACATTAATCTAAATTACTAGAAAATTCCCTAAATATGTCGAAGAAAACCGTGTTATTTTTGTCCATAAGAAAGCAAAAAAATAACTCGGTTTTCTGCGTCTTATTTCGGGAGTTTTAATACAAATAAATGGAGCAAGAGCAAACAGAACAAGCTTGTTCTATCCAGCGAAAATTTTTAAAAGTTCTATTTGTGTTTCTTGTGGGGTATGGAGTTGTAGAAGAGAGAATTAAGTATGTCTCACTGTTGTATGAAGTTCATTGAGCAGGGTAGGGGTAGTTTTCTGTGCAAAAAATTAATTTTAATTCGAAAAAATAACACGCTTTTTTTCGTCTTATTTTAATAACTTTGCATGTGTCTCGCTGCGTTGCTGTGTGAAGTTTACTGTGGAGGTCATGTAGATTTTTCTTTAAAAAATACAGTTCATACCCCTTTTTATTTTATTGTAAAATTAAACTTTTATGACTCTTTCTATACAAAATTTGTAAATCAAAACTTATATCATGGCGTGGAAAGCGATATGGACAATTTAAGGTAGACATTCATAATTTAGTTACCTATATGTTTTCGGGTGACTAATTTTTCTTCGACTTACCATTTGAAATCATCCACGCCACGCTACTGATGGGTAGTCAAATTCAAAAATCTATTTTATTTTCATTCAAAGCCAAATATTCTTCTGAAAAAAAAAATTGTAGAATGACAAAAAAGATGACCTTAAAGCAGAATAAACAAGTTATCAAAACAAAACATTAAATTATCTAAAAAAAAAAAAAAATCAAAGCAAATGACAACGTTCAAAAAAAAAATTAAAATTTTTGGGTTGTGCTGCTTTTTATGATTGCGCAATAACGCTACCTTTTTCAATGCCAAAAATTTAAAGCTTCAGAATGCTTTTTGTTTCATTTCAGTACAACCACTTTTCACAGAGATAAAGCTCTTCAAAAAAATCTAAAAAAAAGTGGCTTTTTGGTTCCCTTAATTTTTTTTACAAGTAAATTTTTTTAGAAAATCGCCCTTCCCGCCTAAACGGGGGGAAATAAACCGCCCTGTAATACGATTTTTTTTTTCTTGTTTTGACTCAAACTAGACGCTCGAGTTTTTTGTCACACCGTTGTATGCGAATCACCCTGTATAAATAAAGAGAGCTTTCTTAAAACAAGTACATTATTCCGTTTAAAAATAATATTTTAGACAGCTGTGAAAATTAAATATATCACCTTTCTCAATACATCCTGTTTCCCGAAGTTAAACCTTTTAAGCAACTCTTCTTGAAAAAAAAAAATATATATTCACAAATTCTTGTCTTTTTTTACCTTGGACCTTGGGACATCCAGAGTCTTGAGGGATAAGGATGCAATTTACTCCATCATTAACGTTTTTTTTCTGTCCCTTTATTATTATTTCCTGTATTACAACAAACCAATCTCATCTTCATCCATCAGACAGCACACCAATTAACTACATTTATCGAAGGTTTTTTCTGTGTCTTATATTTTTTTATTTCCAACAACTTGATAATTCATTCAAGGTCGATCGAAACCTACATATGACCCAAATTCTCAGCGAAGGGGTATTCTGGAGAATATAAAACAAGTAACATTATTGTCCTTCCTTTCACTTCCATCTCTATCAACATCAATTCAACAATATATGTCATGGTACGCACTGCAGTGCACACCACATTGGTTGCAAAGAAGCACATGTTGCTAAGTGCAAGTGTTAAATGTTTTTTTTTTTTTTTTATTTTGAATGCCATTCGTCCACAAGTATAAGTTTATTTTTTTTTTATTGAAAAAATTATTTTAATTAAAATTAAACGTTCCTTGGCTTGATATTCCCTAATTATGAGATCATAATGAATTAATGAGGAATATGTTGATTGTCGAACTACACTATTGTTTAGTACATACAAGTATCTACTACATACATACGTTACGCGACCACTCGTGAAGAACCAGGTCCTAGTGAGGTCCTTATAAGGAAACTCTAAAACATTCCTGTGTGCGTGTCCGCAAATATGGGGCTATATCCCCACCTATAACCGCAAAGTAGAGAGGCATTTTTTAATGACAAGATATAATGTTCTTGAAGGACTTGCTTACAATTGTTACTGTAAACCCCCAAATTGGTCCGGAACATAGGTCTGACCGATAAACAGGGCTATGGAGGGGGGAGGGGGGGGGGGGTATGGCATTGAAGGGCGATGCCCTACCTTAAAATGAGCAATGCCCTACCTTAAAAATCACCTAGATATTTGTATGATTTTCTTATTTCCTCTTTTTTTTTTACCGACAAAATTATCGCCATTTCGCAGTTTTCTTTATACAATCATACGATTTCACTAATGACTTATCTGCTGTGCTAAGATATTGTAACTGTTTGATGTATGCAGATTATGTTAAAATTTTTGTTTCAACATCTTTATTCTCAGATTGTTTTCATCTTCAGATAGACATAACAAATGTGTTGAAATGGTGAACTATTCAAAATGTAAAGTTTTTAGTGTTACAAGATCTCCATCTCTTATAAATTTCGATGATTTTAGGCTTCTAAGAGTCAATGCTATAAATGATCTTGGAGTGCTTTTTAACTCAAAGCTAGACTTTAGATCACACATTAATTACCTTGTTTCTAAGGGTAATTACCTATTGGGTTTTATAAAACGAAATCTAAACGATTTTAATGATGTTTACACGTTAAAGACCTTATTTATGTCTTTAATTTTACCTGTGTTAGAATACTGTTGTGTTGTTTGGTCACCATTTTATGTTAACATTATTTTACGAATAGAAAGAATTCAAAAGAGATTTACCACTTATGCCTTGAGGAAACTTAAATGGGTTGGATCCTTACCGGATTATCAGGCTAGGTGTACACTTATAGATTTAAAAACGCTTGAATGTCGTAGGCAAGTTCATTGTATTTTATTTACATATAAAAGATGTGTTAGATAATAGAATATCTTTTCTATGGAATTGCTCGCCTTAATTCCTTTCTATATGTTCCTGTAAGAATACTTCGAAATAGAAGTGAATTATTCTACATTGTTCCTCATAGGACTAATTACGGGTTAAATGAACCTATAATACGTCCTTTAAAACTTTTTAACGGGGTATGCAATGAAATCGACCTTTGCATGAAAAGGGAAATTTTTAAGAACAAAATACTTCAGCTATGTAATTAATTTCCTTAAATCTGTTTCATTAATATAAATAAATTTTCTAAAATTTATATAATTCTATTAAACTTTAACTTTATGTATCTATGTAAGTAAAAATAATGATTGTATATATTGTTTGTAATCCCCTAAACTATTGTTGTAAATATTGTTATTATTTTTTTAAATTTTTGTAATCAGCAGATCTTTAATCAATTGATGAATTAAATAAACAATCATTGCAGTAAAAAACCGCAGCGATATCCACATACCACAGTTCACAAATGTTTGGTATGCAAGTATCTTCTAAATGCTTGTATTGGCGAGTTAATTTGTTCGAACTCCTCTTCCTTAGAAATGTAAGAAGAGAATGTGACATGTGGAAGTGTATTCAGTATTTTTCATTTAAACTTTGATTGTATTCGAAGAATACTCAATTTGTCATAAACCCGTATATAAATTCCCTGAAAAAAAAATCAAATTTGTTTCAAAGTACGAATAGATTCTTTGACAGCATTATTCTTATTCAAATACAAAAAACAGCAAGTAATGATGCTGTGGCTTTATAATGGAAGCATTTGAGTTCTTAAAATAATTTTTTTTAGAGAATTTTAAATAAATAGTACAAGAATAATAACGCCGGAAAGTTTCAATGTTGGGGGCTACATTAAAACTTTCCGGCAAATTAGTTTATTCCAGATATATTTGTATGTAGAATTTGTAAAATCTAAATGATAAATCGAAATTATTTTATCACGTCAGAATTTTGGAACATTTGAGGTTATAACCTCAAAAACTGGCATCTGAGAGGTTATTTTTTAGACGTTCAAATTTGTGTGGATCTTTTTAGCTATGCGTAATATAACTAATAAACTACTTTTTCTTTCATAAAGAACTATTCCACAGTTATAAAAAGTTTGTTTTCTATTATGTAGTTATAGCGATTTCTTGTTCATGAATAAAATTTTTGTGGTAAAAAATATAAACATAAAGAAAAGCCTATAAACTCCATAAAAAAACAGAGAAAAATTTTGCAGAGTTTAACAAAAAAATTTTGCAGAGTTTACAAAGCTTAAAAGACCGAACAAATTTGAACGTCTTCAAAAACTCCTTATTTTTAGTTCTTAATCTCAAGTATCTCAAAACACAAAAGTTATGCAAAATTTTCAATTATAGATTTAGATTCTACCATTGAATATATTATATATGTAATTCTACGTAAAAATCTAACTTAGAAATTAAACTTATTTTCCGGAAAGTTTTAAATTCTTTGACCTGTTTTATTTTTTTTTTTCTGAAAAATTCAAAGCTTTTCATTTAGATTTTTCAGGTCTTATTACAATTTTATCAAAAGAGGAAGCTACAGTTGTAAAGATTTTTTTGCGTCGTCAAGAAAATAAAGAGGACATAATGCATGTTTTGTACAGACAGCGAGAGACGTTTAAAGGCATATGAACTTTTTGCCTCTGCTGTGGCTACCATAGGCTGCAGCATTGCAGTTTGTGAGTCAACATTTTCTATATTAAATTCGGTGAATAGACCCCAAAGGCTATTCAATTATTTTATGAAAATTATTTTTAAGATAGGTACCTGCAATATAATTTATTTGAATAAATATTTAATTTTAAACATAAATAGCACTTTTAAATCTATCCCTCTTTACTGAAAGTTAAAAACACTTCTTTACAATAATTATAAAAAATACTCATATAAAAAAATAGCTACTGTAAGCCATGAAAATTTTTTCTTTTATCTGATGTTTCGGATTAAGAATGAAAAATTTTGAATTTTTTCAAATCAATGAAATTTTACTTCCGCCCTAACTGTTACCACCTCTGCCCTACCATTCAACTCTAGCTACGGCCCTGCCGATTAAATAAAAAATTAACAAGCATAAGCACTGGACTGAGAGAATGCTGCACGCACACGAATTGAATACCCGTAGGGAATATTTTGTTATTTAATTCCCTTCGGACTTGAAAAAAGACACACCTCACACCTACCTTATGCTAAGCGCGTTCCTATTTGAGAAATCTAAACTAAGCCTGGTGTCAACGCAAATTTTCTTGGATATTTGCTTTTGCAGTTAAACGCTGTTTTCATGTTGTAGAAAACCCGAATAATTTATCAGATATCTATGAGGAAATAAAGTAAGCAATAAGTGTCGTAAACTTTAGTTTGTAATTAACTTCACTGTCCCAGCCCAGCACTAAATCATACAAATGCATTTAAAACCACAACCTTAATGTCTACAGCCAAAACTTTTGCAATAACAATACAAGAATTAAATCAAGGCAATTTTTGTTTAGATACAACTTAATTTTGCAACACTCCTCCATACAATTTTAAGATCAATATCACTTTGTAGAAAATAATGTTTACCTACATTCCACCTACATATAAGTACATGCAATATATACATGCGCATATCTCGCTCGTTATCTTGAAAAATTCATTGACTTCTGGCTAATTACCACCTGCTCATGTTTCAGCCCCGCAGGTAGGTAACAGATTACAATCAAAACTTTTTCAACCTTGGCATTGAAACTTATAAACCAAAAATTTTATTTAAAAAAATCCAGTTTGAAATATTAGACTAACGTAATAACAATAAATCTCTTTTTCTAATTTAAATGAAGAAAAAAACACAAAACAGCTTTGAAAGAAATTAAATTGTGTTTTACCCTTTGGGCGACACTTATTTATCCTTTGAAATGACTTAAATATCTCAAAGAAAACCAATTATTCTATCACTATAGTCAAGCAATAGGGAAACTAAAAAACACAGTATAGTACACGGCATAAAACCGTGTCTTACACAAAGGAGAAAAAGACAGCAACAATTAAAACCAATTCCGAATAACCAGGAATGTGCCTGTTTTTCTGGTCAAATACTAAATATTTTTTACTTTTCGCATTGGTTATTAGTAATTGCATATTTGTTAAATATGTCAGATAAAAAAAATCTACAATTTTGTAGAGAAAATTATTCTTGTCGAAAACGGTAGAGGATTTTTTTATCAACTAAAAATAAAAATTAGAGCAAAACTAACTCAAGATAGCGGCAACCCTGGAAGGTATTGATGGGTTTAACGAATTTAATTGAAAAAAATATAAATAAAAAATACCTGTGTAAGTATACTAGACTACTTGGATTTTTGTTTAGTGTAGCTATTACAAAACTGACAAACGAGCGTACCTACCAGACAATCCAACAAAAAAAAACAGAGCCGTCCACCATTTAAAGAAATTCACGTCCAAAGTATTTCATTTGATCTTGAAATTATCGCCATCCCTCTTTGGCAGTCTATTCACGTAAATAAATTCATTGCACATACACGACATTTACTCGCGTAATATCTAAATTGATAAAAGTCCAGCGCGGAGACACGGTTAATGTACTGTGACTTCTTTGGCTATAGTCTGAGAAAAAATGTTGAAATTGCGAGGCAGTAAAATTACTACGAACAAAATTTTTTACCATACAACATTACTGAAATTAAAATGAAAAATTAATACGATAATATCTTATACTAGCTGACCTGGTAAACGTTGTTCAGCCATATAAATTAGTGAATATTTTAGTTGTTGAATAAAAAAATAACGAATGTATTATAAATATGTGTTTGAATTTTTAACGACCGATAAAATTGATCGAATCTGATCGATTGAATTGAAAGAATGAAACGATTTGAACGAAAGTGTGGTGTTTGACGTTTATGCTGCCGGAATTGACGGGGGGCATTTTTATTAGATAAACGTGAAAACGTTCGTGATTCTTGTGTTCTATTGAGAAGAAAAATGTCGCAGCACTATATCAGTGCGGAGTATTTCATCAATGTAATCAAACATTTCATAGCGTATCTCTACGGGCCGTTTGGACACCCATCAGGCGGATGTCTCAAAGAAATGGAACATAAGTTTAAATGGAAAGTGAAATATTAATTTTGATTTGAAACTGAAAGTTAATCTGTCTACAAATGACAGAAGTCATTTCAACCAAAACCATTCTTCCGCCAGAGCAATTTGGCTTTAGAAAAGAATTTTCTTCAACTCATCAGGTTATGCGACTAACCAAAGATATAAAAAAAGCCCTTAAAAATAAAAAATCAGTTGGAATGGTGTCGTTTGATATTGAAAAGGCGTTTGATTGCGTATGGCATAATGGCCTTGTGCATAAGCTCCTAATAAACGTTCTTCCTGTGTATCTAATTAAACTTATAAAAAGTTTTTTGTATGAAAGAAAGTTCTTTGTTGAAATTTCACTAAGCAAATCTCCATTGTTTGCAATTAAAGCTGGCGTCCCTCAAGGGTCGATCCTCTCCCCTCTCCTATATAATATCTACGTGTCTGACTCTCCTGCTTTAAATTTTTGTAAAAGATCATTTTTTGCAGACGATACATGCATCTACAGTATCTCAGAAAACTGCCAGCAAATTTTATATAACCTTCAAATGGCACTAGATACCATTGAGCTCTATTTTTATTGCTGGAAAATTAAAATAAACCCTTTAAAGTCTCAAGCTTGTTTCTTTACAAAGAAACGAAAGCAAAGAAATCTGCCACAACAAAATCTTTTATTATGTAATGCACCTGTCCAGTGGGAAAAATCAATTAAATATTTGGGTGTTACTCTAGATAAAAGCTTGACTTTTTCTAACCAAGTTTCAGAAAGTATTAAGAAAGCTCAATTTTTAATCAAAGTTTTGTACCCCTTGTTAAATAAAAACTCTCAGCTCAGTCTTGAAAATAAATTACTAATTTATAAAGTTGTGTTTCTCCCCGCTATGCTCTATGCATCACCGTGTTGGTACACTTGTGCTGAATGTCACTACAAAAAAAATACAAATCTGTCAAAACAAGATCCTTAAAACAATTTTAAACCTTCCTTGGCATTTCTCAACGATAGGACTACATGAAATTGCTACCGTTTCAACCATAAAAGATAGATGTTCAAAAATTCATAACGCTTTCATTAACAAATGTTTATTAAATGAAAACCCTATATTAAAAAACATTGCTGAATAGTTATGTTATATATGTATGTATATTTCTTTCTTTTTTTTAACGTTAGTTTTAAGATTTTAATAAAAGGTTCAATGAGTTTTTAAAACGCCTTTCTCAAAACAAAATACCACTAGACCTAATTATTCCTCCATTTTGTTAAATCTATAGTTGCTAAGAATTTATTATGTTCTGATCTCTATGCATTAAGTATCTAATGAATCATATGTATATACACTGAATAATTAAATAAATGAAATGAAATGAAACTGAAAGTGTGCTGTTGTTGTGTGTCGCAGTTCTGTTCTAGGAATTTTCGGGTCCGATTTCGGATGCGACGACGACAGTGGACACAACTTATTCGTCGTTGCGAGGATAGATATTCCAAGTGGATATCGAGCAAATACGTGAAGGTGTGAACGTGTTTGGCGTTGCGCTATGGAAAAATGGTCTTCCCGAGTCCGAGTATGATAACGGTCCATTCTTTGCTGATTAACAAACGGATATGTGGGGATGGAATGACAAAAAAAGAAATGGAGCACTATATGAATATGATCGCCGCCGATAAAAATAAAAAAAACACCAACCATTCTTTTTTTCACTACAATGTATTTCACTAATTTACCAGACATATTCATTCTATGAATGTAAAGTGAATAGAATGCACGACTGGATCGCACTAACTTGCTAAAAAAAAATTATATTGCCCCATTCGTTCGACGACCCAAATGAGCCCCCTTAGGTCTTTTATTCATTATCGTTATTATTTGTGTTAACAACAAAAAAATGCAGAATAAAATTTCAAAATGACACAGTACTTCACGTCAATGACTTGCGCATGTGGGGATAAAAGTTCGATGAGGCAGACCTAAGCGCCATCGGTCATGATTTTTATATATTAGATTATCCTAATGGCTTTACAACAAAAAAAATCTCAGATGATCTGAAAAAAAAAAAAATAATGGGGAAAACCGATTTCAGGAAATTTTAAAAAATGTTCTTTACTAAGCAATCTGCTCCAACTTAACGTATAGAAAGAAAATTACTAAGCATAAATGTTTCATAAATACCTAAATTGACAAACACTATACTCATCCGATTTACAACTAAACTTCCCTTACTATACCTACCAGTTTTTATATTTGACAGACACTCAATGTCCAAACGAAATACAAAAGAATGAGTCTGTTTATCAATCAATAGCTACTTTCTTTTGTACAAGGCACAGTCCAAGGTAAGTGTCTGATGCAGAAATTAAGTTATAGCACCTACAACCTGACGGACTTGATTAAAAAAAAAAAACAACGCCCAATCCCGCCTTAAGCGTATAAAAACCTGCCTCAATTTTGCCAAGAAACACTATGGCCTATTAAGTGTCATTTTTGGCAAATTTGAGTTTTAACAGAGTGACACCGATACGCTGTCAAGTGTGTGAATATTTTACTACTTTAATGTAGGTCAATCAATTTGCGTTGCCGTACAGTATAAATGCTATTTATGGTCGTATGTTGCATAATGGACGCAGACACTTTAAAATGTCTGCCTCAAATATGCCATTAGAAGGGTATTGTGGTGGTGGGCTTTTGTACGCCATTGTAGTGCTGAGCTCTATCTGATTACTAATTCCCGGCTGACTAATGAATTGTTTGGGTATAATCAGTGTCGGACTTTAACTTCTGTGGATTGCCTTTTGTGACATAAATCAAAAATTGAATAAATATTTTTCGTTTGAAATTCAAGCAGCAGCGCAGCTATACTGAATCGCCTAAGTGGTGCATTATTATTATTTAATGCTCTATGAAGCGAAAGGAACGTAGGTTGTAGGTGTACTGCTACTGCATAATGCATTAAACAAAATGTGAAAGAGTTTTGTAGTCACTCATGAATGGCAATAAGATTTTGTTTATTATTGCCATCGGAGAGATTTCAATCGCGAAGGCGACCTTGAGTAGCGATTTTTTGTTTTGTATCTGACCTATTGTATGGCAATAGAACTTTCATTTAAATTTAGGGCAATTTGCATATCAATGTTAACACCAAAATTACTTCATTAAAATTATATAAATAATTTTGATTTCTGTTTCACCCATTGGAAAAAAGTATTAGATTTAAATTTAAAATTAAAATTTTTAACTACCTACGTAATCTCTTGTGAAAAAAAAAATCAAAAAAAAAAAGGAATTTTGTCTTAACACCTTATAATTTATATTTTTTTGACTTAATCTGCAAAACAACATTTTTATCGTGCAAAAAATTGTTATATTGCATTTTTGATCTAAATTAAAAAAAAAAGAGCAATAAGTTATTTAATAAAATCAAGATGGCTGCCAACGCAATTGTGTTGCCTGTATGATCTCAACATTTTGCTAACAAAAAATAAACTGTATTTA